>VBSM01000272.1:69256044-69277457 GCA_008086735.1 Cheirogaleus medius
AGGATTCTTAAGGTATCATGCCTTAGGTTTAAGTCTGTTATCCATCTTGAGTGGTATTTCAGATCTATTCTAGATATCGATGCTTCTGTTCTTGTGCCAATAATCAGCCTGGTATTGGCACAAGAACAGAAGCATCGATATCTGGAATAGATCTGAGATACCAGAGATGAAACCATCAGTATACCATAACCTAATCTTTGATAAACCAGACAAAAATATACAATGGGGAAAAGAATCTCTCTTCAATAAATGGTGCTGGGAAAACTGGCTAGCTACATGCAGAAGAATGAAGCAGAATCCCTACCTCTCACCTCTCACAAAAATCCTTTCATGTTTTTGTATCCTGGACAACACACCAAATACTTTTTGTTTCTTCTTTTTTAGATCTGTACCGAGCAGGTGATAAAAGCTAAATTGTAGGTTCCTGCTTCCAGGTCTAATACAGTTTTGGTTCCTGCACCTCTTGGTGTTCATAGAACTATTGCATATTTCCCCTTTTGTTGGATTTTTAGATGACCATGATGTCTGAACCAAAAATTTGGATGTCTGATCTGATAAGGGATGTATTTTTATGATTTGTGCATTTATTTATTTGAAATACCTCATAAACGGGGACAACCTATGTCAGATTTAGTTATCAATTTAATGAATCACTTTTTTTGCTTGTGTGTTAAGGGGTCCACCTGTGGGCCCCTCAGTTTTTGTAGATCCCTGCTAAGGTAACCCTTGGCTGTGCACATGGCCCCATGGGCCCTGCAGGTCTATCTGCTGATGCCATGCCACACTTGGGACAAAGGAGTATCTGTGAGGCTGTCCACAGCCCTTTAACTGCAGTTATTCCCTCTCTGGCATCTGAATGCCCCCCCCCCCAGTGGTCCTACTAGGAATCAGAAATCACCCCTCTTTTCCTTCCAGCCCAAGGCCGAAAGAATCCTCACATCTAATCAACAGAGAGATAGAATTCTCCCTCCAATTTTTTGCCCAAGACATTGTGTCTACAGTCCTAATTTTCTTCCCATTCTGGAACACAACATCCAGAGAGGCTCATTTTCTACTTCTGTTTCCTGCCTTGCCAAAGCTTCTTTTGGGGTAGCCAACTGGCTGGACGCTGGGAAAACAACAAGCATAACATAATGTCTCAGAAATACTACACTGCATTGCTATGTAAGTGAGCTATCTCTTAATATCTGAAAATTTGCCTTGTATAATTTTTTCCAAGTGTCTTTCTTCTTTCTCAATACATACTCTGGAAACTAAGAACAAATCTGTAGTCCTTGTAAATAGAGCCTATTCACTGCTGACTCTGATATAAACCCTTCCAGACACCATTTTCTTGCTTTTGGTTCATTTCACAGAACTCAAACTTTTGAGAGAAAGTTTAAAAACAAGATTGTAAACTATTATGAATTGAATTGTGTCCCCCTTCCACCCCAAATGTATGTTGAAATGCTAACTCCTAGTACCTCAGAATGTGACTTATTTGGGAATAGTTATTGCAGATGTAATTAGATGAGGTCATATAGGAATAGGGTGGGCGGCTAATCCAATCTAACTGGTGTCCTTATGGGGATACAGCCCTGTGTAGGTGGAGGATTAGAGTGGTGCATCTACAAGCCAAGGATGCCAAAGACTGTTGACAAACCTCCCAAAGGTAAGAAGAGGCAAAGAAGGGTTCTCCTACAGGTTTCAAGGGGATTGTGGCCCTGCTTGACACCTTGATTTTGGACTGGTAGCCTCCAGATAAATTTCTGTTGTTTTAAACCATCCACTTTGAAAGTACTTTGTTATGGCAGCCCTAGGAAACTGTACATAAACCATTTATACCTTAGATTTTTTTGGTTTTAAAAATTTGGGCCTGGTGCAGTGGCTCATGTCTATAATCCCAGTGTTTGGGGAAACTGAGGTGGGAGGATTGCTTGAGGTCAGGAGTTCCAGACCAGCCTGGGCAACATAGTGAGACTCCATCTCTATTGAAAAAAGAAAAAAGAAAAAAATCAGCCAGGCATGGTGGCATGCACCTGCAGTCCTAGCTGCTCAGGAGGCTGAGGCTGGAGGATTGCTTGAGCCCAGGAGTTCAAGGTTACAGTGAGTTATGATTGCACCACTGCACTCTAGCCTGAGCAACAGGGATAGACCCTGTCTAAAATAAATAAATAAATAAACAAGCTGTAACATACAACAGTAAAGTACATAAAGTGAAAATACACATATTTTAAATGTATTGTTCAATTTTTTTATATGTGTACTTCAATAGTCTTTACATATATTATACAACTGTCATCAAGATTAATAGATAAAATATCTCCAGGGCCCCAGGAGGCTCCCTTGGGCTGCTTCCCTGTTAATATAATCTTCTCCTCTCCCAAGAGGTAAACACTATTCTCATCCCTCTCTCTCTCTATGAGTTCTGCTTATTCTTGAACTTTACATAAATGGAATCATAAATATGTACTATTAGTGTCTGGCTTCTTCTGCTCTGCATAATGCCTGAGAAATTCCTCCATGTTGTTGTGTGTACATGTAGTTCATTGGCTTGAGATTTAAGAATGACATAGTTCTCTATGCTGCTCTTAACAGAGATTAGCTCCCTATTGGGTTTGCTATGTAAATTGCTTCCATGAATTGATTTAATTTTGTGATATAATATTTATGAACTAGGAATGACTAAAGCTATCAGTATGAGACAGTTGTGGTGACTCTGATTTTTTAAAGAATAATTAAATATACATGTGCTTGATATCTATTACATGGTAGAATGAAATTAGGTATTATAGACTAGAGGAGACAGTCATGTAAATTGCATACATCACTGAAAAGGCTGTGTGGAGCTTTTACTTAATTCTAGAAAATTTCAGGAGAAAAACAAGAAACATTTGGTTTAAAAAGCATAGAAAATTCTCTTTGACCCAGCAATTACACTTCTAGTAATTTATCTCAAGGAAATAACTAGATATGCAAAAAGATTTAGTTAGGAATATGTTACATTTATCATAGCTTATGTAATGATGGGAATGGAGAGAGAGGGAGAAAAGAAGTAGTAGGAGAATTGGTTAGATAAATTAAGTTGGTTAAATTAAATTTAAATTAAATTGGTTAAATAAATTAAATAAATGAACAATATATATTCATAAAACAAAACCAATTTATCGTTCTCATCTGTCTTCAAATTTAGTGCATTTCCACTTAAGGTCAACGACGAAATATTTTATGGTGCTTAAAAATTACCTATATGTTTTAGAGAAATATTTAATGATGTGAAAATGTTGCCTGTATATTGTTTATTGGCAAAGTTGTTACTAAACAATAACACAGGATGATCTCATTTTTAGATTAACATTATATAAACATAGGACAAAGACTAGGAGGCTAAATATTAACATGTTAATTAATGATTACTACTAAGTGGTAGGATTATGGGTGATGTAAATTTTCTTCTTTGTGCTTTTGGCCTCCCAAAGTTTTTTTTTTTCTCAGAATATTATGGGGGGTACAAACATTTTGGTTACATGTAATGCCTTTGCCTCACCCAAGCCAGGGCTACAAGCGTGCCCTTCCCCCATACAGTGTGCACCACATTCATTAGTTGTAAGTTTACCACCCCCCACCGCCTCTCTCCCACCTGACTGGTGCTCAATGAAAATTACTTCCATGTGAGCACCTTAGTGTTGATCAGTTAGTACCAATTTGATGGTGAGTACATGTGGTGCTTGTTTTTCCATTCTTGTGATAACCTCACTTTGAAGGATGGGCTCAAGCTCTATCCAGCATAATATAAGAGGTGATAGTTCATCATTGTTTTTTGTAGTTGAGTAGTACTCCATGGTATACATATACCGCATTTTATTAATGCACTCATGTATTGATGGGCACTTAGGTTGTTTCCATATCTTTGCAATTGCGAATTGTGCTGCCGTAATTGTTTTTAAAATAAGAAAACTAAGAAGACAGAACAATGGCCAGCAAACATATAAAAAATGTTCAACATCTCTAAACATTAGAGAAATGCAAATCAAAACCATAATGAGATATCACCTAACCCCAGTGAGATGGGCCTCTATCAAAAAATCCCAAAACAACAAATGCTGGCGAGGATGTGGAGAGACAGGAACACTGTTACACTGTTGATGGGACTGCAAATTAGTGCAACCTCTGTGGAAAAGAATTTGGAGATACCTCAAAGACCTAAAAATAGAAATACCATTTGATCCAGCAATAACACTGTTAGGCATCTACCCAAAAGAGCAAAAGACATTCTATAATAAAGACATCTGCACCTGAATGTTTATGGCAGCACAATTCCACTATTGCAAGGAGGTGGAAACAACCCAAGTGCCTGTCAATTCATGAGTGGATTATTAAAATTTGGTATATGTATACAATGGAATATTACTCAATTATAAGAAACGACAGTGATCTAGCATGTCTTATATTTTCCTGGATCGAGCTTGAGCCCATTATCTGAAGTGAGGTAACACAAGATCGGAAGAATGGGCTCCACATGGACTCGCCATCAAATTGGTACTGACTGATTAACACTATGGTGCTCACATGGTAGTAATATTCTCCAGGGATGGGGGGTTGGGGGTGGTAAACTCACAACTAAAGGACACAGTGAGCATTGTAGAGGGGAAGGGCATGCCTCTGATAGGGAGAGGCAATGATATAAAATGTAAGCAAAATGTTTGTACCCTCATAATACCCTGAAATAAAAAGAAAAAAAAAGAATTAACTGCTGAAAATCCATTTTTATTTGTTCTCTGTCAATCAAGAGATGAGGTCCTGGCATGTTTTTAAAAGCTATCTAAAATAAACCATGCTGATTTTCTAAGAATAATATAAAGAAAGAAAGAAAGAAAGAAAGAAAGAAAGAAAGAAAAGAAAATATAGGAAATAGCTACCTGTTTTAAAGGCCATATTCACTTTTCAACAGATAATTTGATCTGAAAGCACAGCAGCTTTAGGTCATTAAGTCATTCCATTGTATCATCCATCTGAGATAATTTTTAACATAGCCCACCTCTATTACATTTTATTTCACACAAGCAAAGCTTAACTTTCATTTTTCTTTCTATCTTTCTTTCTTTCTTTTTTTTTTTTTTTTTTTGAGACAGAGTCTCACTCTGTTGCCTGGGCTAGAGTGCCGTGGAGTCAGCCTAGCTCACAGCAACCTCAAACTCCAGGGCTCAAGTGATCCTTCTGCCTCAGTCTCCCGAGTAGCTGGGACTACACGCATGTGCTACCAGGCCTGGCTAATTTTTCTATATATTTTTAGTTGTCCAGCTAATTTATTTCTATTTTTTAGTAGAGACGGGGTCTCACTCTTGCTTAGGCTAGTCTTGAACTCCTGAGCTCAAACGATCCTCCTGCCTTGGCCTCCCAGAGTGCTAGGATTACAGGCATGAGCCACCGCGCCCAGCCTCCTTTTTCTTGATTACATTTTTTCATGTGTCCAGAAAAATCCTACTTTTTAATTGTAAAAAAATGTAATTTATACTCAAGTCTATAAAAATATACATTCTAGTGCACCATATGAGCCTCGTGAGAAAAACCTATATTTTATTTTAACACAATATAAAGACCTGGGTGGGAGCATCAACCTGCATGGACCCCACCACTCTGCTTGCTTTTGGAAAGAAGGGGCCATCTCTATCTTGGAACCAGGAATGAATACACTTGGGTTTATTGGGGGAATGGTGGATTGAAGGAGGTAAGGAATTGGAAGGGGGGTGCTATGGTCTGAATGTTTGTATTCTCTACAATTCATATGTTGATACCTAATCCCCACTGTGATAATATTAAGAGGTGGGGCCTTTGGGAGGTGGTTAGGGCATGAGTCTGGAGCCTTCATGAATGGGATTAGGGCCCTTATAAAAGAGGCTGAGGAAGTGAGTGCATTTACCCCTTCAGCCATGTGAGGACACATAGAAGGTGCCTTCTGTGAGAAATGAGCCCTCACCAAACACGAATCTGTTGGCACCTTGATCTTGGACTTCCCAGCCTCTGGAACTGTGAGTAATACATTTACATTGTTTACAAATTACCCAGTCCAGGTATTTTGTTGTAGAAGTCCAAAGAAACTAAGACAGGGGATTTCTAGGCATTTCATTTTTGAATGGCTTGAAGATAGTTCCCAAACCATAATTTCAGATTAGAATTGAACATAAAGCACTGAGATTAGGGGGTCCTTGTGGCAGCACAGAGATCGGGGCAGAAGGCTGGGGTGTGAGGCGTGAATGAACAGTGGCCCCCGAAGTGCCTCCTGACTGGAAATCTGGAGCTGTACTTTTCACTTTGTCATCTCTCATGCTTCTTGTTTTTGAGCTTTTTAAAGTATTTTTTATATCTCTCTTGTCTCCTAGAGATGAAAGCAGATGTCTGGTTTAGTAAGACTTTCTTTCAACATCTGGTGTTCACTACAGCCCTGTGAAAGTTGGTTTTGTTCTCATCTGTCCTCAAATTTGGTTCATTTCCACTTAAGCTCAACAATTTTGTGGAACTTTGCAACAGTATAAAAATTTTTTCCTCAATTTCTCTTTTTGTTCATCATATTCTCTCTTAAGCTTTCCTTCCCTCTCTCCCATCTCTCCCTCTCTCTTTCACATACACCCCTCTACACGCATACCTAAAGCCAACCCTACAGAGACATTAAAAGCCCAGATTTGCTATAACCTTATCTAGGAAATTTTTATTATGGCTCACCTCCTTCCCATTTAATTTCTTCATTAACACTACTGTTCTCAGATCAAGACTAAGAAAGCAGCACACCTCTCTCCTCCCCACTTCCGGTCTGTTTTGTTTCTTGCTGCTGTGAACTTTCCTCTTCCCAGTGGATGTGCTGATTCTCTTCTACTTCCTCAGAGGCAGAAGTAGGGCCTACATGCAGAGACTGGCCCACAAAACACAAGCATAGGGCTGTGTAACAGTGACACGCCAGAAGACAAACATGCATGCATTTAGACATGCTTCCACCCCACGGAGCTCTTAAGGACCCGGTGCAGTCACCACTGGCTGTGTGTGACCACGAGTTCAGGAACAGCTGGCCCTTTTTGATGACTGCAGGGCTTTTCTCTGTCAGTGTCAGGTTCCTTGCCCAAGCAGATGGTTACTAGTGACTGGAGGACTCAGCCTAAGGGGTACTTCTTCAATCCTGCTCTTTCGAAGTGCTTCTGGCAACAAATCCTCCATTTGCTATTGTAGAGCATTCACTATGGATTTTAGTTATTTAGAATTCAGACGGGGAACTTGGCTTGGCCTGTTGTGGTCTTTTTGTATGTGTGGCGGAGTTGCATTTTTATGTTTTTACCATTGATGTCTGCTCTTGTAATCTTATCTCTTCTTTTGCCAATTGATTTTCCAGTGAGAGTGACAAAGTTTGTGGTCGTATTCATGATTTAGGGTTGCCAGATTTAGCAAATAAAGATACAGTATACACAGTTAAATTAGAATTCCAGAAAAACAGCAAATAATTTGTAGTATAAGCATATTGCACGCAATATTTGAGACATATTTATACTACAGAATTATCAAAAGTTTATCTAAAATTTGCTTCAGTTGGGCATTCTGTATTTTATCTGGTAATCCTTACTTTCATCTGACTTTTGCCTTCAGGACCTGTCCCTACTGAATTAACATCTTCTCAAAGAAAAACTCAGGAGATCAAGCTCAATTAGTCGTATTGTCCCCTTTGTGGCTACAAGTTGTTGGTGCAGAAAGTTAAAACTTCTGATGAAAGTGAGTCTTTTGGGGTAGTCTGTGGAATTTGATGTGCTCTACCTATCTGGGGCTTTGTTCCTGATGTGCTTTATGTGTCGAATTCCCCTCTACCCACCTTCCCACCCACTCTATGCCTGGCCTACTTAGCTTTTGATCCTTCTTTAGGTTTCAGTATCAAGACCATTTCTTTCCGTTGAGAACATTTCCTCAACTACATGAATATGAGGAGGAAGTGTTCAACCTCTGCGTGCTCACAGCCTCCTGAACTCCCCACTCGGGAACTTGCTCATTGCACTTGGTCTGTGAAAAGAAGACTGTATCTGTCTAGGTCGTTGTTGTGGCCTCGGCGTCCAGCTTAGTCCCTGAATGAATGAAGTCATCCAGTGGACTGGTGAACTTGAAGAGTCTCCGATAAAACATTTCATAAAAGAAAATAAAGACACACATGCTTGATTCTGGGAGAATGAACCAAAACCAGGTGAGAGGGATGATTTTAAATAGAAAAAATGCCTTTCAACCTTTCTCTGGCCCAGACTCCATGGAGCTGCTTAAGTCTCAGGGAAAGGGACTCCAAGAAAGAGTCAAGTGAGGGACAGCCATTCTGCTATAACCTCCCTGGATGTTGACCATGTAAGTCATCAGCTCTGTAATAGCAGCGGATGCAGGAGTGAAGACTGTGCCTTCGGAGTGTGGCCATGGCACTCTCAGAGGGGGCAGCTGTGCCATCACCTTTAGTGGGTGGCGATGGCGTGGCTCATAACTCTGGAGTCCGCTAAGACAGGCACCATCACCTCCAGGAGCTTGAGCAGGACAAACAAAAAGGGCAGACATCCATGTAAGATATAAGCATTAGTTCCTGTACCCTTGCAGGCTCCCCAAATTCTTTGTGCATTATCTAAGAGGGGACTGGAGTTTTGGCAGAGTAGCTGGAGAGCAAGGCCAGCAAATCCTGCTTGTAACATATGGTGACCCTATTTTTACCCCCTGGTTGGTGTGGCCTGGGAGACATCGACTGTATTCGTATTTGCCAGCTACTTTGTTTAGAATACTCATAAATAAAGATGATGGCTCATTCTTCCTCCTGCACTCTACAGGGTAGGGTAGTTTATAGTTTCTCTCCATAATTAAATTGCAGGCTTCGAAGGAGTGGAGAATTTTATGGGACAGAGGAAAATCTGATAAACTGGTCTTGTCCTCACTTGGAGCAGGGTTATGACCATATGTCATGTAAGGGTGTTATTTACTAGTATTTTTAGGAGAAATGATTTGCTTCTTTTTTGTGACAGAATAAGATTTTTTTTCAGATAATTATCTACACTTCTAATTAAATAGCCTATGGTTGGATTTAGATTTGCAGGAAAATGAGTGAATGAAATAAGATTATATAATAAACACATTCTGATGTCCCTTACAGTGGTGTATTTTTTCTCCTTACTATCTAATGCAATGACAACATTTGTATCTTCCTGCTGAGATGGTAAATGGAAGGAGAAACAATGTTGTTTACCACAAAAGTTTTTATATTTGTTTTGGGCTGTAATTAAAATGGAAATAATTGTAATGGGAAGCAGAAGCAGGATTAAGATACTTCTTGTGAGAGGCATTAGTCAACATCTCACTTTTCTCCCAAATCTATTTGTAAATATGAATTTACACAAAGGCTGCGCCATTTGGAAAAGGAGGCTGGAACTCTGACCCACTTTCTGTCACCCCCATCCCTGGCTTATTTAATCTAGGTCACACATTAGAGCCACCTGAGAAACTTCTAATCCCCTGATCCCAGAGAACCATCCCTGGCGAATTAAACCAGAATCTTAGGTTGAGGCCCAGACATCAGCATTTAATAAAACTTCCCAGGTGATTCTAATGTCTCGCTCAGGCAGAGAACATTCCGGAATGTACAAAACTATTTGCAGATCCAGAGTGTTGATAATAGAAACCAGATTTCAGAAAAAGACTGTAGGTCTTCGAGAGACGGCTCACCGTGAGCCCTGGAAGCCCCAGCAACAAGGCCTTGCACATGACAGTCATCTACACACAAAGAGACCAACACTTTGGTTTATCACCCCCCCCCCCGCCCAGTATATTAGTAAAGTTTTTTGGTGCTTGGTAACCTACTGAATAAATGTGAATTATGGAAAAGGTTATAATGAGTCAAATCTGGCTTCCCAAATGCATGCACACACGTGTGTGTGTGTGTGTGAGAGAGAGATAGAGAAAGAGAGAGAGGGAGGGAGGGAGAAAGGAAGAAAGAGAGAGTGTGTCAAGTAAGGAGAAAGAGAAGGAGGGAGAGGAAGGGAAAGTGAGGGAGAGAGAGGGAGAATGTGAGAGTCTCCCGAGGCTCCATTTTTCTGACCAAGTGTAAAACAGAGAGGGAAAATTCGCACTTTGCAGAAGTACTGTCACCCCGGCAAATCAGTGAGGTCACTGTGGCAGCTCTCTCGTGCCAGTGGTTGTGGCTGGCGGTGGGGCGGGCATCGGGAGTGGACGAATGAAGTGTAGAGTCCTTTCTGTGGGACACTGGAGCCTGGGTGTGAAATCTTTGCTTAGCTAGTCTTGGTGGTAAGTGAAATAGTATCTCCAGTTACCCTCACCAGGACCTAGTCCTAGTGTTTATTCTCCTTGGGATCCTGGGATAATGTAGGGAAGGCAGTGGCTCATTGGCTTGGAGAATTATAGAAGATTTTATTGACCACATGGATTCCATTCCACCACGGAAGGCAGGCAATGTCCTGGCCTGAGACTGACTCAGAGAGGGAAACTTCCATGGTGATTTTCTTTCTCAATATGGTGTTTTTGAAAGTGCCTTCCCAATCCCACCCACTTAAAGAGTTCACAACTCATATTCTATTAACAAGAGAGGCCAGAGGGAGAAGCGTTTGCTGTGAGTTGTGTCCATTTCTGACAGTTTGTCCATGACTCCATTCTAGCTCAGCTTTGCCCCTGAAGATCTCAGGCCACCTGCCTTTTACAGGGAGCTGGGTCATGGGTGCCTACCTGAGAGTCCTGAAAATATATAGACAGGAAAGTATGGAAATAACAGGGATTTCATAAAAACATTGGTTGGAAAGAAAGAAGAAAAGAAAAGAGAGATAATTTGTAAATATCTTTTCAAGGCCATTCCACCCAGAGAAAATGTTTTATTCATGCTTAGATCACAAAGGAAGATTTGAACATTTGTCTTGAGGTCATTTTCATTTGCTTTGTTTTACTACTGGTTTTCTTTTTAGTTCATAATCCAGCCTCAGAACCTCTGTGACTGAAATGTGTCAATGACCTTCAATATTCCTAATTGCTGTAACACCGTTTATAGAGTCTTGCTATCAGAACCTCCTGTAGGTCCCCTTTAATATTACAAAACAAAGGCAGGGTGACAGTAACAGCTTTTGGGGTGCAGTTTCAGCCTTGAGCAGTGGCACCTCAGGGGAATGCCATGGGGTCTTGTTCATCCCATTCTAATTCAGCCTCAGTAGATTTAGTCCAGATGATTCTCTGGGGAGTGAGTCTGCAGGAAGATCAAGGAGACCTGGCTGTTAATGTCAGTGGTGCTGCAGCTGTTATTTACCTGCCTGTGAATCCCGTTTTGTTGGGCTACACAGTGATGTACATAATAACCTACCTGTCTTCATCAAGCACTTACTGGTTTAATAGATGCAGCATAAAAATCTATACTCATGGAACTTTCAATTTCTATAAGGAAACATAAGTAGTAAGGGAAGACAGTATACGATATATATCAAGATGAATAGTTAAGAACTTAAGTAGCTAGGATCAGCTGGGGAAAACTGCTTGGAATATGTAGGATTTGAGAGAGGTCCCAAAGGCTAAGAAGGTTAAGAGAAAAGCTGAAGTATAAGGCATTTTGCATGGGGAAATAGTTAAGTAAAGGTATGGGGATGGGAAAGAGGATGATATTTCAAGGACAATGATGAGATTATTAGCTAGTGTGTTCATTTCCTAAGGCCGCTGTAACAAATTACTATAAACTCGGTGGTAAAACAAGAGAAATTTATTCTCTCACAGTTCTGTGGGCTAGAAGTCACAGAATCAAGATGTTGGCAGAGTTAGTTCCTCTCGGAGGCTCCAAGGGAGAAACCGTTCTGTGTGTCTCTCCTAGCTTTGGGTGTTTGTCTGCAATCCTTGGTGTTCCTTGGCTTGTGGAGCATCACTCCAATCTCTGCCCCGGTCTTCACGTGGCCTTCTACCCTGTGACTCTGTATCCTTAAAACTTCCTTCCTTTTTCTTTTAGGGATACTGATCATTGCTTTTATGGCCCACCCTAAATCCAGGATGATCTCACCCAGAGATCCTTCATTACATCTGTAAAGACCCTATTTCCAAATAAGATCACGTTCACAGGTACCAGGGATGAGGACTTGAACATATCTTTTGGGGGGACACCGTCAACCCACTGTAAGTAGTAAAAGAGGATAAGGTTGGTTGGATGGATAGGTCTGCCTGTGTCTGGTCCTGAATTTTTATCTTGTAGCGAAGATTCCAATATAAGCTTCTCCGCTATCAGTTCACAATGGGCATGCTTGGGGAGAGAATCCTGGGTGAGCTCATGTGGGGTCATTTGCATTGAGGACTGAGGAGAAATCAGTCTGAAGGAAAGAAGAGTCAAGGAGCGTAAGCATGCTGTAAGGACTGTAGGTCATCGCCAGTAGTAAGGGGTGATTTGCATACAGCATGGGGTGATTACTCAGATTTGCCTCTAGTTTAATAGTCCTTGGCTCCTTCCAGAGGCTTCACCCAGGGTCAAGTTGAAATCTGAAAGGAACTGAGGTCGCCAGGCAGCACTACGTTGCATCCTCACATAATGTAGGTGGAGATGGAGGACCCGAATCTCAGGTATTTGGCGCACCCAGTGGAGGAGCACGATGCTTTGAAAGCAACAGAGACAAAAGATTTCTGTTCAGTTAGCTGAGATTTAGGATCAAGGAGGACCTGGAGTCAAAGTAGCTAAAACCAGGAGCAAACAAGTTCGACTGAGACAAAGATATGTAACCGTACAATTTGCTAAGTCAGAGACAGCTCACCTTGTTTATCCTGATGCCTACTTCTTCCTGCCTAAAAGTTTTTGGGTGTGTATCTTACTTTTCCAGCTGTGTGACAGTCTTCTTGAGGTTAGTGACCATGTTTTAGACTTATACACCTTTAGCATAATGCTGGACACACGGCACATACTTAGTCAATGCTTGCTTGATGGATGCAAACAGGCCACTGACTTGCCATGCCACCTGCTGGCCTCCTTATTCTTTTCAGTACTATAAACAAACAAATACACAAAATCAATGACAGTGATGAAAGTTTTGCTCTAAAGTGGAAGAATGACTCATACCCACTGTAGGTCTTTTTATGCCCCCTAAATTTCTGGGCATAGACTACTCACCACACACAGTGTGGTTGGCTTGATGGAATCAGGAGACTGGGTAGGCAGGTGAGACTCAATGAGATCAAGACTCCCTCACTAGAGGGCATCACCCAGCTGTACTTCCATTCTTTTCAAAAGCAACTGGAGAATGAAGGGCATACAAATTATGAGAGATGTGACTCTAAATTTATTAGAGCTGAGACTTAATATGAAATCCCTCAACATTTGGATTTATTTCATGTTTCAGTCTCTTTCTTGGGAAAAAAATAGAAATAACAAATTGTTTTGGGAACTAATGTTTTCATGAAAGTCCCATCAAAATCTGCATGAATCTTTCTCAAAAAAGATAAATTACATACTCTTGCAACAATAGACCAATGCAAATAATTTTTTCAGAATTATTAGAAAAATATTTGCCCATAAATTGTGCCAGCTTGGTGTTTTATATTACCATTGAAGAGCAGAGAGGAACAAGTCCATTAAAATCCACAGAAATTTGGTGGGTCCCAGAAGTGTTAGTCATTTCTGCCACAGGAGAGGTGATAAGAGAGACTAACAACTCCTTCCTTAGAAGCAGATGACTCTGCACACACAGCACTGCTCTCTGTTTCTGCCCCTCATATGCTGGGTCTGTGACACCTGCTTAGATGTGTGAATCAGAGGAACTCTCAATATGCTGAGGCTGAACCCCATGTAGTAATAATACTACATGTGAACATCGCTTTTTGGTTTGTTTTTTTTTAAACTGGTCCAACAGTCTTGTACTTACTTTTTTTTTCCCAACGAGGAAAAGAATATGGGTAGACTTCACCCAAGATATTAGCTTCTTAGTTCTAAAATCATTTGCAACAAAAACCAAACTTTTTTGGTGGGAATGATAGTAGCAATTCATAATTACCAGAATCCTATGTCCCATGAATGAGTAATGCTAAAAGTAGTTTCATGAAGTTACTTTAAAAAAACTGCATTTATTTAATTTATTTTATTTCATAACAAATACATTGCATAAAGTTTACCATTTTAACCATTTTTAAATGTACAGTTCAGTGGCATTCAATATATTCACATAGTTGCATATGAGCTACTTTAAAAAATTTGTCTTTTACTTGGTCACTTTTTTCCTACAAAATATAAAAACAATGCTCAAATTTCCTGCATATCCAGTTCAATGAAGTCAATGTTCTTGTAGCGAGAACTCTGATATCAATAAGGTAATTCTGAATTATTTCACCTACTACTTCTTAGGTACATTGTGTGAAGTCAGGATTAGCAAATTCTGGATGAAAAAATATTTCAGGTTCCAAAGATCTCTCATAACCAACGTCAATGGAAAATTCTTTCTTCAAGATTGCCTTGATTCGAGTATACTGTTTAATCCACTTGGCCCATCTGTGTCATACTTGTTAAATTCTTTTACTAAATCTGGGCAGACATGACTATAGCACTCCTTTACGGCCATAGCTGTTTCCAGGGATTGCTCTGAGGAATTCCTACTTCTCAGCCTCTGAGCAGTTGCTGGATGAAATATGTGGTAGCTCGTCCTGTGATTGGAATGGACTTGCTGCAGTTGCCACCACATGTCCTTCAGTCCCAGGTGGGACAGGAGTGCCACCATCTTTCCTATCTGTTCCCATCCCCGTCGAGGTCTCTTTTCCTACTTGTTCTGGTGCTCAGGTTGCTGCTGATGCAAGAGCAGCCTGCATGGCTGTATACAAGGCTGGGATATTGAAGGACTCCAACATTTTTTCAGCAGCATGTTCTATTTTCTGGAGCATTTAGTGGAGGTTTAGTCAAAAGAAAGTAATGACCTTCAGGTTCCGCTTTAAGTATTTACAGATCACTTGCTCCTCAAATGTTTCCATCAGCTGTCTTCAGCTAAACCATGGCATGTTGGCCACTTCATGGTACATGTGGTTTTCTCTATTACTTCATCCCTAGTGAAGAAATCTAGGATATTGGCACTTTTCCTCACCTTCTTTTGAGCTTGATTGCCCACTTTTGCTGACTCCTTGATAGAAATACATAAAGGAATAATAAACTGTAGCTCTGTATCTGTGGCGTGTTTTGATTCCATACACCCAATGCCACAATCCACTGTCTAAGCTGCCAGCTATCTTGCCATCTCCCTTCTCTCCTGTTCCTGCTGCTATCACTGTCTGGTTGGTACTGGTTTGGTCCTGAGGTTGACGGCAGAAGATGGGGACTCTCTAACCCTGCATGGCTGGGTAGCCATCTCCTATCACTTCTTCCTCTCACACCATCTTTCCTTAGAAATCCAAGATGGTCCTTTGGTGCCCATGCCCCAGTTAGACCCAGGCCAGGCCGACACCCTGAGTCTTCTGTGTAAGTCTTTTGAATAGAGGTTACAGGGAAGCAGAATAACACTTTTATTTCTAGGTTATTGTTTGCCTCAGTGCTTATTTTAAAAGACGTAAAAATCAAGCCTCGTCTAGACCAGGGTGTTACCCTTAATGTTGGCAAGAATCGAATCTAGACAGATGAGAAACAAAGTATGAAAAGAGCCAAATAGAAGCAATGCCTAGGCTAAGATCACTTAGGATTAGAAAAGTGATGGCAATGGGGAGTTCTTAAATGATGCAACCAATGGTGGTCACAAATACAAATGTTTAGGTTGATACATGGGTAGAAGGTGACATATCTGGAGAGAAACAGGGGAAGTGAGGCATTAGGTACATGTGAGGGGAAATTGAATTGTGCTGAGGTTACTAAATTAAGTGTAGTTTAACTGAGTAGCTCTCTGGGCAAGGCTTGCAAAACTGGATGCAGAGCTGAATGGACCCATATTGTTAAAAAAAAAAAAGATACAGCTGTCTGGGTCCTGCCTGAGACATACAGAATCAGAATCTCTGGGGGTAGCATTTGTACTTTTAGAAAGCTGTGTTGAGGAAGGGATATTTGAGCCAGAGGAATCATTTCACAGTGTTCCAGAAACTAGTTTCTAACTCTGAATAACAGAGGTGGCCTGAAGAGTTAATAGTACTACCCACAAAAAAGACTGAAATTGTTTTTCATTCTTTGATGAAGACAGACTGTGAACTCAAGAAGGAAGTTCTGCATTGCTAAGGGTGTTTAAGACCATGCAAGTCAAAGAAGTCATGTGATGGAATTGGGTAAGAGAAGAAGGCTTTGAAGACACTGAGCATGTCAGAAGTGGCTGGTGGGTCCCTGCTTACTCGCCTGTTGTGGAGGTAGCTCCTCTGTGGAGGAGGAGAGCCCTCCAGAGCAGGGGATTGGGGATTGGTGAAATGACAGGCAGTCCCAATACAGAGAAAGACTGAATAGAAGAAGCCAAAACAGGCACAGGAATTGGCTCAAGTCTTTGATGTTGTAACTGAAGATGTTGTCATCTTGGCTCAATCTCTAGGAAAGGAGAGTTGGTGACCAAAATGAAGATCACAGCTGTGTACTGAGTGCTTGTATTGAGTTGTAGGTGCACATAGGGTGACTGCTATATAAATTTGAATATCAGTATATCTCTAGTGTTTAATTTTAATAATATTAAAATTATAGTGCAGTGAAAGCTCCATAAAGTTAGAGAATTTGCCTATTTTTTTGCTGCTGTATCTGCAGCATCTAGAACAGTGCCTGAAACACAGTAGGCGCGTACAGATCCTCAATAAATGTTGAGCAAATGAATGAATACACTGTTTCAAAGATGATGTTAAGAACACTAGAAACACCTGAACCCACATGAACCCTACCATCAAACAGGTTGGGAGCACACATCATTGTCTCCAAAGGGATGCACATAAAATTAATGTTGGAGCTTGGTCTTAAGCTAATTATTTTATTTATTCTCCTGTTTTTTCTTGGGGAGAGTTAGTTTCTTTATTCTCTCTTCCTCTTCCCAATTAAAATCAAATTTCAAAACTTTCATATTAAATATAAGTAATGTCAAATACCTAATGGTATTACTCTTCCAGGGACATTAAATTTTTTAAGTTGAAGGGATGATGTCTTAGTATGGAATTTCAATCATTATTTTCATAGTGGGAAAGATTTCTTTTTCAATGGTAGAATTTTTTGCTTTGAAATTCTTACTGACATTCAAAATTTAGAGAAATATAGTGCAAAATGTTTTTTTTTGAGACAGAGTCTCACTCTGTCACCTGGGGTAGAGTGCCATGGTGTCAGCCTAGCTCACAGCAGCCTCAAACTCCTGGGCTCAAGTGATCCTCCTGCCTCAGCCTCCCATGCGGCTGGGACTACAGGCATGTGCCACCATGCCTGGCTGATTTTTCTATTTTTAGTAGATATGGGGTCTCGCTCTTGCTCAGGCTGGTCTTGAACTCCTGAGCTCATGCGATCCTCCTACCTTGGCCTCCCAGAGTGCTAGGAATACAGGCGTGAGCCACCACACCTGGGCAAAATGATTTAACGTGTATTAGAACCCTGAACAGAGAATGACAGTCTCAGCAGTAAAGAGAAGATATCTGTGGGCTTACATGGGATAGAATCTATGTTTCTCCTTTCCTCTTGGTTTTTGAAGTGGCAAAAATGATTCCTTTCTTGTCCTGAATCTGAAGGATATGTTGTATGTGTTGGCGATTCCTTCTATTGCTCCTCAAGGAGTCATGCTAATAGTAACCAGGTTCTTATAGCATCCTCCATGTTTTTTTTTTGGCTGGTCAAGTGAAGCATCCTTCATATTTGATATGATTTTGGAGTGACTAAACCAGGTACCACTCCATAATCAAGCAGCCAGCAATAGCATTTGGAATGTGCCTGACTGTGGGAAAGGTCCAGCCGTAAATTCCATATATTCCACAGTCCATCCAGCAAAGTCTGATGGGGTACAATACACACAGGAAACCACCACGAAGAGACAACCTTTCAGGATTAGACTAGTGATGGCCACCAGCTGCTGGCAAGTTTTGGCAAAAACATCGGTTGTCATTTCCAACTTTGGGAAATCGCCTTATGTCCAGAGCCCACATCAAATACATTGCTGTGATTCAGTAGATTTCTGCCCAGTAAATTTTGTGGAAATGCTTGCTTGCATTTCTCTGATGTATGTAAATGAAGTGAAAAATCTTATTTTGCTTTCTTCAGAGCCTAAAATATGAAAATTGTGAAGAACGGTTTTCATCATAACATAGCAAATCTTGAAAACAGTCTGTAATTTAAACCAAATCATTTTCTTCCTGTGAATAAGTTATCTAGTATCTTGAATTCCTGCAAAGCCTGTACAACCAGGCTTATGTCTTCTTATGTTGTTTTTAGATTGGAGATACTGCGACATTTACTTACTATTTTCTTTCCAAATGGGAATGTTGGTGGAAATTCTTTGTAAGCTGTAAAATACCATTCATGTTTAAACTGCCATGTTTTTGAAAGTTTTAAAAATTGCATTTGGCACTATTTACAACAAGGTTTTTTTTTAGTGCCTATTTATTATGTTTCTGGCTGTATTTCACTCAGAAGATGTCTCTTGTCCAGGGTACATATCTATAAGAAACAAATTATTCCTTCTGCTTGCATTGCCACATGCTCTGAAGAAAGGGCGCTGTAGCTACCAGCAGAAGCCAGGGCTAATTCTGTGATTCAAATACTGCCAAAGGCACTTCTGCTTAAATAATTGTATGCAGCCAGGTGGGATTAATTAGGGACGCTATATACGCATGACTGAGGCACCAGCTTTGGTTCCATTCCCACGGCTCCCTGGCGCCATTGTTAATCTCCAAATTGAGATTAACAGGGCATTTGGAGGAGAGTTTGAAGACACTAGGGCCTAGGTGTCTCCCTGTTACTGCTGTTGTGCCCACATTAGCCAAGAAGTCACTTGGGTAAGAGGAACAGGGCAGGGGAATCCTGTCCTCTGGGTGAGTGATGGTGAAAGGGCCAAGTCTTCTGCATGGGGTCAGGTTGGGGTGGCTCCTAGAGCTGCCACCAGTCCTGGGGCTTTGGGGTTCTTTTCCAGCTTTTCCTCCTGGATCTGTGGGATACCCGGCCCTCTGACTTGGCCTCAGGTCTCGAGAGCTGGGATGGGATGGAATTGACTGAGGCCGAACCAAGGATTTGGCGCAAAGAGAAATTTACGTTTCCAACAAAGGCAAGGTTGACCTGGGATCCAGTAAACTCTCTGAATCTTGTAATCTAAAAAAGGAGGTAGAGAACAAGAATTCTGATAGAAAAGGTTAGCAACAGAGAATGTGAAAGATGGAGTGAGCTGGGCAGAAGCTGGTAGAGCCCCTCTCAGGCAATGGTGCATCGATCCCTTCAATTTTCTTTTGGCCTGAAATATGACTATTGTGAAAGCAACTTTCATTTTACTTTAGGTTTTTATTGCTTATAGCTCCTTACATCTGAATCACTGGATTTGAGTCCTTGCTGAGCTATGCGAGGACTTGAGGAACCATCCCAAGGGAGCTTTGCCATTTCATCCTTACCTTCACCAGATGATTTTGATGCACTTGTTTGAGGAGTGTTCCAAGTACAGAGGTCTAGACATTGAACTTCAGGAGCAGAAAACTTCCATGGGAATATCACAGGTTGTACATTCAATGATTATTTCTTTTTTAAAAATTTTAAATTTCAACATATTAAGGGGGTACAAATGTTTTTGGTTACATGGATTGCTTCGTAATGCTTGAGTCATGGCTATAAGTGTGCCCATCACCCTATAGTGTTCATTGTACCTGTTAGGTAGGTTTTTACCCTCCTCTTCTCCCTCCTCCCCCCTGCTTGATTTACACTGAGTTTTGCTTCCCTCTGTGTACATGTGTGCTCATCAGCTAGTTCTTATTTAATAGTGAGTACATGTGGTATTTGTTTTTCCACCCTTTAGATACTTCACTTAGGAAAATGGTCTCCAGTTCCATCCAAATTATTGCAAAAGGTATTAATTCATCCTTTTTTATGGCTGAGTAGTACTACATGGTGTATATACATATATATATACACACACCACATTTTGTTAATCCACTCATGAATTGATGGGCACTGGGTTGATTCTACATCTTTGCAATTGTGAATTGTGCTGCAATAAATATTTGAGTGCAGGTGTCTTTTTGATAAAATGACTTCTATTCCTTTGGGTAGATACCCAGTAGTGGGATTGCTGGATCAAATGGTAGGTCTTCTTTTAATTCTTTGAGGAATCTCCATACTGTTTTTCACAGAAGTTGTACTAATTTGAAGTCCCACCAACAGTCCATAAGCATTCCTTTCTCTCCGCATCCATGCCAGCATCTATTGTCTTTGGACTTTTTAATAAAAGCCATTTTAACAGAGCTAAGGGGATATCTCATTGTGGTTTTAATTTGCATTTCCCTGTTGATTAGTGACATTGAGCTTTCTTTCATATGTTTATTGGCCATTTGTGTATCTTGTTTTGAAAAACTTCTGTTTATGTCCTTTGCCCATTTTTTAATGGGATTGTTTATTTTTTTTCTTGCTGGATAAAAGACTTAAATGTAAGGCATGAAACCATAAGAATTCTAGAAGTAAATGATTCCTTCTAAAGACAAACACTTACATACTAGCTTACTTATATAATCAGAATAATTAGTCATTGAGGAGTCAGTTTGAGCTGCTATAACAAAATATCGTAGTCTGAGTCGCTTAAACAACAGACATTTATTTCTCGTGGTCCTGGAGGGTGGGAATTCCATGATCAAAGTGCCAGCAGATTCAGTGCCTGGTGAGGGCTTCTTCCT
The DNA here is from genome assembly GCA_008086735.1 of Cheirogaleus medius. NCBI lineage: Eukaryota > Metazoa > Chordata > Mammalia > Primates > Cheirogaleidae > Cheirogaleus > Cheirogaleus medius. Next base: position 69,276,811 of record VBSM01000272.1, read on the forward strand.
AGCTCACGGATGGATGCCTTCTCGCTGTATCCTCACATCACAGAGATAGAGCTCACTGTGGTCTCCCTTCTTTTTCTTTTTTTTTTTTTAGAGACGGGGTCTCGCTCTTGGTCAGGCTGGTTTCGAACTCCTGACCTTGAGCTATCCACCCGCCTCGGCCTCCGCCCTTCTTTTTCTTATAAGGACATCAATCTCATCATGGTGGTCCCACCCTCACGACTTCATTTAAACCTAAGTACTTCCCAAAGGCCTTACTTCAAAATACCATCATATTAGGGTGTAGGGCTTCAACACATGAATTTTGGGAGGACACAAGCATCTAGTCCATAACAAGGAGGAAAGAGCTAATGCAGTTTGACTGCGACTCGGTTTTCCCCTGGCTATTAGGAAATGCTTGAAGTGGGGTGAGGGGAAGAAGGCAGGTGCCTTTATGGAATCCCCTAGTCAATATGATCCTGGACCTCAAGGTAAATACAATAATGATATATGCTAGCAGAAGCATCTTTTCTATGGAATTCTATGGACATTCCTAGCAGAATGTCCTGAAAAATGGGTGCTGTGTACACCATTTGGGTGACAGGCACACCAATAGTCAGGACTCAAGCATTACAAAAGCAATCCATGTAACCTAAAACATTTCTACCCCC
>VBSM01000272.1:69277557-69319327 GCA_008086735.1 Cheirogaleus medius
ATATATAACATACAATTTACCATTTTAACCATTTTAAGTGTATAATTCAGTGGCACTAAGTACATTCACATTCTTGTGCAACCATTACCACTATCCATCTACAGAATGTTTTCATCATCCCAGATGGAAACAATACTTATCATATAATAACTCCCCATCTCTCTTCTCCCTAGCTACTGGTAACCACCTATGAATTTGCCTAATCTAGGTACCTCACATAAATGGAATCATACAATATATGTCCTTTTATAGCTGGCTTTTGTCACTTAGCATAATGTTTTCAAGGTTCACCCATGTTGTAGCATGTATCAAAATGTCATTTCTTTTAAAAGCTCAATAATATTCCGTTATGTGTATATGCTACATTTTGTTTATCCATTTATCTGTTGATAGACATTTGAGTCGTTTCTAGGCTTTGGCTATTGTGATAATGCTGTTACGAACTTTGGTGTACAAATAGCTGTTTCAGTCCTTGCTTTCAATTCTTTTGGGTATTCAGAAGCAGAATTGCTGGATAATATAATTTCATGTTTAACTATTTCAAGAACCATAAAAAATGTACCATTTTATATTCCCATCATAAAAATTCCACAAGGATTTCAGTTTCTCCAATTCCTCGCCAACACTTATTATTTTTCATTTTTTAAAAAAAATAATTGTCATCCTAATGGAGTTCTATTTTTTAGGGTCTCACTATTAAATAACAAAAAGGTAACTATTTTACTACATACTAGCTTTTCCTCCTGAGCAGCTAGTTGCATCTTGCTGGACCAGCTTCGAGTCTGAAACAATCTTGTGCCTGGGGTGAAACTGCCAAGACTGAGCTGCTTGGCTACCTCTTTGGAGAACTTTGTTGATGTCATTTTCCTCTTGGCATCTCTAGCCAATCTTTTTGGGTAACTGATAGGTGATTAACAGAGAACTTGTTGGACAATGTGGAAACACTAGCATAAATTCATTCAACAAATACAGTTAAGGAACAATGATAAGTTTGCCCCATCTTTCTTTACAGGGCTGTGTCCTAATCAGCTTTGACTAGGCATGCAGGTAAAGAGGGATATGCCATTGCTCTGTTAAGTATTTTATTCTTTTTGGTATTATTTGCCTCCTAGACAGTTGAAAGGTATATTTATTTAATGAATGTGATTTTTTTATTTGCCAATGTGATTATTGGTATTTTGAATACAATATACAGCAAATATCACTGATGAATTTAAATTACTGACTGCTTACGCCATCGTTGCCTTAAAAGTGCATACACATTCTGATTGTAACAGCTTGATTTTCATTTGTTTACTTTTTTTTTTTTTTTGCTATTGTTAGTAAAAGTACTATCTGCTCACTTTAGATTTTTAAGGCCTGTCTGCTTCTGTTTACCACTGAAGCCCAAACATTCAGGCTGCCGTTGGCCCTACAGATATGGGAGGGCAAAGTGGGGACTGTTCTCTCTCCTGGGTTGTTGATAAAGCTGTCATCCAGATTGTGGGGGTAGAATTCTTGCATGACTTGTGTTCAGAATTTCTGAGGCTTAGCCAACTGGGAAAGGGATACCATCAAAGGGGATGAATATGACATCCGAACTCCCTGCTATATAAACACACACACACACACTAACATTCATTTTGATTTTTTGGTAATATACTGTGAGCTATAGAAATCTCTAAATATGTTCAATTAAAAAAAGCTGAATAAAATATGTCCTTTGCTTAATAGGTTTGTTTTTTTAAAATAGAAAACCCACTAAAGGTCTTCTGTATGTCTTTCTGCCACTTTACATAAGCAGCCAGTTTTATAAAAATAAATCTGATGGCATTAGAAATAAAATTTTATGTTCCTAAATTATATTCATTGTATTTTAGTTCATGTAGTATTTCCAAGGGCATTATAAGTTTTTCCATAATTTGCTTTATATCAGTTGTAATCTTAAAGTGAGTTTTCAGGGGTAAGGACAATTTATAAAGGTTGAGGTAGATTTCAAATTGGTGTTCCATTTTGGATCGTAGCTTGGCAGTACTTGTAAAAGGCATTCGGAGTTTGTATAACCATTGACCCAAACATTCTTCCACTCTTTTTTTTTTTTTTTGGTAAGGAAATGATTCTATGTGGAAAGATACAGTGACAAAGATATAAGGATGTTCAATGCAGTGCTGTTTCTAGTAATGAAACATTTTAGGCTGGTTAAATAAAGATGATACTATCCATGTAATGAGATATCTTGTAAGTATTTAGAAAGACCATGGAAGAATGTTTGATGGTTAATTTTAGGTGTCAACTTGACTGGATTAAGGAATACCTAGACAACTAGTAAAGCATTACTTTGAGGTGTGTCTATGAGGGTATTTCCAGAGGAGATTGGTGTGTGAGTTGGTAGACTGATTGGGGAAGATTTGCCCTCAGTGTGGACAGGCACCATCTAATTGGTTGGGGGCCCAGAGAGAACAAAAAGGCAGAGGAAAGGTGAATTCATCCTCTCTCTCTCCTGTAGCTGAGACACTCTTATTCTCCTGCCCTTGGACATCAGAACTCCAGGCCCTCTGGCCTTGGGACTCCAGGACTTATACCAGCCTACCAGGTTTCTGGCCTTTGGCCTCAGACTAAGAGTTATACCATCAGTTCACTGGTTCTGAGGCTTTAGGACTTGGACTGAGCCATGGGCCACAGTACTGGAATCTCAGGGTCTTCGTCTTGTAGATGATGTGTAGTGGGACTTCCCAGCCTCCATAATTGTATGAGCCAATTTCCCTAATAGATCCCTTCTCATATGTCTCTGTATATCTATATATCTCCTATTGGATCTGTCTCTCTAGAGAACCCTAATATAAATATTTAATGATAGAAAAACAGATATGTTAAATTTTTTTAAAGTAGGCTTTTAAATAAAAAGTATGATATCTACTTAGAAAAAACAGTAGAAGCTCTTCCAAGTATTGAGATATGTATCTAAACCTTGAGATTATGAGTGATTTTTGGTTTTTGGTTATTTGTTCTTTTGAAAACTTATATAATCAATAAATTACTTAAGCAATACACAAAGTGCTTGTAAACAATCTTTCAAATGTGCCTAACATACATATAGTTCTTCGTAACCCAAGTTAATTTGCTATTAACCCAACTGTAGCCATCTGTTCATGGATAAAGTTCTTCATTAAAAAGCTGCCTTTATTGGGTGTTTATAACTATGAAATATTTGTATAATCTTGAGGTTATCAGGTCTGCAGAAGCAAGGGGAAGAAGAGCCAGAGAGGAGTTAGGGAAGGAGAGGGAGAGAAAGAGAGAAACATAAATATGAGATGAAATTATTAATAAATTTCAGTTTAATTTTCAAATGACCTATAATGACCTTATGAATAAATTAATCTGGAAAAAGTTCTAAATATTATATTGAATTTGGCATTAGTGTCCCGAGGCATGTTAGAATAAGAATTTTAAAATATGCCTAAAAAGAACTTGGTCTTAAGATTTGTTCCCTTTAGGTGTGCATTTTGCTGATGTCATGAAACACTTTTCGGTGTGCTAAATTATGTGAAATGGTCAGACTACCAAGCAACATTCATACATTTTTCAAAGCTCTTATAGGGTCTTTTTTTTTTTTTTTTATGGTAGCTTAGTTGTTTCTGCAATAGAACCATGATGCGGTGGGGTGAAAAAACCACCATGGATGTGATCAGAAGGCAGATGGAAAATTGCAGTTCCTGGAAGGGATGGTGTGTGGCTAGTGGCCCAGTCAGTGCTTGGTTAGATATTTCCACTTAGAGCCCTCCAATCAGCTTGTGCTGCTGAGCTTCCCTTTATGGTGAAAAGACACAGTATGGTGTGGAGGATGTGAGAAGAGATGAGGATGACAATACCTTTGGTCATGTGGAAGTATTGACTCTACAGTATAAGATCACCTGAACAAGTTGTGGACAGACAAGGACAGATGCATAACTGCCAATTTGTGGGGGCCAATCTCCATTTCTTGCTGTATAGATGAACAGGAAATAACGGTGGTTGTTATGGAAAGAGCAGTGAACAGGTCTCGAGACAGGGCTCTAGTCTTAGCTTTCTTCTGACCAGCCTCTCTGAGTGTCAGTGTATTTATACGTTAAATTAACAGTTGAAATGTAAGACTTCTAGAATTCCTTCTAGAATGATGTGCTGTTGTTCAGTTACTGGAAGCAGTAATGCATTATGGGTTAATACAAGAATTCCTAACTCATTGTATTCCCTTTATGGGCAGCTGAGTTTCTAACCCAAATCCTCCAGGTATAATGAATCGAGACAGCTCATCCTGAAATCTCTAGCAATTCTAGAGTTATTCCAGATTCTAGACTCCAGAGTTATTCCAGATTCTAATACAGGATCTGTTTCTGGTCTTTGGTTTGGGGAACTTTCTCAGACTCCACACTCTGGCTTTCTGGAGTTGGTTCTCCCCTATCTCCTGCCTCCGTATGTGTCCATGTTTCCCTGATTTCAGCTCTTCCACAGCCTCTGGAGGGAGGCTGAGGAAAGTTACGAGACATATTAATAGGTTATTGCAACATCTGCTTTCTTAACTAGTCTAACAAATATAAAGATTCTATTTATTTTTAAGTTTCAGGTTTTATTATTTTTTTAGGTTTTGCTTTTTAGATTTTATCCATTCATTTATTTATTCACAAAATGTTTATTACATGGTGAAAGATTTTCTTTTCCTGAAATATTTTTTTCCCTACTGAAATATGGTGCCTATTCTAGAAGTATTTTAGAATTTGATACAAATACAATTTGAATAAAATAAAAAAAATTAGAAAATTCATTGAAGATAGTATGTATGTATTTTATTTTTCATCTAATCTGTTACTACTCGGTACTTTGTTTTATAGGGAATTACTATATGAAATGATTATACATTAAAGCACACCTCATACAAGGAAGTTTTAAATGTACCTCTTTTAAATTTTGGATGGGATTTGCATTTCCCAATATTTAGAATTTTCGCCATTAGGTGCATGTACATGATTCATTGCATATCTAATATGAAATATGTTTCATTTTCGTTCCACAGCTTCGATAAATAGTTCTGACATGAGAACAAAGGTTTAAATCCATGTGTAAGGTTTGGCAATACAGAGGCTTGACTTTTCCAATTATTTTTCCTACTAGCAGTGTCTAAGGATGTTGAATTATTGAAATATCTTTACTACTTTGCCTTGGAAAGTTTTAAAGTATGCTTTGCAGAGCAATTGCCACATCTTAGAAAGAGATTGTTAGCTCATGAGGGAACTTAAAGTTCTAATACACAGTTGCTTTGCTGTTTAACAAGGTCAATGGTAAAACTAAATACTATGTTCTTGTCCTCATTTTTCTTCTAAATGATCATCACATTTTAGCAAAATTAAGAAATCTCAGACTGTTTCATGTACTGATAGTACTGTGTTGTGGCCTCAAACACATCCATACATGTGTCCTGTTCCTAGAAATAGAAGCGAGGATATGAAGTCACTTGTGATGAACATTCTGATCCCAGATTGTTCTGAAGTGTTTGCTGACAAAATTCACAATAACAAGATCATTTGACCACCATTATAGTTGTGGCTGAGCAGCTTGTTTTTAAGAAAAATATTTACAGATATTAAATTATTACTAATTTCAACATATTTTCATTGTTCTATGCAACACAGCAAGTAGCGTCTTTTGTGATAAAGTTTTTATGTTTATAGAGGGATGGTTCATAAACATTCCCAAGTGGTGTATCATGCTTTTATTAGCTCTCACAACCTAATATTTTCCTCCTGGAAAAATTAAAGTACCCAGACAAGCATAAATAAATGGCTCCATTTCATACTGTTAGGCATTAGAAAGTTAGGAAACAAATTAATGAACTTTCAGTTCTCATTGTTTTTAAACTACTTAATGTTAACCATGTTCAAAAATTCTGGAATCTGGCTCCTTTTCACACAGCGGGGCCCAGTGTAGGGAGTATGAGGAAGTCCCAAATATGAGGATGTCAAGCAATTGGCATCTTTTGCCTGTTTCCAGAAGTAAAAGTCCAACACTTCTGCCCACTGCACCTTAGTATTAGAGTTGCCAAGGAAAACGCAATGCAGTCAAGCACTGGTTGGAACAGCATTTAACTCCCACAGAGAAGAGGCAGAGCAAGATCAGCTTCAGGAGTGGGCACTGGTCCCCTGTGGCCAGCATGTCCCTTCTGCAGCTGGCACAGAGCATTGGCCTACACACACCCCTCCTGTGCTGCAGAATGGAAGACCTTGTCTCCGCTGCACAGGGAACAGATACAGCAGCGGGACTGGCCAGGTGCCGTATGACACAAGCACTGCTCTTAAGCAGAACAAAGGAGTGCACGTTGAGTGTGAAACAGGGAAAGATATTCCCGCACAAGGCAACGGGCCCAGCACATGCTGCGAGGACTCTTTATCTTTTGGTAAGGAGGTGTTCCAGGCCCAAGGCCCATTTTTATGCAGCCAAGCAGGGCTCAAAAAACTTTGTGTACAAGGCTGGCTTTCCCAACAGAGGAGGCATGGAGAAAATCTACGTCTAGTAGCTATCTCCATACTTACAAGGATGAAATATAGTTAATACCTACTTGAGTAATAATTAAATTATTGAACACAACTTCCTCGACTCTTCCTATTCATATGGCTTTTGGGGCAGAGGTTATAAAGGCCTAACAGTGCATCAAAAATGAGGCTATCAGCTTTCAAGTGTTTTTCCTGATCAATGTTTATTCCTCTGGTACATGGATATTACCACCACACTGAATTACTGTATGGCCCCAAATAAGTTTACTTTATTGTTCATGTCACTGCATAACATCAGTGTGAGACACCTAAGGAATTAATAGGCATTTTCTTGGGTCTGGGTTGGGGGAATGGAGAGACATTGATCAGCAGGCACAAAGTTACAATTAGACAGGAGGAGTAAGTTGTGGTGTTTATTGTACAATAGCATAATTATGGTTAACTGTTCCGGAAAGTGTTAACAGCTCTCACAACAGCTCTTGACCAGGGAAATAACCGAGCAGCACGTGGAGAGTGGAGAACAGCCTTTATTCCGTCAGCATGCTCTGCTGACTTCTGATCTTCTGACCCCCCTTCCCCGTTCTCCTCCAGCTTTTATACCTTTGGTAGGACTCAAAAAGCGTCCAATCAGCAACAAGCTATAATATCCAATCAGGAACAAGCGTTAACATCCAATCAGCAACAGTGGGATTCAAAAAGTACCCAATCAGGATCATGCAAGCAGCGTGGCTGGAGGACGGGAGCAGGCGGCTGAGCATTGAGCGCAGGCCCAGACCGGCACAGGAGGCCCCAGCGCACCTGCGCACCCGCACACCTGCCGGCCGCGGCCCGCAATGATGCCGAGCGGCGGGGAGGTGGAGAGCAGCCGCGTCCCAGCGCCTGACGGTTTTCCCTGTCATAACAATATTGTATTGTATATTTCAAAATAGCTAGAAGAGAGGATTTTGAATATTCTCACCACAAAGAAAGATAAATGTATGAGGTTATGGATATGCTAAATACCCTTATTTGATATTTACACAATGTACACATGTATCCAAACATCACAATGAACCCCATAAATATGTACAATTTTTTTTTTTTTTTTTTTTTTTTTTTAGAGACGGGGTCTCGCTCTTGGTCAGGCTGGTTTCGAACTCCTGACCTTGAGCTATCCACCCGCCTCGGCCTCCCAGAGTGCTAGGATTACAGGCGTGAGCCACCGCGCCCGGCAATATGTACAATTTTTAATGTGCCAATTTAAAAAAATAAAAAACTTTAAAAAATGGTTTTCTTAAGAAGGCACATCTCTGATATGAATTCCAGAAGTGGAAAAACAATAGGTCTGGATGTCAAACATGCAAAGATAGTCAATAAAATATGATAGTTTTTCTTGTTCCTTTAGGAACACTGCCACCTTCCCCTCAAGTCCAACTCTTTAAAGGTACTGTAGTCTAGAAGTTAAATTTCGGGAAGGTACTTGACAGTTGGTACTTGATAGTTAAATGTATATAATGAAGTAGGAAAAACCCCAAGAAAGACAATCACATTGCTCTATTTCATGGAATAACAGCTGGGATGTTCATTTACTGTCTTTTTCAGGCTAATAAAATTTATTCTAAAATAGCCTTCCAAATACCAATGTGAAAGCCAAGTCTTTTTTTTTTTTTTTTTGCTAGAAATCAAATGACTTCTTGTAATACTATTTTATAGAATCTGCTGATTATTTTACCATTTGGGCATAGAGATATAGTCTCAAGAGTTGTAGGAATTTATTTAACTATACCAAATTCACATCACCACTTCTTATGTTGTGCTGCTGAAAACATATAATTTTAAATGCATCTTCATTTTGTTGTTCACTAAAATCAATGCATAATTATTCAGAAAGTGATGGCTGAGTGACAGCCTGGTGTTTTTGCCTGATTTTTGGTGTTCATATTCTGCCCATATTCACCACTGCTTATGAGCCCCAATCTTCTCCCTCTAACATTTTCACTTTTCCTGAAAAGACTGTTGGTGGAGGGAGGAGAATGTGCCGAGCCAACAATTGGTGTTATATTAACCCACCTAGAGTTTGATGGAGAAAAGGGTGAAAATACTAGACCAATTAAATTTTAAGAGCTCTCCTTGGGGGTGAGATGAAAAGACACAGGTTAACTTTCATAAATAAAGATATTTGGAACTTTTGCTAGATGAAACTGGTGAGTACAGATCTGTATTTTATTACTTTTTTTTTTTTGGCCTTCATGATTATGTGTGCAGATGTTACTAATGAAAATATGAGTTATGCCATCTTTTCCTTTATAGTGTTGCTTATAGCCATACTTTTTTTTATATGTCTCTCCAGTAATTAAAATAATAATAATGCTAATAATGAAAAATGATATTTACTGAATACTTACTCTGGCCAGTAATGATCATATTTTACATATGTAAATTATGTCATATACATATGATATTTATAATAGTGGGGAAAGCAAAGGTAGGGACTATCATCATCCTCATTTATGAGGTGAGGAAATTGATACACAAATTGGTAATATAATTTTCCTCAGCTAGTGAGAGGTACACAGTAAGTATCTAAATCCAGAACCTGGTCTCTTCACCTCTATGTCATATAGTCATTCACTCATGGGCAGAGCACATGCTGTTTCTTATTTTTGGCTAGTGTGGGTATTGTCTGCTAGTATACTGGGGTGGTTCACAGTGGGTGTTAGAAGAGGGATATTAATAAATAGAATCAATTTCATGCATGATATTCTTGGAATGGAGGTGTTATGAAACCATCAGTATCATCACATGGTGACCTCAGCTTCTCCTACCCACTTCCCCTGCCACTGTGGGTGGGTCATGGGTAGGCTCTCTGTGGTTAACAGCGAGTGCATGGATAGTTCTTGCCAAATACTACCTTGGAGAGTGTGCTGAAGATAAAGCATGTGGACAACATTACTCAGTCCCAGCCAGTCTTTCAGCTTTTGCTTAGAACTAAGTCCCAGAAGAGGCTGGCGCTGTGGTTCATGCCTATACTCCTAACACTCTGGGAGGTCAAGGCTGAAGGATTGTTTGAAGGCAAGAGTTTGAGAAAAGTCCCAGAAGAATAGAACAAATACTTTGAAATAAAAATTGTAAAAAGAATAGAATTGGTTTTGTTATAAATTTTTTTGCTTAGAGATTTTTCTTTGGCCTAATCAGTAGCTATAGGGTAGACTCTTTGTGGCATAAAAGAATTCATATAGAATTTGTCGAATTAAAAATGAGAACCTTTTGTTTCAATAGAATGTCCACTCCCCTACTCCAATTCCCTTTTTTTCCTGTAGCTTGGTTCTTTTGAGTTCAATTTAGCAAAAGTCTATTGATCAAAGTTCAACATAAGCAAAGCTCTATGTTATGGAGGTAAGGCACAATCCTTGTCCTCAGGTGCACAAATGAGGGTACTGCAGGACAGTTCATCATGGGGGTGAGGTAGACATAAAAATGAAGTAGCACATACACAGGTGTGGGAGAGATGATTTCTTACTTGGGGAGAGGTGTCAAAGCGTCATGGAGACGACAGAATTTGAAAACATTGAGGTAAAGAAGAAAGGTATTCTATGTAGAGAAAATGGTGTAAGCAAAGGCAAAAAATTGCAGTGTATGTTCAGGTAGTGCAGGGTGAGGCTAGAGATGAGGAGGAGGAGGAGTTGGACAGTGAGATGAGAATTGCAACAAGAGACACTGAGCCTAAACTATGGGGCCTTGCCTATTATGGAGAATTTGAGTTTTATTCTGTGGGCAATAGATACCATTGTAAGAGGCGAGCAAGGGATAGGCTTTAGGAATTTAACTCTACCCTGAAGGCTGGATTTTAAGGATCTAACTTTATATGAAGGATGGCTTGTAGAGGGTAGAGACTAGAGGCACAGACTAGTTAAGAGGCTTTTAAGATTTTTCAAGGAGGCTGAGTGTGATGGCTCACACTTATAATCCTAGCAATTTGGGAGGCTGAGGTGGGAGAATTGCTTGAGGCCAAAAGTTTGAGACCAGCCTGGGCAATATAGTGAGACCTTGTCTCTACAAAAAATACAAAAAATTAACTGGGCATGGTAATACATGCTCATAGTCTCAGCTATTTGAGAGGCTGAGGCAGAAGGATCACTTGAGCCCAGAAGCTCAAGACTGCAGTGAGCTATGATTGTGCCACTGCACTCCAGCCTGGGTGACAGAGCAAGACCCCATCTCAAAAAAACAAACAAACTAAAAACAAAAAAAAAAAACAAAAAAGCCCCAGATATTTCAAGGGACAAAAAACAAGGACCTGAAATCTGGAGTACAATGGGAATGGAAAAAACAGCTTGCAGCAGAAGGTTGACTGAATGTTGGCAATTGACTATTCTTGGAAGTAAGAGGGTAAAGGAAGGAGAAAAATCAGTGTCTCTTGCCTCTGAGACTATCAGTTTAACAAGTAAGATTATCTTATGCAGTTAATAGAAATAGAAAGGAATAGGAACCAACTTATTTTGCCTTTTTAATTTTTTTTGGCAGTGGTTGGTTATAGGGAAGGAATTATTTTTTGAAATGATCTGATGATATATTTTCAAGTCTCTATATAATATTTTTTAAAGAACTAAAATGGAAAAGCAATCTGTAAAATATTTATAATTAAAATAATAAAGCTAGAAGGGTATAAAATTGATGAAAGGATTCTTGGGTTGTATTTATTTTTCCTTTGAAAGTAAAAAAATGAAGTTCAACTGTATACTTCAAGTGAATTTATAAAGTTTGAACTCCTTGATCTTCTTGGATCACCTAAGGGTGAGATGATATCTCATTATAGTTTTGATTTGCATTTCTATAGTGACTAACAATGTTGACCATTTTTTCATATACCTGTTGGCCATTTGTATATCTTCTTTTGAGAAACATGTATTTAGATCTTTTTGCCCATTTTTAAATCAGATTAGTTGTTATTTTGGTATTGAGTTGTTGGAGTTCCTTATATATTCTTGTTATTAATCCCTTGTAAGATTGATAGTTTGCGAATATTTTCTCCCATTCTGTGGATTCTATCTTCACTTTGTTGATTGTTTCCTTTGCTGTGCAGAAGCTTTTTAGCTTGATGTGATCTCATTTGTCCAATTTTCCTTTGGTTGCCTGTGCTTCGGGGTACTACTCGAGAAGTCCTTGCCCAGACCAATGTCTTGAAGCATTTCTTCAATGGTTTCTTTTAGAAGTTTCATAGTTTCAGGTCTTGGATTTAAATCTTTAATCCATTTTGATTTGATTTTTGTATATTGTGAGAGATAGGGATCTAGTTTCATTCTTCTGCATATGGATATGCAGTTTTCCCAGCACCATTTATTGAAGAGATGGACCTTTCCCCAATGTTATGTTCTTGGCACCTTTGTAAAAAATGAGTTTATCACAGATGTGTGGATTTATTTCGGAATTCATAGAGAAGTTGTTCATCAGTTCTAATAGTATTTTGGTGGAGTCTTTAGGTTTCTCTAAATATAAGATCACATCATATGCAGCCAAGGGTAATTTGACTTCCTCCTTTCTGATTTGGATGCCCTTTATTTCTTTCTCTTGTCTGATTGCTACAGCTAGAAATTCTAGTACTATATGCTGAATAACAGTGGTTAAAGTGGGCATCCTTGTCTTGCTCCAGATCTTAGAGGAAAGGCTTTCAATTTTTCACCATTTAGTATGATACTTGCTGTGGGTCTGTCATATATGGCTTTTATTGTGCTTAGGTATGCTCCTTCGATACTCATTTTTTAAAATTTCAAAGTATTATTATTATGGGGGTACAAATGTTTTTAGGTACAAGGATTGCTTTAATAATGTTTGAGTCAGGGTTATAAGTGTGCCTGTCATCCCAATAGTGTTTGTTGTACCCGTTAGGTAGGTTTTCACCCACTTCCTCTTCCCCTCTTCTCCCTGATTGACTTCCATTGAGTTTTACTTCCCTTTATGCACATGAGTGCTGATTGGTTAGTTCCAATTTAATAGTGATCACACATGGTGTTTGTTTTCCACTCTTGTGATACTTCACTTAGGATAATGGTCTCCAGTTCCATCCATATTGTTGCAAAAGGCATTAAGTCATCCTTCTTTGTGACTGAGTGGTATTCCATGGTATACTTATACCACATTTTGTTAATTTACTCATGAATTGATGGACATTTGGGTTGATTCGACATCTTTGCAATTGTGAATTATGCTGCAATAAACATCCAAGTGCAGGTGTCTTTTTGATAAAATGACTTCTTTTCCTTTGTGAGATCCAGTTTTTGAGAGTTTTTAACATGAAGGGATGTTGAATTTTATTAAATGCTTTTCTAGCATCAATTAAAATGATCATATAGTATTTGTTCTTTGTTCTGTTTATATGATGTAGCACATTGATTCATTTTGATATGTCAAACCATCCTTGCTTCCCTGGGATGAATCACACTTGATCATGATGAATAATCTTTTTAATATATTGTTGAATCCACTTTGCTAGTATTTTGTTGAAGACTTTTGCATCTATGTTCATTAGAGATACTGGCCTATAGTTTTTTGTTATTGTTGTTGTAGTGTCTTTGTATGGTTTTTGTATTAGGGTGATATTGACCTTATAAAATGATTTTGGGAGTATCCCTTCCTCCTTGATTTTTTGGAATAGTTTCAATAGGATTGGTATTAATTCCTCTTTAGATGTTTGGTAGAATTTAGCAGTGAAGCCATTGAGTCCTGAGCTTTTCTTTGATGGGAGACTTTTTATTGCTGATGCAATTTCATTATTTGTTATTGGTCTATTCAGCTTTTGGATTTTTTCCTGGTTCAATCTTGGCAGATTGTTCATGTCTAAGAACTTATCCATTTCTTCTAGGTTCTTCAATTTATTAGCATATAGTTGCTCATTGTAATCTCTAATGATCCTTTGAATTTCTGTGGTATCACTTGTAATTTTTCCTTTTTCTCTCTGATTTTATTTAGTTAACTCTTCTCTCTTTTTTTCTTAGTTTTTCTGACTAAAGGTGTGCCAATTTTATCTTTCCAAAAATTCAGCCTTTTGTTTTATTATTATTTTGTATATTTTTGTTTCAATTAATGTATTTATGCTCCTATTTTTATTATTTCTTTTCTCTTACTAAGTTTGTGTTTGATTTGTTTTGGTTTTCTAATTCTTTAAGATGTATCATTAGGTTGTTTATTTGAAGTTTTTCTACTTTTTTGATGTAGGCATTTATTGCTATAAACTTTCCTCTTATTACTGCTTTTACTGTGTCCCCTAGGCTTTGATATGTTGTGTTTCTATTTTCATTTGTTTAGATAAATTTTTAAATTTCCTTCTTAATCTCTTCATTGACCAACTGGTCATTCAGGAGCATATTGTTTAATTTCCATGTGTTTATATAATTCCCAAAGTTCTTCTTGTTATTTGTTTCTAGTTTTATTCCATTGTGGTCAGAAAAAAATACTTGATATTATTTCAATTTTTTGAATTTTTTAAGACTTGTTTTCTGGCTTAACATTGGTCTATCCTTGAGAATGATCCATGTGCTGAGGAGAAGAATGTTATTTTCCAGCTGTTGGATGAAATGTTCTGTAACTATCTGTTAGGTCCATTTGGTGTATAGTGCAGATTAAATCCAATGTTTTGGCTGATTGTTTGTCTGGACGATCTGTCCAATGCTGAAAGTGGGATGTTGAGGTCTCCAGATATTATCATACTGGGCTCTGTCTCTCTTTTTAGTTCCAATAATATTTGCTTTATATTTCTAGGTGCTCCAGTGTTGAGTGCATATATATTTACAATTGTTATAGCTTCCTGCTGAATTGATGTTTTTATCATTATGTAATGATTTTGTTTGTCTCTTTTTACAGTTATTTTCTTGATCTATTTGATCTAATAACAGTATAGCTACTCCTGCTCTTTTTTGGTTTCCATTTGCATGGGATATCTTTTTTCATTCCTTTATTTCAAGTCTATAGGCATCTCTATAGGTGAAATGAGTTTCTTGTAGCCAGAATATAGTTAGGTCTTTTTAAAAAAATCCATTCAGCCACTCTATGTCTTTTGATTGGAGAGTGTAGTCCTCTTACATTCAATGTTATTATTGACACATAAGGACTTACTTTTGCCATGTTGTTATTTGATTACTGGTTGTCTTGTGGTCCTTTCTTTCTTTTTTTCTTTCTCTCTTCCTTTGTGTAAAAGTGATTTTCTCTGGTACTGTGTTTTAATTTCTTACTTTTTATGTTTTGTGTATCACTTATAGGTTTTTTTTATTTGAGGTTACCACGAGGCTTGCAGAAAACATCTTATAATCAATTATTTTAAAATGATGACAACTTAACTGTGTTTGTAAAAGACAAACAAGCAAAAAACAAACAAACAAAACTCTACACTCTATCTCCATTTCCCCCATTTTTTGGCATATTGTTATTTTCATTCATATCTTTTTATATCATCCATCTCTTAAAGAGTTGTAGTTATTATTTTTGATAGATTTGTTATTTATTCTTCCTATTCAAGATATGAGTGGTTTCCACACTGCAATTACACACTGCAATTAGAGTGTTCTGTATTTGTCTGTGTACTTACTGTTACCAGTGAGTTTTATCCCTTCACATGATTTCTTATTACTCATTAATGTCCTTTTCTTTAAGATTGAAAAACTCCTTTTACCATTTCTAGTAGGATAGGTCTGGTGTTCATGAAATCCCTCAGCTTTTGTTTGTCTGGAAAAGTGTTTATTTCTCCTTTAAGTTTGAGAATATTTTTTCAGGATATGATATACTCAGATTAAAGTTTTTTCCTTCAGCATTTTGAATATGTCATGCCACTTTCTCCTGGCCTGTAAGGTTTCCACTGCGAAGTAGCCGCTAAATGTATTAGAGTTTTTTTCTATATCATTTGCTTCTTTTTTCTTGCTGCTCTTAGGATTTTTTCTTTATGTGTGACCTTTGAGAATCTGATTATTAAATGCTTTGAGGTAGTCTTTCTTGGGTTAAATCTGCTTGATCTTCTATAACCTTCTTGTATCTGAATATTGATATATTTATTTAGGTTTGGAAAGTGCTTTGTTATTATTTGAATAAACTTTCTACTCCAGTCTCTCTCCCTGCCTCCTCTTTAAGGCCAATAAGTCTTAGATTTTCGCTTTCAAGGTTATTTTCTAGGTTTTGTAGGTGTGCATCATTCTCTTTTACTCTTTTTTGTTTCTCTCTTCTTTCTGTGTTGTCATAGCTCATCTTCAAACTCACTAATTCTTTCTTCTGCTTGATCAGTTTTGCTTTTGAAAGACTCTGACACATTTTCTAGTTTGTCAATTGAATTTTTCAGCTCTAGAATTTCTACTTGATTTTTAAAAATTATTTCAATATCTTTGTTAAATTTTTCTGATAGAATTTCAAGTTCCTTCTCTGTGTGTCTTAAAGATCACTGGGCTTCCTCAAAACAGCTATTTTGAATTCTCTGTCTAAAACGTCACTTATCTCCATCACTCCAAGATTGATCACTGGTGCCTTATTTAGTTTATTTGGTGAGGTCATGTTTTACAAGATGTTCTTGATGTTTGTGGATGTTCATTGATGTCTAGGCATTGAAGAGTCAGGTATTTATTCTAATTTTCAGAGTCTGAGCTTGTTTGTACCCATCCTTCTTGAGAAGGTTTTTCAGGTATTCAAAGGGAATTGAGTGTTGGGATCTAAGTCTTTGGTCATGGCAGTGACATTAGCACTAGGGGGCACCCCAAGTCCAGTAATGCTGTGACTTTTCCAGACTCCTGGTGGTACCGCTTTAGTAGACTTGGGTAAGATGTGGGAGAATTCCCTGGATTACCAGGCCATACCACAATGAGCATTTGTTTAGCCTACATGTCTGTGGGTTTTCTCGGTTGAGGCAGATTGTTCCATGTGTGTCTCTCCCTCCTGGGATCATGAGGCTCACCCATGGATGCTCTTCTCACAGAAATGGCAGAAGTGAAAGGGAGCAATGCCAGTTGTGCAAATGATTTTCAAGTTTTTGGTCATGTCACACCTGCTAATGGTCTATTGGCCCAAATAAGTCCCATGGTGAAGTGGGAGGTAGCGAGTGTGACTATCTCTGAACAATAACCTAACAAACCCACCAAATATACTCCTGCCTCTTTCCTCCTACTCTATTTTGACTATTGGTTTAGGGAAATGCTCACAAACGTCAGAGGGTTCTCTGATGGGACTTATGGAATTCTTTCCAGCACTACACCTCCTCATCAAAGTTACAGTTATCTACTGGGAAAAAAAAATTTGCAATGTATTTTTAGCAGATTTTGCTGTTAATTTCTGTACATCCAGCATCTTCAGAGAACCTAAATTAAAATACAATTCAACACTAGGGAGGGAATGTAATGTTTTTCTAAGATATCCTTGGAAATGTGTCCAGGAAATGTCTATACCACATGATTGCATATAATGTTCTATATCTGGCAAATAAGTCTACTAGCACTAATGTTAAGGAAAATAAATATTACTTTTAGTAAGGTCCATAACATTTTTGAGATGCATATATGGCTTGATGTCAAATAAAACTTGGCAAATCCACTGGCTTTCTTTTTTTTCTTTTGCTGAGTGGAACAGCATTAAATTTATGCATCAGTTCAGAAAAATACATTTTTATTATTTAATTATTCCTTTCCAGAGACATGGTATATCTTTCTACTGATTTAGATCTAGTTTTATAGTCTTTAATAAAATGTAATAGTTATGTTTTCTTTCAAGTTGGTGCTATACCCTTCTTGGTAAGTTTATTCTCAAATATTTTACAATTTTGTAGCTAATGTGAATGAGATTTTTTTCCCCCTCATTTCTGACTAGATGTTGCTGGGAAAGAGAAAAGCTACTACTTATTATATATTAAACTGCATCTACCAGGTGGCTTTTAAAAACATGAAAATGAGTAACTTCGAATTCCTTGTTGAGAATGAAACACAAAACTGAAAATATTTGAAGTTTCCTTGCCATTAAAGGCTAGAATATAATGATATAGTAAGTTGGCATGTAAAGACGAATTATTCCATTTATTTATTCATTCAATCAGTTGATTTTTTTGAGCACCTACTAAATTCAAAACACTATTACTATATCCATGGAGGTAAAGGGGTTAGTGAGACATGTTTTCTACCATCAAAAAATGTATCATCTTTCTGGGGAGATAAAAATGTAAACACAAATATAGGCAGAATACTATAAAGACTACAATAAGTTTTCTTTATGGCTTACCATAAGCTTTCTGAAAATAGGGCCTGTGACTTGGTAACCAACACATAGTATTAGGCATTTAATAACAGTTGGGTGTGAACAAGAAATGATTTATTCCAATGGGAAGGCTTGTGGTGAGTTTCAGGGAGGAGATGATATTGGGGATGAACTATAAAATATGGGTAGAATTCCAACACATGAAAAAGATGGGGAAGATAATAAGAGTATCCTGGTTGAGGGGAGAGTATATTTCCAAGAACAGATGTGTAAAATGTCCTAGCATGTTTGGGGAATGGTGAGTAGTGTGATATGGCAAAGCAGAGATACCTAACGGGACGTAGTGGAAGGTAGGGGAAAGAGGGGAGTTTGAGAAAGATTGTGTGGGAACATAAAATTGAGACTCAGGAGTTTGGACTTTGATCAGTGAACACTGGGGAACCACTGAAGACATTTAAGGAGGGAGTATAAGCTTGTCACTCAGGTAGCTATTTGAAAGTTGGAGTGGAAATCAGGAGAGTGAAAGCTGGGACCAGTTAGGAAGCTCTAGCAACACATCAAACAAAAGATTGATGTTAAGAGCTGAATTTGAACAGAGGCAAAGACAGCAGAGAGGAGGACATGGGTATGGCAAGTATCCCTGAGCACAGTTGAGGGGCTGTGGCAACCAGATCGGTGTGGGTTGAGGAGAATTCCCTTGACTCCGACAGTTCAAGAGTGGCTGTGAGGACGCTAGAGCCATACTGAGAAAGAGAACTCAGGGGGAAAATCATGTTGATCTGCCTTCAATTTTGCAAATGTGGAGCCTGAAGTCCAGGGAGCACATTTCTGGCACTCCAAAGAGGGGTGGTATAATGGATTACAGCCTAAAAATCTTTATTGGTCTAAATTTGGAGTGACTAGATTATTTTCGAGTGGCAAAGTTGTGAACATTACAAAGAGTTTCTAAACAAGTAGTAAAAATGTTATGGCACAATGACACTCGATATTTTTCTTTGATTCTTTTTTGTCATATCATTTTAAACCTTTCCTTCTCCTCTTTCCACTTCCTGGAGTCCATCACCCAAGGAAGGAATGCTTTTCTTTCTGAGGCTTCTGCTCAATTTGGCGAGGGCCAAAGGAACAATATGTTAAGTACAATTCGAAGAGTTTTGCTCTGTTCTAAAGTTGGACCTAAAGGTTCAAACCATGTATCTCTGAGGCATATGCCTCTTCTCTGTAGTGCAGACTAAAGGCATTTACTACTGTCTAATACATTCACCGTGATGGTGCCTCTAACCCAGGCATCCAGATGGTATTGCACAACAGCTCCCAAGAAGAGCATATTTTGAACATAAAACCCTGATTTTGAAAACAGTCCTGAACACTGTCTCTTTTCTGTAGCTCCTGCTCCCATCCAATGCCTGCCCTGCTCCTGACTTTTTGGGATTTGCTTTCCAATTTTTTCCTCACGAAAGCATTTTTGATCTACCAGTATACTTGTCTCTCCTGTTTTTTTGTTTTTGTTTTCTTAATTGTAGTAAAATATACATAACATAAAACTTACCATCCTACCCATTTTTAAGTGTACAGTTTGGAATTGTTAAGTACATTCACATTGTTGTACAACTAATCTCCAAAACTCTTTTCATCTTACAAAACTGAAACTCTGTACCCATTAGACAATTCCCCGTTCCCTACTACCTCCAGGTCCTGACAACCATGATTCTACTTTCTGTCTGTATGAATTTGCTACTCTAGACACCTCATATAAGTGGGGAATCATACAGTATTTGTCTTTCTGTGATACTTTCCTGGTTTCGATCCATCTCTTTGGGTGGAATTTGAACTCACCTTAGGCTTTGTCAGTTTCTGTACCCCTTTGCCTGGACTCCAGAAGCCCACTGGCATCATGGTGAGTCTGTGCTGCTCCCCCAAAGGCAAGTGAGATATCATGAAAGAATACTTTCGCTAAGTGTAATTTCCTGTATTCAGTCTTCTCTTCTTCAAATAACAGAACTGGAAGGAATCCTGAAGCTCAGAGCATTCAGGCTGCTGTCTTATGGCAAAATGTGCCACCACCTCCACCCCGCCTCCCCCTGCCCAGCTCTGCATAGGGATTAAATACCAATGACAAGAATGCAGGATCCCGCAAATCAGAGGACTCCACAAAGAGCAATTCAAAGAGTTAGAAATAGACAACGAGGAAACAACCACTCCTGAAGTTTGGTATTTATATTGTACTCTTCCTCTGAAGATGGTGACATGCTTACCAAATGTTATCTCAACAGTGAGGCACATCCTTAAGAAAATTGCAGTCTGATAAATTAATGTCCCCTAGGAAATGTCCCACCAGCTGACCTTGTTTGATTTGAAACCGAAGATGTTACCTTTGAAAACTCAAAAAGGGGCCTTGGTCAGTGAGATTGATCCATAGTCTGAGAGGAGTCCTTTAAACCAGCGCTGTGGTGGATCTGGGAATAGGGGAGGGTGGGCACTCAGAATCATAGAACCAGCAAGAACCTGAAGGACTGGTGAGTTTACCCAGCTGAAGCCCACAGTGAGAGAGGGAGAGCACACCCTGTTTTTATAGCTCTCTAGATAAAAGCTTTACCATTAATATATGGGCAACTGTCTGACTGGTTCTCTGTTGTACCCCCAGCTCTTAGCACCATGCCTAACACACAGCAGGAATTCAGTAAATATTTGAATGATTAAAAGAAAGAATACATGAAATCCTTCTTATTTTTGAATCTCCAAATCTCATTTCTCAACCTGTAATTTGAGTCCATATCTGTCATTGTTAATGCTCAAGAAAGCAGCTTAGACATTTAAATAGCATTTCCAAGATTCCCAGGAGATGAAGGACATGCAACAGGGTCTGGGACCTGCATCCCCCACCCAAATAACTCAGGCTATTGGGTCCCTGGGATTTTTTGTGATATCCCACCAATTTAACAGTTTGTTCCTGTTGCTCCATAAAATGTACTATTGGGAAAGCTAGCACAAAGTATTTTACTTGTTAAAAGAAGGAGAAAAAAAAGAGACTTGGCTTCAAGAGTGTTTTTTTCCACTTAATGGAAATACCAGGGACTTAAAATATGCCGGAGCTGAACTTGTACTGGATTCAAGGAACTGGTTAATGCATATGCCTTTGCAGGGAGCCAGGGCTCAGTTTCACTTTCAGCTATGATCCTCTCAGTACAGTCTAATCCCCAACATGTGGGCAAAGCAATTCCCAATGGGGACTTGGAATGTGGTTAAAAACTCTAAGGAGAGAGGCAGAAGTTTGAATGCGTTAACCTGTTAACCTGACTCCCTGGACCACTAGCCTGGAGCCAGATGCTCCACTCCTTTTCAAAGATGGAAATGAAGCAGAGTAGAACTCACAAAGAGAAAAAGAATCTTCTGGGTTTCTGTTGTTGTTGTTATTGTTTTTGTTGTTGCTTTTGTTGTTGGCTGGTGGCTTTTGGGGAGAAGTAGTGCTGCTAGATATTGTCTAAGCAATCATAGAATAATGTAGAATCTGTATGCAGGGTTTACAGCAGGGCTAACTCTGCTTCCCACATATCTAACTAACTTTTTGCCATAGTTAAGTCCCGATCCCTGCAGGGTATTTGGGGCCACTTTCTACATCTATGTCATTGGTCTTCATCTTATTCCAAGACGTACAAGAGAAAAACTTTCTTGGGGAAGTACATGCAGGTAACAAGTAATGATGCCTTTTCGAAAATCTACCTCTAGTTGTTTCAGCCTAATGTTTTTAAATTTGATACAATATTTCTCCACTGTGACTGGTTTTGGATTGTGGGATTTTAAAGAGCTGAAGTCATGCCTTTGAAATTCTCGAGATACAGTGCCTAGTACAAAGTTAATTATTTATTGAATGCCAACAAGAAAAGAATACGAAAGGAGAACTGCCATGATCTTTGTCCAGAGGAGCTTTCAATGTAGAGAAATAAAACAGGCACCCATATGTAAGTTAGTGAATAAATTTCTATAATGTGAGTACATTGTTTGGTATTAACAATAAGTGAAAAACAAAACCCAGAAAACCATTGTGGATTGGAACTACCCTGTGGAGGGAAAATGTGGCCAGGCCCCAGAAGATATGTAGGTGTGGAGAGAATCTCTGTTGTTTTGCTGCTAACACTCACTCTCCCTCCTTGTGATAATAATCTTCTAATTTTGCTCTGGGAAACTAACTGCCCCTTTGTCACTTTCAGCCCATGAGTTTTAGATGAACCTGACTCCACTCTTGGCTCCATGGCATCATATGACCAAATGCTAAGCCATCCTATGAATCCATTCCTATGACCACAGTTGGGTCAGGGATGCAGTCATGACCCAATTCAGGTCAATGAGAGCTAATAAGTTTCAATATAAAGAGTTTTTGAGTTATTGGGGATGAGCCTCTCTTTTAAACTGCAACCATTTGCCTTCATGAGGGCAGCATGGCTGAAAATGGAGTCAACTCAGTATAGGGAAGAGGTGAGAGACGGAGAGAAACTGGATCTGGTCATATCATTTGAACTGCTGGATCCAGCTATGCCTGAAACCAGTTTACTCTGTACATTTTTATTATGTAAGCCAATGCATTCTTGCTTTTACTTAACACATTTGGGTTGGGTTTCTGTCACTTGCAATTCAAAGAGTCCCAACTCATGCAATAGGACCAGGAGGGCAGAGGGGAAAAAGTAGTTTAGTAAGGGAATGGCTTGAGTGAAGGTGTAGACGAACAGGGAACTATAACATAGTTGGACGATAATGGGGAGGCTTTCATGCCTGAGGCAGAGGCTGAGGCTAGGAAATAAACAGACATTTAAAGTAGGGTCAGGCCATGGTCTAGGAAATTGGGTATAAAAATTTAGAGTCAGTGTGAAAGAGTGGGAGTGATGTTTGGGTATAATGTGTATAACTGCTCTTTGGGTTGAAATAATTTCTTTTTAATTCTGGGAATATCTGAAATATGGGGTAGGCGCTCATTGTAGATTTATGCTAATAAATATAAATATGATAAAAGCAAATTAATTAGCATTTACACTAACTAAACTCTGCAACTGACAAGGCCACTTGAGTTCCATGGACTTATTTTGTTATCTTGTGTGAGCGATAGGTCTAGTTTATA
This sequence comes from Cheirogaleus medius, assembly GCA_008086735.1. NCBI lineage: Eukaryota > Metazoa > Chordata > Mammalia > Primates > Cheirogaleidae > Cheirogaleus > Cheirogaleus medius. Next base: position 69,300,355 of record VBSM01000272.1, read on the forward strand.
ATATATAAATACATAAGTTAGATTTCAATATGAGTTTCTTAATACCAAGGCATGATTTTTCATTCATACTCTTTGAGTTGAAATGCAGGGATCCAGAAGCATCACTGTAATTTACGGCAATTACAGGGCAATATATACATTTATGTATATGTGTATATAAATAAAGTATATATCATAAGAATTTGGCTCACACAATCATATAGGCTGAAAAGTCTCAGGGTCTGCCGTCCATAAGCTGGAGACCCAGGAAAGCCAGTGATGCAGTTCTGAGAACAAGAGGGCTAATAGTGTAAGGCCCAGTCTAGGGCAGAAGACCAATGTCCCAGCTCATGCAGTTGGGCAAAGAGATTGAATTCCCCCTTCCTCCACCTCTGTTCTATTCAGCCCCTGATGGATTGGATTATGCCACTCACACCAGGGAGGGCTATCTGCTTTACTGAGGCCACTGATTCAGATACTAATCTCACCTGGAAACACCCTCACAGATATATTCAGAAATAATGTTTAATCTGGGCACCCCATGTCCCAGTCAAGTTGACAAATAAAATTAACCACCACAGTTCTTAAAAGTGATGTTAATGCCTATGTCTACTTCAACACATTTCCAGTTAATTATCATCCAGCAAAATGGCATTGGCTTGCACCACACCTTTCCAGAAATGAAGGGGAAGACTGAGGTGGGAGAAGTGAAGGTGGGGTACAGAGTGGGCTCTTGTCCCTTGGTGTGGCCTTCTGGTGTATGAGACTTTCTCCCAATCGGAGAGGAGCACCCGGTGGAGGTCGGAGATATGAAGGACACGGCTGGCACCACACACATGCTGCTCTCGTCCCACCCATTTTGGAGCTCCGATGCTCTGCTTGTCAGTATTTCAGTTCCCTGCTTCTGAGAAACACAGACTCCTTCCTCTTCCCTTCATTACTGTGCTGTTAGCCAGAGCAAGCTCTTAATGCACCAAGAGCTCAATGTGATAGAAATCGGTTTTAACCTTGTGACATCTCTTTCTCTTTTTCTTTCTAGGATTTAGCTAAGGAGAGTGGATGGCATCATGTTTGTAGAAACATAAGAAACATTTGAAGAGTATAAGTTAGTCTGGGTTCCAGTGAGATGTGATTTAGTTGGCTAGAGCCAGAATTCAACTCTTTTTTTTTTTTTTTGGCTAGCTTTTGCTTTCCAGAGACTTTAATCACCAACCTGTATTCTCTTCGTGAAAAGAATGAAGCAGTCATTTCTTACATCTGTTCATTAGGGAGTAAATGTTTTTGTTCTAGATGAGTGTTTTTAAAACAGCACCAACCCTTTCAGACACTCCTGGGCGGCGTATAAACAAGCACATCCCCACCCCAGGCCCCACAAAGGCACTGATTGAGAAGGGCTGGGATGAAGCACTCCAGGTAATTCTTATTACACTCCAGTTTGAAAACCTGTGCCTTTAAGAGATTTCAAAATTTGCTTAGATCAGGTTGATCTTCATGCAGATGAATTAAGCTCTGTAAACGTTGTAGGGAAAATACATGCAGGCTGACCTGACTGTGCTGTCGTGGGGTGAAGTGCGTGACACTGCTCTGTCGGCTGGGGTCGTCTCATCCCAGTCATTTCCTGAAGTTGATCAGTTTTAATGGCTTTCTGTGACGGTTCGTGTAGAGGCAGGAAACCATTCCAAACTCACATGTTCCCAGCACCGTCTGAGTCATCGCTATATGTCCTGACCTTTCCAATAACCTTGCTGGCAGAGCAAGTCAAAGCCAGGAAACAGGTAAGCAATCTGCCTTCCTAAACTGCGAACACATATATTTTGATAAAGCTATTGGCAGGTTTAATAGAGTATAATTAACTATTCAAACTCCATTTCACTCACTGGGGCTTAAAAGTTGCTTTGGGGACGGCAAAAAGATTTTTGGGGTTTCTTCTTGCCTTGAGCTTTGTTTGGGGTTGGTTTTAATTAAAGACTTCAGGCCAGGTGCAGTGGCTCATGCCTGTAATCCTAGTACTTTGGGAGGCCAAGGCAAGAGGATTGCTTGAGCCAGGGAGTTTGAGGTTGCAGTGAGCTATGATGATGCCACTGCACTTTAGCCTGGGTGACAGGAAGAGACGCTGTCAAAAAAAAAAAAAAAAAAAAGACTTCAGTAGACATTCATTCTAGAGGGAAATTGGTGTTGTCCATGGTGTAGAAGCTAATCCATATTTGCTTAAAAGTGAATTCATCTCATGGGATTAGATTTAAAATGTGACCTTTAATTTAAAGAATATATCTGCTGTTTAACATCTCAAGGAATTGCATTTCATATAAAACCATGAGATGTGAAAGGTACATTTTGGAATATAAAAAGCTAGAATTCACTATATGTTAAACATATGAATCTCTCAGGAAGGATTAGTGCCTGGCACATAGTAGGTGGTCATAAATGATTATCATTGAAGGAGGAGTGGGATTAAAAGTATGAATTGAGTATCTGTGGACTGAGAAAGAGCTGTGTATTTAGTGAGAACAATAAAAATGTCCTCTTTATCAGCTGATGTTTGCGATGTAAAATATTTCTTGTTGGTGCTTAAGCAGTAAGTAGTGGGTGTTTATTAGCTAACCCATTTAAAACACTGTGTATATTTTCTTTTGCTTTAGTAATTGAATGTAATAAATAGTACTGTTGCCTGGATAACAGCTGTGATTATATTAACAAAAAGGATGCTTTTCTCAGACTGCTCTTTTGTAGTATCAGCTGGCACTACTCATAGATAACAAACACAAGCAATACTGCTTTTAATGAGTTGGAAGGTGTTATGGGTTTGGGAATGAAAGTTTAAAGTTGTTGATTAGGCAAATTAAGCTGTCTGCCTACTTTCTAACAGTTGTGATTTCACAAAAGATAATTTGCAACAAAGATCCTGGAAGCTGCTAAAGATCTTTTATTTAAACAACAACAACAAAACCAACAAAATGCCCTATGATTTAAAGAAAGCTATGCCTAGGCAGTATAGTATTTGTGGTTTTATGAAGCTGAAATGACAGACTTGTAATAAGTTGTAGTTTTCTGTAAAACTTTAATTGAAGTTTCAACACAGTGAAATCTTTGAATGAGACATTAATATTTTTCTACTTATTTTTTGGGATAATATGATGATGAGAGGAAATAGGGCTTAACATATTATTTTAAGCAAATAAAGTGCATGTTGTTATTGAGAGACAAAAGGAATCTCTAGGAATTGTGGACAAAATGACCCAGAATGCATAAAGAAGTCAATGTCAGATTCTCAGTGCTTTAGTCCTTCTAAGCATTGTGGGGGTAAGGAAGAAATATCCTCTTTACCCCCAAAAGTTCATGGAAAGATCAACTCACAACGCAGATTAATAAGAAGAAGAGGTTTATTTACTGTGTGCACAGGGAGAATCACAGAGCTATTACCCAATATTGCAGTGAGGTCCAAAAATTTTTATACCCTCCTTTTAGAGGGGAGAGGGAGATGAGGAATATAGGCAATTTTGTTTAGGGGCAATAAATGGTTGCAAGGGAGGATGTATGGATGGGGGAAACAGATTGACTTGTAAATGATTCTCTTTGCAAATTAAATTAATCTGAGAGACAGGTATTAATCTTAAAATGGTTAGGACCAGGTCTGGATGCATTTTTGATCTTTTTTCCTGCAATATAGTGAGATTACAGGGAGGGGAAGGGAAGTCAATTGTTCTTTTGATGGGTCCATCTGGTTATGCAGATAGAGGGAAAGCCCCTTCCAATGCCTGTTGATCTCTAAGGGCCTTTAATTCAAAATACTTTTTATGCCAAGAAGTCATATTTTAGGGTGAACTTTCCTGAGCTCCTTCATTCCCCCTGTCTGGAACTTTCCTAGAAGTTTCACCCATTACGAACTGAGTTGGTGGCTGTAGAGGGAGAGAGAGATGTGGTTGGTAGTCAAGTAACAAAGGATCTGAAAAGGGAGACAGGAACATAGATTAGAATGCGAATAAATAAGAAGAAAAGAACAGATTTAAGCACATTTCCCCAGATCCCATTAAACCTAGTTCCCTTTCTTGGAGACTGGTCTTCATTAATCTGATGGAGAATATTTACCTTGTGTTTTAAGAGGTATAGATCAGTCTCTGCTTGTCCTGAGTGGCTTATGTAGAAACAGCATTTTTTGCCGATGATCATGAAAGCTCCTCTCTGTTGGGCTGTCAGGGCATTCAGGACTTGGTAGTTTTCAGATACAACAGAGGCAAGGCTGTGGACTTCTGACTGAGGTGCTCTAAATGCTTGCACAGTGAAATTGAACTCTTGTTCTCCTAACATGGAGAGATTCAAAACTGCCTTTTCAATATCATAAGATCCAAGTGCTGGGAAAAGTGTCTTGAGCACCAAAAAGAACTCAGAAATTGCGATATACAAGTAGTTTTTTAAAAAATAATATCATATCTATTATGTTTGCATGGTACCTCTTTACCTATGAAAGAGCCCAAGTTTGTAGTTTGGCATTTAAAGTGGAGTATGTGGTAACAAAGGGTGTCAGATAAACAAGTCCATAGTGTCCTGACCATCTAGGTGAGAACCACTTGTATCACCACACACAATAAAAAGACCAGTGCAATTTTCAGGATAGGGTCAGGTTGGAACCTGTGACCTCCCAGTCTGGAGTTTGCTGTGCCTCTTCTTCCTCATTGGCTCTTCCACATCTCCAGTGTCCATGTGTCCCTGCCAGTCTGTGGGAACACAACAGGTTGTGAAATGTTTGCTATAAAAGGCCTTTGGCCTGGTTCTAGCAGCTATAGGGCTTGGTTTTGTCAAGTAACCAAGTCAGTCCAGACTTTTGGTCTGTCCATGTACAATATTTAGTGTCTGACAACTTAACAAGGGGAGCAATTGAACTACCCCAAGTCGCACAGGCCTGGCTTGTGAGCTATTCCTAACATCTGGTGATCTGACAATTATTGACATCATGAAGGTTAATATCAGCACCATCTATGATCTTTGTAGGAGGTGCAAGAATGGGCTCTGTGGAATCAAACCGTAGAGTCTGATCACAATATTGCCCTGGTATGTCACCCAGAAAAGATCCAGCAGCATCCCTGTTTTCAATGCAGAGAGAAAAGCTTCTTTCTAGTGACTTTACCTGAGCAAAAGATAGTTTTTTCCTTTTTCTTTTGTGCTTGGGAGCCTATTCTCTGGCCCTCAGAGGCATTAGACTCCTTTAAATACCTAAAATTAGCATTACAAAAAATCATTGCCTAAATTGATCATGGAGATTTGAGAACCAAAGCCAAGATTCAGGGTAAAAATAGGATCCTTAATTTCTGGAGAACTGAGTGCTCTATTTTATGGCTACGCCCATCTATACATGCATAAGTACTGGGCCCTGGAAGTGGCAAATCCTTATAGAAATGACAAAATCTTACTAAAGGTAAATTGTTGCCTAGCTAGTAATTGCTTAAAATAATAAAATAGGTAATTAAAATATTGATAGTCTGAATAAAATAAAATAATGATATTTAAGAGCCAGCAAATAATTCTTTATAAGAGCTATTAGACCTGCTTCTGTCTGTATGTCTATGTCTGTGTCTATATATGTCATGTATATGTGATATTTTACTACCAAAATATATGAAATAACTCTGATTGGCTTAAAACATAAGTACTTAAATATTTCTTAAGAAAATAGAAACTAACTCAAATGCCTGTTAGTTCACGTGACTTTGATAATACAGTAATTGACCTCTGCTCAACTTTCTTTTCGATTCTGTTGCACTCCAATTCACAATTTTGCTTTACACCTTCAGAAGGAGATAATTAATGTAGACCTGAATACCTCAGAGATACTGTGAACCTCCTTCAATATTCTCTAAAATTCTCAAAGCTGATTTAGACTCTATAACTTTTACCCAAGGATCTACTCTTATTCAGTACATTGATGATCTTTTGCTCTGTAAACAAGGTGCCTCCTTAGACACCCTCATTCTTTTAAAAGCTCTAGCTGAGAGAGGCCATAAAGCCTCTAGGTCTAGACTCTAGGGGTACAGACAACTCTTACTTAGGACATGAACTATCTCAGGGCATTGAAAACGCACCCAAACACCTTGAGTCAATTTGTCCATCCCGCTTCCCCAAACTAAGAAATGACTACGTACATTTCTACAAGCAGCTGTCTAGTGCTGACACTGGATTTCTAGTTTTGCTGCTCTTGCTAAATCGTTATATTCCCTCTTCCAAGACAGTGTTCAGGAGCCCATTCTCTTCTCGGAGGCATTAGACTCCTTTAAATCCCCCAAACTAGCATTATCCACACCTCCTGCTCTGGCTTACCTAATTTTGATAAACCTTTCCACTTATATTGCCATGAAAATAATGGGACTGTGGCTGGTATTTTGGGACAGCCCTTTTCCTCTCAGATCCATCCTATAATATATTTTTCATACCAGTCAGATCCTGTGGCAGCAGACGTGCCCCCATGCCTGAGTGCAGTGGCAGCAGCTGCCGTGCTAATTGACAAAGCCAGCACCTTCCATGAGGTTCCCGTGTTCACCTCTATGTTCCCCATGCTGTTCCTGCTCTCCTACAAGTCCATAAAACACAGCACCTCTCTAGCAGAGGGCAGACCACCTATGGGCAAGCCCTATTAACCATCCTCTCCATTGTTTCACATCACTACAACACTTTAAATCCAGTTACCCTGCTACCTCTACCTGATGATGGAGACCCCCACTTCATTTCACATGATTGCCTTACAGCTGTTGATGTGGTTTCAAAACCATGAGAGGATCTCTGGGACATTCCTTTAGATAATGCGGACTTACTTCTCTTTTGTGGCAGCTCTTATAAATGAGATTTCAAAGCAAGTATAGTATCTGGCTATGCTATAGTCTCCCCACATGAAACCCTTGAGGCATATTCTCTGCCTACCATAAAGTCAGGACAAGCTGCTGAACTTACAGCCCTCACTAGAGCTTGCACACATTGGCAAAAGGAAAGGCTGCCACTATTTACACTATTTATAGATTCCAAACATGCCTTTATAGTCTGCCATGCAGTTGGCACAATTTGGAAATCTCAGTCTCTTAACTTCTGCTGACACTCCTATTTTGCCAATGGGCCTCAAATTGCTGCCCTATTATAAGCTATTATTCACCTTCCTTCTATGATTGCTATTATTTGCTTCCCAAACTAAGTGCTGAGTCTTGGCTCTGCAAATTTCACCCTTACCCATGTATGGTTTATGCGGTTGGAGAAGGAGTTTGAGGAATCTGGGAAGGGTAGGAAAGATAGACTTAGGGCTTGAGAGCATGATGAGAAAGCAAACTGGTACATCTCTGGCATTTCCATAAGGTAACAACTCAACATGACCATATTGCACCAGCCTGAGGGTACAAATGGAGTCACAACGACAGCAGCAAGCCAGAATTCCTATTTTTGCCTCCAGTTGCCTATGTAGGACTATCCATATCCTTTCAAAGAGACCCTCTCTCCTAGTATTCCTGGGTTTCCCTTAAAGGGGGGCCCAATGACCACAAATCTCAACATGATAGCCATAGTTACCCAAACCTAGTCTTCTGGGGCTGGGGCTTCTTCCTTGGTTGTGTTTGCTGCTTCTGGTGCCATCTGATGCCTCTCATGGCAATGGAGGATGCTGGAGACTGGAGAAAGTAAGGGAGCTCTCTTCTGACGCTCCCCAAACTAATAAGCTGCCTTTTCTACCATTTCTAGCTGCCCTCCATTTTCTCCTGTAACTGGGTACCTTAACAGGGCAGGTTCCTGTGACAGAGTTAGGAGACTGTTATTTACATTTATATGCATGTGAGCTCTTGCTTTAGGGAGAAGGAGAAGATTTTAAGCAACTCTTATTCAGTTACTACTTGAGTGCTAATGGGTAGCAGTTGCTATGGGATAAAGATACAAGGGGACACTTCTGGCACTTAAGGGGCTAGTTCAAACTGTCTAGTTAAGGTAGGATAAACATAGCAAAAGTTCAAAGAATTTTGCAAAATTTAGAAATTGAACAAATCGCTGTAAGATATAAACCTAGCCCAAGGCATTCGTTGTGAGGCTTTTGGTGGTGATTAGAGATCACATTCCTAAGTCATTAGAGAAGTAACACTGAAATTGAAGGATGTTTTTCTCTTCAGAGAGAGTTCTACTAGAGTTTATGTACTCACTGTGAAGATGTTTTTGTGCTTATGTACGAAATGTCTAGGAGCTCATGCTGAACTATTCCTGCCTTCCTGGCAGGGGTTTTTTTTCTTTTGCCTGGCAAACATATTGACTTGGAAAAACAATTCAAGAGCTCTTGTTGTTCCAACATGAATGTGTGCCATGTGCCCTGTCTGATCTTGTAAGTCCTTTACTCCTGTCTTCAAAAATACAAATTTGAAGGTGTTTTTTTTTTTTTAGCTAATTAGTCATTGCTTTGCCCTCTTTCAAGAGAACAATAGTTTGATAGTTATAAAGATTAGGTGTGGCCTTTGTGGGGAAATAAAGATGTTGAAGTGTAAGAGGCTTCTAGAGTGCAGGGGGATTAAGAAGTGTAGCTTTTGAAGTAAGTACATAACCAGAAGCCAGATCTGTACTGAAGGAAAGTGTTTCTGTCAGGTTTCAGTGTGAAAATGTCAACATGCTCATGGACAAAGAATGACCAGACATGCCAAAGTAAGGTGAGCATGAAAATGAAGTTTATTGAGGAGGGAAAGATAGGATTATAGAGCAAGAGTAAGATATAGGTTTACAGAGCATGATACATACGCCACAGAGGATGACTGGACCCATTATAGCAGCAGAGAGAGCAAACGGAAGGGTGCAAAAAAGGGACTTGGTTATGGTCTGTCTTGTTTTATAGTGCATGGATTGGGACCTCTCTGCTGGCTCAGACGTCACCATGGAACCACTTTGGTTGGACAGTTGGGAGTTGCATCACCTGAGTCTTACTATGCATGCAGGTTGTCCTAGACCAATTTCTGGACTCTGTAGCACCTGTCTGTGCTGCTTGGCTTGTGGGCTAGTCCTCTGCATTCTCTTGCAGCTGGCGTGCTAGGTTCTGATCAGCTGATTTGTAGGGTGTTCCCTCCTCCCCCAGGTATAGCAGTTGCTTGAGAGAGGATTAAGGTGGAACAGGACCAAGATGGGGGTCTGGGGCCTGCCCTCATTCTTCTCCCCTGGTGGGGCAATTGCACCAAGGCAACAGCACCCACTTTTGTTCCTAGGAGACCCAGAATCCTTCACTATCTACTTAACATTTCTTCACTTTCGGAATTATTGAATAGGATTCTTCAAGTTATAAGATTTTGTATCTTTGATGAGAGGATAAATCACCATTATTTTTTTTTAAAGCTTTCCTGTACCACATCTTTGATGCTGCTAAGGAATAAATTATATCCCCTTTGTTTTATGATGAAATACAGTTGACCCTTGAACAACATGGGTTTGAACTGTGCAGGTCCAGTTATATGTGAGTTTTCTCCCACCTCTGCCGCTCCTGAGACAGAGTAAGACCAATTCCTTCTTTTCCTCCTCCTCATCCGCCTACTCAATATGAAGATGGCGAGATTGAAAACCTTTATAATGTTCCACTTCCACTTAGTAAATATATTTTCTTTTCCTTGTGGTTTTGTTAATGTCGTTTCTTTTCTCTAGCTTACTTTATTGTAAGAATACAGTATATAATACATATAACATACAAAATATGTGTTAATCAACTGTTTATGTTATCAGTAAGGCTTCCAGTCAGTAGTAGACTATTAGTAGTTAAGTTTTTGAAGTCAAAAGTTAGACACGAATTTTTGACTGCACAGGGGGTTGGTGCCCTGAACCCCTGTGTTGGTCAAGGGTCAATTGCACTATATAACCCCAAAACTAAAAAATAAAAATAAAAAAAATTTAAGGCTTTGGCCTCACTTTAGGTGAATTGAATCAGAATCTCTAACGTGGGTTTTGTACTTTCCATATCAGTATGTTTTAAAAGTCTGTCAGGTGATTTTAATGTGCAGCTAAGGTAGATAATCACTGCCCTATCCTAACTACACCATGAGATGAAACTGCGTTTACTTAATTATCTTGGAAGTAATTAGTGTATCGTGTTGGCAGCTCTTTATCAGAGCATCTCATGGTTGTGTAACCTAGACACTAGTCCCACATCATGGGTGAGTGGTATAGTGTAGTCAAGTAGCAAAACATCTGGCCAGGTTCACATGCAGAATTCTGATGAAAGTCCAATCTGAGAAGATCCTTATCACATGAATCTTATTCATTTTTTAAAATTAAAAAAAAATAAATAATGATTTTATACATTTTATGATCATTTTGTTTTTCTCCTTTGAGTGATGAATTATATTAATAACACCCTAATATATTCTTCTTGCATTTTTGGGATAAAACCAACTATGTCATCAGGTATCATTCTTCTAACATGGGGCTAGATTTGATTTTTCTGAAATAGTTTAACTTATAATGGGATTCTTTTTTTTGAAGTTATTTGACATAAACCACCAATAAGTTGTATTGGCAATTTCTATAGAAAATAAGTTTCAAAGCTAAAGGAGTAAGTAGGTGGTAAGGTAGCAGAGGTGGTTGGTTTTAAAAAGTAATGAAGAATAAAAATACATTTCTAGTTATTCCTTCTCAAGAGTTACAAGTTTAACTTGTGTGTTGAAGTAGCAAAAACATTTAAGGTGAAAACAAAATTTCTTTTATTCATGTACTGTCTCTCATTCAAATCCATTCTATGAGGATGATCTTTTCTTTGACTTTGGCTAAAATCTCATGCTCAGATATTGTCTTGTACGCCTAGTTAAGGAGTCTTGTTTCAGTGAGTAAAATATCAAGAATCATGAAATAGTCAAAACTAATAGTCAAAACTCCTCTACCTCAGCTCCAACCTTCTGTCAAAGGGGTGGGATCTGGTTAGGTTACCCCACCCTTTTCCATGCCATCTCCTTTTCTTTTCCCTCCTCCTCACTTTCTATCCTAGGCTTTTGATCACTGCAGGTTTGAAATATGGGGAAAGGACAAGAGAACAAGGAGCAGAGAGGGTTTTTTTTGTTTTTGTTTTTTTTAATTTCAGGATATTATGGGGGTACAAACATTTTGGTTATATGCCTTTGTCTTACCCAAGCCAGGGCTACAAGCATGCCCTTCCCCCATCCAGTGTGCTCTGCATCCATTAGTTGTGAGTTTACCCATCCCCACCATCCCCCTCCTACTGGATTGGCACCTAATGAATATTACTTCCATGTGAGCACCTTAGGGTTGATCAGTTAGTGCCAGTTTGATGGTGAGTACATGTGGTGCTTGTTTTCCCATTCTTGTGATACCTCCCTCACTTTGAAGGATGGGCTCAAGCTCTATCCAGGATAATATAAGAGGTGCTAGATCACCATTGTTTTTGTGGCTGAGTAGAACTGCATGGTATACATATACCACATTTTATTAATCCAGTCATGTATTGATGGGCACTTGGGTTATTTCCACATCTTCACAATTGTGAATTGTGCTGCTATAAACATTCTAGTGCAGATGTCTTTTTTAATAGAATGTCTTTTTTTCCTTTGGGTAGATGCCCAGCAGTGGGATTGCTGGATGAAATGGTAGTTCTACTTGTCGCTCTTTGAGGTATCTCCATATTGCTTTCCATAGAGGTTGTACTAGTTTGCAGTCCCACCAGCAGTGTAGGAGTATTCCTATCTCTCTGCATCCATACCAACGTTTGTTGTTTTGGGACTTTTTGATAAAAGCCATTCTCACCAGAGTTAAGTGATATCTCATAGTGGTTTTGATTTGCATTTCTCTGATGATTAGAGATGTTGAGCACTTTTTCATATGTTTGTTGGCTATTAGTCTATCTTATTTTGAAAAGTTTCTGTACATGTCCTTTACCCACTTTTTAATGGGGTTGTTTGAATTTTTTCTTGCTGATTTTCCTGAGTCCATATAGATTCTAGTTATCAGCCCTTTATCAGATGTATAACATGCGAATATTTTCTCCCATTCTGTAGGTTGTTTGTTTGCTCTCGTGATAGTTTCTTTGGCTGTGCAGAAGCTTTTTAATTTAATCAGGTTCCATTTATTTATTTTTGTTGATGCTGCGATTGCTTTTGGTGTCATCTTCATAAATTCTTTGCCTAGGCCAATGTCTATAAGAGTTTTTCCAATGTTTTCTTCCAGAATTCTTATGGTTTCATGCCTTAGATTTAAGTCTGGTATCCATTGTGAGTTGATTTTTGTGAGAGATACAGATCCTGTTTCAGTCTTTTATGTGTGACTATCCAATTTTCCCAGCACCATTTATTGAATAGGGGTTCTTTTTCCTAGTGTATATTTTTATCTGCTTTGTCAAAGATCAGATGACTATATGAGGATGGTTTTATATCTGGGTTCTCAGTTCTGTTTCATTGGTTTATGTGTCTGTTCTTATGTCAGTCCCATGTTGTTTTGGTTACTGTAGCCTTGTAGTATAGTTTGAAGTCTGGTAGATTGATGCGTCCCAATTTGTTCTTTTTGCTTAAGGTTGCTTGTGCTATATGAGCTCTTCTCTGATTCCTTACAAAGCGTAGAATTATTTTTCTAAATCTGCAAAAAATGTTCAGGATAGAAAAGATGAAACTATTGCTATTTGCTGCCGATATGATTCTGTATCTAGAAAACCCCAAAGATTCTGCCACGAGACTACTGGAATTGATAAACAAATTCAGCAAAGTCTCAGTTTACAAAATCAATGTATGGAAATCAGTAGCATTCCTATAAGCCAACAACAGTCAAACTGAGAACCAAATCAGAGACTCAATACCCTTCACGATAGCAAAAAAGAACATAAAATACCTAAGAATATGTTTAAGGAGGTGAAAGACCTCTATAGAGAGAATTACAAAATACTGAGGAAGGATATAGCAGAGGATACAAACAGATGGAAAACCATGCCATGCTCATGGATTGGCAGAATCAACATTGTTAAAATGTTTATACTACAGATTGTGAAAAGTGGTGGAGTAGGGGTGTCCTCCTGGCTCTCTGATCCCAGAGCGGAAAGTAAAGAAAGCGGACAACCACATGCCAGCGAACTACACTTCCACAGGACCAGCTTCGCAAGCCTGCAGACATTCACCAGGAAACGGAGGGATAAGACAATCTCCAGCTGAAATCAAAGGTGATTCGGATATTCTTCCGCAAAACACATGGAATCGGAAATATACAACAGGGAGGGAGCAAGACGCGGCCTGAGTGGCTGCCGGCCGGCAGCAGCATCAGCCCTACCTGGTGCTGAGAGATGCCCCCTCCTACACCGAGCTCCACTCCCACGTAGGCCTGGAAGTGCCTGAAGTTGATGGGAAGGGGTAGCGCTGGACAAAGCTGTGTGGAGAGGAGACTAGAGCAGGGAGCATTTTGAATTCTCCTGAGCGCGCAGTGGAGGCAGTTTCAGGTGGGGGAGGGTCCGATCCCAGTGATCGCTCCCCGTCTCGGAAGGAACGACAGCCCACCCCAGCATCACGCTGCAGGTCGCTTCCAGGTCCAGGGTGAGGGGAATATACACGAAAGGAAGCTTTGACCTTGGATATGGTCGAGGTTTTGGCTGGTGCTGAGTAGACAGAGAGCTCAAAGCTAGGTTCCTTGGGACTCCACGAGTTGGAGGAAGTCTCTCTGCGCCTCCAACACTGCTCCCGTCTCCCCATCCCTGCGGTCTGACTTGGACTTGGTGTTTGGAATGGGGGTGGGGAGGGAGTGGCCATAGGCGCTGCTGCCTCGCCAGTCCAATATTGGATGGTCTGATCCCTCGCTACATAACCCACTTGCTCTCTGCGCCCAGAGAGCAGAGCCCACCAGGGCAGGGCCAAGCTGTGAAAGAGCTGGACTTTTCTAGAGACAGCCTGGATAGAAATTTTCACCCATGCTTTCCTGAGATATGGGTCCAAGTGCTCCACGCCAAAGGTCCCAACTCTCCCTTGGGGCGGAGCTGAGAAAGGATTGGAGTCCATACCTGCTGCTTGTCTGCAGTTCTGTATCTAGGGAAACGGTAGGGGGAAATAGGCGGAGGCGGGTGCGGCTGCCCCGGCAGCCAGATATTGGATAGTTTCTCACTACACAACCCCTTTGCGCTCTGTGCCCAGAAAGCAGAGCCCACTTGGGCAAGGCCGAGCTGTGAAAGAGCCAGGCTTTTCTAGAGAGAGCCTGGATAGAAACTTTCACCCACGCTCTCCTGCAACTTGGGTCTGGGCTCTCCATGCCAAAGGTTCCAACTCCACCTCGGGGTAGAGCTGAAGAAGGGACTGCACCCATACCTGCTGCTTGACTGTGGTCCTGTATTTAGGGAAACAGAAGGGGGAGATAGGTGGGTCCGGCTGCCCTGCCAGTCTGATATTGGACAGTCTCGTGCTACACAACTCTCTTGCGCTCTTCGCCCAGAGAGCAGAGCCTGCCTGCACAAGGCTGAGCTGTGAAGGAGCCTGCTTTTGCTAGATAGAGCTGGGAGAGAAATTTTCACCCACACCCTCCTGTGACTTGGGGACTGATGCTTCATGTCAAAGGTACCAACTCTGCCTTGGGGCGGAGCGGAGAAAGAGACTGTTCCCATTCCTGCCACTTATCTCCAATTTGGTATTTAATGAGACAGTAAGTGGAGAGTGGACGATAGAGACTGCCCTACCTGTCTGATCTTAGACGGTCTCTCTCAGCACAACCCACCCTGTGCTCTGTGTGCAGAGAGAAGAGTCCACCTGGACAAAGTGGAGCTGTGAAGGTGGCGGCTTCTCCAGGTATAACTGGAAGAGACATTATCACCCGCACCCTCCTGCAACCTGAGACTGGGCGCTTTGTGCAAAGGTTCTGTCTCTGCCTTGGGGCAGAGCTGAGAAAGGCTATTCCCATGCCTGCCATTTATCATGAATTAGGTGTTTAAAGGAGTAGAAGGCGGAGAGTGGTGGTTTGCGTGGCTGCATTGCCAGACTGATCTTGGGTGGTCTCTCACTGCTCTAATTGCCTGCGCTATGTGTTCAGAGAGCAGAGCCAGTCTTGGCAAGGTGGAGTGGTGAAGGAGACTACTTTTCCAGATATAATCAGGGGCAACACCAATACCCACACTCTCCTACGACTTGGGTCTGGGTGCTTTGCACTATAGGGTCTAACTCTGCCTCTGGGCAGTGTTGAGAAAGAGGGGGTTCAAACCAAAATCCGGGTTGCAAGATTGTTACCTCTGCTTCACTTCCACCTTCCTGCTAGCACTGGCCACAGAAAGGCAGATCTAACAGCCAATCAGGACAGACTAACAAACTGAGTCCCCTCTCTACCTCTTTACTGTGGCCTGTTAGCTGGTGCCAATAACCAAAGGGTAAGCTCCACTCCCGGGAAATATAAAGGGGTGAGGGAGCTTGTTGTCTGAGCTGAGATTTGACGGAGCTGAAAAATACCCATAGCGGCGACCAACCCTCCAGGATTCCATGAGGAAGGAACTGACCTCATCCTGGCAGGAGATAAGCCACGTGGCAGGTCTCAGTTTGATTTGTGACTCCTCAGAGGCCTCAGGAAATGAAAGTCAGCGTAATCTCAGAGCCTATCATAGCGCCTCCATCTTCAACTCAGGGGTTGAGAGCGATCTCGCGCCCACAAGAGTTATCTAACCCCTGAATCTCTACGCAAGGGGATTAAACCTATTAAGCTTAATAGACATAAGGTGAAGACATTAGATCAAAGATTATCCAACTAACTCAAACTCCTCTAAGATGCTACGGGACCAGACCACATACTCCCAACCCTGCCATGATCAATCCTTAGGACTCCCAGAATTTTGCTCATTACCCAGTCTCAACACCTCCAGTCCTTGACAGAACTCCCAAATGAGAAAGAACCAGCAGAAGATCACAGGAAACATGAAGGAGCAGAGAGAAAAGTAACCTCCAAAAGATAATACTCGACCTCCATCAACCGACACCAACTTACATGATATGATTAAACTGACGAAGGAAGAATTTCGAATATGGATTGTCAGAAAACTCAACGGAATTGAAGAGAAAATAGAATCACAACATAGAACACAAGAACAATCCAGGAAATAAATGAAAAATTCTCCAAAGAAATTGAAATTATACAGAAGAACCAATCAGAAATTTTGGCAATGAAGGAAACAATCAAGGATCTCCATAATACAGTAGGAAGCATCAAGAACAGGATGGCCCAGGCAGAGGAAAGAATCTCAGAGCTCGAATATTACCCTATACCCTAAACAAATGAGAGGAAGAAAGGGGACACAGAAACAAGAGACAAGACCAAAGCTTACAAGAAGTGTGGATTACATAAAAAAAGCCGAATCTCAGGGTGATCGGGATTCTGGAAGGGGAAGAGGAACAATCTCAAGGGATGGAAAACTTATTTCACAGAACCCTCAGGAAAATATGCCAGGCCTGGACAGAAATCTTGATATCCAAATACAAGAAGCTCACAGAACTCCTGGAAGACTTAACATGAAAAGGCAATCACCTTGTCATGTGGTCATTAAGTTGACCAAAGTAAACGTGAAAGAAGCAATACTACTTTCAGTGAGGCGAAAACAACAATTAACCTATAAGGTAAAACCTATCAGACTAACAGCAGACTTCTCATCTGAAACCTTACAAGCCAGGAGGGATTGGGTGCCTATGCTTAATCTTATAAAACAGAACAAAGCCCAACCTAGAATTCTTTATCTGGCAAAATTAAGTTTCATATATGAGGGAAAAATAAAGTCCTTCTCAGACAAGCAATCACTGAAGGAATTTGCAAAGTCCAGACCAGCCCTACAGGAAGTCCTCAGACTCGAATTTATAACTGAACAGGGCAATAAACACTCCACAAAGTAAAATTGTCGAGATTTAAAGTTTACACCTCGAACTACATGATGGCTCAAGGAGTAAGACAAAGTAACAATATGAATGGTAATCTTCTTCGAATTTCAATCATCTCAATAAATGTAAATGGCTTAAACTGTCCTTTGAAGAGACATAGACTGGCAGAGTGGATAAAAATCCACAAGCCTAGTATCTGCTGTCTACAGGAAACACATCTAACCCACACAGATGCCTTCTGGATGAAGGTCAAGGGATGGAAAACTATCATCCAGTCAAACAGAAGCCAAAAGAAAGCTGGGGTAGCTATATTATTTGCAGATAACATAGGCATTAAAATAGCAAAAGTAAAAAAGGATAAGGATGCCCATTTTATAATGGTGAAAGGGAAGTTCCAACAAGAAGACTTAACAATTCTTAATATCTATGCTCCTAATATAGGAGCACCCAATTACATAAAGCAAACATTATCTATCTAAACACCATGTTACACAACACTGCCATAGTAGCAGGAGACTTCAACACTCCACTGAATGAGCTGGATAGATCCTCCAAACAGAAAATAAGCAAAGATATAATGGAACTGAACAGAGCCCTTAATCAAAAAGGTCTGACAGATCTCTATAGAACATTCCATCCAAATAAAGTTGAATTTACATTCTTCTCAGCAGCCCATGGATCCTTTTCCAAACTTGATCACATTCTAGGCTTCAAATCAAATCTCAAAAAATTCAAGAATATAGAAATTATATCTTGTATCTTTTCTGACCATAGTGGCATAAAATTACAGTTCAATTCCTATAGTAGCACTCACCACCTCACAAAATCATGGAAACTAAATAATCTATTATTAAAAAATTATTGGGTCAAGGAAGATATTCAGAGGGAAATCAAGAGTTTCTTTGAACAAAATGATAACGGTGATACTTGTTACCAAAACCTATGGGATATAGCAAAAGCTTACCTGAGAGGAAAACTAATAGCAATCAACTCTCACATACAAAAAACAGAAAGCTTAGATACTAACAACCTAACAAATAGGCTCAAAAAATTGGAAAAAGAAGAACAAACAATTTCCAATCCTAGTAGAAGAAAAGAAATAATGAAGATCAAAGCAGAACTTAATGAAAGGGAGAACAAGAAAACTATACTAAAGATCAACAAAACCAGAAGCTGGTTTTTCAAAAAGATAAACAAATTTGATGGCCCTCTTGCTAGATTGATAAGGACTCAAAGGGAAAGGACTCTAACAAACTCAATAAGAAATGAAAAAGGAGAAATCACAACAGACACCAAAGAAATACAAAACATTATATTTGATTACTATAAAAAACTATATGCCCAAAAACTACAGAATGAAGATGAAATGAACACATTCCTGGATTCATACAACCTCCCTAAGTTCTCCCAGGAGGTAACAGAATTCCTGAATAGACCAATCTAAAGCTCATAAATTGAAGCAGTAATTAAAAACCTCCCCAAATGGGAAATTCCTGGGACAGATGGCTACACTTCAGAGTTCTACCAAAAATACAAAGATGAACTCATACCTATACTACAGAAACTATTCCACACCATCGAAAAGGAAGGTATCCTTCCGAACTCATTCTACGAAGCCAATATCACCTTGATACCAAAGCCAGGAAAGGATGCAACAAAAAAAGAACACTACAGACCGACATCCCTCATGAATATAGATGCAAAAATCCTAAATAAAATTTTAGCAAATAGAATTCAGCAATATATCAAAAAAATAATTCACCATGACCAGGTGGGCTTTATTCCAGGGCTGCAAGGATGGTTCAACATATGCAAGTCTATAAATGCAATTCACTTCATAAATAAAATAAAAAACAAAGACCATATGATTTTGTAAATAGATGCAGAAAAAGCATTTGACAAAGTCCAACACACCTTTATGATAAAAACTCTTAACAAAATAGGCATAGACAGATCATACCTTAAATTTATCAAATCTATCTATGAAAAACCCACTGCTAATATCATTCTAAATGGGGAAAAATTGAAATCTTTCCCTCTTCGAACTGGAACTAGACAAGGATGCCCACTATCTCCTCTCCTATTCAACATAGTGGTGGAAGTCCTAGCTAAAGCAATCAGGCAAGAGAGGAGTATTAAGGGTATCCAAGTGGGGGCAGATGAGATCAAACTCTCCCTCTTCGCTGATGATATGATAT
>VBSM01000272.1:69328672-69339977 GCA_008086735.1 Cheirogaleus medius
GAAAATCAGCAAGGAAAAATCAAACAACCGTATCAAAAAGTGGGCAAAGGACATAAACAGAAAATTTTCCTGGAGATTTCTTGATGAATTACACTGATGATTCACTTCTTTTTTGCAAAAGAAGCCAGAAAGGTAACAAGAGCCAAAGAAAATCATGTATTCAGAGTTTTCATACTTTAATGCAGTGGTCCCCAACCCTTTTAGCACCAGGGACCATTTTCATGGAAGACAATTTTTTCCACAGGTCAGGGGGGTGGGGTGGGGGGGAGGGTTTTGGGATGATTCAAGCATATTACATTTATTATACCCTTTATTTGTATTATTATTACATTATAATATATAATGAAATAATTTTACAACTCACCATAGGTTGGAGATCTCTGGCTTAATGTATAAAACTATTGATTTCACAGTTGTCTATTTGGCAACCCATAAAAATTTTGTAGTTTATCTTCCACTTATTATAAAACCATATATAAGAAAGAAACAAAAGGATAAAGAACAGTAATGAAAAAAAACATGATCTAAAGAGAGTACAAAATATTCTTTAAATAGTTCAAAATTGATTTCTCCTTCCTTCTTTCCTTTCTCCTTTCTTTCGTATTGTTAAATTGGAAGAGCAAAGATTATCCTTTATAAATTTCTGACAGATATAGCTTGCATAAGCAATAGTCTACTTTAAATCTTTCTTGGCTATTTATAGGAAAATATAGGACCAATTTATCTCACATTTTGGCATTAATGCAATTTAATCCAAATGACAGGAATGAGGCCACATTTGTAAAATTATCTCATGCATATATTATTAGAATCACATTTCAAATGTATATCCCATTGATTTTAGTTATAATATTTATAAACCAATCATTTCTTTTTTTTTAGTATTTTAAGATATGTTTATTTTTAAATATATTTTATAATGAACACCTCAAGAAAGAAAATAATTATAATAATTTCAAAATGCAATCTCTGGATTCAATAATTATCCTTTATAATTATACCTAATCAATGTCTAGAAACATGTAGAGACTAAGTTAGCTAATGAATACAATCAGTAAAATGACTATGTAAACTATAAATCTCAGGGATAAGGACCATGCATGATCAGTTAAGTCACTTTGCTGTGCTTTTATATAACATGATTCACACTTTCTTCAATCACACATACATCCCTTGCGAGAGTTTAGTTAGACTGCTGATGCTAACATCTTAAACTGTAATCTTTGTTACCTTAAAGGAAGATTCAGTGTAATACAAAGAAATTCAAAAAGAAAATTTCAGGACCCTTGATCAGAGGCTTTAGATGCTTGTTGTACTACTTTGGTGTAGACAAAGGTTTAAGTAAGGCTAAGCAAAAAGAGTGTTTCTTTTACCCATTGAAGACATGATCTAAGAAATAGGTGAACAAGGCATTCTGTAGAAACTAGCTAGCTAGCCATCAGGATGTTACCAATAAAGAACTCTTTATACTAGCCGGGCATGGTGGCTCATGCCTGTAATCCTAGCACTCTAGGAGGCTGAGGTGGGAGGATCGCTCAAGGTCAGGAGTTTGAAACCAGCCTGAGCAAGAGTGAGACCCTGTCTCTACTAAAAATAGAAAGAAATTAATTGGCCAACTAAAAATACATAGAAAAAATTAGCCGAGCATGGTGGTGCATGCCTGTAGTCCTAGCTACTTGGGAGGCTGAGGAAGAAGGATTGCTTGAGCCCAGGAGTTTGAGGTTGCTGTGAGCTAGGCTGACGCCACGGCATTCTAGCCAGGGCAACAGAGTGAGACTCTGTTTCAAAACAACAACAACAACAAAAGAACTCTTTATACTAGCAACTAACCACATTTAAAAAGCCTTAGCCAATGTTACAAAAGCAAAATAGAGTAATATTTATGAATACAAGCATAACTGGTTCTTTGCCTTCCACAAACAATTGTCTCTGAAATCCTAAAAGCAGGTTCCAACTGTGGTTCTTCTCTGGTGTGAGAAGGTGCAGGTACACACGGGGCGATCTACTGGTTTACCTTCACAAAGTACTCTTTGGAAGCAGTTGGATTTGGCTTGATTATAGGAGAATCTGGTGTCCAGTTTGCTGGGCAGACCTCTCCATGAGTTTCCACAAACTGGAGTGCCTTCACCAAGACGAGGGTCTCTTCCACACTTTGGCCCACTGGGAGATCACTGACACTCAGATGTTTGATGACACCATTGGGGTCAATTATCAAGAGACCTCAGAGTGCAAGACCACGACCTTCTAACAGCACACCATAGTCTCGGGAAATTTGTTTGGTTAAATCTGACAAGAGCGTGATGTTCATGTGGCCCAAACCACCATTCTTCCTTGGTGTATTTATCCAGGCAAGATGACTAAAGTGGGAATCCACTGAGACTGCAACAACTTCACAGTTCACGTCGCGATATTCACTGACTTTGTCGCTAAAAGCAACAATTTCTGTAGGACACACAAAGGTGAAATCCAAAGGATAGAAGAAAAGCACCAAATATTTCCCCTTAAAGTCATCAAGGCTTAGGTCTTTGAACTCCCCATTGACAACAGCTGTACTCTTAAAATAGGGTGCGTGCTGAGTGACAGCAGGGACATGGTATGAGGAACTGGTGCTAAAGGCTTGGCCAGAACCAGACCACAATACATTTGTCAAGCCTGTTCTTCTGACAGCAGCAGGCCTAAGGGGTGCAGAAGCAGAAATGCCCCAAGGGATGGCACTCACATGTTGAGTAACCGAGGCCCGAAGCAACCTGCACACAGTTGCTGCCATCTTCAGTGTCCAATCATCATTTCTTTAAGGGACCAATACAGAGCACAATCCTAGGCACAGTGTACATGATTGCAAAACATTCTTTTCCTTAAATTTACAGAAATTTTTCTTGAGAAATATAAACTGATATGCAAAACTATGGAGAAGATAACTTGCTGCCCAAAAGTAGAAACATTAAATGGACAGTCTGCTAAATAAGTAGAAAAATGAACAAAGTTATCCTTAATTGTGAAAGCTTAAAAATAGTCCTTTGCTAGTATGCTCTGCTGAATATCCACTAGATCTGTACAGGTTGGTGGAGTTCCAGACTAATGTTTATATGAAGTTGTGTTTATATGACATTTAGGAACCATTGGCACATTTCTCTTTGAAGTTTATTGTAAGCAACATAAATCAAACCATGTGAGAGGAATAAGTTGTAGCAGCTTTCTACTTCTGCTGAACATTTTAAAAGCTCCACTTGCCTGTCTCAATATAGACCCTCAGGGAATCTAAGGGTGGTGAAATCTTAGTTTCATTTCACACTTTCAACTCTATTTAATCTCATCCTCAATCCCACTTCATACCAATGATCTGTCTTGTCATATCCTCTTGGAATTTTTTTGAGTACATTAATCTTTTGAAAAAAGTTTCTGCTAAGATAGTATTTATATCCTTGTTTAACTTTTGTCTCATTATGATAAATCTCATGTCCTCCTTTAATGTTATTTGAAATTTTAAAATATTGTGACAGTCACCATTAGTAAAAACCAAACATTCTTTGCACTTTTCTATATTTCTCAGTCTCTATTGTAGTTAAGTTGGGGCCATGTGACTAGTTCTGGCAAGAAAAAAAAATGTATATAAAAAATATATATGTACGTAGTGTTGGTTTCTGGGCTATGTCAGTTAAGGGTCAAAATACCTCTACCATCTCTTTCTCTCTTTTATCTATGTAACTGGAAGTGAAAAAGTCTAAGTTGAGGGAGTTGCAAGACTGAGGATCCTGGGTCCTGAGTCACTGCTTAGCTACCTGATTTATACTGGATTGACACAAGTGAAAAATAAACCCTTATAGTTAAGGCACTGAGACGTCAGGATTTATTTGTTACTAAAAATTACTTAACTAACTCCAATGTCTTAAGTAAAATATGAGTCAGAGAACATTCATATGCCTATTTCACAACTACTGGATAGGGTTTGGATTTAAATCATTGAATTTTTGAGTGGCATTTCAGGAGTTTCTTTAAGCAATGGAATATGTTCTGCCTGGTGATGAAGATTGAAACTGCCTAAGGAAGCTGTTTCCCACATGTTGCTTTTTAAAAAAATATATTGAGATTTTATAATATTGATACCAAAAAGACTTTGTTACTAAGAAATAATTTTAACTACTGGTTTAAATGACTGAAAGTGATTCTTTCCAAAGATTTGCTTTTCGTAATTTTATTTCTGATTATAAAAGCAGCATATGCTCATTGTGGGAGAAAAATTTTAATATATACACAAAATAAAGGAAAAACACAGTAATCCCTCATATTCTTATACACCAAGAGATAAATACTAAAAATGTTGGATAATGTTTCCTTCCAGTCTTTTTACTTTGTATATGTAAGTGCATGTTATTTTGATGACTTGCAATATTATAATTTCCTCTTAGTTTTTCATTTAATTATTCAAAAAGTTCTATTTAATGTTATTTAAATATTCTTTTAGCTTTTTGCATTTTAACTAGGACTTCCTTTTGGTTAAGGTGATAACTTTGTGGAAATTTCAATTTGCTTATTTGTAGGACTGGTTCTGACAGCCACCTTGAACTTCTGAGAAGAAATGTGTGGAATTAAAACTGTGTATGTGTGTGTGTGTACACATGCATATACCAAATAGGTTGACATTTTTAAAGATTCTACCATTCACTTAAAGAAAGAGTAATCAGAAGAGAACTATGGAGTCTATTATTTTAACTCAAGAAACATTTATTAAGATCAACTTATATAAGGTACTGTTAATTGCTAGAGATAGAAAGATGATTATTCCTACCCTAAGCAAGCATATGCTCTAGATTAATTCTTAAATACTTAGGTTCTTGACTGCCTGTCTGCTGGATGTGAGGAAACACCAGGCACTAACAACACCTGGATACATGACATGAGATGTACTTATCTGAGTGATACAGAATGAAGATAGTACGTTTATGTTTGAGTGTGTGAGGGTACGTTATACCTTCTTCATCGTGGTCCAACCATCTTTGTAATGTTGAATTATGCTAAAGACCATTTCATCTGGGCAAGGCCAGCTTCACAAATGTGTGACCAATGCAGTTGCACAGGGACCATACTCGGAAGGGAACTATGTATGTAGGGTCTAAAGCTCTGATGTCACCATCTTGAAGTTTTTAACAACTTATCATTGAATTTGTGTTTTAAAAGTAAAGTCTGATTGGACAAGGGAGCACGCACTTGGAACTAAGAGCCTTCACTTGGGAGAGGTCCTGCCTCCTGCTGCCTTCCTGAGTTCTCAGATTGGATTTTCAGCCACCTGCTCCTCTGCCCCAGTCAGAGATTGCTGTGAGCCTCCACACCCGGTGGGACACTAGGCGTGGGGAGGGTAAGTTTGGGGCACTTGCACACTCCAAGTCACAGGGCAGGGACCAAGGTACTTGTGAGGGTCTGCACTCCTCCATGAGTGTTTTGTGTCCAAGGAAATGTAACATTAAATAGCAAAATAACAATGACAATAAAAATAAAAACATCATGGCAGATCAATCAAGAGACTGCAAAAGGTAGGAAAAAGATTTTTTATGCTGTTTTTTGAAGAAAGCACCTTGGATTTTCATTTTGAACTAGGCCCCATAAATTATGTGTCTGGCTCTGCATTTGGGCCAGCGATAGATCATCAGTTTTGGAATTATACATTTGATTGCTAAACTGAAGTACACTCAAATGACAGGTTTCCCTTTATTTGCAGCACTTTCCATTCCTTCCTCCAAGCTGAAAGAGCCTGACACAAGTACTTTCCTGAGTTCTATGAGGTAGAACCAGAACAAGGATCAGTTAATTACTCAGATGGCTTTGGGTGTCATATGAACACACTCTTAGTGGAGCTATTGGGTTTATTTGGCATTATCGAAAATAATTGTTTGGCATGAAAAATCTTGTATTCATGTCATTACTATTCCCTGTGGGTCAGAAATTAAGACAATATATTCGTAAATACTATAAAATTTCAGTGCTGTGAACAATCTTTATGGTTGTAGATGTATAAGAAGAAAAATAAACAATATACTTTAAGCTAAAAATTGGGGAAAATCAGGTCTGAATTGCAAGAAGAATTGGCTTATGAGCCGCGTACTTATTTTTAACCCAAATCTGCCATTTATTCATGTGTTAATTCACTCATCAAAAATACCAGGAGATTTGTTAGGAGCTATAGATAAAATGGCAAGAAAAAAAAAAGATGTGGTTCCTAATTTCATGAAGCTTCAGAATATAGGCAAGAAGGACATTCATAAAATAACCACATAATTGAATGTGACTGAATGTGAACAAAGTGAGATAAGCACTCTGAAAGAAAGGAGCAGCCTATACCAGTAGATAAGAAAGGGACCTAACTTAGCCTAGGAAGCCATGAAAGGCTTCCCTCTAAAGGTAGTGGTTGAACAAAAGCTGAAGAATCAGTAGTCAACTAGGTGAACAGGGCTGGAATGGGACAAGCATGTGCAAAGGCACTGTGGTGATGGGGGGGTGTAGCTTGACCTATTTGAAGAATTATAATGTCATTGTGGCAGAGTTCAGAAAATGAGAGGAGGCTTCTGAGAAATGAGCCTAAGGAGTAGGCAGGGAACAGATCATGTAGGACCTGATAGACCATGTTAAGAATTTTTGTCTGTAGCATAAAAACAATGGGAAGACACTGAAGGAGTTTAAGCAAAAGCTTAGAAGAACTAGGGTTGTTTGCAAGATCAAATTTATGCTTTGTAAAATATGACTCTGGCTACAATGAAGAGACTAGATTGGAGAGTCCAAGGTGAATGTAGAAAGACCTGTTAGGAGGTTAGTGCAGTTGCTCAGGTAAGAGATCATCGCAGCTTAACTAAAGTGATAGTGGAGACAGACAGGTGTATGGATTTAAGAGACATTTAGCTAGCAAAGTTAATGATGAGTTGAATATAGGAGCGGATGGAGGAGAGTTCAAAGATAATTTCCAGTTTTTTGTCTTTCATACATTGTAGGCCCATTCATTGAAACACGAAACAAAGAAAATCAGGGTTAGAGGTCAGTATCATGAGATCAATTTTGAGATACCCTAGTTATCCAAGTATAAGTGTTAAGAGATACTTGTACATATGGATGAGTGCTGTGCTTTATAGTATTGGTGTTACAGATGGGTAATCTGGCAGATGAGAATGTTCTTGCAAGGGAGACAGTAAGAGTGCCTTATCTTGAAAACAAAGGGAAAAATCGTTTCAGGTATGAGAGACTGATTTAAGGTATTGAATATAGCCTACTATATAGAAGAGCACTGAAAAATATCCACTGGATTTTAGAAATATCAGGGTCCTCATGCATATTAGCCGGAATCACTGGATGGAGTGATGAAACAGAAGCAAATTGGAAGAGTTGGAGAATACATTGGAGGTAAGAAAATGGGTTGCAGGCAGCTGCAGGCAGCTGTGAATACATGTGGCCATTATGGAGAGAAGAGAGGAGACAACAGCTGGAGAGGGATGTGCATGTCAGAAATCTAAATCAGTGTAGCTTAGATTGGTGAGACAGGCATAAAGATTTTGATATTTTCACTGAGAAGCAAAAATATATGCTTATAGTTATGCATAAGGCCCATTGGTTTCATTTTCAAATGCACATTTCTTTCAGACTTTAGATTGCAACTTGAGATCTTTCCTATCTTTCATTCTTTTAATACTAACTCCATGACACTCAGGAGTGCATGCCTTCTCTCTGGAGATCCAAGGTGAATGAATCTATGCTGCATGAAGTTTCTTATAAAAATAAGCAAGACATAAATATTTCCATATTGTCTTCATAGAAATGCTGTCCGATGTAATTCTCAAAGACCACATCACTGGGTTTGAACAAAAATTGGCTTCAAGCTTTTTGTAAGTGCGTGTATTTTTTTTCTCCCAATATGGTATGTTTTTGGAGCAGGTCACAATGGATGAGGAAGATTTAGAATAGAGTTGGCAGAACATTTTTTACATGCATTATGTAGTTAAAAGTATAACTAGCAGGGTGCTTTTTTCAATTGTGTTATTAGAGAGCCAGTTATAGTCAGAAAAATCATGGGTCAGCTTTCAACTTCCATAAGTCTATTTTAAGTATTGTCTGTGAAGGCGATAGGGAAGTTAGCTGCCCTGGGTTGTAGGGCTTCAAATGCTACTTTCTCTTCTTTGTACTTTCTACCTTCTTTATTATAATTGAAAGGGTCAGTGTTTACAATTTTGGACATATTTCGGTAAGCTTTCTCATTTCTTGGATCCTATTACACTATACACTATATGCTTTCTCTCTGTGTTCTTCTTCCTTCTGTACTTTCACCATGTACACTCTAAGTTCAACTGCATGGAACCCTTGTAAAATTTTTCCTTTCGTTTTTTGTTTTCTTCTTCAAACTTTTGTTGACGTTACTTCAACTCTTACCTTCATGTAAATGCCTCTCATGTTCATAATTTACTCCAGGCTTTTTCCCCCAGACACTTATTTAACTGCCAGTTGCATTCTTCTGCTTAGGTCTAAGGGTGCCCTTATCTTCTTCCCTCAAGCCAGTTAGTTACCAGTTTCATTTTTTCAATTTTCTGTTTCTATGAGATCACTTTCCAATTGCTTGGGTTCAAACGAGATCAGCCTTCAGTCCTTTTTACTTTGTCACCAATTCAATAAGTTGTAAACCTTCAAATAAACTGCTTTTGAGTAAACAAATGCAGGTACATGGCATCAGATCAGTAGAGAAGAGCTTCAAAAAGGAGTCGTGTCCTGCTTCTGCCTTCCCCACCTGTACTTCTGCCCTCAGAGGAAATATACTGTAACTGTTTTTTATTCTCCCAGTGGTTACTTCAGAAACTGTAAGCAATGTGCTTATACCTTTATTTATTGATTGATCTATGAACTTCAGACCACATCTGTTGACTCCTCAATGTAAAAGATGAGCCTTTGGATTCTTTATCCCTCTTCTTCTAATGTTTTGATATTTATATTTGGATTTTAATTCCTTTAGTTTTTACTTTTGTTACTTTATGTGAGCATTTATTTCTTGTCCTTCAACTCCTCATATTATTTCTTGATCTCCTTTTTGTAAAATAAGAACATCAATGACTCTCTTCTCTCCTTTACCTTTGCTATAGATTACAGCTACCTTCTGTCTACCACCATTTCTCAGTTTGCTATGTTCGATGATCTCAAAAGGTTGAAAACCAATAAATATTGCCTATATTATTATAGCATTATTATACATATCCACATCTGGGTCCCCATTATATTTCTTTCTCCCCAGATTCAATGTTGTTGTCCTCAGGCTTTGAAGGAACATGTTCTTTGTTTCCACTTTCATTTTCTATTGAATTATCTTTTCTAATATTACAGCAACTGCCTAACATCACTTTCCATTTGAATTTGCTTAATATTTAGAATGTGACTTTTTTGGGGAAGGGAACTTTGTGATTCTTATCTTTCATTATTACTTTTAAAAATTGAGAGATTGTAAAAAATGGCGGATTAGAGATGACCTCCTGGCTCTCTGCTCTCACAGTAGGAGGTGAAGAAGGCAGCCTGAATCACTCGAGTGGGTAGTTCTCCCACAGGATCATCTTCATGGAATTGCAGGGAAGCTTCGAGGGGCAGCAGTGCTGGGAAAAGGAGGAAAGTGACTCAGTGAATTTGCCGTGAAGTTCCGAGAATCTGAGTGGTACAGCGGGGATTGGAGTGGAAGCTGGCCGCACTCAGCGGCCAGCTGAACGAGACTGTGTGATCTGTCCCACAGGGGGATGACTTCTCCTTCGCCGACCTCCACACCCACGCAAGCAGGGAAGTGCCTGAAGTCAGCATGAAGAGGTAACATGGGCGGTCAGGCAGTTCAGAGAGGAGGCAGGAGCGGAGAGCAATTAGAAATCTCCAGGGCACGGTGCAGGGTCTCCTTGGCTGGGAGATCTGTACACACCAGTGGCTTATGCCTCACTTGTAAAGTGACAGAAAGGTGATACAGATCACTCATTTGACTGAGTTGTCTGGTGGACTCAGATGGCCCAAGCGCTGCCAGCGAGGGAGCGGTAGAGGGAGCGAGCGTGATCCTTCGCGGATCCTCCCCAGGGGGCTGCAGTGGCCCAAGCTCCAACAGGACGCGTGGAAGGGGAAAGTTTTGACCCCTCAGCAGAACCTGTCAGTGGTCCCCAGCTGCTTGAGCCCTGCCAGTGAGGGAGTGGAGGAGGGAGCGAGCTCGATCTTCTGCGGATCCTTCCCAGGGGGCTTCAGTGGCCCAAGCTCCACTGGTGATACATGGAAAAGGGAAATATTTCACTTCTCGGCGGACCATCTCAGTGGCCTCTGGCCACTCAAACTCTGCCGACATTACAGGTCCAGAGCACATATCCCCAGATCTGCCAAGGATCGTCCCTTCAGAATTTGACATTTTAGCTCATAATCCAGTCCCTGCACCTCAGATCCTTGAGAAAGCACTCAGATGAGAAAAAACCAGCGAAAGTTCACAGGAAACATGAAGGAGCAGAGAGAAAAGTCACCTTCAAAGCAAAATATTCATTCTCCATCATCTGGCCCCAACTTACATGATATGAGTAAACTGACGGAGGAAGATTTCTGAATATGGATTGCTACAAAACTAAATGGAATTGAAAAGAAAATAGAATCACAACATAGAGAAACCACAAGAATAATACAGGAAATGAATGAAAGATTCTCCAAAGAAATAGAGATTATCCAGAAAAACCAAACAGAAATTCTGGCAATGAAGGAAACAATCAAGGATATCCATAATACAGTGGACCATGCAGAGGAAAGAATCTCAGAACTTGAAGATTACGCCTATACTCTAAACAAATCAGAAGAAAGGGAACACAGAAACAAAGGATAAGACCAAAGTTTACAGGAAGTGTGGGATTATGTTAAAAAGCCAAATCTCAGATTAATTAGGATTCTGGAAGGGGAAGAGGAGCATTCACAAGGGCTGGAAAACTTATTTCACAGATTACTCAAGGAAAATATGCCAGGTCTGGCCAGAAATCTTGATATCCAAATCCAAGAAGCACACAGAACTCCTGGGAGACTGAACGAGAAAAGGCAATCACCTCGTCATGTGGTTTTTAGGCTGACCAAAGTAAATGTGAAAGACACAATTCTCTGTGCAGCGAGACGAAAGCAGCAAATGGCCTATAAAGGTAAGCCTATCAGACTAACAGGAGACTTCTCATCTGAAACCTTACAAGCCAGGAGGGATTGGGTGCCTAACCTTAATCTTCTAAAACGGAACAAAGCCCAACCTAGAATTCTTTATCCACCAAAATTAAGTTTCATCTATGAGGGAGAAATAAAGTCC
>VBSM01000272.1:69340077-69361807 GCA_008086735.1 Cheirogaleus medius
GTGGAAAAGAATTTGGAGATACCTCAAACAGCTAGAAATAGAAATACTATTTGAACCAGCAATAGCATTGTTGGGCATCTACCCAAAAGAGCATATAAGACATTCTATTATAAAGGTATCTGCACCCGAATGTTTATGGCAGAACAATTCACTATTGCACAGTCATGGAAACAACCTAAGTGCCCATCAATTCATGAGTGGATAATTAAAATGTGGTATATGCTCACAATGGAAGATTACTCAATTCTAAGAAACGACAGTGAGCTAGCACCATTTATGCTATCCTGGATTAAGCTTAAGCCCATTATACAAAGTGAGGCGACACAAGATATGGAAAATGGGCTCCACATCTACTCACCATCAAATTGGTACTGACTGATTAAAACTATGGTGCTCAAATGGTGGTAATGTTCACCAGGGATTCTTGGAGGGGGAGACCCACATCATAGGGATGTGGTGAGCATTGTGCGAGGGGAGGGCATACCTCTAACCCTTCTTAGGGAGAGGCAAAGATATACAATGTAACCAAAATGTAAAAAAATAATCTTTTATTGGGTGGAGTGCAGGCGGGAGGGGGGAGGAGGAGAAGGGTGTATACTTACATAATGGGTGCGGTGTGCACCACTTGGGGATTGGACATGCTTGAAGCTCTGGCATGTCTGGGGGGAGGGGTGGCAGGGGCCATATATGTAACCCTAATAATATTTGTACCCCTGTAATATGATGAAATAAAAGAAAAAAAATTGAAATAAAATTCATATGTCATAACATTTAGCCTTTTAAGGTATATAATTAAGAGGCTTTTAGTATTTTCACGAACCTGCACAACCATGACCACTAATTCCAGAATATTTTCATCATCTAAAAAAGAAACTCCTTTCTCAATCAATTCTCATTCCTCCATACACCCAGGCTCTGGCAACCATTAATCTACTTTCTGTCTTTGGATTTGCCTATTTTTAGACATTTAATATAAATGAAAACATGCACTATGTGCCCTTTTGTATATGGATTCTTTGATTTAGCATAATCTTTTCACCGGTGTTATAGTGTGTTCATACATGTTGTAGCACAAATCAGTATTTCATTCATTTTTGTGGCTAAATAATCTATTAGAATATATCACATTTTGTTTATCCATCAATCGATGGAAATTTATATTGTTCCTACTTTTTGGCTGTTATGGATATTGCCTCTATGAACATTTGTGCACAAGTTTTGGCAAGGACATACGTGTTCATTTCTCTTGGGTATGTACCCAAGAATGGAATTGTTGGGTCATATGAGAATTCTGTGCTTAACAATTTGAGGGGCTGTCAGACTATCTCCCAAAGCAGCTGCATTCTATATATGAGAGCTCCAATTTCTCCCCATCCTTGCCAGCACTTGATATTGTCTTCCTTTTCAATTATAGTCATCTTAGTGTGAAGTGGTATCTCATTGTGGTTTTAATTTGCATTTCCCCAATAACTAATGACAGAGAGTATCTTTTCATGTGCTTTTTGGCCATTTGTATACCTTCTTTGGAGAAATGTCTATTGAGTTTTTTGGGTCTGTCTTTTTAATGGGTTATCCTCTTCTTGATGTGTTGTTAAGAGCTCTTTATATACTGTAGCTGGCCCAGGGGTCCTCAAACTACGGCCCACGGGCCACATGTGGCCCACCAAGGACATTTATCTGGCCCGCCAGGTGTTTTTGCCACCGCTGCCTGTCCTGCTTAGCAGCTGACTCGTCCTGGGCCCACAGTGCACATGTGTGGAATGTGCCCCGCACTCTCCAATGGTCCTCCAATGGTCTGAGGGACAGTAAACTGGCCCCCTGTTTAAAAAGTTTGAGGACCCCTAAATATCAGATATATGATTTGCTGATTGGTGGATTGTCTTTTCACTTTATTGATAGTGTCCTGAAGAACAAAATTCTAAATTTTGATAAAATCTAATTTATCTACTTTTTTTTGGTCGCTTGTGATTTTGGTGTCATATTTATAAAATTATTGTCTAATTCAAGGTCACAAAAATTAGATCTTTGTTCTTGTCTGAGAGTTTATAGTTTTAGCTCATACTTTTAGGTCTTTTATTCCTTTTAAGTTAATTTTTGTATATTGCATGGGATAGATGTCCAACTTTATTTGTTACACTGGATAAGTTCTGAGTCAGATCAAATAAAGATATCTTTGTGAGTAGGGTCTTCCAGGGAATCACCAAACACGTCAAATGATGACAATTCTCTGCAAATGAGTGGCTCTATCCAGTGGCTTCCAGGCTGCTGGTTTTTATTGTATTGATTTTTAAGGGTAGTATAGGACTGGAGAGTGGGGGAAAGGAATTGGACAAGTTGAAATGCCATAAAACTTACTGATATTACTGAGATCCAACTGCTTTTCTTGAATAAATGCTCCCTAAATTGCTGCAAGCCTTTTGTTAATTTACGGAGTTCTAAAAAAGTTGATTCTAATGTTTTACCATTGTTGCTTTTATGGAGAAGAGGCTTTTTGGATATCGTTATTCTGCCATTTCCACTGATGTCATTGCTGTATGTTTTTTTAAATCCCATTCTAACTATTTTCTAATATCTCAGTCATATTTACTTTTATTGAGTCACTTTTGTTTTTGGTACGGGGGAGAGTTTACTCTTTTATTGAGTCACTTTTTTGGTGAGCGGGAGAGCTCTCCTTCTCAGAGCCCGTATCCCCCTAATCCAATCTTTTGGCATCTCCCTGGGCCTATCAGACAGCTTTTATCCTGGAACATTCAGGATTGGATTCACTGTTTTCTAGATGCATCGCCTTGTTTTATCTTGCTTTGTCCCTCATTCGTCTGAAAACATTCTAAAGTAATTTCTTGAAAACTGATATGTAAGAAGAGAATGGGTATGTGTTCTTGCATTTGTGAAGGGTTTTGTTCTTACCCTCTTGATTGATAGTTTGCCTAGGTATTGAATTTCAGGTTTAAAACTCTCCCTCAAAATTTTGAGAGCATTGATCTTCTGCGGTTGTATCTGTTCTCTATTACCACAACAATCACGAACAACAAAGTACCTTAAATGTTGTAGCTTAAACAAAGCCAACCATTTATTATTGCTCCAATTCTGTGAGTTGCCTGAATGGTTCCTTGGTCTCAGTTGGACTAGTCAGGAATCTGTGGTCAGCTGAAAGTATGACTACTGGTCACAAATGGAATTATA
This sequence comes from Cheirogaleus medius, assembly GCA_008086735.1. Classification (NCBI taxonomy): domain Eukaryota; kingdom Metazoa; phylum Chordata; class Mammalia; order Primates; family Cheirogaleidae; genus Cheirogaleus; species Cheirogaleus medius. The sequence goes on from VBSM01000272.1 coordinate 69,343,261, forward strand.
TGTATTGGGAATTGGCTAGTTATAGGTTGGTCTAGAATGATGTCACCTGGAACAACTCAGCTGTCTTTCATGTAGTTCTCTTTCTTATTTCCCCGGTAGGCTAGCCTGGGTATGCTCCCATGGTAGTGGCAGGAATCTAAGAGTAGAAGAATGCAAGCACCTTTTCAGATCTCTGTTGCTAACGTCCTATTGAGCAAAGCACGTCCAATGGCTGAGCTCAGGGTCAGATGAGAGAAAACTACAAAATTACAAGGCGAAGGGAAGATCATTATTTCCAGCGGTTAATGTACTTAATTCACCACAGTGTTTTAGTACATAATGTTGCTGATGAGAATTCTGGTGTCCGTCTGATTCTTGTTTTGTTTTTGTTTAGGATTTACTCTTTCTCCATGATCTAAAATTTCACCATAGTGTATCTAGGTATAATTTTTATATTTTCAAGAAATAATTTTAATGTATATTTGGTGGACTCTTTCAATTCAAAGATATGTCTTTAATCTCTGAAGTTATGTTCTTTGATAATTTTTTCCTCACCACTTTTTCTCTCTCTTAGGTTTCCATTAATTGAATTTTCTGGATTGCTTCTCAATGCCTTTTGTCTTTAATGCCATTCATGTCTCTGCCTTCTTATTCTGAGAGATTACTAAAATTTTATTTTCCAGTCATTCTACTGAATATTTTGGCTATTTAAAAAAATGCTTAAAAGCTTTCTTATTTTCTTTTTTTCTCATTGTCTTCTGTTCTAGTGTTATAGATTTGACTTTTGAGTAAATTATAAATTTTTCTTGTGTTAAAAATTTTTTTCTACACTTTGTTTTTACCAAGGACTTTGTTATTTTTTGTTTTTCGTTTTTGCGTGGAGGGAGTGTCTTTCACTTTTATAATGTTGGCTTTCTTCATATACCTAGTGGTTCTTGGTTGCTCATTTATGATTAAATAATAGGATGACTGTCATGTGCCTCCATTATTATTTTATACATAGCTTTATTTTCCAGTTAAATGTCTTCCCTGAATGAAAATTCTTACCAAGATTTTATGTGGAGTGAGCAGTTTACATTATCGGGCTTGCTTTACATTAGGGGAGGAGGTAAGGAAATTGCTATAGGACAAAATAGCCTCCACCTCCTAAAATGTACTAGAAAGAAAACAAGGCATGACAAAATCTTTGGCTTTCATTGAATATTTATTTCAATATCTTCAGAAAAGAAGCACTTGTTATTTTGTCTGGGTGGAAATGCCTACACTGTGAGCTGTGGGCGGACAGTGTTGACTGCTTCAGAAGTCTCATGTGTACCCTTTAATGGATCTCCTTGTTTTTAGCCCCATTGTATACCCATACCCTCTGCTTTATCTGCAGACTCCAGCTCAGAGTCTCTGTTTAGTTTTATTGGACAAAATTGGTGACCATGTCCTCCATGGCTCAGTTGTAGCTGGGGTCGGGGTGGGGGTGTTCTCGCCATCTGTTTTGCCTACCAACTCATTTCATAGTTAACACAAGTTTGTTGAAATATCTATTGGTTAAATTCCATTTTCTCATACTTTAAAAAAATTATTTGTGGGATTATTCTTTTTATACTTAATGCCTTTGTTTCCATGTATCTAGGAGAAAATGGAGGCAAATGCACGTGTCGGCTCACCGTATTAAACCCAAGACCTTTCAGAAGCCTTATTATGTCATTTTGATTGCCCCCCAGCCCCTTCCCCCAGTCTTGTTTTTGTTTCTTCCTTTCCAGTCTCACTTCCACTACCACAGCCACATTTTTTTGTTTACCATACTCCAGTAGATCCTGCCTATATTCTATGTGAATCCTGTTCTATGTGAATCAATTTGTGTGGACATTCAAATGAATCTCCTGTAATGCTGCTGCCTCTCCTGTGTTGAAGACTGCTCTGTCAGCACTCATGTTAGCATTCAGCGTCTTCCACAATTGTACTTGACCCGTTCTCCCCACTTACGCCTCATTATTCCTTCTGCAATCTCTCTGCTTTAACAAGGCTGGCTTACTCATTTTTCCTAAATGTACCTTGCATTTTTCTACTTCCCTGATTTTATTCTTGCTGTGTGCCTTATCTGGAATGCTCTTTTCTTAATTTCTGCTTTTTTGAATTCAACCTGTACTTCGAGGTTGGGTTCAAGTTTTTCATGAAGATTTCTCAGATTACGCAAGCACAAGGGAAACTTTGTCTTGCACATTTAGACACTTTGTAGACTCAAGTCTTCCTGTCTCTCAGATCTTTAACTAGAATACAAAGTAGCAACCCCGTTGTATATATACTTCACCTCACAGAGTCCTGCTTTGCAGAAGACAATTACTTCATAAAATTGGTTAATTAACCTGTTTTCAGAAGACTCATTAATTTAAGCAAGCTTCTATTTTTGGCAAGAAAACGTATTTTTGATCTTACTCGGTTAAAATAAAAGGGCTCACTTCCAGTTTGCTCTAAATTATTTTCCTTAGTAGGATCACTCTAATTAGTTTAGAAACTTTCCATTTTAATACTAAATTTATTTTGTAACTACAGAGTTTCCTGGGATTTCCAATATAGTCATAGATATTTGTAGGATAATCTGGGAAAAATTTTGAAATCAAGTAGCAGAAGGAGTACATGAACATCTGCTGAAATTTTCATATTTTTAACTGTGCTTAGCCTATTGATGTCCTTTTAATTAGACATGGATTTTAAAAGAAAGTAGAAATTAAAATTTATCAGTAAAAATTAAATTTGAACCTCTATAAAATATGTACCCTTGGAAATCTTAAAATTAGTATATTGTAAGTTTTGTTGTTGTTTCTTGGTGTAAAGTTTATTTTGGAAAATTTCAATGATACACAAATGTAGGGAATATTACATTAAATCATATCTATCACCCAGATTTTGTGTTGTTAACAGTTGCCAATTTTGTCTCATCTACTTTTTCTCTTATGGAGTATTTTAAATAAAATTTAGTCATCATTTCATTTCACCTATAACTATTTCAGATAGCATATATAACAAATAAGAACAGATAAGTGAGGTTTTTAAATCACTGTACCATTATCATACCTAACAAGATTAAAATTCTTTAATGTCATCTAATAGTACTTAGTACATAATTAAATTTTCCTGATATCTCAAAATTGCCTTTTTATAATTGATTTTTAAAAATTAAGACCCACCACCATACAATATGTGCACTTAACTGAATTCAACGTGTACCCCATAAATCTATTAAAATAAAAAATAAATAGGATTAGGACCCAAAAGAGACACATACATTACATTTGGTTATTATATAAAGTTTCTTATCTTTTATAGTTCTTCTTCCCCCTTTTATTCCTTGCCGTGTTGTGTTAGAGAAGTAGTTCTCTCTCTCTCTCTTTTTTTCTTTGGTCTTAGGACTCCTTACACTCTTAAAAATTATGGAGGACTCCAAAGAGCTTTAATTTATGTGAGTTATTTATTATTTTAATTTGCATTTAATTTATGTGGGTTATATCTATTGCTCTCTACCATACTAGAAAATAAAACAAATTTAAAAAATACTTATTCATTAAAATTATTTTAAAGTAAAAAATTTATTAATCATTAAAAGTAATAGCAATAAACTCATGACATGTTAACATAAATAAAATATTTTTATGAAAATTAATTACTTCCCCAAACATAAATGATTTAGTGAGAAGTGTGGCATTGTTTTACATTTTTCAAATCTTCAATGTCTGGCTTAATAGATGGCAGCTAGATTCCATACATGTTTTTTCATTCAAATTATCACATTAGGCTATTTTGTTTAAAGAAAATCCAGCTTCATACAGTTATGAAGTCCTGGAGCTTTTGGGAAACTCCACAGTATATTCATGAGATGATGAAAGTTCAAAAGGCAAGTAACCTTAGAGTTATTCTGAAAATGGTTTTAACCTAGCACATCACCTGAACAGGTCTCAGGGACCCTTGGTGGGCTTCTGCTCCCACGGTGGGCCAGCTCCCCCATCACATACAGATGGCTTCTTGCTCTGCCCCATCAAATGGCTTTAGGACTGAATTGCCTGTGAAGGAGTTGTAACCCGGCAATAGAAATCTTGAACTTATATGTACTGAGGTTAGTTGTGGTATTGATGAGTTAATTTTAAAACTGTTTCATGTGTATTGTATGATAGAGTGTGTGTGTATAAATATTGATATTGGGAATGCGGGTCCTCATTGTAGGAAAAAGGAAAAACAAATATGGAATAGAGAAAGTGAGGAAGAATCTTGTGTTAATCAATTTGAACTGGAGATATTAGTATGAAGTAATAAATATGAATTTATGATCTGTTAAAAATATACTTCTTAATTCTGTCTACTAGAAGAGCACAGAAGCAATGGCACCACAGCAGCAATTGATGGGGAAGACTGTCGGGGTTGGGACGCGGCCACTCGCCACCTCCCCGCCGCTCCGCATCTCCGCAGGCCGGTGCAGTGCGGCGCAGGCTGGAGGCAGCGGCGTCGTGCGGGTGCGCGGGTAGGCACTGCTGGAGCCGGGCCTCCTAGAGGGACCGCACTGGCCGGTCAGGGTCCGCGCTCTATGTTCCGCGCCTGCTCCTGTCCTCCGGCCGCGCTGCTTGCGCGATCCTGATTGGTTACTTTTTGAATCCTACTGTTCCTGATTGGATGTTATAGCTTGTTCCTGATTGGATGTTATAGCTCATTGCTGATTGGATGTTAACGCTTGTTGCTGATTGGCTGTTAACGCTTGTTGCTGATTGGACGCTTTTTGAGTCCTACTAAAGGTATAAAAGCAGGAGGAGACCGGGGAAGGAGGGTGAGAAGAACAGAAGACGGCTGAGGGTGCTGATGGAATAAAGACAGTTCTCTGACTCTCCATGTCCTGCCCGGTTATTTCCTGCGTCAAGAGCTGTTAACACTTGCCGGAACACAATGACATAGTTGGTGCCTAGGTCTTACTTTCTTAATTCCTTCTTTGGAGAAATGCCTGATTAAAGTCCTGGGAAAGGAAGGGACAGGTGGGCCTGGAAAACTGTATGCTGCCAACAATCAAAGATGTGCTCAATGACTAGTGGAACCACCCCAGGACAAGGGAGCAGCCTAACGGGGCTCCCACTGGACTTAACCTATTTTATTTTATTATTACTGAGATATTTTGTATTTATACATATTTATCAACTTCCTGTGTCTGCAGCTCTTACACAACTAAAAAATTAAAGCAAATTTACAAACAAGCAAATAATACAAAATCAAATACAATTCGAATTAACTGTTTTAATATGCACAATTTGTTGTGACTAAATTACCTTTTGTTAGTTGTAACATATTTACTTTGATTCTGTATTTGAACTTCAATTCTAAAAATGCAAAGAACGCCTACTTGTGTAAGTACGCTGCACATATCATTAATAATTTCAAGGCTTTGTTTGCTGGTTTGCCATAATCAGACTTCATCCTTAACCAAAACTCTGCCAAGGAACAATCCCAGAACACCATTCTCAATAAGCTATCATTTTAATTACAAAGGTTCCATGTCTATTGAGGATATGGTTATCATTGTATTGTTATTAAATTCTAAATTAAAGTGGTATCAAATCTAATTACTGTAAGAAAATATCTAAAATTTTTGATTTTTGCATAGGTTGAAAAAGAGTAATAAATACTTATCCTGCTCTCAGACTGAGGTCAATATAAATACCGAAAGAGATTTTTACAGGCCATTTAAAAACGATGTGATTGAAACTCAGATTTCCTTATTCCGAACTACTGAACTCTTGTTTTATATTAATAGTAAACTGGGTGTGATTTGCCCATCACTTGGAGTGAGTATATTTATATAGAAAGTCTACATTTATGATAGTCTTTATTAAATTGTGACAAATAAGTGTATTTCTCTACTATATCATGTTGCTTTTATCTCAAATTGGCTTCAATGTGAGATAAATAGACTTCAAACTAAAGTCTATTTTTTTTAAATGAAAGACAGGTCTTTCAACTACAGATTCTCTTGGCAAAGGGAAATTGTCTTTGTAACTAGTAAAAATAAATCAACACAAATACAGTACGGAACAATTAGCATGATTTGAATGGTAGCAGCCCTAATAGCAGTTAGTCATGCTTATCAACACGAAGTTAAATTCTATGACATAGCAATACTTGGGGAGGCAGAATTCAGTTTGGAGGTGGTTTTCTAGATGACACAAAATATATTCACATAAATTATTTAAATTATAAAATGAAAGAAGTGTAAAAACATCCCCGGAGCACTCAGTCAGTCCCCACATCCTCCACTAGGTACACACACACACACACACACACCCCCAGAGAAATAAGACAATTTTGAAGATATTCAAGTGATGTGGATTTGCTACTATGTTTGGGAAAGGTGTTAATTAGGCCTGTTTTTCTCATGGGCATAATCCAGTCCCCTAGTTAGTTTCATAGAAGCACCTTTGTTTATCAACCTTGTGCTGAAACTTTCCTTTCCCTCTTAAAGCCTGTTTCCAATACTCTCAGCGCATCAAACCTGCAGTTCACACAGCTGTAGGCTACTTTTTGGCACGTCCATGTACATCTGCTACCACCAGTTAAATTGTTTGTTTCAAAATCTGTTTAATCCAGTTGTCTTTTATTATAATCTAATACATGTTTATTATAATTATATCATCTAATTAGGCACTCTATAAATCAATGCAATAAATGTTTGCCTGAGAATTATTTCTGTGAAAACTAAGGCAAACTCTGTAAGGTGTTGATGAAAACGTGGCACCGTGTGTGCTGTCTAATTAGGTGTAAATGAGACAACTGAGATTGGAGGGAGGGATGTTTGCACTCAACATACTTGACAAGAGACCCTGTGCTCGTTCCTGCTCTGAAATTAATTGGAAATTCGAATGTGATACTGTGAAAATTTGCCCTATATCTGAAGATTGGTAAATAAATGTATATTTACATATTTTAGTTAAAATGCTTAATGTACTAATCAATTTTTGATTGTCCACATTAACTAACTTTTACTTTAAACAGCCATCTACTGGTCCTGAGTATATCATATAAGAGGGAATCTACTATATTTTCAACCTGTCCCATAACCTGTTTAGTCCTAGCTGGAAAATAAACAATGATACTAAGAGAGTCATTCAGTTTTCTCAGATGAGCTTTTATAAAACAAGTCCTAGTGTTTGCTTTTATGTTTTTTAAAGAAGATAACACTTAGCCATTTTAGTCCTTGAGGAGGAAAAGGAATAAATTAGACTATACAGCAGTTATCCAAATATGTTATAGATATGTTCTTGTTCTTCACTCACAGTAGATGTACAGTAAAGACTAGATTGGCTCCAAATGATTAGAGCTGAGCCATTTGTTTTAAAATTTGTAAATGTTTAGCAGTCTTTCATATCTCTTTTTGAGGCTGGGTTTTGAATATTTGTATTTCTGTCCCTTCCTATTTTCTGACCTGTGCCAGAGTGATCTGTCTGAATGGAGGATCATCTGTTTACATGCTAATGGCCACAGAGAGATTGAAGCTGCTTTTGGCTAAGGTCTTGGACTTGAAAGAAATGCTACCATGATGTGTAGGATTCCATAATCACACTTGTTTCCTCTATAGCCCCATGTATTTTTAACACTTGTGATGGTATTTAAAGAAGTACTGGCCTGTGACCTGCTTATTAATGAAAAGAAAGTTCTGCAGACTCATAGCTAAGACATTTTAAGAATTTCAAAACAATACTGGAGAGATTTTATTTCTGAAAAGAAACATGTACATGCTCACCATGTGCAAATGCAAGGTACTTTCTGCTCATGTTGGAACTTGGTGGAGTTTCTCCAACTCTTTAGTTTACTTTTCATAGGCTATAATATCACAGTTTTGAGAATTTCCAATAACCCAAATTATAGCACAGCTGCACATTTCCGAAAGCAGCTGCCAGAGTGGAGTGGATCTTGTCATGCTTATTGAAAGGATGTTTGTGGTTATTTGACAAAATAAAGAGCTTAATCAAGGATAAAGCTTTTTATTCTGTCACTCCCTTCTCTGTATGCCATCTAATATTTTTTATTAGATGACTTATCTGATAACTACAAAGACTTGATTAATGTTAAAAATATTTTAGTACTTAGTTGAACAAATCCAATTTTTCTATTCATCTTCACCCTTCACTCCTTGTAAGTGAATTGAAGCAGCTTGAAATATGTCCCTTTGCAGTCAACATAATTATTTTATTGAATGCATTTTTTGTAAGTCATTGTATTCACTTCTGAAACAACCTTGAGTTAGAATTTTTAAAGCCCCCTCTTTGTGATATATTTTTTTAAAAAATATTTTACTTTTTTTAGAGCAGTTTTAGCTTCACAGTAAAATTGAGCAGAAAGTATAGAGTACAGAGATTTCCCTCTGTTCCCACACATGCACAGCCTCCCCTACTATCAACATCCTGCATGAGAATGGTATGGTTGTTACAGTCAATGAACCTGCATTGACACATCATTATCACTTAAAGTTCATAGTTTACATTAGGGTTCACTCTTGGTGCTGTATATACTGTAGGCTTTGACAAATGTATAATGACATCTATCTACCATTGTGGTATCACAGAATGGTTTCACTACCTTAACGTGCTCTGTCTATTCTTCCCTTCCTGCCTGCAACCACTGGCAGCCACTGATCTTTTTATTGTCCCCATAGTTTTGCCTTTTTAGAATGTCATGGAGTGGGAATCATATAGTATGTAGCCTTTTCATCTTGGCTTCTTTCACTTAATAATATGCATTTAGGGTTCAGCTGTGTGTTTTAGTGGCATGATAGCTCATTTCTTTTTAGTCCTGAATAATATTCCACTGTCTGAATGTACCACTGTTTATTTATTCATTGCCCTACTAAAGAACATCTTGGTTGCTTCAAGTTTTGGCAATTATGAGGAAAGTTGCTATAAACATCAATATACAGGTGCTTGTGTGGGCATAAGTTTTCAATTTATTTGGGTAAATACCAAAACGTGTGATTGCTGGATTGTATGGTAAAAGTTTAGGTAGAGTTTTATGAAAAATGCCAAACTGTCTTCCAAAGTGGTTGTACCATTTTACATTCCCACCAGCAAAGAATGAAAGTTCTTAGTGTGATGTATTTTAAAATGCATTTACATTAAATTTTATAACAACCTTATAAAATGGGTACTGATAAAGTTAATATGCAAAAGTGATCAGACTCACTTTCCCTGAAACTAAGAAACTAGTCTGAAGTTTATCCTTGGTCAGAAGTTTACACTATTTCTTCTGTGCCATGTTGTCTCCCTGAAATACAAACCACAATGGAACAAATTAAACATTTATAAATCTATTACATTGAGCCATTTATAAGAGAATCTTTCAAAAAATTTTTAATTATTATGAGTATATAATAATTGTATATCTTTAGATGGTACATGGGATGTTTGGATGCAGGAATATAATATGAATTAATCAAATTACAGTAGTTGGGGTATCCATCACCTCAGGCATTTATCATTTCTTTGTGTTAGGAACATTCCAATTCCACTCTGTTAGTTACTTTTAAGTATACCCTAACTTATTGTTGATTATAGTCACTTTGTTGTGCTATCAAATATTGTTCATTTTATCTAACTATCTAACTATATTTTTATACCCATGAACTATTTCCACTTTATCTTCCCCTTGCCACTATCCTTGCCAGCCTCTGGTAACCATCATTCTACTCTGTTTCCATGAGATCAATCGTTTTTAATATTTAATAAGTGAGCACATGTGAAATTTGTCTTTTTGTGCTTGGCTTATTTCACTTAATAATGTTCTCTAGTTCCATCTGTGTTGTTGAAAATGGCTCACCTGCTTTGGGGTTCTTCTGAAGGTGCTTGCTTGTGTGATAGTTGTTGAATTTTGTGTTCTTGTGGAGGGACAAATGCTGGAGGTTTCTATTTGGCCATCGTGCTCTGACTCCTCCAGCAAACTATCTTGAAATATCATCAGAAATACCACGCACTGGCTCTGTATATGTTAAACCTGAGGTCTTCATTAGATGGTATGTTCAAAGTAACACAGGTAATGATAGAGTCAGTTTTGTCCCAAGATCTTTCAACTTCAGATTTTAGGAGTGGTAAGACTGAATTTCATATATTTTTTATGTCTTCCTACATTATATTAGCTTTTATTTCTAAGAAGTTTTATTCAATTTGTGTTTTGTTTTTTAAAAATTTTTGCTCTACTTGGTCATATATTAATATATTATTAAATTAACAAGCAAATTCAGACATGAGTAACTTGGAAAACTTGAATGTTTTAAAATGAGAACTCACACAGAAAGGTTTGTAGTGTATGTGTCGTAAAAACTGAAGGGAATTTATTACAGTTGCCACAATAGATCATTCCATTTATCTGGAATTCCTCCAATGCAGCTAGTGTTTAAATAACAACCAAACTCCCATTCTCCCACTTCAACTTTCCTACTGCTTTCTGCTTCTCGCATTCAGGTTTAAGAAATATTTATTGAGCATCTACTTGCACCAGGCTGCATGTGGGTGAAAATATATGGCATGGGAGTTTATCTTACTCAGCCTTCATTATTGTGCTGCAGAATGGACATTAAACATACAGGGAAATAATGTGGCCTCCCTTCTGTTCCTTAACGGCTAATTATTCCCTAGATGTTTCTTTTCTTGTTACTGGACTTGGCTTCAATAGTTTCTTTAATTTCATGCTTCATATCCTCAACTAAATACAGCATCATTATCCTCCCATAAAATACATCCTACCTTGATTGATCCCTTGGATTACTGAACCTCTAAAATACCCTACATTAAATTTTTCTCAATCTCTGTGTTTCTCTTATCCTCCAAGCAAGCATACTTGCACCACATAGCATTTGGTCAGCATGTTAGGATTATGAATTGTGGAAAAAACTTCAGTAATGATGATGGTTGGCATCACTTAAAAATGACTTTTAGAGAAAAACTGAAAAATAAAACTTGAGGATTGTTGTGACATATTAAAGAATCTTTTGAGTATAAAAGATTAATTGTCTATTGGAAGAATGAGCTAGAAGGGGAAGTTTAATACTCATACCCACTCTGTTCTCAAAGAACAAGGTATCCCAAGATAGGTGAGTTCTCCATTAGACCGAGTACCAGTTAGGAGACAAGCAGTGGTGCCTGAAGTTCTTGTCTTTTCTAACCTCAGCTTCTTGATTGATGTCCTTAGAAACAAATTCTTACTGTCCTGTGTCCCTCTCTCCCCTCAGTCCAAGTATTACTTGGCTGTTATGCTGTCAAAGTCCAGGGACTTTAGGTTCTCAGCCTGGCCATAAGTACAGTTGAGGCAAACCTGTAATGTGTCTGAACTTGGTGGGGTGGAGATGAAGGAGACTTATATTTTTTGGACCAGTGGTCTCCCTACAACTAACTATTCACACTGTTACAAGAGAAAGAAATGTGGCTATTGTTTCACAATTTAAGTAGATGATCCTGAAAGCACAATTATATTTCTACGAGTTTAAGTTAGAAAAATGGAAAAAATGATGTATATTTGTGCATGGGTGAATGACAGCACCTGTCTCAACCCTTTGTCTTATCCCAACTAAGGTTACACTCTTTGTCACCCTGGCTTATGATCTTACTGTCCTTTTTAAGTAGGCGTCTTGTAAGGGGATTTATAGGTCTTGAATCTCCACAGCCTCATACAAAGGTTTGTAAACAACCTCCCACACTTTCGACACTGGTATCTCTCCCTCTTTTCCATCCTCATACCTTCCTCCAAGAATCAACTCCTTTCTACTACATATTCTATTAGTTATGTTGTATCATGGCTGTTGATTTAGCTGTCCAGCCTAACTGGGCTTCAGAAGAATAGACCCTCTACCTCCCTATTCCTTCTTTCTTCAGTGCTTGGCACAATGTCTTACTCAGAAACAGAGTAGTGGCCAAAATGTTAGCATGGAGAATGTTTCCTGTGAGAACAGAATCCTCACTATCTACAGATATGTGTGTGTACTTGTAGGGTTTGCTCACATGTGTGTGCACACATGGTTCTTATTGATGCTAATGCCTTCCGTGACCGCAGGAAAAATGTTAAATTTCTTCCTAATTATTTGTAATACATAAAACATCACAGCTGATCAAAATCTATACAATCACACCTTACAGGTTTGTTTGTTATGCTTGTTCTTGTGAGGTATAAAACAAGTGTGTGTGCCCTGCATTTATAGAGTTTTGAATTAGTAGAATTGAAGCACCAAGTTAATTCAGATTTAGTGACTAGCTTTACATTTTAGAAGTAGGCGGGCTTCCCAATAGTATAGCAGAGTGTTCTAGGTTTAAGGGTGATGCAGGTGATCCCATAGTATGTGATTACTGAATTGAAGACATTATACTAGGTTGATATTGAACATTAAATTAAAACCTCTCATGAAGCCTCTAGTTAACCAGAATATTCACTTCCAGGTGGGTTCACGCCATTGGCTCTGGAAACCTCCATATTCTCCCTGTGGGTCACAACACAGAGCCTGGGCACACAAAGGTGTTACACCTACTCTTGGCAGTGTTTCACAGTGTTCTAGCTGGGTAGCATTTTACAGGGAGTTCTTTGGCTGTAACATAATTTGAGAAAAAAATTATGGCATGGGGGAGGATTCTTAATATTTAGAATCTTAGATTTAATAAATATGTTTATTTGTGAATTAGTCAAAATTTTCTCAAGTGTCTTGTTTATTCTCAGAAGCAAAGGGAAGAGGCTGTTGACCTTTCTGTATTTTCACGTCAACAGCCATGAGGCATTTTAATTTAAGGGGAAACAAAATTTGTTACCCAGTTTTAAACAATTGAGACTGATTAACCTTTATTAAAATTCAACTAACTTAAAATAAAAAATCTGGAAATAAGTTCTTAGACATTTTTCAGTAGGAAGTGAAGAAAGTGGTAGTGTAAAAACACAAAGTGAGAAGACATGTTAACTGCATAGATGCTGGTATGAATTGTGGGAGAGTTTCATTTAAAAAAATTTCTCTTGGCTTTTGTATATACAGATCAGATCCTCATTTGTACTGGTTTCAACAATGGATTATTTTTACACATGTTTAAAATAAAAAAAGAATATTAGCAAGTCTCAATATTTTACATATGTATAACTTTACAAGGAAAATGCGTATTTGTTCTCTGTGGAACAAAATAGGGATATGTATCACTTCCTTCTCCAAAGTATAGTGAATCAGTCATAGTGCTAAATACAGACTAGCTGGACAGGACTGATCTGAAAATATGTTAACCTGGTCACCGAAAAGTTCTGAATTCTCTTATTGGAGGTGTAGTTTGATAGGATGTAGCATTCATAGTGTTCTAGCTTGCATGGTTTTTGGCTATGGTGGTATGTAAAGTGTCCTAGATTAGGAGTCAGCAGGCTTGACTAAGCTATTAACTAGTGGTATGACTTGGGCAAGCTATTTAACCTTTCCTGCCTATTTCTGTTAGAAAGTAGAACTGCCTTTGGGGCAAAAACTGGATATGAGAAAAATATGTTTTAAGTTATATACTTCTATAAAAGTGGAATTAAGATACCAACATCGAAAAAGTTGGCTTAGTTGATGATACCATTATGAAATTCCATGGCGACACAAACATCCTAAGCTTTATCTTTAAAAACTATAGTTCCATAAATTGAATGCCCTTAGAGAGAAAATAATTATGTGCTTTGTTGATAGAACATAATGCATTTATAATTCTTTGAGAGCCTTTTAATTATTGAGTATATATAATTAGGGCTTATCAAAGATCTATGTAATGGTTAGCATTTTATATCACTAATATGGTTGTTTTCCTGTTCCAGTTAAGACTAGTTTCAGTTTGGAAAGAACTGAGACTATTGTATATCAACTCTTTTTTGTCTTTACTTACACACTCTAATTTTCCTTAGATGAATGTTGTTTTAAATAAGTCTTATAGGCATTTCTTCACAACCACTTCTAAATGTAGTTTTTGTTTTAAATCTGTTTGAAACTTATCAAAGACTTTTGAAATGTAACTCAACAGCATATCATTACTTATTAGCACTCATTTATAAGGGAACCAAATAATAGATTGATCAAGGGAACCAATAATAGATTGATTTAATCTATTGGAAAAATGAGGTTTATATAAGAGAAAGTAGAAGAGATGAGAAGAGAACTATAGATCCTTCAGAAACAATAAATTGTTCTACTTTCCTTGGGAAAGATACAGATGAGCTGGCAGGGAGCAAACAGACCTTTCTATCTGCTGCTCATGGAGTCTCCAGAAGACCTTGGCTATTTCCCTGTAACATGTTGCCCATATTGGTCTGTTTGTGTCCCTCGTTAGTATCTCCGTCTTAGCTTTGCTAAGTATGCCTCATTTCACTTACCCTTTTTCATGACCAATCACTTTTCTAATGTATCCCCAGTACATAGCTGTATTAGTTTCCTATTGCTGCTGTAACAAATTGCCACAAAATTAGTAGCTTAAAACAATACAAATTTATTACTTTATAGTTCTGGAAGTCAGAGTCTAAAATAGGTCTGCAGGGCTGTGCTCCTTCTAGAGGCTTTAGGGGCAATTCATTTCCTTGCCCCTTCCAGTTTCTAGAAGTTACCTGCATTCCTTGGCTCAGGGCTACATTACTCTGAACTCTGCTACTGTTATTACATCACCTTCTCTGATTCTGACCCCTTGGCCTTCTTCCTATAGGGATCCTTGTGATTACATTGGGCTTACCCAAGGCTATGGTTTGAATGTTTGTGTCTCTTTAAAAATTCATGCTGAAACTTGATCTCCAGTGCAATTATATTAAGTAATGGGGCCTTTAGGATGTGATTAGGCCATGAGACCTCCTTTCTCACGGATGGAATTAGTGCCTTATAAAACAGCTGGGAGGAAATATAATAGCTAGGCCCATTTGGCCCTTCTGTTAATATCCCTTCCACTACATGAGGACTCGGCATTTGTCCCCTCTGGATGCAGCAGCAAGATGCCATCTTGAAAGCAGACAGCAGCCCTCATTAGACTCTGACCTGCCAGCACCTTGATCCTGGACTTCCCAGCCTCTAGAATTGTAAGGTATAAATTTGTGTTCTTATAAATTGCCCAGTGTCAGGTTTTGTTATAGCAGCAAAATGGACAAGGCATCCAAATAATCTAGGTAATTTTCCCATCTAAAAATCCTTAACTTAATCACATTGCAAAGTCCCTTTACCATGCAGGGTGACATATTTAAAAGTTTCAGAGATTAGGCTGTGGACATTTTAGAGCACAGACATTATTGTGCTTGTCACCAGAGCACATTACAACATCTGTAGGAGATACAGGGAACTACTGTTAAAGCATACCTATGTTCTGTTTAAGCTTAACAACCATCTTTAGTATAGCCTTTTTTTTTTTTTGAGAGGAAAACATTGCTTCTTTATTCTTCCAGAAGAATCTAAGCTTTTATAGACTATAGATTCTCATAAAAATTATTCTTTGTGGGAAACAGTCTTTGTAATTCCAAAGGTGACTCCATATTGACCTTAGGTGTTATTTCCATAGACTTCATTGTTAAATGTCTTTTTTCTTTTTATCTGTCTTTAGTCTTTGTGGTTGCATAAAAGATTTTGGTTTTGATGATTCCAGAATGGATTTTGTTCTATTAAGGAACTACTGTTAAGGCATACCTATGTTCTGTTTAAGCTTAACAACCATCTTTATTATAACCTTTTTTTATTTTGAGAGGAAAACATTGCTTCTTTATTCTTTATTTTTAGCACAGTACTCTTAGATGTATATTTCCATGAAGCTAAAACGAATAATAATTTGGGAGAAGAATTTAGAAGTTTCTAAAAAGAAGGTTATTTAAGGTTTTATAAACTTTCATACAAGTTACTTGCTATTAGATAAACATTCTAGGGGATTATTTTTCTTAGATTATTTTGAGCTCTAACATGCTGCTTTCTGACAATCCCTTGGTCATTTAAATTTGACATATCAGACTAAGTTATTTGAGTAAGTGGTAAAATTAATAAATTTCTTATTTAAAATGGAAAACATTTTATTCTCTATAGTTTGAAATTTCTTATAATAAAGCAATTAACACATGTAATTTTAACCACAAACTTATTTAGGTTAAACACAGAAAGTTAATTTCTAGCAACCTATGTTGTTCTTTTATATAAAACTATTGTTTCATACACCATAAAAATAAGCACATGACACTATAAAGACTTTTTTCTGTCTTTTAAATAACAGTCTGAGTTATATCCAATTTGGTTATTATTAATAATACTCTCTCCTGCTTTGTCCTGTTCTCTTTTTCTAATCCTGGAATATTAAATAAAAAGGGATTCTTCTCTTGAGCTTTAAAATGAAAGTATTTATGTCCTACTAATATTAAGAAGCAATACTGAGTAGTACTTTGTTTTATCAAGTTGGTGGCAGGTCTTAGTGAAACCAAGAACAACAATTTCTTTTAGTAATGATTTGTTTGTTTGTTTTGCAATGCCTTATTTAGGATACTTATATATACCAGCATGGAGTAGTGATGGTGGAGATTCTGTCAATAATTCTGCAAATTAAAAGCCATGCAGTTAAATTAAATGAGTGAAATGGATTAGCTGATGATTTTTGCATATGACAAGATGTTTACCCCATATAATGGCACGAAATGGGGCCAGATGTTCTAATTCTTTAAGAAGAAGTAAAAGTCTGGATTTTTTATATGAAGTGTGTTGTTTAATATTATCAATGAATTAAATCAAAACACTGCAGACCAAAGAACATAAAACTGCAAAATGGGCTGCCAGATTGAGACTTCTGGAGTAAATGACATCTAGGTTCCTTCTAGCTATAAAAAATGTCCAGTCAATGAATGATGCTTCCTATTCCACTCCCTGTTCTTATTGGATCACTACAGTTTGTTCAATAAATAAGATACCAGGGCATGTTATATAAATAACTTGGTTATATTTTTCTACCGTAGTGACCGACATTGATAGTTTAGTAGAATAATGCTTATAAATGGCTTTAGATTTTTATCTAAATTATACTAATTAGAGTACAGGGGTTCCTTTTGATAGGATAATTTATTTCATTATCAGAATAGGTACAAATATGAACATGAAATTGTACTTTCAAGTGTGCTGTTATATCAAGTCAGGGGATCAGGCTGTCAGCCATCACAGACCTAACTGATAAAATTAACCAGAAAGCACAGTGACTTTTGTTCCAGAATATTTGGTTAAAGAAAATTTGGTATCTAACTCTTGTAGGGACTGGTAACTCTTTGGAAAAAGTTTGCAGAAAAAAAAAAGGCAGACTAGAAGTAGCCCAAGAGCTTGCCTCTCTTAAGGAAAGAAGAGTAAATGGCAAACAGGTGCCTACCTATGGACAGCTCTTCTCAGAAAGAACATTGTGAAATCACAGAGAAGCAATGCAGGACACTCAGTGGGGGGACAAAAAAGGATAATGGGGCGATACATTTGACAAGATCAAAGTATGCATGGGGAAGAATAGGAAGATAGAGTGCATAACTGGGGGAAAAAGTAAATCAGAATTTCAGCATCAAAAATGGAATTAGAGATTTACTTCAAAATATCTGGTTTGGTGTTCAATTCTTATATTGGACTGTCTATTAGAAATAAAGTAACTTTTAGAAACTTACTATCAAAAAGGAAAAAAAGGGTTCCTTGATCAGTTTTAAATATGCACTGTTGGATGGAAAATGCTTTTCAGAGAAGCCCTAAAGCACCTGGGCAGTTTCAAGGACAGATTTCTTTTAGTATCAGTCATGCACATGTTAGAGTGATTGAGTTCCCGATTCTTTTTGGAGGGTGTTAAGCAAGGGGGGAAAAGCATACTAGATGTGGGAGGAAAGCAGATGGCTTGGAAGACCCTAGGAAGGACTCAGACATACTTCAACTATTTTCTAGATTTAACCAATGCCATTGCTGCTTACTTTATGAAGTGTTAGACTTTGTTTTAGGTGGTTTCTCCTTGTTCAATGACTCTATCTGCATGTAACATCATGGCTATTCAGAAATAGTACTCAAGGAAAGGAAAACTGACTGAGGAAGGAAGACTCAAAGTACACTAGACATGGCTCTCGGGCCATCAAAGGAAAGAAACAGGAAAATAATGGTTTCTCACACAGTAGTGAAAGTTAGCAAACCTTTGTTCTGAGCTAGATTTCAGAATAATTCAGGAGGTAGAGTGTGAAGTGGAGGACATGTCATACTGGTTATGGTTGTGTGGGAAAAAATCACCCAGAAAAACTGTTCTGCCCTTTCAGCCATGGGTGAGGTTGAAGACTTCCAGAGAGTAGCATTTGGGTAACAGGAAGCTTTGACTCCCATATGAAATTAGAGATGCTGTTTCCTTATGAGTGGCCATAAAAATCTACTTGTCTTAGAGTATCAGGAGAGGAGAATATGTCCACAAGACATTTTTCTGAAAGAATTACCTGAGAAATGTGTGGAAGAGTGCTTGTTTGACACTTTTTAAAAAAAAGCTGAAGCAGAGAGAGTCACAAGATGGCTGACTAGAAAAAAATGCTCAACATCTCTAATCATCAGGGAAATGCAAATCAAAAGTGCAAT
>VBSM01000272.1:69386592-69404043 GCA_008086735.1 Cheirogaleus medius
TACACTGCTGGTGGGACTGCAAACTAGTTCAGCCTCTGTGGAAAGCAATATTTAGATACCTTAAAGTGATACAGGTAGATCTACCATTTGATCCAGCAATCCCGTTACTGGGCATCTACCCAAAAGAACAAAGGACAATCTACAAAAAAGACACCTGCACTCGAATGTTTATAGCAGCACAGTTCACAATTGCAAAGTTGTGGAAACAACCCAGGTGCACATCAATACATGAGTGGATCAACAAAGTGTGGTATATGTATATCATGGAGTACTATTCGGCTTTAAGAAACAATGGCGATATAGCACTTCTTGTATACTCCTGGATACAGCTGGAACCCATTCTACTAAATGAAGTATCTCAAGAATGGAAAAACAAGCACCACATGTACTCACCAGCAAATTGGTATTAATGGATCAACACCTAAGTGGACATATAGGAATAACATTTGTTGGGTGTTGGGCGGGTGGGAGGGGGGAGGAGGGGATGGGTATATACAAACATAATGGGTGAGATGTGCAACGTATGGGGGATGGTCATGCTTGAGGCTCTGCCTCGAGGGGGGAGGGGGGCATGGGCAATATACACAACCGTAATATTTGTACCCCCATAATATGCTGAGATAAAAAAAAAAAAGAAAAAAAAAGAAATAGTATTTTTTCAAAAGCGGTTTCTAATTTTTGAATTCAATTCAACAAAAACTTAGAGGGAATGTCAAATCTGACCCAAATATGTTCCCTAATGCATAATTAAATTGGGCCCACTTGTTTGATTTTGATCATAGTATGGGAAACAGGGCATTTACATGTTCATGTTGGCAGCTAACATTCAATATCATTTCCTTTGGATGATGTCATTGAGAGAAATGTTTCTTTGTGGTCCATCCTAAATATTATAGTATAGTGGCTTTAGTAGTAATAGTCTGTTTACTTAAACTCAATTTAGCGGTATAAATATTTAAAATATCAGCAAAAATGTATTTTTAAATATTTGGAAAAGTGTACAGAAAGACTTTAATTTTAGATGTTGGCAAAACACTATAAAGAAAAAGAGATGTGGGATTTGCTCTGCCTGAAAAATTTAATGATTAATTTATTTTGAGAAAAAAGAATAGCTTGAACTTTGGTTAAGAAAAATAATGTAAAGAAGAAGAAAATTTGGTAGAGATGAAGTAAAAATTGACCAGATACATACAAATAATACTTTTTAAAAAAATTCTGCACATCATCCTGGGGACTGGCCCACCCAGTCACTGGCCACAACCACTGCTGGTGCCCATGCATGCTGCTCAGGGGTCTGAGGGTTGGCGTGCCATGGCTACTGCCACCACCACAATCATGCATGCTCCCCAGGGACCTGAGGACCTGCTCGCCTGCCTAGTCTACCACTGCTACTGCTGGTATCTGAGCAAGCCACCTGAAAGCCCAAGGATTGGCCTTCCCAGACCTACTACCATCAGTGCCCACATATATTACCTGGGGAATCCAAGGACTGGTACACCTGGCCCACTACTGCCACCATTGGTACTCAAGGATTGGTTTACCTGGTGTTCCTGTCCCCAGCAAAGTCTCACCACAGCCTCCCCTAACAACCACAGTCTAAGCCACTGGGACTGAATACAGCTAAAGAAATCATGCAAAGACTGTACCCACCCAGAATCAAAGCCAATATGCCTACCTAGCCAATATACCTACCTAACCAATATCGTAGGAACATCTTTAGGAAAAAGTCTTTCTCTACAAAAAGAAATCCATAGAATTGGAAGAAGCAACTGTTACACCAGATATGCAAACATCAATATAAGAACAAAAGAATCATTAAAAGCAAGGAAACATGACATTTACTAAGAAGTGCAATAATTTTCAAGCAACGGATTCCAACAAAAAATCTATAAAATGCCAAAAACTTCAAAATTAATGATATTAAAGAAACTCAGTGAGCTACAGGGGAATACAGATATACAATAAAAATAAATCAGGAAAATAATTCATGATCTGAATGAGAAATTCAATGAAGAGATAGATATAAAAAACAAATTCTGGAAGTGAGATTCAATAAATGAAATTAAAAAATATAATCAAGAGCTTCAATAGCCTAGATCAAGCAGAATAAAGAATTTCAGAATTTGAAGGTGGATCTTTTGAAATGATCTAGTTAGACAAAAAGGAAAAAAGAAAAGAAAATAAAGAAAAAAGGCTGCATGACATATGGGGCACTATAAAGTGACAAAATATTAGGAAATTGGGAGTTCCAGAAGGAAAAGAGATGGGGAAAAGCATAGAAATCTATTTAACAAAATAATAGCTGAAAACTTCTGAGGTCTTGCAAGAGATATAGACAACCAGATAGAGGAAGCTCAAATATCCCCAAATATATTCAACCCAAAAAGATCTTCAGCAAGGCACATTATAGTCAAACTTTCAAAAGTCAAAAACAGAGAGAATTCTAAAAACAGCAAGAGAAAAGTATCAAATCACATATAAGAGAATTTCCATAAGACAACAGCAGATTTCTCAGTAGAAACCTTACAAGCCAGTAAAGAATGAAATGATATATTCAAAGTGCTGAAAGAGAACAAAACTTTCAGACAAGAATATTATACTTAGCAAAGCTCTCCATCAAAAATGAAGAAGAAATAAAGTCTTCCTCATATAAGCAAAAGCTGAGGGAATTTGTCATCACTAGACTGGCCCTACAAGAAATGCACAGCAGAATTCTACATCTGGAAGTGAAAGGACAGTATCTACCATCATGAAAAAATATGAAAATATGAAACTCACTGGTACAGCAAACACACAAATGGGAAATAGAAAGGAATCAAACATTATCACTATAGAAAAACACTAAACTGCAATGTTAAATAATAAGAGAGGAAGAAAAAAACAAAGAATATACAAACAACAAGAAAACAATTTTAAAAATGACAGGAATTAGTCCTCACTGATCAATAACAAGCTTGAATGTAAATGGATTAAATTCCCACTTAAAAGATATAGACTAGCTGAATGAATAAAAAAATCATGACCCAACTATATGTTGTTTATGAGAAACTCACTTCACCTTAAAGACACGTATAGACTGGAAGTAAAGGAATAGAAAAAGATACTATATGCAAATAGAAACCAAAATCAAGCAGCAAGGTAGTTATAATTATATCAGATGAAACAGAATTTAAGTCAAAAACAGTGAAAAGAGATGAAGCAGGTCATTATATAATGATAAAGGGGTCAATTCAGTAACAGGATATAACAACGTATTTGTACCCAACACCAGAGTTTCAAATTGTGGATCTTTTTTGATTTTGGAATATTTGCATTATATCTACAAGTTTATCACTAGTCCAAAAATCCAAAATCCAAAGTGCTCCAATGAGCAATTTCTTTGAGCATCATAATGGCACTCAGGACGTTTCAGATTTTGCAGGATTTTGGATTTTTGGATGAATCCTGTAATAAGCAAATACATATGATGTCAGGTGGAAATAAATGCAATAACAAATAAAAACCAGGTAGGATAAAGAGGGTATGTGTGTGTATGGTGCACTCTTCTACATAAGATGGTCTGCACAAGCCTCTAGAAGAGAGATTAGAACAGAGAATTGAATGTTGTGAGGGCACAAGACTTGTGGGTCCGTGAGGGACAGTTTTCCAAGCAGTGGTGACAGAAAGCATGATGGTCCTAAGCAACATGTTTGGTGCATCTGAGGGATGACAAGGGACCTGGTGCAGGGGGAGCAGAGTGAGTGAGGGGGAATCAGAGGGGGTGAGGTCAGAGACATGGTGGGTCCAGCACACAGGGCTGAGCACACGCATGATGAGATTTTGGCTTTGTATCCGAGAGAAATGGGAAATCATGGGGGGAGGTTTGAACAGAATCTTATTTATCTTCTAACAGGATCACTCTGGCTGCCATCAGAAAATAGTCTTCAGGGGGTGGGGAGGATTGGCAGAAACAGGGAGAGGGGTTAGGAGGCCATTACCAAGGCTAGTGAGAAGCATGTTCCCCTCAGTGCTGGCTGTTAAATTGTTAATAAATGCCATATGGCATTCTTTCTCAAAACCCAAATTCTTTCTAGTGTCTACAGACTATTTCCTTAAACCCAGCCTGTTTCTCTTGGCATAGCCTTTTATTTCCCTGTATATACTACCCCTTGAATGTAAAGAACTAGACTAGAATAATAATAGTGGTGAAGAATAGTTGGATGTTGGATCTACCTCAAAGGTAGAGTGGACAGGATTTGATGTTGGACTAGATGAGGGGTATGAAAGAAAGAGGAACAAGAGGAATAAAGGGTGACACTTATGAATTGGGCCTGAACAATTTGGAAGGGTAGAAGAGAAGGCTAAGAGAGAGGCAGGTGCTTGGAAATACTGTCAGATCTCTTTCATTCTCTAAGAATCTTCTATTCTAACACAGTTTCTGGATGGAATCCTACCTTAGGCTTATCAGCCCTCTACTTCCTTTGATTTAGTTGACTGCTGAATGTTGACTCTGTGGGATACAAGAGAATTTCCCAGCATGAATGGTATTCTGAAAGAGAAATTGGGAGAAGTGTAAAACACAAATTGCACCTATTTGACTGCTTAGCCAAGGGCTAGCCCTGTTTATTAAGAACTGGTCCTGTCTCCCTGGAGGCCCAAACAGCTGTAGGTGATTCCCAACTTGGCAGAGGTTGCAATGGCCATTAAGCCTTCAAAAATGAATCTTGCACTTTTCCAAGTTTTAGTTAGTTAAAGCATAGCACTGCAAGAGGGAAGGACTCAGAGGAGGTCACAGCTGGAAGAGACTTTAGCTAAAACCTAGATTGAAACTCAGAGAGAGACATGAGAATTGGAGAGGTTATATGACTTCTGCAAGGGATGTGAAGAATAGCAGAGACAGGACTAGAACTTGGGTCTTTGACTCCCAGGCCAGGACTCTTTTGGCTGTATCATGCTGGAGGGAATATGAAAGTCCCAAACTTGCACTGCTTTGGAGCAAATTATTGTTTACTCTCTGAAGACTGGAGATCAGTGAAGCCTTCATCATATACTGCTTTGAGTCCATATTCACAGATCTCATTGCTTTACCCTGAGGAGGAAACTGGTGTTTGGCTGGGTTTCCTGGTCCAAGCAAACAAGGAATGGCAAAAATGTTAATAGTTCCTACTTTCCTCTGGGGATAGAATATTACTTTCACATTCAGGAAATGATGGATTGCAAGTATAATGGTTGAAAAAGAACAGTGTTGTAATGAGCAGATGTTACCATCATGAGTGTGGGGATAATTAAAATTCATCTACAGATAACTTCTATGACAATAAATTTGTGATATTTCCATTTCCTTGACTTATCAAGCTGGCAGTTTAAGGCAAAATGGCTTGGCTTGAATTTCAGCCATTTTTTTCAGAATGCTGAGGGAGGTGCTACGAGGTGGTAAAATATCCAGGGTAGACTGCTGGAGAGAGAGAGAACGAAATGTGATGTGAGGAGTCAGCCCCTGAAAGGTTCAGATTTGGTTGTTTATTTCCATTGAAATACTTTAAAAATGCAGGTGGAAGTTTGTGAACAGCTTCACACTGGGACCAAGATCATCTCTGATTACTACAGAGTTATCACACCCACATAACAATAGTTATTGTTCACACAAACTGTAGTCATGCTTTTAGCTTCTCTTTCTCTCTTTTCACCCCTCCATGTTTTTTCTATCTCTCACTCTATCTCTCATTCTCTCTGTAAAATCAAATAGAATGAACAGTCCAAACTTTTAGTGAAAGTTGTATTGTCTTAGTTATATGCTTGATGTTAAAGCATAATATACAACTTGATTTCCAAGTTCATTGAATCTAAACCTTACTAAGAATCTAAACCTTACTAATAATTTAAGGACTCATTCAGTTCTGTACCAGTTGATTAGTAGCAGATACTTCTTTTTTTATTTTAATAGCAAAAAGTTTTTCACATCTCTAGATTTCTTACCCTGGTATATTAGTCAGGGTTCTCCAGAGAAACAGGATAAATAGTGTGTGTGTATATATAGATATAAGTAGATAGATATAAGAGATTTATTATGGGAATTGACTCATGTAATTATGAAGGCTGGCAAGCTCCCAATTTGCTATTTGCAAGGTAGAGAATCACAAAAGCTGGTAGTGTAATTCAGTCCAAGTCCAAAGGCCTGAGAACCAGGATGACAGATATCTGAGGGCAGGAGAGGTTGGATGTACCAGCTCAAACAAACAAAATAAATTTGCCCTTTCTCCACCTTTTTGTTCTGTCTGGGACTTCAACAAATTGGATATGCTCACCCACCTTGGTGAGACCAATCTTTTTACTCAGTATACTTATTCAAATGTTAATTTCTTCCAAAAAATATGCTCACAGACAGACCTAGAAATAATGTTTTACCAGCTTTCTGGGTATATTCTTATCTCAGTCAAGTTGACACATAAAATTAACCATCACAAATCCACCGCTTGTCAACTTGGCATCCATATGCATCTCCTTAAGCCATACTTAATCTCCAAAGGAAGATGAAAGCAAAGTCGTAATTTCACCCAATATGATACAAGTATCCTGTGTACAACCAAAAATGTACTAATTCCTTCCCCAGAAGAGAAGATAAAGTCCTTGAGTGATGTTTATTCTTCTCCTGATATTTTGTAACTTAAATACCATGATGTAAAATTAACAATACTTAAATACTGATATAAAGTTGATACATATTATGTTACATAATAAGGGAATAAGAGAGGAATGATTGATAACAAAGATATTTGCATAATATATGTATATACACACGAATGTATTCATAACAAAATAAGAAAATATTCATGACAATTACAGTTATTGTTTCTATAACATGTGGTCATACCAGGTATTTATAACTGCCTTTCTACTACCCATTCTGTATTCTCTTTGCCCTCAGCAAGAAACCACCTCAGCTGGTTGTGGTTCTTTACCTGGTGGGGTGACCCCAACCTTCATTCCTAAAGGGTCTGGGACATTCATAGTCCTGTCTGCATTGGGTTGCTATAGTTTTCCATTGACCTTAATCACAGGGCATGGTAATAGTAAGAAATGCCCTGAGGGATCTCCTGTATTCCAGACATACTCTTCCTTACTTCCACTGTGCAGTGGTAGTCATCCTACTTCTCCTTGGTATTCAGGATCAACCACCTCAGTCAACACTGTAACTCTCTTCTTGTCTGTTTACTCAGAGACATGAGGAGCCCAAAGTGTCTGAGTGGCAGTCTTTAGTTCAATGGAATCATTGTTGTGTCTCCTGGTGGAAGCATTCTTCCTCCTGGGACTAAGACCTCTAAGCCAGCAGAGCATAAAGTCTCAGGAACAGGAAGCAAAAATTGCACTAGAAGGACCCTTGAATCCTGGCTATGAGAGGGATGGCACCATATATTAGATGCTGATTCAGAGCATATGTAACCTCCTGGATAGCCTTATATCAGCCTTGCAAGGTATTGCCACCTGCTGGTGCTACAACTGGGTCTTCAAAAGGCCATTCCACCATTCTATCAAGCCAGCTGCTTCAGCATGGTGGGGAACATAGTAAGATCAGCGAATTCCATGACCCATTGCCACACTTCTTTTATGTTCTAGAATGAAATATTTAAAAAAATTTAATCCTGGCCCATTGCTCTAGCTCTTCTGTCTATACTTTCTAAGATACCAATCCCCAAGGATTCAGGAAGAGTCAATACTTCCTTAGAAGCTGAATGTTAGATTTCTGGTGATTAAAAATACTGAGCTAATTTTCTAGGAAGTGATTTGACTGTTTTTTTCCCTCCTTGTTCTGGCAGTATCCATGGGGAAAGTTGCATAAAACAACACACAGTTTAAAATTTCAGTGATTTTCTTCCCTGTTATATCTAGCTATACTTTATTTTTTTCTCCTTTCACATTTGTCTATTGTGCTAATTGCTTTTGCTCTTACCCTCTCCCTGGGAATACACAAAACTACATATAAGTATGACATATTTTCCAAATGCTTTGGTTTTATCCTGAGATATGGGGGCAGGGGTTTATTGAATTTTCACATTCCTAAAAAGTTTTGTTACTCAGATGTGGAGGCAAAATCAGTGGAATTCTGCTTACCTATAGATGTATTATAGACCAAATAAAAAATTCACTCAGGTTTTTAAGGTAAAATAAAATACTCTAGAAAATTTTGAGTATATGGCAAGTGCTTCCAGCTAAGGGCAGGCTCCCAGCTCATCATGCTGGGCCTTTGGGGGTCCTTCAGTGGAAAAAGAGAGCTTTATCATGTCTCTTGATTGCAATAACCTGCCTCCTGGACGAAGGATACTATAATCCCAAATTTTGGCTGAAGTGTTTATTGTTTTTCTTTGAAGTCTGTTTGTCCATCTGACTTTGCTCCTACTCTCCCCCTCCCCATTTACAACTAGTTACATGCATTTGGTTGGGAATGAAACAAAACATGAATATCAATTTTTAGGACATTATGAAAGTTATCCCTTCAATTAATTATCCAAATGAGTGAGCTGCACTGTTTGCTGCATTATAAAATAATTTCCCCTGTTGTAATTTTAAAATTCTCTGTGTTCTAGAATCAACTATTAATATAGTGACCACAGTGTTCAATAATCACTCAGATTTGGTAGTTCTGTCCCAAGGTGAAATTGATCCTGCACCAGCTGAATGATTGTTGTAAGAAAGGCAATATTGACCTGGCTACAGGGTGTAGAATCTCATGAGATTTAGGGAGCAGCTGATGCTGAAGCCACCCCTCTCCCCTGATTATTCCATATCAAATCTTTGTTTCCATGGCAGTAGCCTCGATATCAGCTAGATAGAGAGAGATGCTTGTGCAGGTGACAGTTACTTAGGATCTTTTCCTCTCGGTCAAATAGGTATTTTAATGTCCAAACTAACTTCTTTATCTGTATTCAGTCACGGGGAAGTTGTGGAAGGCATTGTCATGGATTATCTACAGACCCTTTAGTCATCATGTGGAATGCATTGCATCCATGGTCTTTGTATAGTTTACTGGGCTAGGGGGGTGTTGGTGTCCGGAGACAGCTGTCTCATGCTGTCAGACTCACACAGGACCGGCTTTTGTTACTGTGCGTGTGTTTTCTGCTGAGCTCAAGTTCTCTGACTTCTTTTTCTGAGCTTTCTCTACAACAATCATTTTTGTATTAAAAGATTTATTATGTAACATTTTTAAAGTTCTGAAGCAAAATAATAAAGAACATTCATGAATCTATTGTGAAATTTAGAACTATAACATTAGCAATACATGTAAATACATGTTGCATATACATGTGTGTTCTCTCCCTGTTCATCCTTTTGCCTCCAATAAGTGATGACCACTATCTTAAAGTTTATGTTATCAATCCATCCTTTTTAAAAGTTTATTTTAGATTTTTTTATTGATACATAATAGATGTACATATTTTTGGATTACATGTAATATTTTGATACATTCATATAATGTATAATGATCAAATCAGGGTAACTGGGATATCCATCATCTTCAATATTTTATGTTGGGAACATGTGAATTATTCTCTTCTAGCTATTTTGAAATATACAATAGATTATTGTCAATTATAGTTACCCTACTGATCTATTGAACACTAGGTCTTATTTCTTCTATCCAACTGCATCTCTATTAGATACAATCTCTATTCATCCCTTCCCCTTCTCTTTCTGGCCTCTGGTAACTACCAATGTACTTTATGTCTTTATGAGATCTTTTTTTTTTTTTTAGCTCTCACATATGAGTGAGAACATGTGATATTTGTCTTTCTGTGCCTAGTTTATTTCACTTAACATAATGACTTACAGTTCTATGTGGCTGCAAATGACAAGATTTCATTTTTTTTAATGGCTGACTAATATTCATTGTGTATATATTCCACATTTTCTTTATCTATTCATCCATTGATAAACAGGATGATATACATCTTGGCTATTGTGAATAGTGCTTCAGTAAACATGAGAGTGAAGATATCTGTTTGATACATTGATTTTATTTCTTTTAGGTATATACCTAGTAGTTAGATTGCTAGATCACATGGTAGTTCTACATTTAGTTTTTGAGGAACCTCCATACAGTTTTCCACAGTGGCTGTTGTAAGAAGAAAATCACAGCCTCAGTCACCTGTGAGGAGCTGGCCCCACAGAGCATTCCTTAAGGAAATTTCTTGCTAACCTTTTAAGCAAGGACATGAAAATTGTTCCTATGTCTAGAACCTGAAACTAAAGCCTATCTGATTCCACACTAATAATGAATTACAAGAATATCTTACAGGTAACAGAACTGGAGATGAAACAGAATCAGATATTCTTCCACCTACCCAGGGACATAATTGATGCTTCCTTCACTCCCTTATTTTATATAAAATGTAGATTTCTTGGGCCTCAAAAGAATATAGCTACTACCTCATCAGCCCCCCCACCCTTTTTCTTCTCTCTATATGTCTTTAAAATGCTGAAGGTTCCAACCTATCCTTCAGAAAAACAGCCACAGCTTGTCTGCAGTTTGTATTTTTCCTGGGCATGTCCTCAAAATCTTGGCTTAAATCTTGCCTCCATTGATTGAGATTTTTGCCTGAGTCATTTATTTGGGTTAACACTGTATGACTATACATTCTCACCAATAGTGTATGAAGGTTACCTTTATCCACACTTTCTCTAGCATCCACTCCCTATCTTTTTGATAAAAGCCATTTTAACTTGGGTAAAATGATATCTAATGGTTTAGATTTAGTTACCTAGTGGTTTTGATTTGCATTTCTCTCATAATTAGTGATATTGACCATTTTTTCATATACCTGTTGGCCATTTGTATGTCTTCTTTGAGAAATGTCTATTCAGATCTTTTGCCCATTTTTTAACCAGATTATTTATTTTTTGCTATGGAGTTGTTTGAGTTTCTAATATATTCTGGTTATTAATCCATTGTCAGCTGGAGAATTTGCAAATATTTTCTCCCATTCTGTGAGTTGTCTTTTCACTTTGTTGATTGTTTCCTTTGTCATATGGAAGCTTTTTAGTTTGATGTAATCTCAGTTGTCTATTAGTGCTTTTGTTGACTTTGCTTTTGAGGTCTTACCCAAATAATCTTTGCCCAGACTATTGTCTGAGAGTTTTTCTCCAATGTTTTCTTCTAGTACTTTCATAGTTTTAAGTCTTAGATTTCATCATTTTTTTGGGGGGGGGTTTCATATCATATAATCCTAAAAATATTTTTTTGAGCTTTGTTGTTTGAGCTTTGTTGAGATGCTATAATTCTCAGTGTAGCCCTTTTCAACCTGCTTTTGTCATTCAACTTTGCAATATCTCTGTGTTGTTGCATGTCATTGTAGTTCACTCACATTCACTGTTGTATAATATTGCTTTGTGAGACTATACAAAAATGTTTCTATTTCCTGGTGATAAGCTTTTGGGTTATTCCCATTTTTTAATGTTATAAGCTTAGCTACCATGAACACTCTTATACACGCCTTTGGGGGTGGATGTGGAATTGCTAGGTCACAGTGTATGCTAATACACAACATTGAAGGATAAAGCCCAATTGTTTTCCAAAGTGATTGTTCCAGTTGACATATCTATGAATACATATGTAATGGGTCCTTTTGATGCACATCTTTGCCAATACTTGTATTGACAGGCTTCATCGTTTTGCCAATCTAATGGGTATAAGTGGCATTTTATTAGTAACCAAGAAAACACAAATTAAGATAGCAGTGAGGTTAGGCATTTGTTGTATTTTATTGGCCATTTCTCATTTCTCTTCTGAGAAATAACTAGTAAAATCTGTTGTCCATTTTTTCTTAATTTGTTGTCTTTTCCTTATTGAGTTGTAAGTTTTTTATGTATTTTAGTTACTCTGGCTTTGTCAATTGTATATGTCAGAGTTAACTTCTAGTTTGTAACTTTTCCCTTTGTTTATGGTATCTGTTAATGAGCAGACATTCTTAATTTTAACATGGGTGAATGTATTAATTTTTTTCATGGTTAGTGCTTTTTATGCCTTAAGAAAACTTCTTTTATCCTGAGGTTATAAAGATATTCTCCCATGTTTTCTTCTAAAAGTCTTAACATTTTGCCATTTATAATGATGTCCTAAATCTATCTGGGATTGACTTTTGTATACAGTATGAGGTAAGAGGTTCCAGTTTCCTTTTGTTTTCCATAGGGAGAATTACTTCTCTCAGCACCATGATCTGCATAGTTAACTTTTATAGCATTTCAAATTTCTGTTTGTGTCTGTCTGCCACAGGGCTTTGTCACATTTTGAGAAAAATGCTTAATTTCAAACAAAAATCTTTTGAATTGATATTGAATATTATCAAGTGATTTTTCTCCCTGCAAAGTTGAAATCATATGTTTTTTCTCCATTAATCTATTAATATTGTAAAAGACACTTATAGACTATTAAACCACCCTTGAATTCCTGAGATAATCCCAATTTAGTCATGATGTTATGTATATTTTTTGAACTGTTGGGTTTGGCTTACTAATATTTTGTTTAGGGTTTTTGTATATGGGTTTCTGAGTAAACTTTCCCTATTATTTTCCTTTTTTAACTATCCTTTTCTGATTTTGGCATTGATATTATATTTGCCTCATAGAAGGCACTGGGAAATGTTCCTCTTTTCCTCTTCTCTGGAAAAGCTTGAGATGATCTGTTCTTTGGGAGTTTCATAGAATTCACCTTAAAAGAATTTTTTTATTTTGACTGGAGATTTTAAACTACTGATTGAATTTCTTTCATGGTTATAGTATACTTAGGCTTCCTAATATTATTTGATATAGTGTTGTTTAAGTTTTATTTTTTTTTCCTAGAAAAAGCTCCTTTTAGGATTCTCAGATTTGTTGCTGGGCAAAGGCTTCATCTCCTGTTTTCAGAGCTACATCATTCAAGGAAAACACTTTTTAAAATGATGTGCACAAAGGTACTATTTGGTGCTTTTGCAGTATATTTGCCTTGTCCTTGTAGATCACACAGCTGATACTGTCATTTAACCTCAGGAAACCTCTATTTTATCTTAAAATCTTTAGCTCTCTGGCTGCTTATACACATGATTTTCAGAGATATCTGGGAAGATTCTGATTATGGTCTATAAGATTTGTAGATGTCTCAATTATAGGAGCAGCACCCTCCTGTGTTCTACCCCCAGTGGGAAAATGCTCCACTTGGGAAGCCACAAAAACTCTTCTCCCTCTTGTATAGCTCCTGGATGCCACCCAAATGATGAATATCTCACTAGTTGAGAGCACTGTGTTGTATATATGAGCCTGTGGAAATTTTGTAGGTATAAGGAACCCATTTTCTTCACCATAAACATAATAAATTCATGGTTACCATTTTTAAAAAGAACTTATATACTGAATTGGTATCTTGTGCATCTGAAAGACATCTGTGTTGCTCAACTGCTGCATTTGCTAACAGTAACCATGTGGGGAAACCATAGCAGACATTTCCAGTGTCACATATCTATTGCAGCCTCTGCATGCTTCTCATTTTATTAACAATCTGCTAACATTAGGGGAAGATTCAACAAGAAACCAAGTTCACATTTTTGAGGAGCTAGAGCTAGGCTGCCAAGAGCTTGACTGGTTAGTTATTTCCTTCCTACAGGCCATTTGCCTCTGGCTGTCCCTTACTGTCCCTTATTGCAAATTTTAGCAAGTGCCTGAAACTGAGGAGTAACAGGGTCATGTTGCCTCAGAAAAGGCATGACAGGCTATATTCATAATGTGTTCAATAGAAAGACTTCTAGGGAGGAAAGAGTAAGATCTGATTGCTGAGCTTTTCTTATCCCACCCCACCCCTGCCTGCATCTGTTCCTTCCAAGCGCTGAACTCCTTTCTTTCATGGTATCTTGCCAGCAAAACTCATTATTTGTTCCCAGGAAATGTTTCTTCTAGAAGACTAAATGGAAAACCCAGAAAATAACTTATAAGTTATCCTATATATATGTTTTCTGTTCTAAATCAGAAATAGTGTGTCAATTGGGAAATATATTTTCTTCCCCATGTAAAAATCATAACTGTATATATTTTCTGAAATCTTAGGATCAGGGGAATAGTAGGGATATTTTACAGCAGGATTGGCAACTTTTTCTGTAAACAGCCAGATAGAAAATATTTTCTGGCTTATGGGCCAGATGGTGTCTTTTGCAACTACTTATCTCTGCCGCAAAAGCAGCCATTGACAAAGTGGCAATACATAAACAAATGAGTATGGCCATATTCCAGTACAATTTTATTTACAAAAATAACCAGTGGGCCAGATTTCCTCCTGGACCATAGTTTGCCAAATTTGTTTCAGAGGCACTGTTTTAAAGAGATTTCCCTCAGGGTTTGCTGCATATAGATTGCTATCACTCATTTATTTAAAGCAAAACTTTCCAACTACAATACTGTTGACACTTGGGCTAATTAATTCTTTGCTGTAAGGGGTATCCTGTGCGTTACAGGATGTTTAGCAGCATCCAGCCTCTACCTACTAGATGCCAGTAGCATGTTCTGAGTTATGATAACCAAAAATGTCTCTAGACATTGCCAAATGTCTTCTGGGGGGAAAATTGCTCCTCGTGGAGAATCACTGATCTGAAGTGATGGGGATGACAGGACACATATCACAACTGGGGACTGTAAATTGTTCAGTGTCTGAACATAGAGCAAAGGAAGTCGTATCAGGGATTGAGGTGAAGAGGTAGTCAAGAGGAAGATCATTCTGGGCCATTTAGACTTTCTTTAGAAGACACTTGGATGACACCAAAGGGTCTTATGGAGTGGGATGTGGTGGCATGTTTCATTTTGTGTTTTAGAATGGTCACTCTTGCATCAGAGAAAAAAATGGGCCAGGCAGAACAAGAGTAGAGGCAGGGAGTTAAATAAGAAGACCCAGATTCCAACATTTTGACCGATACATCTTGAACAATGCTGGTCTGGTTGCTGGTTATTAATAAATCCTTTATGTAATTCTGGCCAAATCTACAAATGACTAATTAGTGCCATACAGTCAATCTACAAATTATTAAAGATATACTTGACCTTAAAATCAAGCTCAATTACCCTACAACACTTATTTCCTTCTTGCTGGAAATTTCACCTTAGAAAACAAAACCCACCAAGGATGCTTCTCAGGTGTGACTATAGAGCCAGGGCAAGGATGCTGACTGTCACTATGGGATGTGTTCAACAAGCTATCATACATAGCCAAATGAATAGGCAAACTTTGTTTTAGGGAAGGACTGACTCTTGAATGGAACATTGGACTGTAGGTTCAATTCAAGAGTCAGTTCTTCCCTAAAACATTGGACTGTAGGTCCAATATTCATTTAATACATTTACAATATCATATACAATTTGTGTATGTCACCCCTCCTTGAAAAACTCTCTCACTAGCTTCCAAGAAAACTCATGATATTTTTCAGGCTGTAATTATTCTATAGCTATTTTGTTTGTTTCTTTTTAAAAAAAAATTCTGCTAGATATTAGGTATTTGATCTTTCTTTCCAAAGACCTGGGATAGTTGCATCGAATGAATGCTTTCTTCCCTGAATGGTCTTGGGAATGCGGACAAATTCTCATCATCAAACATTCTCAGCATCAAACATTGTTACATTTTGCCCTTAATTTCAGTAATTCTTATGATTGTGATGTCTAACACTACTTGTCAAAGGTCTCTACTCTCCAAGCACTATGGTAGGTATTGGGGATACAAGGATGAGCGTTTCTGCCCACAAGGGGCTCACAGCTCCATGGAAGATGGGGGAGGGGATAAGTACAATTGATATAATTCATATAATGTGATACACTCTTCGTTAGTATTGAGGGAGAAATATGAAAATCACTGTGTCAAATCAAACTTTCCTTGAAGCAAATTATCTAATGATGTCTTTTTTTTTTTTTGAGACAGAGTCTCACTCTGTTGTCTGGGCTAGAGTACTGTGGCGTCAGCCTAGCTCACAGCAACCTCAAACTCCTGGGCTCAAGCGATCCTCCTGCCTCAGCCTCCTGAGTAGCTGGGACTACAGGCCTGTGCCACCATGCCCAGCTAATTTTTTCTATATATTTTTAGTTGGCCAATTAATTTCTTTCTATTTTTAGTAGAGATGGGGTCTCACTCTTGCTCAGGCTGGTTTCGAACTCCTGACCTTGAGCGATCCACCCGCCTCGGCCTCCCAGAGTGCTGGGATTACAGGTGTGAGCCACTGTACCCGGCCTAATTATGCCTTTTAATGAGTATTTTTTGGGTCTTCTTTTCCTCCTCCTGGCTGAAAATTGATTCCAACTCTACTTTCTTAATCAACTCCTTATTGATTTAAATTCTATTTCCTTAATAGCTATTCTCTTGGGTAAGTTTATCTCTTATTGGCCAGAGTCTTACTTGGGACAAAATGGACAAGTCACCGCAGTGCTCAAAGTGTTTTTAAGGAGAGGTGGTCACTCCAGCCATCAGCCACCACCAGAGAAACATCATTTAAACTCATGAAAACCCTAAGTAGGGGAAACCTGAGGGCTGAAGGATTCCAGAATATATGATTCCCACTTCAGCAAAATGGGAGATGAGCTTAAAAATAAAACAATGGCCTTAATTTTAAATGTAATACAATTCGAAATCTGGAATACCTAAAAATCTAAAACTTTTTGAGTGCTAAGAAGACACTCAAAGGAAATGCTCATTGGAGCATCTTGAATTTCATATTTTTTGATTGGGGATGCTTAACTGGTATAATGCAAATATTTAAAAAGCCAAAAAAACCCCACTAATAATTTCAGATAAGGGATACTCAATCTGTAGTTTAATTCCTTTTTGTATATGCTTGAAATCATGCCCACCTTCTCGTCACCCATATTTTGATTTTGGTAATCCAATGAAGTAACAGAAACAGCCTCCTTTAGGTATATGTTACACATTTAGGTACTCAGTGCACATTTGTGTAAGCACTGAAACACACTGCTGTGCATTTTCCACTAAGAACAATAAGTAAAGTACTGTAAAGTGCAAGACAGATAAGATTTGTGAGACTTTTTAAAATTTATTTTCCCCCCACCATCTGCCACATATCTTACTAATAGTGTAATGCTTTGGATAAAATTCAATAACTTTGGTAAACTTAAGGGAAACCAAGGTAATAACTTTCTCTTTTAAACCACTGTATTTTTTCAGCAGTGTAGAACTATTATAACCAGGGTTTAATATAGGCATACCTTTGCCTCTAAAGGCACATAAATATTATAAGATTTAGTTTGGGAAACTTAAGTGCTCTAATTTTTTTTAAGTCTGAAAAAGTAGCAATTTATACGCTAGAAGACATTTTGTTTGACCTTAATGAAACAGCAGGAATGGTATAAATAGGAAAAATCACTTAATTTCACACATATAAACATGCTCTTCATCTCTAAACTGAAAAACGGTATTTGTTACACTAAGAAAAAAACCACTTCTTTTTCTAGTGAGAATTCCAGGAA
>VBSM01000272.1:69404053-69433112 GCA_008086735.1 Cheirogaleus medius
AAAACCTCATTAAAATATTTAATCCTTTTTTTTCTATGTGACTCACGGTTTCCTTTTTGCTCCTGACAAACATAAGTATCTTTGTATGTGTGTATCAGCCTGCCTGAGGCTTCACGCCTTCCATCTCCCAAAGACAGAGCCGTGGGGACGCTTTCAAGAGTCAGTTAAGGAGACCACTAACACTTAAAACCCACACCTGTTAATCCCCTATCTTTTCCAAAAGAGTTTCTTATTCAGTTTTAGACTGAGAGCCTTTGTGTAGGAGTCCAGAATATTTTAACATTTCCTGCTTCATCTGCAACTCAGAGCCAAAAGCATAGCCCCAGTTTCTTCCAAGATGTTTTATGAGCAAAGAATCATGTGCTCTGCAATTGTTCTTAGTTAAAGATGCTTCAGGTTTCACACTTGGGGGACAGAGAAGGAAAGTACATTTTCTCCTGACACTTTATTTCACGTGATACATATTCTGGAATGCTCATTTTTTCAGCTGGATTGTGATTTTCTGAACAAGTTGGAAGAGCATGTTAAAATGCACACGTCTTTATTTGGCAAATGACTATGGGCATAAGTTTGTCTAAGAACAGTTACAAGCACAACGGTGTCGTCAATTATAGGTACCTTCATTGCCTCTGGTTCTGCTCCCTGTGTCGTTTCCTATCTTGATACAGCCTCTCACAGGCTTTGAAATGTCATCCTTATATATATTTCTTGGTTTTTTCCTCCTTTCAAAATGAATTACAAAGAAAGTATTTGCTGTCTACTCACACTGACTAAAAATAGCTAAAAACTCCCCCTTCCCAAGGAAATTAACATTTAAACAAGGCCTTAAACTAAATGCCTGTGTTTTTCAGTAGATTGAGGAGATGGAGGCCAGAACTTTTTGCTGTGAGATTCTACTTTGATCCTAATTAGACCTTTTATGGTCATCACTAGGCTGATTCCACATTAAACATATTTATCTTTTTTGATCCCAGCCTTCCTTTAGTGCATGAAGTAGAAGGGAACAAAAACAATCTAAGGAAAATTCCTCTTTATTACTCCAAAAGTCATAACCAGTTACTTAAATATCTACATGCCTATTATGCAAAACAAATTTTCAAAAATTAATAACGAATACTCAGAGTGACAAGATAAACTGGAAGAAAAACAGCAGGTACTAAATGCTAGTGAGTGGAACAGACACCAAGATCTTGATCAGAGGAAGGAAACAGCAGACTAGGGAGGGCTTGGGGTTTAGGAAATTTTTATTAGATTGGAGATGGTAGAGGCCAGGTAATTGACAACAATTTAGAAAACAGCTAAGGTGGTCCACGAGTGAGGGGGGGCTACACACACACACACACACATACATGTGTGCAAACACACATTCTACAGAAGTGACTCTACAGATGACAGTGACTCTTCCCTCTCTCTGCTTCTTTTGCACATGACAGTTGGAAGTTGGTGACCACTGAGTCCCATTTCCTTGCAGTTGTATTGTGGGTGCTGGAACATAACAAAGGGGAAGGGATGGTAGCTTCTCATTCAGCAGATAATTATTGAGCGTCTGCAATGGACTGGATACTGGGCTTTTCTAGAATGGCTACTATCAACCTGTCTGTTCCAGGGAGGCCTGCTTGGGCACCCCTCTCACAGTAGTGTCATAAGCAGGTCCCTCTCACCTAAACCTGGGAGAGCACATCAACTGTGCCCAGCATATGTGATTGATGCAGGCACCATTACTGGCTGGGGCTTTTCTTTTGTCTTGTTGTGTCCCATGTGTGAGCTTCCACTGCAGGTTGTGATGTGGCTCACTGGGGATGTGAATAAGTCACTTGGGTGAGAAGAATTGGGGACCTGATTATCTACTGTGTTTGTATCTAACCTTTCCTGGATCCACCTACTGCTACCAGCTATTTATTGAGATGGTTAGGAATGAGAAAAAATTACTTCTAGAACACTTTTCTATTGCACAAGAAGTACTTGCCTGTCATAAGTATTTGAAACTATGGAAAAATAGAAGAAAAAGCATCTTCATAGTTCTATCACATAGAGGCAACTGGTTTTGCTTCATATCTATCCTCTCAGCCTTTTAAATCTATATACATATATTTTAATATAATTATGCCTATACAGTGTTTAATATTTTATCAATTGTATTTTTTTCTCTTAGCATTCTAGGATTTCTTATGAAGCCAATTTTGTGTGGCTTTTAGTGATAATATTATGTTTGCTTATTAGATTGTACTTCAGTTTGTATTACCAATCTCTTTTTATTTTTTTATTTTTTTAATGTCTTCCATAAGACATAAACCAATCTCTTTTTAAAATGCTCTATTCTGTCCTATGCTGTTGAGAATTTTTTTACTTTTCATAAAAGATATTTAGATGATGTTTATATTTTGAATTATTACCTTGGCATATGTTTTCCAATGTGAATTATTGAATCAAAGGGTATGAATATTTTAAATGCTCTGATAGTTATTGGTAGAGAAGCATTAAGAATTATTTCTTAGTGTGGATGAGTTGGTCCATTGGTATAGGTGGAACCTAGTGACAAAGACATGAGAGAAGCCATACATTCAAAACAGTAAGTCTAGTCTGGTAGTGATGTCTTAATACACTCCATCCATTCATAATGCCCATATGCTAGGTTTCCTCAGGCAGAATCAATGAGTAATGGGTTTGGAAATGGTTCAACAAAAACTCTCTATTTGTTTGTCTTTATCATTATCTCTTTTTAATCTTTCTAACCCCAGTCTAAAATATTTCTATTTAATATCCAAATATTCCTTAAGTTCTTTGAACTATCTTGTCATTGTGATTTTGGAGAAACACTTCACTTCTTTGGGGAAATTTTACAAAGATGGTAACATCCTAATCCTCCTGACCTTGAATGTTAGGTTACATGGCAAAAGGGAATTAAGGCTGCAGATGGAATTAAATTTGCTAATCAACTGACCATAGAAAAGAGAGATTATTTTGATTATCCAGGTGGACCCAATATAATCACAAGTTTCCTTAAAAATAGAAGAGAGAGCAGAAGAAAAGTCAGAGAAAGAGCCGTGATGATCAAAGCCCTGTTGGAGAGACACTATGTTGTTGACTTTGAAGGTGGAGAAAGGGGCCAAAGCCAGAATTCAGGCTCTAGAAGCTGAAAAATGCAAGGAAACAGATTCTCTCCTAGAGCCTCCAGAAAGGGATGCAGCCCAGCTAATACCTTGATTTTAGTAAAGTGAGACTTGTGTTAGACTTCTGAACTGCAAAACTGTCAGATATTAAGTTTGTGTCATTTATATTAAATTTGTGTTTGTTTATATCTTCCAAGGAATAATAATATGGATGACAGGGGTGGATATTGAGCGTCTGACTTATGGTACCCTAGGTCAGAGGCTGGTGACCAGATTGACTTAAGGGGCTTGGTTGATGAATGCACCCTGTGTTGGCAGATGGGCTAGGTCATTTGGAATGAGAAATGGCAGTCTTCTGGGAGGAATTCAGAACCCTATTAGCATTACCTTATGTGGTTGGCATTCTTTGACCCAATTTAATGTCCTCCCTGAGCACTGGTGTTGAGAACAAGGTATTTCATAAGTTCAAGGCCACCAATTTTCAGTTCAGGCTGTGACAGCTAATGATACATTGAGTATGGAGTTGCTACATCTCGTCTCATGGACTCCCTGTTGCTTTCTACACATTTTGTATTTTAAGCCCTGTTCCTGGAATTAATGTCAGATGTTTCTGGTGAATCATATAATTTCAAGGAAGGCTGTTCCCTTTCACTTTAGCATGGGGAAGTTGAGAAAAGTTTTTCTCACCATT
Source organism: Cheirogaleus medius (assembly GCA_008086735.1). Lineage (NCBI taxonomy): Eukaryota > Metazoa > Chordata > Mammalia > Primates > Cheirogaleidae > Cheirogaleus > Cheirogaleus medius. The sequence continues at coordinate 69,407,855 of VBSM01000272.1, forward strand.
TGCCTGGGATAGTAATTGAGAATAAATTCTCTGGAGGTTCTCATCCCTTTTTCCACTAGGTCTGAGATCCTGCTTTGTGATGAGGCCACGTGGCCTCAGGAGAACATATTTCACTCTGAAGAGTAGGACCAGGGCAAGCTGATGAATTTCAGAAGGTTGTCTTGGTCCATAGGTGGTCTTAAATTAGAGATAATTCAGGGGTGATTAGGTGGTTTCTTGCTCCCTTAAGTTCTTGTTGTTGTCAGGGTTGAGGCTAGAAGAAGGAAGGAACTGAAAACAATCCATAAGGAATGGATAGTTAGATGAATGGCTGGATTTTAAAAGAGAAGGGGATGGGAAAGTAAAGCCCTCCATAGATTCTAAAGTCCTTTAGGGTAAGCCCAGGCCTGGATTCCACTAAAGTCCTTAGGATGATCCTAGTTTCAACTTCCTACATACCATTCCATCCTTCCCACTCCTCTCAAGAACCAAGTCTTCTCTTGCTCCATCTTCCAGTCTGTCCTGAATGTCTTTATGAAGTTTAAGGTGTTATAGCTGGTCATATACTTGCTCACAATGTTACCCTTCTAAGGGATCTTTGCATTTTATCCACCAGACAAAAGAGTTCTCTGAAATATAATTTCAAATGTAAGATAGTGAATGAGGGGAGAAATTTCGTGCTTTAACCTCTCAGGAGATTATGATGCACACTGTAGTTTGTGAGCTACATCATTGACTAACTGTAATCCTTGGGCAAGTTTCTTAAATTGTCTGAGTCATGCTTTCTCCATCTGAAAACTTTCACAGGGTTATTAATGAGGTTCAGACAATGTGAAATGTATGGTTTGGGAAACAATTAAAAAATTGAGTACTAGTAGGAGAATGCTAGAAGAAGAATAAATCATTTGGAATTTTTTTTTTTTCTGAGTGGATTTTTGCAAGTATTGAAGAGAGGGAGACCAAAACTGAAGAAAAAACTGAGAAGAAAGGTTTTAGAAAAAAAGAGGAAAAAAGGGCAGATTTGAAAGTTGCTGTGAGAAATGGAGTTTATATCTTCTTTTTAAAGCAGATATGTTAAAGCAGATGCTTTGCTCTGTGATTAGCTCCTTTTCTGCCCCAGGATGAAATCTTTGATACAATCCATTTTATCAATGCTTTCGAACTCAGAGTTGAGAGCAGGGAAAGGAGGATTTGACAGCAGACATTAGGCGAGAGCGAAGTTAGCCAAGGAGGCTCAGTTACATTTACATTACTTATAAAGCAACTAGTCAACTTGTACATCATAAATCATTATGAGCTGGAGTCCTGAATTCAGTCAGACCTAGCTATTTGACCTGGAGTAAAGTTACTTAAGTTTATTGAGCTTCAGTATTTTTCTCTGTTAAAAATAATAGTAGCTCTCTTATTAAGTTATTTGAAGATTAAGTGAGATAATATATATGGTGTTTATACAGTGTTGGACATTATACAGTATAAACAATAGCTGCTATTTACCAAAATCACTATTTACCAAAAGTCACTCAAGAAGAACTAAAAATAACCTGAATATCCCAATATATATTAAATGAATTAAATTTTTAGTTAAAACAAAAACAAAAATTTCCCCTAGAGAAAACTTCAGGCCCAGATAGAAAATTCTACTAAACATTTAAGGAAGAAATAGTGCTAATTCCAGACGTTCTTCCAGAACATCGACAAAGAGGTAATACTTCCAAATTCATTCCTTGATGGCAGCATTGCACTAACATCAAAAACTGACAAAGACATCACAAAAAAGAAAACTACAGATCATTATTGTTAATGAACATACACACAGATATTCTAAACTAAATTTTAGCAAGTTGAATCTAACAATATATAAAAAGAATAATAAATTGTGACCAAATGGGGTATAGCTCAAGAATGTAAAGTTGGTTTAATATTCAAATAATGATCAATGTATTTCATTATATTAACAAACTGAAAAATAAAAACCATATGGTCATTTCAATGTAACAGAAGCAAATTTGAAAAAAACCAACATCCATTTCTGATAAAGATTCTCAGCAAACTAGACTTAGAAGGGCACTTTTTGAATTATAAAGAGCTTCTGCAAAAAACCTACAGCTAATATGAGACTTAATGTTGAAAAACTGAATGCTTTCTTTCCTAAGATCAGGCACAAGACAAGAATATCTGCTCTCACCATTTCTATTCAACATTGTACTGGAGATTCTGGCCAGTTCAATAAAGCAAGAAAAAGAAAAGGCATCCAGTTGAAAGGAAAAAGAAAAAACTGTCTTTATTTAAAGATGACATTAGTGTTTATCTAGAAAAATCTGATGAAATGTATGAAAAAGCTATTAGAAGTAATAAGTGAGGTTAGCAAGATTGCAGGATATGAGCTCAATAAACAAAAATCATTGTGCTTCTGTGTTCTAGTGGTCAAAAGCTAGCAATTGAAATTAGAAAAATACTATGTACAAATAGCTATAAAATATAAGAAATAATAGGAGATAAATTGGACAAGATATGCACAAGTTCTCAAATAACATCATTTTGTTTAACATGGTTTAATTATCACATTGATGAGGAAAAAACTGATTCCTGGTGGGGGCCACTCTGTGTGGAGGTAGCGTGTTCACTCCATGTTGGTGTGGGTTTTCTCTGGGTATTCCAGTTCCCTCCCATGTTCCAAAGATGTGCATGTTAGGTGAATTTGTGTGTCTAAACCAGACATCCTCAAACTACGGCCCACAGGCCACATGTGGGTGTTTTTGCCCGTTTGTTTTTTAACTTCAAAATAAGATATGTGCAGTGTGCATAGGAATCTGTTCATAGTTTTTTTTAAACTATAGTCCGGCCCTCCAACGGTCTGAGGGACAGTGAACTGGTCCCCTGTTTAAAAAGTTTGAGGACCCCTGGACAGTCCCTGACTGAGTGTGGGTGTGGGTGTGTGCGTGTGAGTACATTCTGTGACAGAATGGCACCCTGACCAGGGTCAGTTTCTGCCTGGTGCTCTGAGCTGCATGATACACTCCAGGCACCCACGATCCTTAACTGGAATAACTGGATAAATAATGATCTTATTTGTATTTATTCATCTTTCTCAAATGCATGTATGACTCGCATTTATTTCAATATTTAATATTAGAAGTGTTTTGATCTTCATTTAGAAGTTTGAGGTGTGGGGCAAGATAGCTGACTAGAGACATCGCTTACCAGACCATTCCAGAGGGAAGCAAAGGTTTCAGATTAAGGAGAGGGGAGAAAGGGCACAGCTCAGGTAGAGGTCAGAGGAAGTACAGGAGTCTGCCAGGGAGAGCAGTTTGAGCCAAGAATTTGGCAAGTAACCACCTCTCCCCAGGTGGCATGTCCTGAAGTCTGAGGTTTCCACAGAGAGTGGGGCCCACTTCTTTCCCCTTGAGGACCTGCGGTGGACCCGGGGTGCCTGATCTAGGAGCTCCCCGCCCACTGGCATTAGCTGGAGATGCACGCCAGCAGGTCAGACATGCAGGCTGGATCCAGTGACCCCAGGACTAGAGTGGATTGCTAAGGGGACAAAGGAGGGATTTGGGAGCTGGGCTCAGCAGGTGAGGGAGCCCATGTGGGCGGAACAGACAGGAGAATACTGTGGGGGTTCAAGATGTGCTGATCTGGGGGAGCCTGTATCCCCACCACAGGAAAGCCATGCTGTCAGACTAGAGAGGGTCCCCCCAGCAGGGAAGATCCCAGCCTGTGGCATCATAGCAACTAAGTGCAGCACATTCAGGTGCCCACTTGCAACCAGACACCGGAGGGCAGAGGTATGGCAAGAGGGGTGGAGCTTACTCCCAACAGCCAGTGGGAGAATTACAACACCTTCCTGACCAGCAGTCATTCCGGTTTGGAGAGCCTTCCTTGACCATCCTCCCAGCACTCTCGCTAGTGGCCCAGAAAACAACCTTTGATTCTCGCTGGGGTTTTGCAAAGCCTTCCAGGCTCTCCCAACCTAACCATGCTCAGCCTTGCTTCTCCACCCACCTCTGCTGTGGTGGAGAATAAGCAACACCTGGGAGCTAGAGGGCCCCTCCAAAAGCCTGGGGCATTCAAGTGCTCCTCCTAAGGGACTATAGCTTATTACAGACACAAAAGAACATCTCTGCAGCTGACTCTTTCTTGCAAGCGTAAACCACTGACAGGGAGAACAACTCTGTAGCTCATTACAGCATCTACCAACTGAATCAAACAGCGCACGGCTGATTCTTACTCACAAGCATCACCCACCATCTCAGAGATTAAGCTGGGCATCCCAATACAATTCACACTGCTGGGAAGTGGTAAAGACAGCAGGATAGAAGCAACCTGAGGGGATGCTGGTTTTTAGGAAAGAAATAAAAGTTACAGGCGGCTTGATCTATGAGGGGTCTCCCTCTTCTACTGCAGACCTCTGGGCTGACTGGGGAGCTGCTCAGCATCAACAGTGTAAAGGCCCTGGGTGAGCATTTTTTTGCTGTTTTGGAGGTCTTATGCTCATAGCCACAAGATGGCTACCATACCTCTACGCATTCCTTACTCATACAATAATATTCAAATCAGGAAAAGGGGATGGGAAGGTGCTATCTTCTTATAAGTTTCTTTTTCATCAGAGAAATACATCTTTGCTAGAAGTATGTCAGCAAATTCCCCTTAGATTTCATGGGTAGACCCAAGTCACATGGCCTTCTCAAGCTATCCTCTGCCTTGGGAGGCAAATTATCTCAGACAGGAGGAAGGACAAGGAGAATTGCTGTTCAGCTGGTAACTGACAGTGGCTGGGCCACTTTGATATAACTGGCCAGCAACCCCAGATGCCTTTCCTAATGATGGCTGCCTGACACTTCATGAGCTGAAAATTTATAGGTGTAGTTCCTTTATCTCCCTTAGTTATTTTTTCAATTTGAGAAGAATTTCCTATATCTATTGAAGTTTAACCAAGAAATATAATAAAAACATTTATTTTGAAAGGAGTGAATGGGCCAAAAGAGGGTACTTCATATATTTAATTTTCTATTCATTATTTAAATCATCATTCAAAATATCAATATTGGTCACTCTCCATTAGTGGTGTTTGATGCTAGTTGGCATGGTCAAGATCAACACTGTACAACAAAACTGAAGTAACAGAAATGTTTTACATGTGTGCTCTCCAATATGGTAGCCACTCACTGCATGTGACTACTGAGCACTTGAAATGTGGTTACTGTGATTGAAGAACTACATTTTTAATTTTAATTCATTTAAATAGCCACACATGGCTAATGGCTATTATATTGGACAGCGCAAGTGTTAATCAAGAAAATATTTTTCTTTTCATTTTCTCATTTCTGTTTATTCTTCCAGTAGAGGCATTATTACACAATGTAATTCTCAACCTCAGTTTTGCATTATCCTGAAAGCATTTAATTATATCAAATTATTATTTTTTCCTTTATTTCAAAGCAACTATTTTAAGCTGTAGTAGAGATAGAGATTATAATAGAAAGTAGAGCATCACAAGGTCAAAATACAGAACATTACAAACTAAAATTTTCTGTACTTTTGTTCTTGTCAGTGGTTCTTACTTAAAATTTTCAAATTATTCAACTATTATAAACTGTCGCTTTCTAAGAATAATTTATTCTTCTCAGTTTAGACCCATTTACTACATCTTTTCCCCTTGTGTCAGGGTGTATTTTTCAGTTAGATTTAGAATGTGTTTTTCTCTTTGGAATCCCATTCCATACTTTATTTCAGTGGGTAACTATAGCTAAAAGGGCCCAAAAGGGCCCACGATGCCTATCCTATAAGGAAGACATTCCCTCACTTTTGCTTGAAAGAGGTCCTTCCATTCCTAGAACTCTGCTTGCAGTCCTGGTTGTCACACTTGGCTCTGTAGTTTGGAAGGCCATGATAGTGGCTATTCCATCTCAGCCTTTAAAATGCATCAGCCGCCCCCCACCCCAAACCCTCATACACTGCATGAGTAATGTGTAGCAGTCAGTCTGCTGGCAAACACTTCTGTCCAGGGTCTGTTCCCAGGACTACCATCCTCCTACATGCCCAGCCTGCTGCTGTCTACTTGCATTCCTCATGCCCTCAGACTCCCTGATGCTGTACTCTAACTTTCAAGGTCCTTCTCTAACACATCCTCCTGTTCAGAGTCCCTTCTCTGGTTGACTAACTTATATTTCCCACTCAGCTCTTGACTCCATCCATTTTTACATTATTTGAAGTTAGGTAAAAATTATTCCCTCTGCTTGTACAAGTTCAGCTAGGTACTCAGCTCCTTTGTGAAGAAAGCAGAATGTAGACAAAACAGGGAAGATAAACTTCACAGGTTAGGTTGTAAAGAAGCTTGTTTCTAGACTAATAGAAAGGATTCTTTATACTTTTTAGAAGCACAAATTGCTAATTACCTCAAGGTTATAAAGCCAAAAAATCTGGAGGTCAAGATGCCTTTAGACATACTGAAGAATGACCTGCAAACATCAGGCATTTAAGGAGCAGTACTTCCCTATGCTATTAATATAAAAAGTATTGTGGAAGAGAACTTTATGCTCTGGCCAAATGCACCCCCACTGGAGAAGGATACTTATCCAGTGGATTGTGGCTCTAGTTCACAACAGTAACTATAGAAAGAAGATTTGGGCTGAAAATGTGGAACACTGGGTTTCTCATTTCTAATGAGTTATATTACAAATTATTTTATTATTGATAGCATCCCCTAAAAACCACAGCATGCCTTTGAATATTTTTAATTGCATACATATAAGCCTGCAGAAAAAATCTTAGCATAGTACCTTATGTATGAGAGATTGAAAAATGTGAACTGATGGGTAAAATGACTGCACAGAGTTTACTTCCAAGATTTGAGAGATTCATGAGTTTTAATGGAAGTCTCATTTGAAATAATGGAATTACTGTTGAACCCTTAAAAAATCGCATATGAAATGACTCAAAAATATGACCTTTACTTAGAGCAGTGTTCTAGATGTCTTCTAATCACATGGATTTTACCCACTTCCCCAAGGAGGAAATGTATATAAAGAAATGATGTCATACGATCACTGAACCAAAATTCCATCAGGGTCTACTGTTGTGCAGAGAAGGAAAGCAGAGAACAGATTCCCAGATTCCCACTTCACATATTTTGACACATGTTTTTGACACAACTTCTGTGTGGGATTTGTTTGTTTTACCTCACCTTGTTCCAGAGACAAATTAAGGCAACTTACAAAATCACATAAATTAGGGCTCCAAGTAAAATAAGCAAGAAATAAGGGTGGGTATGAAAAATAAAGCCAGGAATGATGTCAAAAAATGCACATCACAAAGACCTATACACTTAGTATGGGTGGAGGGTGCATTTGGCTCTGGTTTTCTAGCGGCCAACACAGAAATAGAAACCTGGTTACAGTGTCATGAAATAAATACAGAGGCTCAGGAAAAAGTCACAACATTTTCTTGGCACAGAAAACAGAGGTTTTCTCCAAGGCTTTTTTTTTTTTTTTTTTTTTTAAAGAAGATACCATATGATTTAATAAGCAATGTCCAGCAGGACTCTTCCCATGCACAATACAGGGTTTCATGACTAATTCTTACAGTGGACCTCATTGTAGGTATTATACCAAATGCATTAGAGCAGGATATAATAAAATATTTTACAGTGGGCCAATACTATTGTCAAGAACTGTGAAATGCCTGTGATTTTACCCTATGTGCAAGATAACATGCATGGTTAATGGAAGTTGGCAGGTGACACAAGACTCCTAGGTCAAAGACAAAGGATGGTTTATTACTCACAGCAATAGCAGTAGCCTGAATATCAGCATTTGCACTAGTCCTAGGAGCTCCAATTCTCACAGCACAACACAAAGAGGTACAGCTGATAGCTGGCCATGCCATGGGTTGTATTACAGGAGAGGAATGACAAATTTAGAGGACTTGATCACTTCCTATTATAAAAGATTCATGAGTTCCCTTTGCCTCAGACGGAGACATTACTTTTATTATAAGGGAGAGCAAATAAACTTCTACCTTCCAGGGCTGTTTGATACACAAATATTTTTAAAAAGATTGTCTGGGGTGCAGGGAATTAGAGCCTTGCACATAAGATGTGCAGAAACATAGAGACCCTTGGAGAGTTGTTTCTTAATGATTGTTTATTCTAGGTCATACTCAAGAGTTCTCTGGCATAATACAGAACTAACCTTTAGACTATTTGGAGGAATTGATTAATTGTGTTTCACTTGACACTATTCATCATATACTTATTGCATTGTTATATTCTCAGCACTGGGGAGAGTGACAAACAAAAGAGACATGGTCCCTTTTTTTAGGCCATAATTCCTCCTCGCTGGTGTGGGGAGAACTCTAATACTTTCACCATCTTCACTAAGTGCTCTCATTTGTCCTAGTAGCTAAGGTAATGCAAGCATCTTTTTCTGACAAAATAATCAGAGATTGGCCTTTATTTAATTAGCCTCCAGTCAGTTCCAAATTGCAAATAACAATTGCTAATGCAAATTGGATTTTGCTTGCTGGCCAAGCACAGGCCGATTCCTGAATTCCATTACCTAACTCTTGCACCAGCCCCTCATACTGTTTTGAAGAACCAGCCTCCTTTTTGATATTTCCGCTGTGTTTGTTCCCCTCAGAAAATCTGTCATTTCCTACTAACACAGTGGCCTCACTGGCTTAATGTGATGGCAATGGCATGTAGAAGCAGAACCAGCGGTGCCAGCTGGATAAATGTCCTCACTCAGGTTTGAGGAGCTGCCTGTTCAAGTAAAAATCAGAGATGAAAAGACCTGTTAAATAACCCAGTCCCTCCCTCCAGTGCCAGAGCATTCCTATGGTGGGAGCTTAGACCGAGCCGGCTCTAAATGACTTTAACAATGTGCCTTCTCGTGCTTTATTTGGAAGATGGGGCTGTTTCTTCCATTTTTTTTTCTTTTGGTAAGTTTTCTATCTAGAATTTCATTTGGCTAGAATTATTACATTTCTCTTTTACCGTTTTTGGTTCAGCTATAGCACCCCAATGAAAGAATCTATTTTCAAAGAGTTGGTATAAATAGACAAACAATATTTAAACTACTTTATTAACACAGCCATTCCAGCCATGTGCCTATATATTTTGAGCAACGTGATACAGGAGAAGAGGTCACACATGTGGAATTTAGAGGTAAATACACCCAGGTTAGAAATATAGTTCTACTTAGTTGGGGACATTATTATTGTCATTATTGTTTATAGCGACTGCCACTTAAGAAATGCTTCCTGTGTTTCAGGCACTATGGCAAGTACTTTCTAAAACTCCTGCCAGAAAACGTATGAACTTGGTACTGTCATCTCTACTTTAGAATTTAGAGTTTAATGATTGACCGTGGAAGCATTGTGTTTAAATTGCTTGCTTAAAATACCAGCCCTGTGACCTGGGGCCTTCACTTTACCTCTCTGTGCCCAGTTTCTCTATCTGTAACATGGGGATGCTAGCAATGCCTGCCTCATTGATTGTTTTGAGGAATAAATGTCTCAATATATGTTAGTTGATTAGATCAGTGCCTGGCATGGGCTAAGTATTTAAATGCCAATATTGATACCATATAGATGAAGTTTGTCCAAGGACATCTCACTAATAAATGGCATCCTAATTTAAGCCCTGGTCAGTTCTATTCCAAAGCTCATCCAAATTATTAACCATTAGGATATACCAGCTTAGTCAGAACATTTAACCTGTCTGAGCCCCTCACTGGTTTTTCTCACTGGTAAAATGACGATATCACCAAATTTCCTGCACAACCACTGTGGAGATTAAAATGCAATAAAGTAGTTAAAGAACCTGGCCCAGAGCCACGGGTCAAATAGTAATAGTGTTCTCTCTGTGTTTCTACATCCACATCCATAGAATAGATGTATGTTTATTTCTGAATATGCATATATGTGCATATACACATATGTATCATACATAGCGTATAACTCTGTAGCCAAGGACTTAAATGTTTTTCATAATATTAGAACTGCAAAATGGTTCAAAGTGTATTTTTATGTGTTTGTTTCCTCCATTTAAAAAAAATTGGGTTTAATCCCATTTAAAAGAACTGGATAATTAAAAACAGTTTCCTTCCTAATAAGGTTTTATTTTATATTTTTAACATTTTGATAGTCATAAGTATGTCTTTTCTGGATTCCTTAAAGTAATTCATCAAATGTTTCAAACTTGCCTAAATGCTTTTTCTTTCACAAATATAGATTGGCCATAATTTCAATTTTTAAATCACAGAGGGAAGGGAAGAGACAGACAGTTACAACCTAGCAGAGGGAAATGTGATGCTATGTTTTTGCTGTTGTGCTTTTTTTTCCCCTTGGTGTGTGTGGGAAAGGGTGTGATGTCATCTTGTCTCCACCCCCTGTGAGTAAGCCCACAGCTCAGCTAAGTGCAGCGCCCGCCTCTGTCACTGGGAGACAGTCCGCTTAAATGCAGCTCCAGGGCTGCGAGGCACCCACCAGTATCACTCCCCGTGCGAGGTGGCAAATGCAACATGCTCTCCAGCTTGGGGTGTCTACTTCTCTGTGGAAGTATTGCACTAATCCTGGGAAATGCACAGAAATTGCCAAAAGGCAAGTAGCCCTGATGTTTTATGTTTTAAAAGTAATTTTAAGATGTACTCGTTTTTAAATGTTGCTATTAAATATGATCTGCTTTACCAGATGTGGGGAATAGAGTTATTCTACAGAAAGTCAACGTTCAAATGTGTGAAGGGGTTGCTTAAACTTTTATTTCCCCTCCTCTGTTATTTGCTTTTCATTTGCAGTTCTTGATTGCAAAAATGACAACCAACTTCTTAGTAAGTTAAGCAGATGTTCACAGAAACTTGAATGGTGTAGTTTCAAAGTATAGTTTTTGTATATTGAATCATATAAATAGTTATTGTAGTCTGTTAAAAAGAGTTGTTTGGTGTTTTTATCACCCTCTCAGTACTAGCTTAAGGTTCAAAAGAAGCTAATTCTGAAGCCTTGAATTTTTGGTGTAAACCTCAAGCATACCTGTTAACCGTGAGGCTGAGGGAGTCTAGGCAGGTCAGCCCAAAGTGCAGTCATGTGCTAATTCGTAGACACTTCCCTCCAGTGGAGTTTGGAAGAGGGTTTGATCTGCTGGACAAGACACTCCCCCTTTTCCTGGCTAAATTGCTCGCATTTTAGTGTTGGTATTTTGTTTATAAATGTTATCAAAAGAAAATTAAAATTTCTAAATTTAGACCCTAAAAAAAAAACCCCTTGAGCCTATCGGAACCCAAACAGGAGGCTCTTGCTCCTCTCTTCCGTCTTTGAACATAAATGTTGCATGTACTTTTTTGTTCCTTTGCAGAGGCACTTTTCTAAGCCAACTCTAGGTCTGTGAAGGCTTTTTATGGTTGCAGACTGCTGTAGTCAGCAGGATTATGAAAAACAGGCTGGAATTTACCGTACAGTTATGATGGAAAATATTGGAGGTAGCACTGAGCCACATGCTTGTCAAAAACCTGGTCTGCCTAGAGTCTAAAAGAAAGGTTGTTAGTGTCAGAATATCCAAAATATCATTCTTAGGTCCTCTTTCTGAATAGTTTGCTCTAGGATCATCTTGACCCAAGTAAAAACTGTTCTTTCCTCAGTGGGTAAAGTGAAACTTGAATCCAGAATGTGAAGGCTGAGACATTTTGCTAGTTGATATTTCACACGATGTGAAAAGTAATAAAAAAGACTAAGTAAACTTTCTCAACTCTGATTGAATAATTATGCAAAGAAAAATAAAAACACCACTATTAGATTTTTTTCTTCTACCAAGAATTTTGTTGTTCGATCACAGTAAATCTGAGATTTAAATAAATCAATTATGAGCCACAAACATTCAGAATTAATTGTTCCTACTGATGAAATATTTAATTATGATACACCATTTGAGAAGATTCTGGGTTTTTTTTCCTCAGGGTCAGTGCCTACAGATGGTGTTATTTTACTTTATATTCACTGTGTAGAGATGATAGCCTTAATTTTGTTACTGCAAACTTCTGCAAATTCCAAGTGCTTTCATTATTGTGTTGCAATCACTGGATACAAATCTCTTGACATAATTTTCCTTTATTTGTAATGGCAAAGAAAAAAAAACCCCACATAGTTGTCAAAAATGGCCACAAAACTTTTGTCTAGTACATTGCACATTAATCTGAAATGTTTTCATCCAGGTTTCTTTTGTAAATTTTAAAAACATTCATAGTTTTGGTAATTTGAAAATAAAACCCATTAAATTATAACTATAAAATAAATGGTAAACTCCCTTGGTTTTAATGCTATTTTTTGACTATGGAATCTATTGAGGAACTTTCTTTTTGCTAAGGTCACCTTTCTTAAACTGTGTTCCAGGCATGGGTGCACTGTCCTACAATGGGTGGGGGTAGGGAGGAAAGGCAGCTGCTTCCTGTCAGTAACTTGGGGAGCCTTTGCTGCTTTGGGTTTTTGGGGGGGAATACAATAGATGTTAGCATTTTACAAGTGCTCAATAAAGAAACCTGTCCAACTTTTTTAACCCATTGTTTCTCCAATTCATTTGACAAAGCATCCTCTTTTTAGTAGAATGGCTATAATACCTTACCAGGGGCTTGTGTGTCACATTTGAGAAATGATGGGCTAAAACAGAAAAAAAGGGATAAACGATTTTTTCTTTTCTTCTTCTTTCCTACTTTAGAGTTAGTTAAATACTATTTGTGATTTAAGAAGAGATTGGAATTTTGGAGCAAGAAAGGACATTCATGATTACATAGTCTAATTTAGACCTTTGGATTTATGGACCAGTAAAAATGCATGCATATTTTAGTATCAGGGTCCATTATAGAGAACATAGTTGAATATTGCTATATGAGGATGCTCAAAGTTGGGGGGATCCCCATTGTTCATAAAAGCAAGCCATTTTCACAGATATATAAAATAAATGAATTTAACTACATGAGTAAGTCCATTGTCCTTTTTTTCTCATTTCACCACAGACTGATGAAAACTTTATCACAGGCCAATATTTGGAAACCACTGAACTAGGTAAACTATTTATTTTACAAATGAAGAAACCCAAGGGCAGGGGAGATTTAATAACTTTCCCATGTTAATGGCAGAGCCAGGACTAGATACTGAGCTTGTGATTCAAAATCCATGTTCTATCCCACTTACTGCCAGGTTGGCAGCCCCCTTGACCCGCACCTTAGGAATCACGTTCTGCAGTGTACACGTGAATACCACCCTTCCCTCGAATAAAATAGCTTCTTGTGAAGTTCTTAAACGTGGTCTTAATTTTTATATTTTCTCAAGAACATATCCACATTTTATATACATATGATATATATATTATATATTTGATTATTTATAGGAAATCACTTGTTATATGTCATATGCCTATTTGCATACCTAGCCACATACCTTGTTATAGAAAATAAGTTATTAGAAAATTCTTGCTTTTAAAAGCTTGAAGTTAGACACTATTAATGGACCTGTTCTTTCTACCACTTGATGACTGTATTTTTTGACAAGTTATTTACCTTTGTTAAACCTCAGTTTCCTCATCTGTAAAATGAGACTAATGATAACTGTCTTATAGTATTTTAGGATTAAATAAGAGATGCAAAGCTTTCAGTAATGAGTCTGACACATAACAGGTATTCAATGAATATTTATTGCATCATAGAAAATGGGATCAATATCTAAAAGAATATGCACACTAAATAGTTTTTGGTTTTGTATTCAAACAGAAAAATCTCTTGTAAGGTTGCAAATGAGGTGGCATGTTCTTGGTGGAAAGGTGGGGTACGGGAATGAAGTGTGGTTCTAGGTGACAATGAAGGAAGACCTCTACTGCACTCTAGCCTGACCATTGTCTGCCCACATGGCCCAACGATACTCTATGGAAAGCTGCACCTTTGCCTTAGGATTAGCTTTTCCATGGGGATTGGCAAGACCTCAGGGACCCTCCAGGTGAGATCCCATTAAACTTGTTTGTCAGGAGGAGAATTAGACCATAACACACAGGTGCTAGAGAAGAATCACCGCATTGTTTTATACCTTTGGAAATGCTACCTCTCAGAATATTTATACTTGGCACCACATAATCACCACCCCCCCATTCTCTGCAAACAGGCTAAAATAAAAACCACAGAGAACAGTAATGAAGGGAGCCAGCACAATCTTTTAATGGGACATCAGGGCCTTGACATGCCTCTGCGCTAAAACTCCTGCATAATGAAGATTGTAATTAGCCTGAAGGCAAAAGACGACTATTTCTAGGCAGGTCTGTCATACCTCCTGAGGTGTGAGGGAAACCACAGAGGAATATCCAAGTGTAATTAGGTGGCCAGAGGGCACGAGGATCCTGGGCGAGACTTGGCACATGGCAGAGGGAAGAGGCAGCTGGCTCTTTGCCTTGGGTCTTTTCCTGGCAGAGTAGACATCTCTGACTCCAGGAAAACAAAACACAAGGGCAGATGATAGTCGTACAGTAACCATCATCGTTAATAAGAACGACGATCATTATTGCTATCATAGATAACATTATTTGAGTGTATACTACATGTGATAATTTAGTGCTACATACTTTTTAATGTAGAAAATCTAACTAAATTCTTGAAACTCCCCTATCATCTTAGTCCAATTTGTGCTGCCATAACAAAATACCTGAGACTGGGTAATTTATAAAGAGCTGACATTTATTTCTCACAGTTCTGGAGGCTGGAAAGTCCAAGATCAAGGTGCCAGCATCTGGTGAGGGCTTTCTTACTGCGTGGTGGAAGGCAGAGGGCAAGAGACAGCCACTGCCCTCTGTCAAGCCCCTTTTATAAGTGTACCTACTCCCATTCACGGGGGAAGAGCCTGTATGTCCTGACACCTTTTAAAGGTCCACCTCCTAATATCACATTGGCAACACCTGAAGTTTGGATACATTCAAACTGTAGCACCTGTAAAGTAGATATCTTATTATTCCCACTTTACAGAGCATAAACTTGTGCCTCAGGGTGTTTACGTAATTTACTCCAAGGCACATAGCCAGTAAGTGGCAAAAGACCATACCTTCAATTTTGACATGATATTAATTCCCTGCTCTATGTAAAGATACATGAATTTGTTCAAGTAACAAATCATATTCCACGTTTATGCAGAGCACTGAGTCTGGGAGGACAAAGCTTGGCACTTGTCTGCAGGAAGTTGAACAGTTAATGGAGGAGATGGGTGGAAAGGAATAATGACAATAGAGTGAGGTCATCCTAAAATTTGGTTGAAACACAAAGAGTTTTGAGAACAACCAGAAGAATCCAATCTAGACTGGAGGTGTCAAGAAATACGAGAGAATAGGGCACCCAAGTAGAGGTCTGAAGTATAAACACACATTGGGGCAAGGAGGAGGGTGGCTGAGAGGTGAGAGGTGAGGGGCCTTCCCAACAAAGGTAGCTGCTGGGCCAGAGCCCAGGCACTCCCATGGCCAGAGCTTGGTGAGTGTTGCCAAGACTGAGAAATCCACTCAGGATGCAACTGTGCTTTGTCTCTATCTTCCCAGACTGCTCAAGATTGATTACAAAGAGGAAATAGAAAGTTGTCTTTGGAGAGGCAGACCCTTACATCTGCTCTGTAAACTTTCCAGCCACTCAACCTGGGGGCTGGCTCTCACTGTCCACAGAGCCCTCCCAACCTCACTGTGACAAGTGTGTGTCACTCCGACAACTCCGTCCATTTCTCCAAAAGGTGGTTGATACTTCTGGGAGGATCTCATTCGTCTGTGGGCAGTGAAGTTGGGAGGATAATAGTGGGGAGTGCAAAGCCCAGTGAGTAGGGTTCTGCTTATGAGTAATATATATTTATATGTTGCTGGGGCAGTATTAAAGAGTATATTAGAAAAAGTGGCTCTGCTGCTAGAAAAAAAGTTTGAAAACCACAGGAGAATTATTTTAGAATCTTTTATAGCTCTAAAGTTTCTTGGCAGTTTTATTGATGTGTTTTCTACTGATTATTAAGGATTAATCATAATAATAATCCTTAATAATTCTTAAAAATATAGCAACCATATTGCTATATGTCAGGTATGGTGTTTAATGCTAAGTGCTTATATACATTATTCATTTTATCCTCACATTTGTGAAATATTTTTCCATTTCACAGGAACTAAGCTTAAAGAGCATGTTAGTTATCTGTTGCCGCATAATAAATTCCATAATAATCTTTGATTATTAATAATTCTTAATAGTCAATAAACATATTAAATACTGATTATTAAATATCTATTAGGTAAAACTGAATGACATACAGCCCTGCTATAAAAGAACATTACATTAGGAATGTAAAAATTGATCAAGTATAATTTGTTTTGATGCTAAATTTAGAATCCAAGATTTACAAATATAGTTTCCTTGTGTTAATTGTACATTCATTAGTTTAGTTTTAAAGAGTACTATATTAGGCTATAGATGCCAAACACTAAGGGATTTTAGTCTCTATTCAAGTTAATGGGGCAGAGAGGAACACTTAAGAATAGAATTCATCAATACTATGTTATAGGAAAAGACAGTTAAAATGTTTTATAGGTTAATGTGAGTTAGCAGAAGGTTTGTCTAAGACAAAAGTGAGGTGTCTAAGGGAGGGCCATTCAGGAGATGTGACCAACTATTCTATCTGTGTCACCATCCTTACAAAAATTTCCTTTTGCCTGTTCCCTGATTACCATTTTTAAAAGTGGGCATGAAAGAGAGAGAGAATATTGAAAGTAAATAGGTGAACTTAATAAAAGTGATATCTAGGAATAAACAAAATTAAAAAATAAATAGGATAATCTAATGTGAGAGATTACTAGAATAGTAAAATAAAAACATATTTGTTAATATAACCAAAAAAAGGTAAAAATAAATAGTATCAGCTAAAGAAGGAATATGCTAAACATAAAATAGAAAAACAATGATTTATATAAATTTACTATATCAAAATAATATTTTAAAATATAACCAGATTACATATCAGGCATGGTATTTGATGATAAGTGTTTATAAACATGCATTTTATATATATATATATACATATATATATAATCATCTCCATTTCACAAATGAGGAACTAACCTTAAAGAGTATATTAGTTATTTGTTGCTGCATTAAAAATTTCCACAAAATTAATCAGCTTAAAATGACACACATTTATTATTTTGCTGTTGCTGTGGATAAGGAGTCTGAGCCTGGCTTAGCTGGCCAGGCTCTCCTCTCCTTCAAGACCTCTCATGAGGCTGCAATGAAGGTATTGGCCAGAGTGAGGGTCTCATCTGAAGGTTTGAGTGGGGAAGGGCTCACTTCCAACCTCATGTGGTTATTGGTAGAATTAAATACCTTGAGGGTTGCTGGTCGAAGGGCCTCATTTCCTCAATGGCTAATAGGAGGTCATTAGCCAGAGGAATGACAGAGGTCACCTCAGTTCTTTGACACATGGACCATTTTTTATGGCCACTTGCTTCATCAAAGTGTATAAGACCCGAAAAGTCTGTAGACAAGATGGAAATCACAATCTTGGGTAGCCTAATCCCAGAAGTGCCAACCCATCACTTTTGCTATATTCTATTAGTTAGAAGCAACTCATAGGTCTACCATACAAGTTAATTACATACCTTAGATATCTTAGAGTCTATCCACCACAAAATGCTCAATGGCTGCTTAAAGTCACACAGCTAGTAGATGAAGAATAAACACAGGAAATCTAAATCCAGGGAATATACTAATTTGAGCATTAACACTCCATCAGCTTCCCACAGAATTCAGCTTTTTGTGGCAGATGCTAGTAGGCAAACATAATTTGTCTCCCTCCATGATTGAAGTTAATTCTAACAAATCCTTGAGAATTGAGATAAATATCTTAAGAGTTCCAAAGTAAATATTCAGCACCCAATGTGGGCCTTTTTTTTTCCATATACAAGAGCCCAGACAAGGTCTAGATTCCTTTGCTAATTTTCTCTGTGGTCCATTGAAGTGTGTTGATCCCATGTAGAGTGAGACACAAAGCAAATTCCTCCCAAATAGAAAAACTGCTTTCATTAACGCCACCATCTCTAAAAGGAAAAGAGAAAACATAAGAAAAAAATGAACAAATATTAAGCTGTTGACACTTAGGAATTTGATAATACACTCCCCTAAAAAATGTACTTCTAAACATCAGTGGAGTGGCTTTTAGAGTAAATGGAGAGTTACTGTAAGGTCTAATTAAATTTGTATTTGGAGAAATAAAGTGTACTTTTATAGATGATGTGACGGAGGCAACTAGAAAAACCAAAGGAGCTTTTCTCCAATCCTGTTTAGTGTGAATAAAACAATTCTTCTGTATGCTCTCAGGAAAAAAACCAGGTTATACAAAGAAAATATTCTAAACATGACACCCAGAACCTCATAGAATGTTCTATACTAGAATATCCTTCAGGTCTTTTCTCTAGCCTTTTCTTTTGGGATGGTTCCCAAGGCACAGGAGGCACACGGTAGGAAAGGTTGGCTTCAAGGTCTCAGGCTACCCTGGAAAAGTTCTGTGGATGGCAAGACTGAACCAGGATTAACTCCACTGCTCATAACGTGAGCTTGGGTTTCCCACCCAGAACCTTCTGAAGCAAGATTGTCATAGTGTGTTGTAGGCTCCCCTCATCTACCAAAGCCCTGACTTAAATTCTCTGTGATTTTGGAAATTAGGAGCTTTTCAGCTGATCTGAGGTTTGGGACCCTCTCAGTACACAAGCTGTGAAGTCAGCTAATGTTCCTTCTTGTGGAATTTTGAAAAAGAAGGTGAACAATGTGATATTTTTATAGAAAGGTCGCTACTGTTCTCCAGTCAAAGATTATACATTGAATGCCCATCAGTTAGAAAACTAGATGAAATTTGGTCAGACTAGGAATTAATTTTAGAGAAAACTGAGGCTCAGTTAAAATCTCACCTATGATATAGCAATTCCATATTTTCATCTTTTAATATGTTTACATATGAGTTTAAATACTATAACATTCATCCCAATAGTGTTAATTCTTGCTGCATATGAGAATAACTGAAAATTAAAAAATATTGACAATATTCTGCCTCCCCACTCAATTATGATTTAAATTGATCTAGAGGGCAGGTGCAGTGGCTCAAACCTGTAATCTTAGCACTTGGGGAGGCCAAGCTGGGAGGGTCACTTGGGTCCAGGAGTTTAAGACCTGCCTGGGCAATAGTGAGACCCCATTTCTACAAAAAATAAAATATTTAGCTGGGTGTGGTGGTACGCTTGTGTAGTCTGAGCTACTCCAGAGACTGAAAAGATCACTTGAGCTAGGATTTTGTGGTTGTAATGAGCTATGATGATGCCACTGCACTCTAGCCAGGCAACAGAGCAAGACCCTGTCTCAATGATAAATAAATCTAGGGTAAGATAGTTTAAAAAATTCCTCAGGTGATTCCAATATGGCCAGGGTTGAGAACTGATCTACAACTTTTGAACATTTGTATGTATAAGTGCTGGATAAATCTTTCTGGATGAGTACAGAGTGAAATTTAAAAGTTGCAAATAAATTATTTTGATATCTAAATTTTAATGTGTATCAATTTAAAAGTGATTTTTATTATTTTTTTGCTGCTTTGTTCCAGGATTTTAAAACAATATCTAGAAAATGTTTCTGACTACCTTTTGAAATTACATAAAAAGAAAATGCTTAAGATTGACATGAACATTTGTTTTTAGTGTTAGAACGTAAGTGCTACCCTCTGCCTTTATAAAATATCAGAAGCTAGATCTGATCAGAAGCTATGACTGTGTTTTTCCAGACTGGATTTATATTTATACATTTTCTCATTCAAATTAATATTTTTTAAGATTATCATATTAGAATTACAAAGAGGAGTAAGACATTTCTTGCCTTCAAGGAGTTTGAAATCAGTTCTATTTAAAAATATTTGGCCACACAAAAGTAATTTTCTTTTATATGAGACCATTGGTGTCTTAATTCTTTATCCTCATTTAACAACCAGCATTTTCAGGAGTTGAGCTATCTCACTGCATTGTCATGTACTGGCTTTAGGTGACATACATAAAGAAGGATAAAATGAATTCATATAATTCATTTAATATGTTAAGAAAAACAAAGCACTTCATGATCCCAGTCAGTGCGAAATGCAGGAGTTAAGCAAATGTGTAATAAATTTTCCTACTCAGAAAGCCCAGGTTATGTGAATTCTGGAAACTTTGGAAATGGTTTCTTCAATTGTGCACATTACCATATACATTCCAGCTCATCTTTGTGTTTTATGTTAAGATAATTTTTCAGCATATAGCATGTCTTATAATCTGAAACATCTTTGAAATGTGTTTCACTATGTCTTCAATAAAATGAAGGTTCTCTCCTCTCTGAATGGTGAATGAACTCTTGCTAGGATGTTGAGCAAGGCTGCTTTGCTTAAGACGTGATGCCAAGGTGGTTTCAGGTTTCCTTTCTCCTTAACTCCAATCCTTTTATTTTTCCATTCTGTTAGCAGATAAGAAAACATTCTGGTTTTCCAAGGGTCCTGCTGAGAGGCCACTGTGCACGTGTGTGGGGGTGTGCAGGATCTAATGGGCCTTCTTTCTCTGAGAGCAGTGGATTCTGTCATTAAGGAGGGGTTGGGGTGGCTGCCAAAGTCACGCTGGCAGAGAGTTCTGGAATTCAGTCCTGTTCCAGATATGCCGGCAGGAGGTGGAAGGCAGTTTCCTTCTCCTTTCACTTTCCCAGAGGGAATTAAGGCATCTCTAGCCAGTTAGTTTGGGATAAGGTATCCGGTGATCTGGAGAACCCCCCTCCCTTCCTCTCCTGGCCCATTCTCTTCAAATGCTCCTAATGATTCTGCTGTCATGGGATTCTTCCCTAACTGCTCAAATTTTTAGTAGAATTAAAAGGAAGATGATGCTGGGCATGCTCTCCCATTGAGGTTTACCCTAATCTGTAGTTTCATTATAAACTGGAAAGATAAATACTGAGAATGAGCAGTGTGTGCTGGTGGGTGAAGTGCAGTGGTGCATGTGAGCCCGGGGAAGCTTCTTAACCTTTCTGAACCTCAGATTCCTTCCTTTGAAAAACGGGGATAATAAAACTATCAGTCCTCTGTTTAGCTTCCACTAATAATATCAGGGTGACTTTAATAGAGTTTTTGATAGTAACTTTCCTAACCTAAGTAAAAGGAGATGTGAAGACCAGGTATGTTTTTGAAGACTCTCCCTGCAGTGGCAGCGAGAGGGAGACCTCCTCCACACTCCATTGTCCCCGACACTTCTCCAAAAGATGCTGAGTGCAAAGAATACTCTCTTGCTGGGTGTCAAAGTGTAGTGTGTCTGGGCCTGCGGTGTGGCAGCTGCCCAGGGAAACCGGATCTCAGGAGAGATGCTGAGGTGCTGTGGATATTTTAAACATGACTGTTGCCATCAGCATCCCTTGTCCAGCTCTCCCTGCAGGGGTTTGGAAGGTCCTGCTCAGAGCAGATTTATATTTTACTGTCAAAGATTTTTTTCCCCCCACGTCTCCTTGGGATGCAGTTCTGTGTGGCTTGGCTTTTCCTGCAATCTCTCTGGTCACTTCTCAAGTACCAGGTTGGTTGGCTCAGGTGACTGATCACTCACCTGGTGGGACTTTTTCTGCCCTCCTTCTCCTCCTTCTCCTCTTCCCCCTTCTCTCAACACCCATAAGAGTCCTCAGAGCATTCTGCTGGCTCCCACCCTCACCACTCCTGCTGTCCACTTTGGCCCGTGTTCTCACCGCACAGCTGACACTTCATCTGTTTGGCTACAGAAGGAATCATCCCTTTGGAAGACAATGCACACTTTATATTTTTCTCAGGACAGGAATGTTGGTTCTATGTTATGCTAAGTGTTCTACTTGGTTGGAAAATATCACGATTTCTTGCTCATTTATCTTGGTATCAGTAAAAAGCACACATTTACAAACCATCCGATAAGCTCCATGTGTATCAGATTGGACAAACCATAACTATACATTCATACCGCAGTTCATTCTTAAATGGCTTTGAATATAGACAGCATCAGTCACTATGTCCCTTGCAGATGGCAACAACATATGCATGGTCAAAGCCAGATAGTATAGTGTTATTTTGTAAGGTTGGTTTTTTATTTGTTCCTGGATGTTTGATTCATTGTAGTTGTCAGAGTCTGATGTTTTGAAGAACTTGAAGAGAATTTTGCTGTTTTCACAGAGTCGGATCTTAAGTTCAAATCCCATATTTCTCTTTATTTGACTCGTAGCTGACATTTCCATGAAACTGGGTTTCTGTGTAAAGTATCCCCAGGAAATGTGATCCTCTAGTTGGCGACTAGATCGCAGTTGTAGGCATTTAATACCCTTTTAACATACCAGCCTCTCGTTGATCTCCATTTCTCTGGTTTACCATTTTCTTTGTTCTACTCAACAGATGACTGCCAAATTTTCCTCTCTGTTCACAGCTCTGCCCTTTCCTGCTGCCATGTCTTTTCAAGTTCTATTTCTTGTGCTTGGAAAACCCTCACCATCTCTGCCATAGTAACTTCATATATTCTATTGACCTTTAGACTTTTTAACCATAACCCGTATTAATAATGAATAGTGGAAAAAATGTATAGATAAATTAGCTTTCCAGATCCCAGGTGTGTGCCTTCTTGCACATGTGTGTGCCATGCTGCATTGCTTTGTTGGTTCTCCTTGTGATATAAATAAAAACCAAAGAAGAAATACATGAAAGTCCTAGAAACTAAAATTTGGCGTGATGCACCACTGATTGTTTTAATTGATCAACATATTGGTAGTACTGTGGTTTATGGTTTTGATCTGATGTACATCAATCTAATTGCAAAATTCTTTATGAAAGAGTCTTTCACCAAAGCAAGTAATTTTTTTATTATCCTGTTTTGTGAACAACTCAAATTTTAAATATCGATATTATAACTGAATCACCAAAATGCCTAAGAAATATAATTGAATCACTTAGCGAATTAACAATACTTCATACTGTAGGTCAAAGTTCCTTCTCCACATATTCTTGACAAGAAATCCCATTTTCACAAATTTTCACCAACATGTCAGTGCCTTTCAAATCCTTTCAGGTGCCTTTCTCAGCTGCTTACAAGGAACATGCATTTAGTCCTACAAGCCCCTAAATCTGTCAGTTGAATCGCATTATATAACTCTTGTTCTTAATCGCCCATTCAATCCAAGCATCTGTTTTCACTTATGTCAGAAAATTAAGACAACAAGTATTTACTGTGGTGTTTTCCAAAGTCGTCATAACCCATAGCTCAAGTGTCATCTGTAAGGTTTTTGTGGTGTCCCAGAAACATCCATTTCAAACATTCCTTTATATGGTTGGAGGTTGATAGGCCACAAAGGGACCACAGATGTTAACACTAAGTAAACTTCCTGTAAATTATTAAATAATTTAAAAGACATTAAACCATAAGCACTAGCTGAGTAAATAAATAGAAACCAAAGTATATAAGCAAGGGATATCTTTTAGGGATATCTCTTTCCAGGGACTTTCCTATTTTGTGAGAGTTATTCTTTTTGTTTTTCTTTTCTTTCTTTCAGAAAAACGGGGAGACACATTTACCTCTGTTTATCTGCTCTGAATCTAAAATCTCTCTCCTACCTGCCCTTTCTCCTTTATGATACTTGCATCCTACATCCACAAGTCCTGGTTGTGGAAGACAATTTGATGGGAATGAGAAGCAAAATCTTATAACTTTTGTTTTTATTGAAATATAGCTGTTTAACCAATGTGGAGATAATGAATCTCACGCTATGCTGAGGAGCAAGGAATCACTGAGCACTGTGGTCTTCCAGCTTGAGCAAGCATCAGGATCTCCTGGGGGGCTTGTTAAAACTCAAAACAGTGGGCTCTGTCTCCCCAGAGTTTCTGATTCAGGAGATCTGAGGTGGGTGGTTCAGAGAATTTGCATTTCTCCAAGTTCCTATTGACTTTTAGACTTTTTCACCATAGCCCATATTAATAATGAATAGTGCATCTGGTCCTGGGACCACACCTGGAAAACCAGAGACTTAGTGAATCTGTTAAGTGCACAGAGTCCTGCCTCCCCTGCCCTCACTACACTCACCCCTGATTCTGATTTAGTTGTCCTTGTAGCCTGTATGTTAAACAACTATCACTGATGATTCTGATGAGACACTCTGTACTGGGAAATAATACTGATGTTTTTATATAATCAGTAATAAGCACTGGGATACTACTTTGAAGAAAGTGGTTAATATGAACTTAGCTAATTTACTATGGTTCTATAAATTTGAAGAATCTGTGCTTTATGTTATTTAATATGTGTTACTTGCCTAGAGGAGAAAGTTTAGCTGGAGATAGTGAGACCCCCTAGTTCTTGTGTTGAACTTGCTGGCTGCCTTTTATACTTAGAAACTATCTTTTACCATAGCTAGCTGGAGCCCTGGGCAGCATTCATTTAACATAACTTTGTTTGGTGGTGAGTAATGTTTAGAACTAAAGCTGAAAGGTTTTGGTGACATTATGAGCTATTAGTGGGAGTCATTCTACTTGTGTATATATGTTAAAGTTAACGCTTAATATTAGCTGGTGGCATGTGTTGTGCAACCCGAACTCAAGAAAACCCACCACAAAGTATGAATAGTTTATTTAACCAGGTCAGTGAAGAAAAATACAATTGTGACACTAAAGATGAATTCGGTACTTCACGTAAATGTTTTCTGTCATTCTGACTTACATAGACTCAGCCAGCCCTTCAGCTAATATTGGACATCAGCCTATTGTTGGGCATTAGCTATGACATTTGTACTTGGCAGCTGGCTAAAAACATTGTGTGTGTAGCTTGCAAGTTAGAGTTTCTTTTCTTAGCTCAAGAGATCCATAAAACTCCTGAAGTTGTATGTAAAGTAGTACACTTGTGGGTCTGTGAATTTTTAAGGAGAGTTGGTCTTTGGATATTGAGCTTCTTAAAGAAGTCTAAGAGCCAATAAAAGTTAAGAATTGTCTGGACAGATGCCTTTTGCTAGGATAGGTCAAGTGAATGGCTAGAAGAATTACTGCTTTATGCACAGGCCATGCAGAGAAGGCTTTGAGATGGCCCATGAAAAATCTTAATTGATCAACACTTAAGTGCACATATAGTAGTAACATTCATTAGGCATCAGGCAGATGGGAGGGGGTAGGAGGGGATGGGTATATACACACTTAATGGATGTGGCGCACACCATCTGGGGGATGGACACACTTGTAGCTCTGACTTGGGCAGGGCAAAGGCAATATA
>VBSM01000272.1:69433212-69509423 GCA_008086735.1 Cheirogaleus medius
GGCCTCCCAGAGAGCTAGGATTACAGGCGTGAGCCACCGCGCCCGGCCATGTTGCAAAAATTTTAAGTGTGGAAGTATAGTATGCAAGTTGACACTCAGTTATTGTCACCTCCTTTTATTCATGCTCTTGTATAGTCCCCTTGCACACTGAATCAAGTCTGGCCTGTGTAACCATTAGTATACAGAAGAAGTGAAGTAAAAGATGTATCACTTCTGAGGCTAGGTCATAAAGGACATTGCAGTTTATGTCTTGCTCAATCTCTTGGATCACCCAGTCTGAAGAAAACCAGCTGCCATGTCATGAGACACCCAAGCAGTGCTGTGGAGAGGTCCACGTGGTGAGGGACTGAGACTTCCTGCCTATGTCCGGCACAAACTTGCCAGCCATAGGAGTGAACTATCTTGGAGTCACATCCTTCAAGCCCAGTCAAGCCTTCAGATGACTGCAAACCTGGCCAATATCTTAACAGCAACCTTATGAGAGAGTCTGAGCCGGAACTGCCAAGCCCAGCTGCTCCCAAGTAACTGATCCATGAACTGTGTGTGAAATGAATTCTTATTGTTATTTAGGCCACTAAGATTTGGGTTAATTTATTATATAGCAATAGATAACTAATACAGGGAGTGTATTTACTGCTTTTTTTTTTAACCTTAAAGGACTATTTAAGTAGAGTAAAAACAGAATGAGAACTATAGATAATCTTATTTATTGGCATATGGCTTTGGAAATGTAGTTTTGCCTATGGGCAAAAGATAGGTTGAAATAAATTCTGGAGGAATATTTTTGGATTGATTATTTTTTCCAGGACCACAAAAAACTGGGCACAAATGCTAATTAAGAGTGATGGGAAAAATACATGAATAAATATCCCTTTAATGAAAACTCATAGAATACGTTTGATAGTTTAGAGCAGCTTAAGGACCACATCCTTGTCCTTCGTTCCAGAGACCTCTCAGGACTGGCCTTAAGCCCAGGGTTTGTGGCTCTATATTGGTCCTGCTATCATTTGGGAGATTTGACCTGTACCCAAGATAGCTTAAAGAAAGCCAGGTCCAAAATCCATCCTGTAGCTGACCTACATCCCTGTATTCCCTTGAGGAACAAATGGGCCTCCTGAAACAAACTTGGATCGAGCCAGGCTCTCATACCTTGGCCTTAGCTCTGACCCCATGATGAAGTCTGTGCCATGGCATTCTAGTGTAATTATATCTCCAAGGTAGGCATTGTGAAATTTCTTACTTCTTATAAAAAATCACTTTCTCAGCACCTAACATTGTAATAGAAAGAATAAAGATATAAAGAAGAAAAACATTTCTTGTCCCAGTGGAGTTTATATTCCAGCAAAACCATAGACAAACTAAACAGGATAATGCAATGCTATAATACAAGGTTATAACTGAGGAATGAATAAAGCTGAATTGGGAACAGAGAAAAAAAGGATTTGTTTTGCTTGGGAGAGTTGGGAAGGCTTTAAGCAGGGCCTTCTCTGACATTCTACAAATTTTTATGGCATTTCCATAAGTGTTTTATTTAAAAACATAAGCTTCATATGGGAGATTTC
Organism: Cheirogaleus medius; assembly: GCA_008086735.1. Taxonomy (NCBI): domain Eukaryota; kingdom Metazoa; phylum Chordata; class Mammalia; order Primates; family Cheirogaleidae; genus Cheirogaleus; species Cheirogaleus medius. The sequence goes on from VBSM01000272.1 coordinate 69,434,775, forward strand.
TTTATATGTTCTATCTGTGGAGGGTAAGCAAATTTTTCTAACCCCAAACTAGAACACATGGTAAACGTAAATATGAATATATTTTTGAAGACACAGGCAGTATGTTTATAAACTAGGGCTCTCTCAGAACATTAAAGACACTCTAACTCTATACTTTACCTATAGTTTAACTTCATTAACAGATATCATTATTGCTTTAAGCTAAACATAGTTGCTCCCTTAAAAAATACCATTGCTTATAAAATGATTACAAAGAAAAATCACAGATCCTTAACATCAGTTACTAAGACCTTATTAATAAAACATAAAATTGGGTAAGCAATTTCCATCCAATTGGTCCGTCCCTTGACCAGTTAAGATCTGGGTCACTTGGATGACACAGGTTACAAGGGACAAGGAGTCCTCTTGCTTAGCCCCTCTTCACAGATTAAATCTCAGTTTGGATCCTGAGTCTTTTTTACCAATATGTGTCATCATTCAGGGATCCAAGGCCCCATGTGGTCTCTTGCTCAGATTCAAGGCACTTTGGACTTAACCATCCCAGAGCGTCTTATCACGGTTGCCAGGGAAGAGCTGTTTTCTCACTAAAAATAGCTCATTTCTTACCATTCCTTTGTTCACCCTTGATAAACACATGTAATTAAGCAAGCAAAACATTCAGGCTTTTGAAGGAGACACTATTTGTGAAGGATGCCATTGGCAAAGAAAAAAGAGAAGGCAAAAAAAATTGAGTCAAGTCTGAAAACATCATCTAGACAGGCAGAACACCACCAGAAAAGTCACAAATGTGACCAGAGACCAACTACTGCATCATCCTTTTCTCCTCCTGTCCTTGGAAATGGCGGACCCCTTCGTCCTTCTCCCCCAAGGCAGCTAGGTCACAGAGGGGCTCCAACCTAAGTGACTTATATGCACCTAGGACTCACTCATTAGAAGTGGGGACATATTGCTTTCAGGTTCAATTGTGTTATTTAAAGTCGAATTGCAGTTTAACAAAATCAGAAGATACCTTCCAAAGATGAAGAGCTTTTTATCTATATTCAAATTTAAACATTTTCAGCTTTTGTAATACCCTTTTTCTAAGACAAGGGAATTATAACAATGTTCTTTTAAAAACTCCCTATACTGTTACTATTATAATATATGGAATTATTAAATAATCTTCAGGTCAATATATTAGAAATGACTGACTTCTTATCAAACAGGAGAACTCTTTTGCCCAGACTGTCTATAAACAACTTGCCTGGTTTCTCTCAGAGAGAGAAGATCTCAAACAACATCTTAGGCAGGTTTGACTTTCTAGAGTGCCCCTCTCTTGGGATACCTGTTACTCCCTGTTGTTCCCTACAGCTAAACATGATTTATTTTAACATTTCTTTCAGTTAATTAGCAAATATTCTTCTGTAGTTTATTAAGCTAGGGAATAAACAACAAATGTCTTTTTAAATCTTTCTTTCTAACTGCACTGTAAAAGATACCTTCTCTATTTCCCATTTGTCTATCTGGTTGCTTCATCCAATCCAGTAAATTTTTTTTTTTCTTTTTGAGACAAGGTCTCACTCTGTTGCCCTGGGTAGAGTGCAGTGGTGTCATCAAAACTCACAGCAACCTCAAACTCCTGGGCTCAAGCGATGATCCTCCTGCCTCAGCCTCCTGAGTATCTGGGGCTACAGGTGTGTGCCACCACGTGCACCACCATGCCCAGCTAATTTTTTGATAGAGATGGGGTCTCATTCTTACTCAGGCTGGTCTTGAACTCCTGGCCTCAAGCGATACTCCTGCCTCAGCCTCCCAGAGTGCTAGGATTGCAGGTGTGAACCACTGCGCCTAGCCTCAATCCAGTAAATTTTTATGGGTTTTGTCAGTGTTAAGCAAAATGTAAAATATTTCCATCAACCTAGAACATTCCATTGTGCTTTGTAGTCAATCTTTTCACCATTAGGATTCCATTACCTGGCTGTGCCATAATCTATACCCACGCACCAACTGATGGACATATGGGTTGTTTCTAGTTTGAGGCAATTGTGAATAAAACTGCTATGAGCATTTGCTTACAGGTCTTTGTGTGACCATACATATTTATTTCTCTTGGGTAAATATCTAGGAGTGGGATTCTTTGTCATATATTAAGTGTATGTTTAACTTTATAAGAAATGCCAAACTGTTTTCTCAAATGGCTATATCATATTTCTATAGCAAAGTATGAAGGTCGCAGTTGCTCCACATCCTTGTCATAACTTAATATTGTTGGGTTTTTTAAAAATTTTGTTTCTAATTTTAGCTGTTCTAAGAGAAATGAGTCAGATAAGTTTTGAATTCCTACCTCCATTTCTTAGAGATTTGCCCACACTTATTAGGTACCTTAAAAAAATTATAAGATTCATTTTCTTAGAAACCACATTTTTTCTAAAAGGTAATAGGCAAACTAATTTGCTGAAACCCACAATGATTATCAGATGAGATAAAAATATGGATATTGGTTACATCTGTCTGGCATAGAGGGAACATTCAAAAAAGTATAGTCTTATCTACTTCTCTGTCTGTATCTTGCATTCATGAGTCATCATAACCCAAATATTAAAATTCTATAGCGTAAATTGAACTGTCATATAGTTTTTGCCTCTTTTGGCTTCAACACTCTACTTAAGCCAGCTTTAAACACTTTGAAAGATGGTGCTCTAGAGAGGAAAGTGCTAACTAAATCTGGGCATCCCATGTTATGCAGAAATTAAAATCCTTCTCTTTATCTATAACCAAGATGTTTGGTAAAAGGAGGCATAAGACAGAAAAGTGATTGCTGGATTGGGAACAAAATACCTCTGTTAATCTTTATTCTGCTTCATACTGGATGGACGACCTTCGAAGAAATAATTTAACTTCCCGGTGTCTTAGTTTTCTCATTGAAAAAACACAGAACATTATAAGGTCAATTCTCATTATTCACAGTAGTACTAGTACTGTTATATGAAGTTGCTGCAAACACCAAATTAGCCACACCATTCTTTCTAGGGGAAATACAGAGTTAGGTTCCTGTGAGCTTCTGGTTACAACATTTTCATCAACGGATCAGTATATAATCTTGTTTTATGTGTTTCTGTTTAAAGACACCGTGTTTAACGTATGTGGTTGATTCATTAACACGGAATTCATGGCTGACGGCACTGTAGCGCAAGCCTGAATGACGCTTATCTAACTCATGTTTTTTCCCTCCACAAGGCACATCACAGCGTTTTTGTGCATGGAAACACTAGAAAGTCCTTCTGCACCCCACTTTAGGGACAGTTTTAAACAAAAAGTATAAAAATGGGAAAAGCATGGCATTAAATATTTCATGAAAAGGACACTTGTTTACAGTATGAGAGCTAAAAGAGAAGGCAAAGTGTCACTTTGTCCAACCTCAGCTGGGAACAGGCCCATTGGGTGACTGAGATTTTTCTCCACTCTGTGCATCATGTCCACAGATAACTGTGAAAGTACTTTGTGCATTGATTTTGGGGTTACGAATAAATTTTAGTGAGTATAAAAAATTCTCAAATGAGGCTAGACTCTATCTGCTACCCCTGTTCCATGGGGTGAATCATGCCTGTTGTTGATGTGAAAGATTATGGTGGTGCCATTGTTATCATTTAGCATGGGCGTTTTCTCCAGCCAGGGGCTAAGAAATCTAGAATGTTCTTAGGGCAAACAAAGAAATCTCACGACTTAAATATCTCATTCACTAGGCCTCCAACACCATAAGCAAATCAGGGAACCTGGAGAGCCTAATGGAAATGCTTATTTACCTTTAAAAATATTCATTAGCATATAAAGATAACATCATGATGAAGAACCTGGCAAAAATAACAACTCCATTGTTTGATTTCATTAAGGTGGGGAAGGGCTTGTTGGAACCTGGTTGTGTTGTGCACCTTTGTAGATGCCTGTGGGACCATTTTTAAGTGTCTTGTTGGCCTAGAGAGTAATTTTCACATCTTAAAAGTGTTCTATAAATATTTGCTGTTACCGGTTTATTTGTAGATTCCTTTCAGTACACATAGTTTTTTCACATAAAGATATGATTTTGCTTTTCAGTGTAAAAAGCACTTTCGCATAACTGTCTCACTTACTTTAATTTCCATGGTATAAGGTTTATTTTATAAACCATAATCCAGATGTTGTTTTAATGCAATGCTAGCTTTATTAAATTAAGGAGGCTCTAAATATGTCCATGCATTGAGCTACTGCAGTGAAGTTACCAGGTGGCAGAAATGTTTTTGTCAGACTCCAGTGCTTAAGGGAGGGATGAAATTCCATTCTCAGTTACCGGTTTCTGCCCCATCTTTGGAAGGCACACCCTTCTCGGTCCACATTTCTGTCATTCTTCCGCTGACAAAGTGCATGTTGATTTGACTGGCAAGAACTCTCACATCTCCTTTCTGTTTTAATTTCCATTTTAAAATCTATTTTTAATGACATTGGTCCTGATCCATTTATTTTAAAAAGCTGTAGTTTTGTTGAGATAAGGAGTAAAGAACCTTGATAAGCAGATGAATGAAATTCAACTTTCATCAACATCTTTTGAACACCTATCACATATCAAGCTCTGTACTTGCAGTTTCTGTCATTTCTATTATGTGATTTAATCCCATGTAAGGCAGGTTTGATAATTAGGGAAACATCCAGAACAAGTGGTAGGCATAAACGTGGAAGCACATTTCGCCTTTGGGGCCTACCTACATTCTCAATGTTCTTCTGGAGCCCATGTGCCTAATACCTAAAGACCCATATTGCCCCATTCCAAACCTGCCTTCTCCTTATAAGGTTGAGTCTAGACTATCTCATTGCCTTGCTTGGTCAAAATGTCCTTAGTCAGTGCCTCATTCCTGCTAGCCTGCTCTTGAAAATAATCTTATACTTTCATTCATAAGGAGGCATTAATAGTTGGTCACAGTTAAATGTCTTATTTCCTTACGATGCTTTTGTGGATAACCCTTAATGCTGGAGAATCAGGTCTACCTTCTCTATTGGGAAAATTTCAACCACCAGGTAGCATTACAGAGGAGAACTTTCTGCACAAACTGAAGAGCTGCTCTTCTGGAAACTGCCATGGGAGGGGGAGGTAATGAGTCAGGAGCCCAGGGGCCCTGTCTTGAGGAGGAGAAGTGGGGGTCAAGTAGCAGCACCTGGATGGCACAGTGGGTGAGAGCAAGTAGACTTAATACAAGTTGCTGAGTTCCAAGTTCTTGGGTTCTTTTGAATATTTGAGCAGGGCAAGAGTAAGATCCGAAATCCTAGTCTGATCTACGTGTCTCTAAATGTCACACTACTCTGCACCTGTTTACCTAGGAGTTGGGCTTCATGTGAACTGTCATATCTTTTAGTGTGTTCCTTTTGGAAGAAACTATATAGCTAACTGCAACTTCTTCCCCAGATGTCCAACTGTACACTCTGCTTTTTACAGAAGCAAAAATCAATACATTTCAAAGCCAGATGCATGCTTCTGATTTTACTGCTGGGTGTCCTTATGGAATAAGAAGCCTAATTTCTGCTTCAAATGAAAATCAAAAGTCAGTAATTCATCCAACAAATATTTACTAATTGATTACTTAGCTCAGGCCCTGTAGGAGAATGTTTATGGATAAGAGTGCTCCTCCTTTTTTATTTTTATTTTTTAATAACATAGACCTGAACAACTTCAGAGGCAGTTGGCCATGTGGCTGTAATGGAATCTGGGCTGCGGCAAGATGTTGGAGGAATGGCCAAGACTCAGCTAGATCTGTACATTTGAGAATACCTCCATGGGAATATCCTGTTGAAGGAAATGCTGTAACTTCTTATGTAATATGAAATGTTGTAAATAATGGCCATTTTATAATGATTTCCTTTGAAGAATGCTTATAATATAGCTTGTTGATTAAGACTAACTTTACATGAACAGAAAAAAAGGTATAGAATGTATTTTCCCCTAAACCTAAAAAAAGAAAAGAAAAAAAGAAAAATAACATTTCTCTGCTGAGATTATTGGGGATTTCCTCTGACTCTTGGCAGATGATTTATAAAAAATGAGTTAACACCCTCAGATGTGGACTCTTCCTACTCCACCCTGACTCTATTCCAGCAAAATCCATTCTTCCTTTTCAAAAAAGCATGATTTTTTTTCCTTATTGATGACATAGATCTGCTTTTCCATCTGTTCAGAGCTATGCCTTGAGATTTGAAGATCCTAGAGCTTTTCTCCCCTTTTTTTCAAATTCCCTTTTGGAACAAGATGCTGTTCTGAGTATAGCATTTATTATATATGTTTGCGATTGATGGAGAATTTTTTCAAGTTTGTAATAAAATCCAGAGTCAAAGACCTGCTGCTGGCCGTGTTTATGGGGTGAGCCCATCCCTTTAGTACTTGGCTTTTGCTCTTTCTGCATGAGGCAGCAGGGGGTGACTGGTATGGGACTAGGTTGGTGGGCAGGAGTCCAGGGTTCCAATTCTGGCAATGACACTAGTTAGCTGTAGAGTCCTATATAAGTCACCTGACCTCATTTGGCGTTGGCTATCTCAGCTTTAAAATGAAGTGCTTGGTCTATAATCTCTAAACTCCTCTTGGTCTCTAAAGTACAGGGTGGTACCCTCTATAAATAAGATCGCTTTGGGAATTGCCTTGTGGCTCACTGCAGGCTGCGTGTGTGGACGCCTTGGCTCTGACTTGAGCCTGCAACTTTATTGCTTCATAGTTTGCATCACTTAGACCATGTCTGTGCCTCCCCACCCTTTGTGTCAAACAATGGATCTGCGTAAGATGACACAACAGTGACCCTGTTGATGAACTGAGAATAGATTACTCGTCCTATAGGTTTGAAAATGCTCAGCAAAGCCCAAAGGGCCCACATTTGCAGGAGAAGCAGTCAAAGGATAACCTATATATATTTTTTAGGACAGCAAATTATATTTGAGATATATGAAATGGATCATTCAGGATTTATTTTTCTTAATAGGACTTGGGATTCAAAGCTGTATATAATAAGGCTGGAAGTAACTTAAATCATATACAGAACATGGGTCAGATATGACCAGATTGTTCTATTAGAATTCTGCAAGCTCATCCCTGGAAGTCCTTGCCTTTGTCCTCTAACACCACAGAACCCCTTTTTTGATGCCGGTCCCAACCATTGCGTAGTTGGCCCCTTCCTAAGGTCATTCACTTTAGTCAGTTTTAAAAAGCTATGTAGCTACTCACCTAAATAGCTACAGTATTTTTCACATGTGAACATACATTTTTATGAAGATTAGGCTAAAATGAAAACTGTTGGCTTTTTGGAGATTAAACGTTTATGTCTTATACAATGTTCATTGAGGTATCTCTATTCCTGGACTAATACAGTAAAATTTAAATGTCAAGCTAGTTGCAATCATTCTATCCTATTGAACTGTTTTGACATTGATTGAAATTGGAAAATTACAAAGAGATGGGGACAAATCATCATAAAATTGGAATTATATTTATTGCATATTCACAGGTTAAGTTGTTCTTTGTGATATTGGTGCTACTAGAGGTTGAGAGGCTCAACATGTCTGAAGCATCGTTAATCTCAAATAATATCTGATTTTAACAAAATATATATATATTTTTGAGACAGAGTCTCACTCTGTTGCCTGGGCTAGAGTGCCGTGGCATCAGCCTAGCTCACAGCAACCTCAAACTCCTGGGCTCAAGCGATCCTCCTGCCTCAGCCTCCTGAGTGGCTGGGACTACAGGCATGTGCCACAGCATCTGGCTAATTTTTTCTATTTTTAGTTGTTTGGCTAATTTCTTTCTATTTATAGTAGAAATCGAGTCTCGCTCTTGCTTAGGCTGGTCTGGAACTCCTGAGCTCAAACGATCCTCCCGCCTCAGCCTCCCAAAGTGCTAGGATTATAGGCTTGATTACAGGATTACAGGTGGTGCCCGTGCCCGGCCTGATTTTTAACAGAATTTTAATACAACAAAAACTTAACCTGTCCCTTGAAACTGATGGGAATCACATGATATTTACCTTTATTAATCAGAGTTCAGAGACAAAAAACCCAGAGGGTATACGGTTCAAGACTTTCCTTTCACAGATGAGAAAATTATGATTTAGGAACAATAAGCTAATTAACCAGGATCACGCTGCTAATGAAGAACAGAACTGAATCTGCCAAAATAAGTCTCTCATACCTGTGTAATCTTCACTTTGTTAAATAAAAAAATCTTACAAATTTTAGAGCTTTAAAATTTATTGTACATGTAATAGCATTTGCATTAGTTAGTGCAAGACCCTGTGCTCATCATCATGGGGGTACAGAGGTATAGCATATAGTCTCTTAGGGGCATAATCATGAATACAAAGCCACCAAGACTGACATCTAAAATAATACCTTATGTCTTGGAAGAAAAAGAACAGCATTCTCAGATCAATCTTTTTTATGTGTGATGGACTAGGGGAGGTATATTTGAGTCATTACATTCATAAAATTCCTATAACTTAATCCTATAACTACAGCACAGTCTGTACAGTTCATGGATTTAACTAAGTAAGAAACTGTATTTTAAAAATCATCTCAACTTCTTGTTTGCAACACAACCTTGTGACAATGAATAATCTGCTTACATTTTTGTTATTGTTTAATTATTTTACTTTCGAGCAGGGGTCAGCAAAATTTTTTCTGTAAAAGATTGGATAATAAATACATTAGGCTTTGTGGGCCATATGGTATCTGTCATACTCAACTCTGCTGTTTTCACAAAAACAGGTGGTGAACTGGATTTGGCCCATGAGCCATAGTTTGCCCTTTAAAGCATGAAATTAAGAGATAGGATTGCCTCACTTGCTCCACTTCACCAGAGAAAAGTTGGCAAAAGCTAAGGTAACAATAGATAATGGTCTTACCCAGTTTTCTAGATGATCAAGTTAGAGAGACTGGGTTTATTGATAACAGATCTGTTGCCTGCACTCATAGTCCACACATGAAGTCATGGTTCTCTATTTTCAACATAACAGCTGTGCACTATGGAAACAATTAGTATTGTGAGTCCAATGTGAACATTTCAGGTTGGAGAACAGAGGCAATCTCAGGATTATGAAGTCGACCGTGCTTTCATGTAGCTCTCCTAGGATTAAATTAGGGGGAAAACTAAGCTAGTCACAGACCTGGACCTGATTCATGGACTTTTTTCAGCACATCTTTGTCCTTGGTTGAAGTCCTCCCTTAACTTAGGGCCAGGACAGATGCATACACATGCTTTTCAGATACCTCTACAATAATGATAGTATTTATCATTTGTAAAAATCATCTAAGACACAAAATTGAGCATGCTGAGGACAGGGATTTTGTTTTATTCCCAGCTATGGCATTTTGGAAAATAACTTCCCCAAATTGGGTTATAGTCCATAAGGCTCTTCTACCACTAACACACCATGATTCCATTCTTCAGACACCCAGAACAATGCCCAGAAGTTCCTCAATATACCTTTTTAAAAAATTAATTATTTATAAACTCAGTCCTTTCCTCACTCAAACCTCTTTTTCTGATGGTGAATTGAGCACTTCCTCTGCTATTTTATTTCATTCAAAGTAAAAGCTTCCCATGTTTTCATGCCGTTGCTGTAGCAACTCTAATAGGATGTACTTTGGTCCAGCAATAATTGGCCACGTTGAAGGACATTTGCTAAAACTGTAGAGTGGGTTTTTTTTTTATGAACCCTGCTGTTTAAATAAACTGGAATATTTAGTGGTTTGAATGACCCAGAATTCTGTCATAATATCTATAAGCTGTCTGAATTTTCTTAGACCTTGAAGTAGATGGGACTTGAGAAAGATGGCACTTAAAGTAAATTAGGGTCACAAACCCCTCAAGTGGATTTTCCTTAGACTCACAATTCTACTTGTTCTGGTGTCCAAGGTTTGGCTTTATACTCTTAGAAAAGAGTTGGCTTATGTGTGGAAGGGGAGTTGGGCATGGAAAGAGAGTGCAAGTGACCATAACAGGACTCCACCGGAAGCTACCTGTGATCACTGCACATACACTATTGGAACTTAGATAATGCAGTTTGGTTTCCCTTAACGATATAAAATTTACCATGAGATAAGGAACTCCTTAATTCTTTATCAGTCTTTACACATGAGTATGAATTGGCTCTTTGGATCTTTTCCAGTGTGATGATTAACAAACCAAAGCTTTAAAGAAGAGAGGCTGGCACAACCAGTGAGGGCAGGGAGAAGCCAGGAATTTCCTGGGCAGGGGAAGATGTGCAGTAATTAGAAACAGGAGGATGCTGAAGTTTTTTGTTTATAGAATTCTTCCCCCTAGGACCAACTTGTGGAAGCTTGCTGCAAACTATTGTTCTTTTAAAATGATTTAAATGTCTCAAATTCTTTCTCATTAAAAATAAAATAAATGGAAGGAAGGAAGGGAAGGAGGGAGAGAGGGAAAAAGGAAGAAAGGAAAGAAAGGAAGAAAGGAAGGAAAGGAGGAAGGAAGGAAAGGAGGGAAGGAAAGAAGGAAGGTTGGTTGGTTCAGAGTCAGAAAGCTCTAGGGGATGGTATATGGTTAATTGATATTTCTGAGCTATTCAGTGCTTCTTGTGTAACAGAACCCATACATTAGGAATACTAAAGTGTACAAAAACAGACAGTTATGCCTTCGAGTAGCTTACATTCTGGTGGGCCAAAAAGATGTTAATCACGCCAACAGTGTACAAAATGAATAATACAAACTAAGATGAATGTGTTTCATGAAGGAGAACCAAAAACAGAGAAACCAACTCTAGGCTGGGGTGTCAGAGGAGGCTTTCGTAAGAAAGAGACTCTTGAGTCAAGTCTGCAGGATGAGGAGGCATTACCCAGGCATAGAATATGGGGGCTGGGTAGCAAATGGCTTTGTGGGAGAGGAAGCTCAGCCCCTCCCTGGGAGAGGGATGAGCTCTGAGCAGACACACTGCTGTGGATGGGGCAGGCGAGTGGGAGGAAATGAGAGCTGGCCAGTGTGACTGGAGCGCAGCAAGCAAGTGGAGAGGACTGAGAGACGAAGCCAGAGACAGGCGGGGTCTAGATCTTTTATCATGGAGTCAACTATGTTGAAATTCTTGATCATCATCCTGCAAGCAATGGAGACTGTTGAAATGTTCTAAGCACGAGTGATGGAATTATATCTTAAAAAGATGTCTCTGATCACCCATGTGGAGTCTGTTATAGTAGCTGAAGTAAGAGATGGTAGTAGTTTGGACTAGTACTGATTACTAGTGCTAATTTAGTGGTATGAAAATATATAGATTTGATAATCAGGCATTTGGGGAGAAAAGAAGAAAGCACAAAAGATGACTCCTAGGTTTCTAGCCTACACATATAATGAGCATTAAAAAAATATTGAGAATGTGTACCATAACCTTGCTTTTGCTTAAATCCCAACTCTGTCACTTACTAATGGTGTGGTATTGGGCTGATCACTTAACTACTCTCTGCCTCTATTTCTCATCTCTGAAATGGAGGTGATACTAGTAGCCACATTATAGAGTTGCAAAGAAGATTATATTTAAACCGTGCCTGACCCAGAATTAGTTTTATCAGTAGGTAGTTATCAACATCATAGTGTGGGTGATGGTCATTCCCTGAGTAAGGGAGTACTGGAAAAGAGTCAGGTATAGGGCTAAAGAAATGGGTTCAGTATTAGACTTGTTGTGGCTGCTGAGGTGACTTGGAGACTTCTTAGTGAACAGTCTTGAGTAGGCTGTTTAATAATACATATAAGAGCCTGGGACTCAGGGATGAGGTCTGGACTAGAGTTATATAAATTTAGGAGTCATTGGTGTGTAAATGATAGTTCAAGTCATGGCAATGAATACAATCACTATGAAAAGGTTTCAGAATAAGCCCCAAGGGCCTCCAAAATTTAATGACCAGGTAGAGGAGTTTGCATTCACAGGGAGACAAAGAGGACCAGCCAGAGATGTAGGAGAACATTTGAAGAAGGAGAATGTGGCCAACAGTGTGGGATGCTAAAGTTCAAGCAAGATGAAGGTTCCACTGGCTCTGGTGAAGTCACTGCTGACCTTACAGAGTGCGCTTCAGTTTGTGTAATTGACACAGAAGCTATTTCACAGAGGGCTGCGGGGAGAGGGAAATAGAAATGGTGAGTAAAGACAATGTTGAGTTTGGCTATGAAGGACAGGAGCGGGAGCAGGAACTGGAAGAGAATGTGAGATCAGCTGAGGACAACATTCTCTTACTGTTGTTTATAGGATGAGAGAGATTTGGGTATTTGAACTGTCAAAGATAAGGATCAAGTTGAAAGAAACTGATTGAATGGGGCAATTTTCCTGAAAAGAAAAATATGATGCAGAATATAGATAATTATGTTTAGATAAGAGTAAAGACAATTCCTATTATGTAGAAGAATAGAAGAAAGGGATGGTGCTGATGTAGACAGGTTTATAGGTTTAGAAATGGGGATTCGAGGGAGTTCATGTCCAATAGTTCAAATTTTCCTGCAGAGAGAGCCTGCTGAGGGAGGACACAGAGGTCGGAGGAAGGGAAGAAGGAAGACTAACCTGGCCAAAGGAATTAGGACCCTCTTGAGATTAGTGACTATGAATTTATAGTGATGCCATCTACCCTGCTATGTGACGTTCTCTAGAAGAGTTTTTCACTTGCAGGCAGGAGCTGTGAGAACAGATTGTTGAGTTCATCTGGAGCTGAGATATCGCCAGAAGGATATGATGGGAGAAAAGGTGAGCTAGGTGGTTTGGGGTTTGGCAAGAATATTGTTGCAGCGATTAACCATGGAATCTAGTGATGCACCACGGAAGAGGTTGCTAGTTTGGGAGGAAGTAAAAAAGTCCATGAAGGCTATTTTCCAACAATGTGTAAGAATGGCTATAGTGGGAGTAGTTTAACAAGCAAGGATAAGAGGTTGTGATTATAGACTAGGCTCCTTGAATTAGTGATTTTAGAGGTGTAATAGATTTATTGATGGCAATTTTAAGGCTGACTTATGCAGGAATGTCTTAAACAGAAAGTCCTATTTTTGGTTAACACTTGGAATTTTGTAAAACAAGAGTTTGACCTTTTGTCTCATAATAGTGGTAATAATTTCTGAATCTGGGCTTTTGATGTGCTATACCGTTAATTGTGAATTAAAGTAAGTTTCTCCTTCTTGGACCATTTTATGCTCACCCTGGTATCCCATCAACTGTTGTATCCACGCATGCGCCTCATGCTACCATTGCTGTTCTCCTTTCAATCCCTTGAATAGTGTTTATTGCTGTCAACCTCACCCCATCCTACAGTGAACTTTCACTTCCTATAATATGTGTAATTTATACATAAGCCTTGAGAGAGGTTTGTCTTGCTCATCTTCTGTTTGTTATTAACACAGGTAACTTCTGTCTCTAAGATTGACTCTGTGATTCAAAATTGGAAATTCAAGTGTGATGGTGAACAGCTGGGGTGAGGTCTATTTGATTGCGGATAGCCTTGCAGTGCCTGAAATTAGGCTTTGTAAATTCTTTCTTTTACCTCATTGATACTAGGGCTGTCTTTGTGGAACCTTGCTATTTACAAAGCATGCCTTTGAGTATCTGACAGAAAGACACTGTATTTGTTTTGTATTGTGCCATGACAAATTACCACAAATTTAGTTTAAAACAATACAAATTTATCATCTTACAGTTCTGTAGGTCAAAAGTCTGCTCCAGGTCTTATAGAGCTAAAATAAAAGTCCTGACTGGTGTGGCTTTTATCTGGAGGCTGGGGGTGAGTGAGGGGAGAAGCCACTCACAGAATTATTCAGGTTCTTTGCAGATTATGTTCCTTGTGGTTGTTCAACTGAGGACCTCCCTTCTGCCTCATATCGCTTCCTTCTAGCCAGAGAACGTTCTCTGCTTCTAAGGAGTCCCATGATTAGATTGGGCCCACACAGATAATCCATGAGAATCTCCCTGTTTTCAGTCTCTAAACTTAATTACATTTGCAAAGTTCCTTTTACCATTTAAAATATCTTTGTTCCTCAGTTTGTGTCTTTTTGCCCTGGTTGCCTTCCAGTTTTTATCTTTCATTTTACAGCAGTTTGAAGGTGACGTGTCTAGCTGTTGCTGCTTGTAATTATTGCCCTTAGTGCTCGCCTGCCAGTAGGCAGCTGTTCCTCACCATTCAATGCTTATTCGTCTGTTGGTAGGGAGCAGAGAAGGATTGCTCAGTTACTCTGATTCAGCTTCAGTCTTTTTTTTTCATTTCAGTATAATATGGGGGTACAAATGTTAAGGTTACATACATTGCTCTTGCCTTCCCTCCCCCCTCGAGTCAGACCTTCAAGCGTGTCCATCCCCCAGACAGTGCACATCGCACTTACTATGTATGAATATACCCATCCCCTCTCCCATCCTACCTGCCTGACATCCGATTTCAGTCTTAAGCAGACACCCTGTTCTGGGTCTTAGGAGTGGGGTCTGCTTGGTGATCCTCCGCCCCAGTGGAAGATCTCTAATGATCTGGCCCTAGGAGATATTCTTGCCCTTCCCCCAAGGGTAGAGCATATCTTCCTGTTCCCTTCTCCCAGGGTAATGAATCTTCACCTGTGCCCTGGGGCAACAAGGTGGTTGTCTTTTTTCTCCTGTGGGGTTAGGCTTGAGTTTCATAGAAAGGATAGGAGAGAAGGATCTGGATAGTGCTTTATGCCTTTGCCTTCACCAGGCTTGCACCCCAAGGGAGGCTTTCTCAGGACTTTCTTGCTGCTTCCAGTCTTTCCTGTAAGCAATCATGACGTTCATGGAGCTGAGCCTGAAAGTAAGTGAAAATTCACCTTATGTCCTTGGCTCCCGGGAGTTTTACATTCCTGTCATAGTCTATATTAGGCATTTAGAAACTCATTAAAAATTTTAACCAAATTCCTCTCACTAGCTTCTATGGCATCCAGTAGCATCTCCTTGGATATGCTTGTCTTTTCTTAGCTTTTTCAGGTGTCCCTGAAATATTAGCTCTTTGATCTGTTCTAGAAATTTACAAATTTGAAATTGTTTGGTGAGTTGCTTTTTCTGGGGGTGGATGTTGTAAGGGTTAAAGTGATTTTCTTTCCACTTTTGACATTTTGAGTGGAAAGCAGAAGATCAATGTTTTAGAGAAGTTTTGGAACACTCTCACATTATATGCCTGTTTTAGAGCTGCAGGTATGAATTACTCCTTTCATTAGTTTCCCCAGCATATACATTAGAGGTTATCTATCATATGGTAAAATTACCCTGGATACAAACATTACATTGCTTGTCCCTCTGGTTAAATATATTCTCAAAGTATATTCTCTCTAATGAAGCGAGGCTGCAAAGGAAATGCTTGTTCTAACTGTTGCGTTCTCTCTCTCTCTCTCTCTCTCTCTCTCATATTATCTCTCCTTTGTTCTCTTTTTCATTTCTTAGTCCATTTATTGTTTGTAGCATCGGCCACATGTTTCCAAATTTGGTCTATTTTATGCAAGATTCCACAAATAACAATAAGCAGTTATGCTGAGACCCAGCACAAATTCCCTGCATCAGGAGCTGAGCTGCGAGCAGGGGAGCCCAGGGTCAGAGTTAAGGTTTGACGCTGCCTTGGCAAGAAGCGGAACATCTCTGGGCTCCAATTTCCTCATTTGTCTGCCTTTCCTCCTTCTCACTGGCTGCTCTTCAGTGTCCTTTGCTGATTCATTCTCTTCTCTTGCATTGGAGTGACCCAAGACTGAGTCCTTGGATCTCTCCTCTTTTCTATCTCCTTTCACTATCTTGGTGATCTCATTTAGTCTTATGACTTTAAATACTATCTAAACACTCACAAGTGGAAAATTTATACCTCCAGCCCTGACTATTCCACACAACTTCAGACCCATTTGTCCAACTCCCTACTTAATTTCTCTACTTGGTTTTCTAATAGACACTTAAGATTTAGTATAAAACCAAGCTCCTGAATGTCTTCTGCCCCCAATTTCCTCTCCTGTAGTCTTTGTCAGTTCAGTTAAAGATAGGTCCATCTTTCTATTCACTCAGGTCAAAAGAGCTGGAGACATCTGTAGCTCCTTTTTCCTCGTGTTGGATTCATCAGCAAATCTTTTCAGCTTTCCTTTCAAATTTTATCCAGAATTTTCAGGTCTCTATTTTTCTCACATGCTTTCCCATCTCAATCCCAACTACCATCATCTCTGACCTGGATTACTGCTGTAGTTCCTAAACTGGTCTCGATGGTTTTGCCTCTTAGATATTCTTAACACGGCACCCAGAGTGATTCTGGTAAAATATAAATCAGATCTTATCATTTCTCTGCTTAAAATCCTCTAATAACTGACCAACTCAGAGCAAAGGCCCAAGTCTGCCCAACATCCTATAAGGCCCTATCAGTCTGGCCTGGTTACCTCTGGCTTCACCTCTTATTATTTCCTCCTTGTGCATTTTCCTACAGCCTCTGGAACCAGGCAGGTTCCTTTCTCTGGACCTTCATACTTGATGTTTCTTCAGCCTAGAATGTTCTTTTCCCAAATATCTGAATGACTCTCCTCCTCCCTTTCTTCAGGCCTTTGTCCTAATGTGAAACCTCCTCTGTCCTCTCTGTCAAAGATTGTCCCCCTCTCACCCCGATCCTTCTGATTGCTTCCCTGTTTTATTTTGCTCCACAGTATTTATTGCTGTACATATTAGTCAGGTTAGACTAGATTATGCCTCAAAAACAACCACCAAATCTCAGTGGATTAAGTTAACAAAAATATACTTTTTGCTCAATCATGTTTATTGACTACAATGGGGCCTCTGTTCTTTGCAGTCACTCAGGACCCAGGCTCCATCTGGTCAGTTTCCTCCTTGCAAGAGGGAAGGAATAGAGTTGGAGGATCTTGCCCAATAATTGAATGCATTGGCCTGGAAGTGGCATATGTCCCTTTTGTGCGCACACCTAATAGTAAGAAGTACTTACATGATCATAACTAATTTCAAGGAGACAGACACGTACACTCCTTTTCTGTGCCCAGAAGATGAGAGGAAACAGATATCAAGAGACTGCAGTGGTATCTGCCCCATAATTTCATACATCACATGTCTTACTTATTATTTATTTTTCCATCTCTTCTTACTGGAAGGTAAGTTCAATAAAAGCATGGCTTTTTGTTTGTTTTGTCCCAGCTTGTAGAAGAGAGCTTGGTATATTCTAGATGCTCAATATAAATTTGTTGAATGAATGTGTGATTGAGTTTTCATAATGATTTTAAGAAAAAAAAACCCACCTTCCCTACATATTTTGTCCAGAGATGCAAAGGATTCCACATACAAAGTATTGTTGTTAACTATTATTTATTGTTGTTGTTGTATAATTCTAATTAGAAGATGTCTTTAAAATGAGAAATATAAAAATATCCAAGTAATGTAGAATTTAAACAGAGAACAGTCTAATTTAAAAATCTTGTGAAAAAAAGAAATACGTAAGTCATACATATAATATGGTTGCTAAAACAGTTGCTAAATGTATGAAAACCTGCCAATATTATTTACGAGGGGGAAAAAAGTCACACATTGAACATGTTGCCTTTGCATGAAACTGGGTCAGCATAATCATTTGTGACAGTAAAGCTCATCTTTATTTTTTTTTAAGTCCACCATCTCAAGGAAAGAGAGTGTCTGGGCCAGCCCTGTTCCCTACCCTGCTCTGATGATGCTCTTGTAACACCCATCTGACATATGTGGAGTATCGTACTTGGACCTCTGTCAGGGACACCACTGTGTTTCGTTCTTGGGCCAGATCTGTGTTTTACTGGGCAGACAGCAGGCCCCTCATGCTAGAAATATGCAGCTGGTATTCTCAACATCAAAACCACCACTTCTGCCTAATGACATACATGTTTATTGCTCTTTGTGTGATTATGGAGAGCTTATGCTGACTTTATGAGGGGTGACATGTCTTAGTTTCCCTGCCCACTCCCTTGCTAGCTGAGTGTTATGATTCTGTAAAAAAAAAAAATAAAAGTTAAAAAATGAAAGGAATGACAAACACATTTACTTTTGCCCTGGGCTTGGTGGAAACATGCCATGTCTGATAATAATGAGGGCTGAAAGGCATTTTCCACATGTGCGCTTTTGGTCTTGTGGATTTATATGACCATTTAACTGTCACTTCAATTGGGGCCCAGAATTGTGGAGGAAAAGAGTTTGCCACCCCACGAGTACTCATACAGGTGGACTAATCCCTTGCCACTCAAACAGATGAGATTTTCATGAATATCTGTCATCCATGTGTGATGTAAATTTGTCTATGAAACTGTTTGAATCTTGTTTGGTCTCATCCACATGTTTTTGAAGGGAGTGGCTGAAATTTATATTGTAGAGTACCTGTGATTTCTTAATATAGTCAGTTTATTGCTACTTCATTTATTTAAATGAATTATACCAGTGAATTACAGAGGAAAGGGATAAGGAAAGAAAAGAGGCGGCCAAGGAATAGCCATTTAAAAAATAAATGTAATAAAGGGAATTTAGGGAGAGCATGTAAGTGAAAACAATCCTTAAATGATTAGAAGTGGTTCCGTGACTAATGGCTAGTCAGTGAAATTCCATCCAAAGGGCAATTCCAAGATTTCATGATTCCCAGCCCTCTTCATCCTTTTTATAATTTTGCCAGAAAAAATCGGAGCTGTTGCCTTTTTGGTCTGAAGTTAATGCTTCTTGTTTGTAATGCTGATTCCAAGTTTTGGTTTAGTGTGCCACATTAGAAAATAACAGTAAGTCTTTCAGATGACTACTGAATTATTTCTAAAAGACAAATATTTCATGTGTCTTTCTAAATGCCTGTGTCTGAGAGGAAAATGCTCTGATGAACACTAGAAATGTGGTACGGAGGATCACTGTATCTGGGCTTTTGTGAAATGAACTAGTGTTTAGGAGGGAGAAAGAAAATTCATTCTGGGAGTAATCTACAGTCTGGCCCAGTGTATCTGTCTAGTGTTACCATGAGAGGGAGGGAGAACAGACAATTACTCTTAAGTCCCTCCTAACTCTGAGGTTTCCAGTATCTGTGAACACGATCCTTCTATTTTAAACTAGTCTATTTGCTTTTTATAATTATCTACAGAGTTTACAGTTTAACACAGGCTTCTGCTTCTACCATTTTCCACCTAAAATGCTCTTCTAAGGCCTGCCTTTTATTTGACTCTTATTTTCAAAGCTAAACTGAAGTCCCACCTTCCCCATGAACCTTTCTTGGAGAATAAACTCCAAGCCCTCTAAATTCAGTCAATGTCAAACATTGCTTTGTATAGCAATGGGCTCTCCAACTGTCTGATAATCTCCTTGAAGACAAAAATAGTATTACTTCTCTGAAAAGTGTTCCTAAAAGTATCTTCTTTCATGCTTCAGAAAAATCCTTTTCTTACTTTGCAAATGTAACTTTTTGCTTATACCCCTTATTGTGTGTTAGAGTTAACTCTCAGAGATCAGTTTCCCTGACTACCGATGAGTGAGGGTAGGAAGTGTCTTACTCATCTTTGCATACATGCTATTTAGCCTGCACCATTACTTTGTGATAGTCTATTTTTTTTCCCATTTATGGGCATAGCCTTATTTTAACCTTTATTCTGTGAGCAATAGAGAGTTATCTACTTTTTTTTCCCACTCTGGAAGGGGTAGCGGGTAACACAACAAAGTAGTAATGTATAATAATTAACTTGGAAATAGTGGGAAGGATGGATTGGAAAGGTGATGAGTTTGGTAAGTACAAAAATGGGTAAGATTGGCTTGTCTTTTCAGGCCAAGCCTATGAGTAATATTCAGGCACAGAAGACACTTTGCCCAGAGTTTGGGGCCCTGAGATGCATTTCCCCCAAAGGGCATGATGCCATTCTACATGGGGCTTGGAGGAGAAGTATGTTTGGGGAGTGAAAAGAATCAAAGATGACGCTAAGAAGAGGCAGAATGACATTTGAGAAATTGGAAATGGAGAGATGAAGCAGGGAAAAAAAAATAAAGCAAATAAGCAGCTGAGGGAAGCTAGGTGGAATTTTACATAAATAAAAGGAAATTAGTATAGAAAATTTATCTAGATTGCCTAAAGGAGAAGCCAGAAATTCAAAGTAGAGATGGCTTTGTCTTTATATCCTGGTGTCTTGTGCAGTGCCTTGCACATGGACCTTTCCCTAAAAATGATTTTCTTGATTTATAAAATACTTATTTGTCTTTTTTAATTTTTAAAAATCTAAATAATTTATGTACATATTAATAAATCAAATAGCATATTCTACAGTATTTTTATACCAAGTTATAATTAAGGTGTTTAATTTTTTTGTAGCACAAAAGATGCAGTACACAGTACATGTATGTATACAAACATCTTTTTTCTTATTTATTTTTAATTGACAGATAAAATGTATATATTAATATTTATGGTATACAACACAAGGTTTTGAAATATATATACATTGTAGAATGGCTAAATCAAGTTGATTAATCAATCTAATTACCTCACATACCATTTTTTGTGGCAAGAACACTTAAAATCTACTCAGTAATTTTCAAGTATGCAATACACTGTTATTAACTACAGTCACCATGTCGGATAATAGATCTCTTGAACTTTAGAAATAATTTTTTTTAGATAAATCGAATCAGAAGGGAAGGCACTTTTGACCAAAATTTAAGGAATTATTTGTAGACAAGAGATAAAATGCCTTTTTCCCTTAAAGACAAGAATGCCAATAGGAAGATCTGGGATTTTATTCCATCATATTCAAATGGGGTAAACTAGAAATAATAAGCAGTGGTCGTATTGGAGGGGGCTAAGAAAGAAGGTACAATAGGAATTTCTAGAAACATTGATTCATCTACAACTTATTGTAAGTAATTTGAATGATATGAAACCATAATCTATACATGGTTTGTACCTAAGAGTGTCTTCTGTTATAACAAATTTACTGAGCTCTGAAATGACGTGCACTGCAATAGGCTAAGTGCCTAAGTCCTAAGTGGCTAAGTGCTAAGTAGGGAGAAGTGAAAGAGAGAAAGTCCTGTTGTTCTCAGAAGTTTAGCCTTTCAGAAGAGAACCACTGCTTCACTCAGGATGATAGTGAAGCAAAGTCATGGGCATCTTTGCATTTGGACTTCTCTATGTTTGATGCCAGTTTCACAGCAGGGTATGAACGCTGACTCTACAAGTGTGACTCCTGTGCCTAGGACTGTGGTAGATCAGGGAATGTAGAGAAGTAAACTGTTTTTTGAGGAAGATGGTGATGGTTGGGCTTGATATCATCTATGAAAGTGTCAGTGTTTCGAGATGCCTGAAGGACTGGACCTGAATGAGTATTCATCAATGGAGCTGCAGATATCAGAGTCAGCTAAGCTGCTTACTAGCTAAACAACTAAATGACAACTGGGGCTTTGATTGTAAAGGAGGTCTCTGAAGGAGCAAAAGATGGAACCTTAGTGAATTGTCAAGTAATGAGGGCCAGATGAGGAAGAGAAGAGAGAGAGATGGAGAGTTCATAGAAAACTGAGAACTAGGGGGTGCACACAGTGGAGCACATGCATTAAGGCAGTCAAAGGGTTGCAATGCTATCTAGAAAGTATAAGGAATGGGAACTTCAAATAAATATATGAAGCATAGGATTCTCCAATCTGCACTGGACTTGTCTCAGATTTTTTTAAGATAATTTTTTTATATATATTTCAGCATGTTATGGGGGTACAAATGTTTAGTTCTAATGCTATTGTGGGAAATAACAGATTTTTAGCTATTCTCCTGTAAACAGTTCTGTGGTAGATAAACAAGAATTTGCCCACCATTGCTCTTTAGAGAGGACTTGGGTACATCTTCATATCCCCAGTTGAATTTGGCATGCTGGGATTAGTGTCATTTTTCCCGACCACTTTCCATTGTTCCCTGACTCAGCTCCATGAAACTGGACGTCATGTTTCCATGAATGAATAGTATGCAATGCCCATACTGGGATGGATACCGCAGAAATAAAGTACATGTATTTTTTTGATGGTTACAGCCCCTCGAAATAACTCCCCACTCAGAATAAAGATTTCCTTGTGAGAATGCTATGAAAGGGCATCATATGTTTATGATCTTATATTAATTTTAATTTAGAGAGTGGATGAAAAGTGTGTTTTGACCAACAAGAGATTCTGATAGCTCATGCCTTACATAACGTCTTGTAGTTGGAATGATCACAGATATCAACACCTCAACACATCTTTGCTTTTCCTCAGTCTGAAATTCCCTTCCTCCTGTTCTTTGGACAAGTCACTCTTGACATTCAAGACCCAAATCAGATGCCACTTCTTCTATGACACAATTCCTGACCCACCCATTTCTAATTAGTCTGTGTTCCTCTGAATTACCTCAGCATGTGGCTCACTCCTCTATGTAAAATTTATTGAATGTATTGAGTAATAACTCTTACAAGTCTATATCCTCCAATACAGTCCAATTTCTTTGAGGAAAAGCATTTATTTATCTTAGTATTAATTCCTATCAAGCGCATATTTTCCACTTTAAAAAAGTATTGTGTTTGTTCATTCAAAACATATTTGTTGAATGTCCTCTCTGTGCCAAGGACAGTGTCCTTGTGTAGTTTTACAATCTACATATAAACTACATATATATTTATAGAATGAATTTTTGGTTGAAATACAAGGAACTTTAAAAATTCACAATGCACTAAAATCATAAAGAACTCATGCATAAAGTCAGATCAGTAACAACTATCACTGAGCCACACAGTTCAGAAACTGCTTGTCACAAAATATTTCATTTAATCTTCCCAGCAACTCTGAGAGGGTAGTTATGGAAAATGAATTACTCATATAAGAAAGGCAATTGTGAGTTTAACTTGGGACTTGTTTTCTGGCCCCTGTGGCCTGTTACTTCCCCCTACTCTTCCTCCCTCTTCAAAGCATCACTCCTTATAGGACCAGGCAAAGAATCTTAAGGACACGGAAACATCAACACTCCCAGAGACAAAAATCGTTAGCAATAATCTCACAAATGATATAACGAACTCATCCAATTGCCATCCATTGTCATATGGACTCAATATGACAGATCTACACTGTGATGAAAAACTGGGCTCAAACTTTATAAGATCAATACCTTGTCCCTAAAATGAATGCCAAATTTTAAAAAGATCAATTCAGTTGTGAATTTATTGAGATAATTGTTACATTCTGCTAACTCACAGAGATGTGATGGGGTCAGCTTATCTTCCATCAGAGGACGATCCCTATGAATTAATTAAAAGACAGTATAGTCATTCTAAATAGATATGGAGTTGTATTTACGTTAGAGAAAATGCAAGTTATAAAATAGCACTTAGAATATAATGCTATTTTTGTAAACTGTTGTGTATATTATACCCAGGAAAAAATATCTGGAAGGGCATATAAAAAATCTTTCCTGATGATCTCTCTGAATACTAGCTATATAGAGAGAATCCATATACATCATGAATTCTTTTAAAAAAATTCTCTTTTGAAACTCTTTTAAATTTTTTGTTAAAATAAATGTTTATAGGTTGAGCATGTCAAATCCGAAAATCTGAAATGCTCCAAAATCTGAAACTTTTTGAGCACTGACATGATGTCCAAAGGACATGTCTATTAGAGCATTTCAGATTTGGGTTTTGGATTTGAGATGCTAAACCAGTAAAATGGGAATATTACAAAATCTGAAAAAAATCCAAAATTCAAAACACTTCTAATCCCAAGCATTTTGGTTAAGGGATACTGAACCAGTATTATTTGTATAATTTTTGAAGTTAAAAAGTTAATGCAGGAACTAGTATTGGAGTGGAGGAGAGGGAGACGAAAGTGTACTACCAGTCTGGCACAGACAGTGAAATGAAGTGATTTGGGAAACACAGAAACACACGGTAAGTTATAAGCAGCATAATTCTCAGGCTGTCCCTGCCAATACAGGCACCAATTACTTTATTTTCATTTAGCTTTAGGCTAATAATAGAATTAACAACAATGATTTCAATAACACACTCTGTTTGCAGGAGGGACCTGCATTGATTTAATTCCATTTAAACTGTAATCTATTGTAAAATATCTTTGTTGTTTTTCACTAAAAACCCAGCATATTTTTTCCTTCTTAAATCAAATCTTTCCCCAAGCATTTGAGTTGCTCGTTGCTAAGAGATCGTGAGGCAACATTTCTACCACGTATGTATTTTTCAATCATCTAAGATCTGAATTTTGTATTATTCATTTCTCAGAAATTTGGGATGTGTGTTTGTGTGTTTGTGCAGCTTAGTGGGGGAAAATAATTTCAGTTTGCTTCTAACACGATACATCTTTTACTGCAGTCTACAGGGGCCCTGTGTGATCTGATCCCTCTGTCCTCCACAGCTCCCTTGCACACCCCTGAACCCATTTCACCTCACCACACGGACCTTCTTCAGGAGCTTTTAATTCCCCAACGACTTCTTCCCTCAGTGTCTCTGCTCATGCTATTCTTTATGCCTGAGAACGTTGCCCCTCCCTCCCTCCCCACCCCATGTGCACGCTTATAATGTGGCTGACTAATTCCTACCCATCTGTTAAATTTGTTTCATCCTCTGGTCATAGCAGTTATGGACTGTGGAGGTCTGGGCACCTTGGCCCTGTGACCTTGGATTTTTACTCCAATGTTCCCATGTGTCTATTTCTTGCTACCGATAAGCTGTCTTGTGCACTGTTCTTTATCATTTTTCTCAGCTTCATCGCTTCTACTACCTAACAGTTTTTACTATCTCAACTTCAACCTTTTTCAGTCCCTTGTTAAGACTCCTGGCCTCTCTTTCTTAATTTATATTAATTCATCCGACATTGTGAAATACTGGAACCAGTGGGAATTAAAGTATTAACATTTTCAGTGTCTAGGGAACAAATTACCTGTGGATAGCATTTGGAATAACTCAAAGGACAATCTCATTTCTTGTTTTCCAAGTTTAGAGTTTTCAGTGGAGTAGGAAAATTCATTGCAGCTCCTATGGTCTAAATATAAGAAAAAAAGAAAAAACAACTCTGTCAAATGAAAAAAGAGTGATGAGGCAGATTTCTTTCTTATTTCTACAACTTAAAGTCAGGAAGACCTATTTTCAAATGGGTTCATTCAGTAAGATTTTGCTAACACTTTGTAAATGTCATAAAATTCTATTTTAAGCATCTAGTCTTAAGCTTGGGCCACATCCACTATGCAAGATGGGGAAATTTTAATAATGTCAGACTGGTAGGCAATGATGCCAAACTATTTTGGCTTTCTTATTCTCACCTAGGAAAGTTCAAACACTACATTAAGCATATACCATCAGAGATGTCAGTAATGAAATATATACATATCAGATATGTGCATAATTAGAAATGTCAATATTTTATTAATATTGAAAAATATTTTAGGCATGCAAAATGTTTTAATTCTAACTATGAAAAAGAAACAATGACAAATATTATCAAAATAGCAATAAATTTCAAGTCATTATAGCTAGCTATTTATTTCCATAATCAGAAGAACTCAACTGAAGTATGTGGCTCACAAGGTCAAAATTTACATTAAATTTTAAATTAAAGTTTAAATTAAATTAATTAAAGTTTAAATTAAATTTGCCTTAATTTTAAGTATAAATAATAATAAAGTTAATTTCTTCAGAACTCAGTAATTTTATGTTGGACAAATATTCACATAAGTAGTATAAGCTAAAATATTCTTAAAACTGTAATGACTGTAGATGGAGAAGATACCTCAGCAATTTACCCTGATTATTGTACTTTTTAAAGAAAACTTATTTCTTGCATTCTGGATAAATTACAGTTACCATATTTTAAAATAATTATTATAATAAAATAAGTGATTTCATTTTCATTAATGAGTAAAGACTGAAGTCCCCAGGTTTAAA
The DNA here is from genome assembly GCA_008086735.1 of Cheirogaleus medius. Classification (NCBI taxonomy): domain Eukaryota; kingdom Metazoa; phylum Chordata; class Mammalia; order Primates; family Cheirogaleidae; genus Cheirogaleus; species Cheirogaleus medius. The sequence continues at coordinate 69,460,639 of VBSM01000272.1, forward strand.
ATAATTAATTTTATCATATAACATATATTTAGTGATATTTATAAAAAATATAGCTAATTTTCTGGATGATCATAATATCAAATTGTCTTCAAGCAAGACTAATACTCACAATCTTAACAATTAATATAAAATTGGAAAAGTTTGGCAGTTTCTTAATAAGTTATGCATAAATTTACCATATGACTCAAATTTTACACCTAGGTATTTACCCCCCAAACAAAACATATGTCTACACAAAGACTTGTACATGAATTTTTATAACAGCATTATTCATAGTAACCAAAAACTGGAAACAATCCAAATATTCATCAGCTGAGGAATGGACAAATAAAATGTAGCATATCCATAAAATGAAATGCTGTCAGCAATAAAAAGGAATGAACTAGTGATACAACAAGGGTGCATGAATCTTATAAAAATTATGCTGAGTGAAAGAAGCCAGATGCAAAAGACTACATGTTGTATAAGTCCATTTACATTAAATTTCCAGAAAAGTAGAAAGTAGACCAGTGGTTTGTTGCCTGGAGCTAAGGGTAGAAGCAAAGGTTGACTATAAACAGGAACAAGGGAATGTTTTAGAGGAATGGATATGTTTTCAAAATGGATTGTGGTAGATTTAGTAAATTTGAAAAATTTAATAACTTCTATAAATTTACTAAAAATCATTGAACTGTATAATTATGATGGGAGAATTTAATGGGATATAAATTATGTCTTACTAAAGCTGTTAAAATTATATGTGACAGTCACATGCATTCCTTCCACATGCCTATGAAAATATTTGTTCTTTTTTTCATATTTGAAGTGTAATTTGGAAGTCCCATGAAAAAGAAATATTATGTGGAAATTATTAGGATAGTGTTCCCATTAAAATTTATTTTCTGATTTATTTGGATTTTCTTACATTTTAATAGGAATATTTTATCTAGATCAGATGTTAGAGATATTCTTGATATTAGATTGAGAATGGATTTGGGATTCTTGAATTCATTTTACAGAGGAGAAAAATGAGCCTTAGATAGAACAGGTGACCTAAGATCTCCTGTTTCTTACACTATGTATTATTTAAAAGGGATGCCCCACTGTGAGGTTGATAGCAAATGGCCTTTCTTAGAGCTTTCTTAAGTCTCACTGCTCACTCTGCCTAAGGACATGGGGCCACCTGGCCACACTCTCATGATGGTTTAGCCATTTTCCTTTAGCCCATGTAAAACTTTTGATGCTGTGAAATCTCAGAATAAATGACTGCATACCATCAGCACTGAGTATTTATGAACTAAAAAAATTACAAATAATTCATGAAGATTCCAAATGTCTAAGCAATGACAGTGGATGAAACCATTGGTTTCAACTTTATCTCATGTTTTTATTTTTGAGACTTTGAAAAAAATTTAAAAAGGAGCCAGATGTGGTAGCTCACACCTGTAATCCCAGCTACTTGGGATACTGAGGTGGGAGGATCACTTGAAGCTAGGAGTTTTAGACCAGCCTGAGCAATTTAGTCTCACAACAACAACAACAACAACAAAAACAGATTTATTTAAGACAGTTTTTTTTTTTGACTGTTTGACAATGTTTTTTACAAGATGGCACAATTTTTATTTTTATCAAGAGTATTTCCAATTTGCTCCCCAGAGCAATGTTTTCACAGTGGAAATATTTAGTCTTGTACGTGCAGGATATCTTACAGTACTAGGAGAAGTTAAGCATTTTCTTCCTCTTTGTCAAAGAAGCACTTTGATTAAATTAAAACTTTCATTCAGTCAACGGAATTTATTGTGTGCCCAAACTGGAGTTATTGGGAGAAGAAAAGAAAAAGGAAAATTACCCAAATAGAGTAATAGCAATTAGAATGATATATTTTCTGTGTGTCTGGGCTTTTTTGTTTTTTTGTTTATTTGTTTGGCTTTTTTATACCTGATCATTCTGAGAATTGTAAGGACAAGCAATTTTTTTTCTTATGAAACATGGCTAAGACCTTTCCATTTTCACCTTGGTGAAAATCATTCTAAGACATAAGAAAGTCCATATTACACTTATCAAGAGAAGCTTACTCTTATCAACTGGAAGTAAGTGGGAAAGACATCAGAGATCTTGAGTATGACAATGAAGTCATTATATGGTTTTGTGTGCATTTACCATTAAGCACTTATTTAAGCATATCCTTAAGTGTCTATTGCCAATAGACAAGTTATAATTTTGTTTTCCTGGTAAATAATAGCATTATATAAATAAATATATGGAAAGAAAAATATGCATATATAATTTTCCCTTCTTAGAAAAATTTTATAATATAATCAATATTTTAAAAAATTAGTACATTCAAGAGAGGTTGATTCTTTGTGAAGACAACTGAAAGTTATAAAAATGCTGATTTTAATAACTGAATACTATTCAGCGACAACAAAAAATTACTGACGCATGCAACAAAATTGATAAATCTTCAAAACATTATTCTGAGTGCAAGAAGCCTTACATAAAAGACTACATACTGTCTGATTCTATTTAATTTGAAGTCTAGAATAGAGAAATTTAATCTGTGGTAGTAAAAATAAGAACAATAGTTGTTTCTGGAAGGATCAGGTGGGAATGAACTGGGAAGGGGAATGAGGAAGCTTTCTGGGCTAATGGTGATATTACAAATCTTCGTAAAGGTTTGGGCTACATAGCTGTATGGCATTTGGAAAAAATCAGCAATGTATAGTTAAGATTTATGTATTTCATTATATGTAAATTTTATCTCAAAAGAAAAATATAAATAAATTTTAAACTCTAGTTAATGATACACATACCAAAGTGTTTGGAAGTGAAGAGTACTGACATGCAACCTACTTTGAAATTCACTAAAAAGTAAGACAGGTTGAATGATGGCTAGAGGGATGGAGAGATGGAAAATATATTATAAAAACAAGTAAAATAGAAATCATTGACTTTTGGTAGTGACTGTATGGATGTGTACTACACAATTCAACTTTTCTGTATGTTTGAAATTTTTAATAATAAAATGTTGGAAAAATAACTCATCTTTGCTTCTAAGTCCCTAAATAGATTGGTTAGGTTTAACGACACATAACTAATGTTCAGAAGTCACAGTGTTATTCCAAACATAACATTTTGCCTTATGTGTCTCCAGAAATTATAATTCTTTAAAACCTTTATTTACAGAATTTGTTCAAAGACCAAAATACATGTAAAAATCTCCTGATAGGAAACTTAACAGAGTTGTGGATGAGGTCTTTTTCTGCATACTGTATTGCATATCTGTAAATGTCTTTCTAATGGCATTGGGCCCATTAATTTTATTTTCAATGCACTGAATATACAAAGAGTAATGGTTCTCAAACTTGAGTATGCGTCAGAATTTCAACATCTTGTTGAAATACGGATGGTTGTCCGCCGCCCGCCCCCGGAATTTCTGATTCAGTAGGTCTTGGATGGGGTCTGAGAATTTGAACTTCTGGCAGTTTCCCAGGTGATGCTGATTCTCTAATTAGGGGACCACACTTTCAGAGCGCTGGCACGCAGCCTATCCCACCTTCCATCAGAGGCACCTCTTGCCATTATTTCTTCCTTTAAATAGCAGGAGAATGTAAGCAAATCATCTCCATGGATTTTCATGAAAATCAAGCAAAGAACCAAAAGAAGGGAAATGAATTTTGTTATATTCCTTAGCTGATTGTGTTTCTTCTTTTTCTTTTATATACACTAACTAAAAGATAATAATTACTAATTAACTACCAATTTCCCAAATTGGTACAGCAAGAGTATTACAAAATAAACTTTGACATCTCAGTATTTCCCCTTTACTTTCTTATCTGCCTTAGGCACATCCTTACGGAATAAAAACTATTTTCGTGACTAGTTAAAACTAAAGGGACATTTTCTTTAAACATATCTTCTTGCTACCCCTTCTATCAGGTTTAGAGCCGCATTGTGCTAATTGTACTAATCGTGCTACACTGAAACAATTGACTTATTCATCTGCCTCATTTACTAGAATGGGCAGTCTTTGCACTTAGACATGTCATATTTGAATTTGTCTCACTAATGACTAGTACCTAATAGTTAATGAATGGATAAAATGAAAAGCAGACAAGTAAAAATACATGTTCCCCAAGGCAACAATAAATTTTACTTAGTGTTTTTTTGTCATTTGAAGTTAACCATGTCACTGCCCTGCTTTCCTTATAGCAAATACCTGTATATGGTCATTGATTGCATGTGGTTGCCCCTCCCCACCCCACAAAAACACCCCAGCATGCCTCATCCCTCATGCCTCAACTTTAAAGAGTAACTTTAGCAAAATGAGATCAAGGGAATGTGTGCAAGTAACATCTGTGTGTGTCTCAGAATGAAATGTCTTCCTAGGAATGAGAGACTGTTGACTTACAAGGTAGTCTACGAAAGTAATTTTCCTACTTGGCTGTTGGCTGGGTTACAATGTAGGTAATGAAGTTATTGCTCCTTTGGTAAAACTATTAGCCTTGCCAAGTGGTGCTAAAATGTCAACACTGGCAGGTTCAGTCTGTCTCACTCAGTCGTCCAAAGTCACCAGACGGTGAAGTATTGGCCTGAGGAATCAGGGCACTGGGAATTCTGACCAAGGTGGAAACTGTGGTTGTTTTAGCTGAAATGGAACTCACTTATACAAACAGCTGGGCAAACAGATATAAAGTGCCCCATTAAGAAGAAAAGATTTCCTCCCTCAGACTTTTGGTAAGATGACATTTCTTTTTAAATTCAATAGCAAACATCTTCTTGGTATCTGGTGGCCAGAATGTCCTAATAAAAAGCTAGCGATTTGACTCCTAGAGGTTACAAATCTATGGAAATTGTTGGGGTGTGGCTTTATAAGGGGAACTCTTCAGGTGAGCTGGGACTTTCTATTTCCTGAATTCTGAAAGCACATGTTGCACATGGGAACATGTCTTGCAGCTGGCAGACTCACAACAAAGCAACTTGGAGAGGGAACATGCTACTCTGCTTGCCCTAGAGAAGGGATCACAGAATGCTATAGTTTGAACTCGTTGCTGACATATGATCATATATGAGTAAAGTCAAATTCTGACTTTTTTTAAAGGCCCCCACTCCCTGGCACTGAGGCAGCTGTCCATGTGGCTCATGGGACTTTACACAACTTTTCTTGTATAATTTTTTAAATGCAATTTTTCTTTAGATTTGTAAAAATCTTGCTTTATTTAATCATTTTAATCAGGATTTTTTCTTGTATTTTCAGATTTGTGTCTATGGAACACAAATAGGGAAGCTTTCTATCTACCTCTAAAGCTGTGTGCTGTTAAGTCACCATTTCCTGAATGCCCCAAATCTCTTCCTCTCTTTTCTTATTTATTCATCATCTGGGGTTTTATGTATACACGGTGAAGTAATTTCATTTGTAAATTAGGGATCACAATGTCCAAAGCATTTGTAGTTGAGTTACTATCCAGCCTACACCGAGCATTCTACTACCAATATCCCTCGTTACTAGTGACAGCAGAATTAAGAGACAGGGAAGATAAAAATCAAAGGCATGTATTAAAAAGGGCAGGCTGAGTGGGGTAGCTTGAGACCTATGAGGAGAGGTTAGGGAATGACAGGTTGGCTATCCTTATCAAATCACCCATTTGTGTAAACAGCAATTATTTTTATATGGCCTTTGTGAATGTGCCTAAAGTATATATAGCCACAGTTAAAGATGGTTTGAACAATGCCACTTAGAGTTTTGCAGTGCACAACCTGAACAACTATCAGTGACATCCCTCTTTCTGTAACACATGTTGTAGGGAAGCTACATGTCTACTGCACACTAGTTCTTTGCAAGCCTTCAGAAATTTTCTATTGTGCCTCCATTCCCAAAGAGTTTGGAAGAGAGTGGTAGAGAATCTGTGAGATTTTGAGAAAGAATTCCTGTCTGGAGATCCAGAGAATCAGGATACCATGAGATAAATTATATTGGTAGCTGGAATGTAAGAACTTGAAATTTAGAAAGGATTTACCTGGCAATTACTCCATTAGTGTTTTTAATTACAATTCTGCATGCACACACATACACATACATAACCCACCACCAGCACCACCACCACCACCAGCAATTAAATTCCTTCTGCTTACTTTGTTCTGGCATGCCGTCATGCCTCTGAAGAATGGGCTATGACATTCCTCATCCCCACAACCACCATAGACAGACTCTCCTTCTGATGGAAGGTCATTCAAGCATCTTGTTGTTTCAGCACTGGTGAAAGCAGTTTTAGTAATGTCTAATATTTAATTAAAAACAACATTTGATCTTCATACTCCTTAAAATATTTAACTAAGCTGCCATTTTTTTTATTATTATTATGGAAAATTTCCCCTAGCATCACTGGCTTTCAGGTTATTGGTAAGAAAATGTCATGCTAAAAATCACGTAGTATCTAGTCTATTTAGTCTATCTGATTCCTGATTTTTACATAAAAATGTGTAGTATTTTTATGTATAAATCAAGAACAACTAAAGATACTTGTCTAATTGCTTTTGACTATTCTCTTTACCATGGAGCTTTAACAGAAAAATTACTGAAACTCCATATGGTTTTCTTTTCCCTTCTGACACCTTTTCTGGGATCATGGTACCAGGACAGGGAGAGTCATTTGTCATTTGAGCCCAAAGCCTATGTTACATGATCCCATTTTGACTTCCTAAGAATTACATAAAATGTTAAATTATTTCTAAGTCTTAAGTTAAAATTAAGGTTTTTGTATCTTAGGACTGAAGTTCAATTAAATACAATCTATGCCATCAACTATGATTTTTTTGGAAGTTTTGAATATGTTGACACATAGTGACTATCCTGCTTAATATATAAACTTGATGTGTGACATCTTCATAGCTCCTCAATAAGCTGATATGACCATAAAGGGATTGGAATATTTTACACTTGTAATCCACTGTCTAAGAAGAGCATAGAATACATTTGAAACTTGGCATTGTCAGTTTTTGGAGCATAAAAATGTCTAAAGAGGACTTGCTGATTTTATATATGTACCATTTGTTAAATGGTGAATAATACTATTAGGCACTATATAAAACTACTTCCATCAGTGACGTGAAATGGAGTCTAAGGTGGATGTGGAGATGAAGAAAGTCACAGTCCGTTCTTCAGTGGCATGATGGCATGCCAGACAAGAGATTCAACCATGTTGTCACATACATAGGTAATCTGTTCTGTTTAGTGCTGAGTCATATCTCATTGTATGGATGAGCCATAACTTGTTTATCCGTTCAACTGTTGATGGATATTTGGGTTTTCAGTTTGGTGTAGCTTTGAATATTTGCATACAAGATTTTACACAGACTTATGTTTTCATTTCTCCTGGGTAAATACCTAGAAATGAAATTGATAGGTTATTTGCTAACTTGCTCAACAGTTTTCCCAAGTGGTTATACCATTTAACATTCACACTCGAAATGTATGGAGAGTTCCACTTGTTCTTGACAGTCTATAATTTTAGCCATTCTTATGCACGTGGTATCTCACTGTGGTTTTAACTTGCATTTCCCTGATGACTAATGATGTTGACCAGGAGTTGGTAAACAATGACCTACAGGCCAAATCCAGCCCACTGCTTATTTTTATACATATAGTTTTATTGGGACACAGCCATGTCCATTTGGTTGCACGATGTCTATAGCTGCTTTTGTGCTACAATGGCAGAGTTGAAGAGTTGTGGTAGAGAACATCTGTTCTGCCAAGCCTAAAATATTTACAATCTGACCCGTTACAGAAAACATCTGAAAACCCCCACCCCTGATGTTGAGTATCTTTTCATGTGCTTCTTGTCTATCAAATATCTCCTTTACTAAGGAATCTATTCAAAACTTTAGCCATTTTTTCTTAAGTATTTTTTCTTCTTATTGAATAGAAAGAATTATTTTGTAAATTCTGAATACAAGTCCTTTAATAGGTATAGGTATTGCAAATATTTTCTCCCAATGTACAGCTTGACTTTTCTTTTTCTTGTTAGTTCTTTTAAAATTCAAAACTTTAAAAATTTGATCCAGTCCAATTTATTAATTTTTTAAATCTATGTTTCATATGCCATATCTCAATTGATAGAAATTTATTTCAATATTTTTATAACTTAGAAAATCTGATTTTGTATAGCAAAATAAGTGGCTGAGCAAGCATAGAGGCCGGCATTGTAAGTGGAAAGTGTGCAAAAAAAAGAGGAACATGTTATAGGTAAGAAGAGGGTTATGCTTTTAATCCTGAAACAATGTCATTATTTTATTGACATCAGTATCATAACTATTCTTTTACTTAGTATCTTATAGAAATTAATACTGTACCTGGCATGGTTTAAGCCCTAAGTTGCTATTTAGAATATTTCTAATTTCTTCACTAATGTTTTTAAAAATTGAAAGCATATAAGCTAATTATTGTTGCTACACTAATACGTAGTCTTTATTTTTAGAAGAGAGCTTTAATATTTTGCAATTTCTCCCATGAAGTACTTTTATCATCTTGACCAACTTGATATCAACAATTTAGACTACATTCTGAAGTATTTTGGAAAGTGTAAGATAACCTTATAAGAGATTAGAAATGAAAGAATTCCTCCTACCAAATGGATTGTAAGGGTGACTCCTTTCTCACAAGTCCATGGAGACGTCTATGATAGCTTATCTGGTCTAAGTGCCATGTGTTCAGACTATGTTTCTTTGCAGAGTTTGAGTAAAACTGACCACAGCTACTCAGAATTTTGGGGTCAAAATTAAATGTCTGCCCAGCACCTGTGTCAATAGCAACGATAGCAACCTAGTTTTTCTGGTTGATCTAGAGAGTTCTTCAAACTTACAGTGCTCTAACTTTTGTCTGATTTTCTAGTCTCACTACCTTGCCACTGTTTTTAATGCTGAAGGGCAAGTATTTACTTTTAAAAAGTAAAAGTAAATTAATTCTAATTTTGTTTTGAAAGATTCTTTTTTTTTTTTTTTAGAATTTCACAACACCCTTTGTAATATTTAGATATACCTTAAGGTGTTGCAATCATAGGATTAGAAACCACTGTCATAGATCCAATATTCTATTTTGCCAATATACAATATTTTTTTCTAAGGTCTTCTGGTGTGTTTTCCCCAAAACATTCACATTTATTTTTATTTTCTTTCACTCCTGTTGACATATGCTTTGTTTCTCAGATAAGATGCAATAAAGTGTTCTTCCAGTATCCTTCTTTCTCTATACTCCTGGGGTTTTCTGGGTGACATATATACCATTTTACTTATAGATGTCATACTAGTTAAACTTGTATTATGTTGTATAATATTATTTTTTATTATCTCCACCTTAAGTCACTCATCAGAATCTTCATACTAATTGCTGAAAGATAACTGTTATTACATGACTAGTGTTCCAAACCATTAAACAAGAATTACTCACTGAAAATAAATTTATTAATCAAGGATTAAAAATTAATATAGAATGCATATAGATATACCCCCAAATATTGGAGAAATAAGAGTATAAAATGTCATTGAATATTCGTCCAAATATTCATTTAAAGGAAAGTTGGCAAATTTATTTAGACAGAAAGGGAAACACTTGCTTAAACTTTTTGCTCATGACTGAAAGCATCAATGGGGTAATATCTGGGCAAAATACAGATGGAGGGAATCCATACCAGGTAGACAACCTGAGCAAAAGTGACAGGCCAGGGCCTCACATGTATTGCAGAATTTGAGATTATACTGGCCAAAACCAAATGAGATATGTTGAAAAGTAATAAGCGAAGAAGTGATGCATGGTAAAATAATAAAGAGATTTATGTTATTAGCTCTATATAAAGAACTGGGATGATGGTCTTAAAATACTTAGTTTTTAATGCTATATTAAGGTGAGATTTGTCCATGTGCATTTTTTTTTTCAGAACATTTTAAGTTATCTCTAGAGAGTACTATGAATTGGAATTTTAGGGAAAGTAGTACAGCTAAATTCTAATACATTGGAAAAGTTATATGATGTTGATGTATTTGTTGACATAAATTGTTTGCCAAAAAAGAGAAAGACTGAAGTCATGAAAAGTCTTATGCACAAGAGGTGTGATCACTTCCACTTCAGTTGGTTAATAGCTTCTTTCATAGCCTTCCTTTTTCTCAAAAAAGCTGCCCTTTCCATTTTCCCAAGGGAGGAATGTGGTACGTCAGACCAGAGTCCATGAGCGAAGGTCTAAAGTGATGATGATGATGTGACTCTTGGCTCTTGGTCAAATATGAGTGCAGCCTGAGCACACCAAGATTCCTTAAACTCTTCTTCCCAACTAGTGTTGGAAACAGGCTGTCTGTGTTTTGATTCATTGTGAGACCTGATAACCTCCTAAGGTAGCAGAGTCTGTGCTTGACTTACATTTATTCAATTCTATTGAGAAGGATGGAGTAAATCTAGGCACATTATTTAAAAGGGAAAACAGTGGCTTGGAAAAAATCTGCGTTTTATATGAAGTATAAATCACCTTATCAAGATCTGGCGAAGTTAGCACAAAGCATCAGTAGTTGGCATCAACTTGAGCATTCTGGCCTGTGGCTTAGTCACTCCTTACTCTGTTGGGTAATGACAAAGCTCTCAATGAAAAGAGAGCAGGAACGTCAAGATCCAGTTTTGACCCTACATTTAATATGCAGGATGACTTAATGTACAGGATACCTCCATTTCTTCATTTGGAAGAATTGTTTTAGATGAGCCATGAGATCCTTTTCTCAGACTTTATATTATATAAGCCACCCAATATCTCTGAGTTTCAATTTTTCCACAGGTATAAGTATGGAAATATGAGATTCAAGAAGTTTATAAAAATTTCATCAAGTTCTTGGAAAATACAAAGTACTATGCACATACATGAAAACTATAGTCCTAGCTGCTGAGGTATGAATAATTCCCACAACCTAGTATCCTAGAAAGGTTGTTTTCTTTTTCCAAAGGCCTAATTGAATATTTTTGTGTAGCTATGTTGAGACTATTGAGGCTGAATTTGGCTGGAGTAGAATAAATTCAGTGTGATGGTCTTGGGGAACCCTTGCTGTACAGATGTGATGACTGGTATTTATGCAATATAAGTTTTTGATTAACAAGAAATAGAATGTGAATTATTAAGTTGGTAAATGAAGGCTTGTCAATAGGCAAAATATCTTCAATATATCAAATCTTTGGGAATAAAGAAAGAAAATAATTCAGGTTCACAATCTCTTATCTAAAATCCTCGAGGGGTGACACATTTTGGAATTCAGAAATTTGGTGGGGGTGGGTTAGAAAAGACTAGGATGTTTAGACCACATATTACACAACTTCAGTGGGATTCTGATCAGCACCATTGAACTGAACACCTTTCTTCAATGGAACATGAATAGTCACATTAGTGGGATTAAAGAAAGGCTAATTGGCCTCATGATAGTTCTGACTGGGGTTTGTTACCAATTGAGTTTGAGATGAACTTACAAAAAAAATACAAGGTTTTTCAGATTTTTGAATCATGGCTAAAGGATTGTGGACTTGTATTTGTAAGGCCTTACTCCATGCCAGCTTTAAGGCTGTGCTATATTCACTAACTTAATTTATGAACAACCCAGCAAGAAGGCAGATGTTGTTCACCATTTATAAACCAAGAAGCTAAGGCTCAAGCATGTTCAGTAAGTTACCAGGGGTCACAGTGACAAATAAGTCACAGCGCTGAGGTTTGAACCAGGTTCCTTCTGGCTCCAAAGACAAGAGAAAATGTATTTCATCATTGCTTGGTCAAGACCTTTCGTTAGTATGATTATTTGTCCTGTTGCATTAGTAGTTAAAAAGTTTTGAGAACTTGCGTAGGGGGCTCTCTTTTCAGCCTCCAGTCTCTCTGGGCAAGTTCATCCAGTCATTACTTACAAGCTAATGACACCTGGATGGAGCTGCACTCCAGTCCTGAGTATGACACTTAGATCATTCTGTTCACTGTTGGGAGTCTCCCTGGAGTTGTCTCACTGACCCAGCAGCTCCCAGTGGAACTTATCGTTTTTCTCCTCAACGCTTCTCTGCCTTCCAGCACTCCGTGTTCTACCATCTCAGTTACTCCTAAGCCAGAAACCGTCTTTTCCCTCCTTCTGACACTATCCAATAGCAGCATAGAAGAGGCTCAGGGTGTTCAAGTGGTAGTAATTCAATTTTACCAATAAGAAAATCCAGTTCCTTTCACGATACCCAGACAGGGTGTATAAAGTGAAGATTCTGACCAACTGCGCATAGCCAAAATAGCCCAAATTCCACCTACCTGCCTGATGATAAACTATCGAATATTGAACCCCTAAGATTTTACTTTCTGTTCCAGGATTCTTTGTGTAATTAAGTGCATTTTCTTTGCTGTCAAAGAAAATGACTACATTTTGGGCATTCAGATGTGCATGCCATGATACTGAGTGACAAAGTTGATAAGATTTGTTCCAAGAACGATGCCTCTAGCAACTAATCCTTGCCAGGAATTTGCATGGGATACTACAGAGGAGAAGTAACAGTCACCTATTTTTTTGTTCCCATCACTAGGTAAAAGGCCAAGCCTAAAAGTCCATGTCAATACCACAAGTGACTCGATCCTCTTGAAGTTCCTGCGTCCAAGCCCGAACGTAAAGCTTGAAGGTTTTCTTCTGGGATACGGCAGCAACACATCGCCAAACCAGTACTTCCCTCTTCCTGCAGATGGGAAATACACGGAGGCTGTAGTTGGTAAGGTGTTTGGGTATCAGGCATAGAAAGAAGGGAGGTGAGAGGTAATGGATGTAACATGACATACAAATCTTGATGGCAACAACCATTTCTTTTACATCCTTAACTGAATGCTAGAATTACAAATCCTCTTCATAATTGTTGAAACCCATAACACAATTATTTTCATTAAAAAAATTTTATTGCATGCAGAAATAGTCATCTTTGCTGTCATTGTACTTACAATCCCTGACCACGTAACTTAAAAATGCATAAGGAAAAAATTAGCTGAAATGAATGGACTCAAACTGCTGTAACATAGTTTGTTTATGTGGACTAATGTTCCTTCCTGCTGTGTCTTTACATCCTTCTGGTAGAAGATAACAACTAGAGCTTTTGGGGGTCTTTTCATGAGAAGCTACCTTTAAAAAGAAAAGAAAGTGTATCACATTTTTAAAAATTTAGAGTATTTCAGACGAAATGATTGAAGTTTTTCTATGTATTATTATAAAATATATTTTATATTTCTTTGGAAATGTATTTTATCATATTAAAATGTAATTTGAGGATACAAGTCACCTTCAAGTCTTCTCCAGAAAAAATTATTTGCAAATAAAACCCTTTTAGAGAATGATATTTTAAAAAGGGGAGGGATCATCTACTGTGAGTGCTTTCAAAATAGTCTAAGATGAGATTTATGTTTTGTTCCACTGGTGGGATTATTGCTAAGAGCCTTTCTATGAACTTCAGAAATTTAATCCTGTAAATTCAACCCACTTTATGTCAGTTATAGTGTTTGTGCATTCATACAGGGAATGTTGAAGATGAATCTACTTTGTCCTGCAGCTTTTTGTTTCTCAGAGAAGTCTCTGTTGGACTTTAAAACCAGGCAAGAGAGTAATACTGTTAATTAAATGTCTTGACTAGATTTTATATAAGACAATCACTTTAAAGCAAATCTCCTTGTTTGTTACCAAAAAACTGAGAAATAGACACTTTCAACAAATGTAGTTAACATTAACCTTGACCACATAAATCATAAAGAATTTGAAATTTGCTCCATTATATTCACTCTTTATTATAAAAAGTGACTGGAAGCTGTATGCTTACCTCCACACAAAAAGAAACATATCTACTGTCCCTTTTTTCACTGAGCATTAGAAGTAACATTTTATTTATGATACATTTTTGGTTATATAAATTGAGAATTTGGTCAGTTGTAAATTTTTTTCCATATAAGTGAAAGGCATTCAATCTTAAAGTGATAGAAATCAAATTACTAATGAGAAATATGTACAGACAGCTAAAGAAAATTTCTAGCACAAATATTGTAACCTTGCACTCTTTCAATGATGAAGGTTGATTAAATGGATTAGAAATGCTTTTATTTACTTATTATTGTGTTCATCCTTTAATATTTTTTATTGTAGAAAATTTCAAACATACAAGGAGAAATAATATTGAACTCTCATGTCTCATCATACAATTTAGATATATGTCACTGTTTTGCTAATCTTAATCTATGTATTCTTTCATACATACTGTATTTTTTGCTTGAGTATTTTAAAGCATAACCAGATTTCATACTTTTTACCTGAAAATGTTTTAGTATGCATCTCTAACTGATAAATGTCTTTTTAAGAACACCATGCTTTTATCACATTATGACAACAATTCCATAATATCATTTGATACCTATTCCATATTTAAATTTTTCTTTTTAGGGTTGGTTTGTTTGAATCAGGATCAAAACAAGGTCTATATGTTACATTCAAGTATGTCTCCCAAGTCTCTTTTATACTGTAATAATCCTTTCTTCATCCCCCTTTTAAATGCCATTGAAAGTCTAAAGAAACTGGATCATTATTCTGTCTTTAACTAGTTGCTTCCATTCTGTATTTTTTGAGCTGAGTCCTCTATCCCCTGAATTTCCTATGATAATTAGATTTGGAAGCAGTGCTAGATTTGGATTCAGCTTTTTGGAGGAATGTAATACTTTATAGGTAGTACTATATGTTTCCTAATGACCCACATAAAGAGGTACCTAATGGAATGGCTGTCTGTCCCACTAAGTGATCTAAGACTGCTTGGTATGTTTACATGGTTTCAGCCCAATCCCTCTGTTGCAAAATTCCCCATCAAATTTTCACCCAATGGTTTTAGAATATGTTGATGATCAATCATTTCAAGGTCCATTATTTTATTTAGGGGTTATAAAATGGAAGTTCTGAAGTTCTCTAATTCTATCATTTCTTCTACTTTTTAACCAATGATAAAGAAGAATTTTCTCTCATCTGCTTTTTTATTTCCCTTATATAAAGTACATTTTTGAAAGGCAGGATATAAGGATATAAGTTGGTAACCTGATAACCTCCAATAATGACCAATGATATTGTTTTAGGATCAATAAAAATGCATTGTTTTTTATTTGACGGGTTTTTATCAATGTGACACTTATCCATCCCTTATGATTCTTCTTGTCTAACTTGAATATGGTTGTTTGCCTTTGTTATTAAGTATTATATTGTAAACTTAAAGTCAAAGTTTATGTTTTAATCTTTGGCTATTCATATCAGAATAATTTACAGTGAGATAGGCAATAAATATTTGTGGCATGGAATTGAATAGACTCAAGTCCATATAGAACATTTAGGCTGGAGGAGGCCATGAAAGATTGATTAATCTAAGCTCTGTTGTCAGGCAAATAAATATCTAAGCCATTTGAGATACATAAAATAGATAAGTCACTGTGAATCTTAAAGAGCCCTAAGGACAAGGATTCCAGAACTCTTAGAAGGATATTTCCAATTAGCATTTAAAAACCTCTTACCTCATCGTTGAGATCAATATGTTCTTTTTATTAATCCCATTTTTCTTCTAGTATTCTAGTGGAAGCGAAAAAACATTCCTCTTACATATTTCCTTTCCCATATTTCTTTAAGCCAAGGAATCTGTGTGCTGATTTTATTACTTCAAAAATGGACTTGTGTTCCAAGTTAAATGTTATTTTTGGTTGCTTAAATTGATTATTTATAGTATTCTGTGATTGTGTTTGCATTAACTGGTCCTAATTGATTAAGCAGCTGTATATAAGTTTCCTGTTGCTGCTGTAACAAGTTACCTCAAACTCAGTGGCTTAAAATATTACAAACTTATTATCTTGCAGTTGTAGGTCAGAAGTCCAATCTAGGTCTCACTGAGCTAAAATCAAGATGTGGGCAGGGCTGCATTCCCTTTTGGAGGCTCTGAGGGGAGAATCTGTTTTTTTGCCCTTTCCACTTTTAGAGGCTACTGCATTCTTCTACCTCAAACTCAACAACACTAGGTCAAACTCACGTCACATCCATGTCATGTCATGTCACGTCACGTCACGTCACGTCACGTCATATCACGTCACGTCACTCCACTCTTAGCCTGGCCTCGTCTGCCTCTCTCTTCTACTTTTAAGGACCCTTGTGATTATTTGCAGCCCACCTGGATGATTCCAATTACTCTCCCTATCTTAAGATCAGCTAATTAGCAACCTTAATTCCATCTGCAGCCTTTTTTCTCCTTTGTCATGCAATCTCACATCTTCACATGTTCTGGGGATTAGAATGTGGGTAATCTTTGGGGGGCTTTATCCTGCCTGCCAGAAAATGTATGTGTGAAATTTGTGGCTCTATTCCCTTTCTGCCACCACCTTACTGTGTGATCATTCTCTGTTCTATTCATCTGTAATAGGTATATTTTTCCACAGATATGCTGTGGTTGGGTTAGTGAATTCATGATCATAAAGTGATGAATTAAATCCCTTGAGTGCAAGGTGCTGTAATGAGAGCAAAGAATTTTTATTTCCTTATGGAAAAAAGAGCATCATTTACAGTTCCTCCTCTTTCTTTTGTAATAAGATAGTGGCATTTTTTTCTGTTGAACTGAGCCATATCCAAACACAGCAAATTACTTTCATTTTCAAAACAAATATTAAGTGCTACTTTGACACATTTTACTTGTTTAATGATGTGTTTACCATTATTTCTCATTTTACCACTGAAATGAGAAGCTGTTGATTATTCAGAAATATTCAAGCTAACATTTAGTGATCTGTGGACTAATACTCCCACTGAATAATCATTTATAAGCATTTCTGTGCGTATGTTAATATCTATCTACTAAGTATTGACAGAGGTGTTTCCAAGCCACTTACTGGTCTTCTATACAAGAGGAAAAAACATAGAATCCTCCTCTTGCCATTTTATAAATTAATAGTCATATAAAATTTCTGTAAAAATTGATCCAAGATTGTAGATTAATTACAGCAGTAAAAACACTGTAGTATTTTCCCAGGTGGCTATTAATAATATTAATGGCCACCAGAGCCCTGCAATGATGTGATAAAATGTGATTCACATTTAATAGAGTCATAGATTCTCTAGGTTTCTATATCCTTTTTTTTTTTTTTTACTCACATCATAAATAGTCTCACTTCTGGTTTACATTTTAAGCTTTTGCTTCTTACTATTATGTTCAACTGCTGATAATTTTGCAAGTGCCTAATAAAGTAAAAAATGAGAACTTTCTCAACATTGAACTTTAAAGATTCATACTTTATGATGTTCTGTTGACATTTGAAAATACTTTAATCAATGTCACCTGGGAAGGAAGAGTTACAGCCCATCAATTATGTAATGCAAGTTGAGGGGTCATTTTAGTATCCTTACTGCAGAAAAGGCTTAAATTAAAAAAAAAATATATATATATACACACATATATATATAATGTATATTCACCACTACCACAAATTCTGACTGAAAATTTTGCCCTCCACCCAGGTGTTAGGACTCCAAAGGGTTTGCTGAGGGTGAATGTTTTAATTACCATATTCTCACAGCTGCTAATCCTTACACTCCTTTCCCTAAGAGAGCATATTTCTCACACTCAGATGGGGGAGTTGCCATCTTGCCTGTAACTCCTCAGAGTGAGGCTGGCAGTGGTGAGGAGGAGGCCACAGTGTTTGTGCCCCGGAGATACTCTGACCCGGAAAAAGCCCTGGACCAGAACGCTAACATCTGTCTTCTAGGAAAGATAGGCTTCTACCTGAGAGTCAGCATGATATGGGGAAAGAATATCTGTGTATTAATACTTTTCAGTCAGATAGACCTGCATTCAAATTCCACACGGCTTACTGTGGAGTAGTTTTAGGTAAGTCATTTAACTCCTCTGAGTTTTATTTTTCTCATATGTAAAATAGAGAATAATCTTTCAGAAGTATTGTGAAGACTGTAGATAAATCATATAAAGCAGCTCATAGAGGCCAAGTAGGCGTGTTTTATAGATTTTGTCAGTTGCTGTTATATATATAACAAGCCAAGTGGTCTTAGATGATGGACTTAACCTTTCTGAGATTTGTCTCCATTGCTAATAATGATTGGACTAAATCATAAAGTTTTGGTCAGCTCTAAGAATTTAGTGCTTAGTTTAAAAAACCTTGGTCTAAGTGGTAGTTCTGTGGTTTTGTTCTGTTTTGTATTTAAGGATGGGGAGGTGGTGTCAGTAAAATTATAAGGGTAGATTGTTTTAGCAGAGCTGTCAGTTATTGAAAAAAAAAGCCATACTCATTCCTCTGTCATACCCAAGTATGTTTTCTTGGCAAGGACAACTCTCAAAACAAGATTGAGAAACAAAAGCAGCAAAATCTAAGATTATGCCCCAGCACCGTTGGTGCACAATCTCCCATGGTCATTATCATTCCTTAATTGTCAACGGGAGATTCCTGTGTCAAAGCTGCTTGTTTGGTGCCCTTAGCGAATGGAGTTGTCAGGTGCCCCTTAGAGGTCTATATGTGTGGCCTCCAAAGGAGAATATGGTGAGTCCCCAAAAATACATATCTGAAAGTGTTTGTCATCTCTACATTTCATTTTTCCAATCCCTCTTATTCTAATAAAGCAATTTTGAGTAAGAACATAGCAAGAATTTTGACCCGCCCTACTAAACATAGATCAAAATAAGAGCATGGCACTGTTTTGTTTACTTAACTGATGGCAATTTTATCTCAGCAAGTTCAGGCAAGAATTTAATCATCTGAAGTTTTTCACTTTTTATATCACAGGAGAAATTTTCAAAAATTTTTAACAAGGTTTATTTACAACTATTGACCCAGAAACGAATAAATATAAATTATATACTTACAAATTTTAATGCAATTCATATATTAATACCCCTTACAAGTTTACCCTTGATTTTTTTTTTTTTGAGACAGAGTCTCACTGTGTTGCCCTGGCCAGAGTGCCGTGGCGTCACCCTAGCTCACAGCAACCTCAAACTCCTGGACTCAAGCAATCCTTCTGCCTCAGCCTCCCAAGTAGCTGGGACTACAGGCATGTGCCACCATGCCCGGCTAACATTTTCTATATATTTTAGTTGGCCAACTAATCTTTCTATTTTTAGTAGAGACAGGGTCTCGCTCAGGCTGGTTTCCATCTCCTGACCTTGAGCTATCCTCCCACCTCGGCCTCCCAGAGTGCTAGGATTACAGGCGTGAGCCACTGCGCCCAGCTACCTTTGATTTTTATATTTGTATAGAAAGCAGGAGGAAATACACAATTTTTCTTTTTTTATAATGGTAACCCATAGAATTTCAGCTGCCTTTTTCTTTTTCATAAAAATGTTTAAGCATGCTTTATTCATCTTTATGGAAGTGGGATAAAATATAAAATAATAGATGTTGCTACTATTTATTTACTGAAGGATAAATGTCACAAGAGAGGTGGTTGTAGATTCATTGAAGAAAAATAGCTAGAAGTAGAGGTTAAAAATAACTGAAAGAACTATTCAGTTCTGAAATAGAAAACTTCCAAGAGCAAAAGACTGTAGGAGCCTTAGATTTCTTTTTACCCTCAATGTTATTGTGAATTTAGAAAGACGATGAATAAATGAGTGAATAGGAGAGAGGAAGGGCAGAGACCTAGGAAATCTGAAACAGCTATGGGTACCATTTAACATGGATTTTTCTCTCATTTAAAACTATTTTCAAATGTCGTCTAATTCTCAGTTATTTCTCTGGAAATAGATTTACCACTTGGGAAGTGTTTGTATTTAAATCTTCAGATAAGTCCAAGCTTATCATTAAAAAAATTAGGAATCCTAGAATCATTTGATTTTCCTCCAAGGTATAAAACTTAGCAGAACTTACGCCTCAAAAAGATTTTTTTTTAATTGGCCTACTGGATATCAATTTCTTAATAAATGTATGCCATCTCTTAAACAATTCACCATGAGTTTATATAAGAAAGGTCTCATTTGATAAGAGATGACCATTTTATCATGTTTTGGTACAGAGAATATCTTTTCAAAGTCCTATTTTTTTCTACTGGATTCAGCTACAATGTTTTCATGTTCTGCCTGACCTCACCAAGCGATAAACTGTCTCCAAGTCTATCTTTTCTTGGAAATACAATTTAAAAATTCACAATATTTCAATACAAAGCACAATGATTTTTTTTCAAATGTATTACACAATGTACTGAGACCAAAATCTAACTTTTTATGAGCCATTCTCTGTGATATCTTAAAGGGTACCCCAAAATGACTAATGGCCCTTTCTGTCACGGGACAAAAAGATATACTATTCCAGCTTCATCTCAAGAGTCTTGCTATTGAGAAAGAGTCAAATGGAAAGACAGCTGCCAATAGAAAGATAAATTAGAGAGTTATCTGGAACTATGCATGATAATATTTCGACTTCAGAATTTGTATTTAGGGATACATTTCAAAATTAAGGAATATAGTGACATCAACTTTCCTAATTATCCATATACTATTTCCCTTTAAACGTTTACTTTCCTTGGGCACTTGGTGCTCTCTGGCACACATGGATAATACCAAGTGCTATGCTGTGAAGACCAACATTTGGTTTTATTCTGTTTTGTGGTGTTCCCTGATTGTTTTGAGTAGTGTGTGTATTTCATCTGCGTCGTGTCTCACCAGCCAAATGGTGAGCTCCTTAGGGCTGGGGCTGAGTCTCACCTTCCATCGTGGACTCCACAGCCAGGGTGAGTGTACCCATAGCTGTACGGGGTAGACAATATATGCACAGTATCCATACTGCAGCTATAGACAGAGATATAGCTACGGTAGCTGACTACCCAGAGTTGGCCGAGGAAGGCTCTCTGTCAAAATAAAAAGTCTCTACTCGCCTATAATGGAAATATCTGGGAGAAAAAACTTACTCAACTGGGTTAAGGGGTTGACTCTACCTTATTAGTAAAGCAACTGTATAGCCTGGTTTATCTGGGGTGGTCATGGTTTATATCTGTTGTTCTGGCGTAATTATTAATTGTGCTCCCCCTTCTTTCACTACTATCCCAGTTCAGTTGAAAAACCTATAGGCTTAATCTATATCTGGGAGAAAGCTTAGAATTCCTAGCATGGTCCCCAGCACTTCATAATTTGATCCCAAGGTGGTAACTCAGCCTTTTCTCCTGACATGGGGATGCTCCGCATCAAGAAAAGAGGGACAAAATCAAGGGGAGGTTGTCATGGGTTTGCCTTTGCTGTGTGTGTCCATTCTCCAGACTGGGCATGTAGTCGCTGGTCAACAAATGCTGGAGTGGAAGTTCTCATCCACTTATTAGCTGATGAATTAAAGATTTTGAGCACCCACAAAATGTGTGGGGTCAAGGGCTTTACAGAAATGGGTCATTAAATCCTTATAATAACCTTGTGAAGCAGGTACTATCATCATCCTCTTCATCCCATTGGAGATAGTAAATCCCCAAGAGATTAAGAAATCCACAAGCAGCACTGGCCCCAGGGCCTGTGTATCTCACCACCATGCCAAAGTGCTTTTTTCCCCATGGCATACAGGGAAAAAACTCATCCTGTGAAACTTATTCCTGACGTCTCATCCCTACATGGCAAAGCTGACTAGAACATTCAAAAAGAAAGAAAAAAAATTCTTGCTGATTTGAAGGCTTTGACTTTGGATACCATGTGAGAGCTAATGTGACCTAGCTTTATTACTTGAAAGAAAAATATCCAAATGAAGTCCTGATTTTTCAATAGCATTTCCTGTAGAGATAACATTAACGAAGTGATGAATTCGCTGGAAAATGTGCGCGCGTGCACAGGCTCCATGTCAAAAGCAAGCCCTTGCCAACCTAAACCGGCTAACAGACAACACCCTACACCAAACTTCTCTGTGGGGTGCACACATAAAACAGGCAAGGAAAAAGCTACAGGCAATAAAGCCAACAATTTTAATGTCTAACAGGTCTGCTAAACTAGGAAAGGCTGTGCACTGGCTGTTGGGACAAGTGGGTAAGAGAAATAGTCTATTAAATATCTGCTAGCCTTGCCAGGGAGAGAATTTGTCAGGGCATGAAAGGGAATCAGGGTTAGTTTGGGACAGTGGCTGAAGGAGATGCCCCCGATTCTGTGCCAGGACCACAGGAAATCAGATGACCTGGAACCTCAGAGTTGTGGTCAGTGTGCAGGGACTGGGAGTGGAAGGGTCCGGTAAGGGCTGGCTTCACCAGCCGGCGACCAGTGCACTCAGAGGACCCTGTGTTTGAAGTTTAATGCTCTGCTGTTGCTGTTAAGTATTCTTCATTTTATCTTGCTTTTATTATTTTTGTATTTCAAAATATTAAGGGGGTACAAATGTTTTTGTTACGTGGATAGCTTTTGTAATGCTTGAGGGCTTGGAGCCTGGGCTCTTGTGCCTTGGTCTCCCACCCCCTTCTCTAGTTTGGTTGTCAACTGTCTTGCCTCCCTCCCCCGCCCCTGGCCCCGGCGTCCCTGCTGCCTAGCTGGCCTGCCACTTCCCATCCCTCTTCAGTGGCGTTGGCTGCCTTCCACCTCCAGCAGGACCTTGGGTGTGCACACCTACGTGATGGTGTCTGATAGGATGTGGTGGCAGCAGTCCTAGCACAAGCTGGCAGTGCCACCGTGCATTCAGTGGGGGATTTGGCGTGGGCAAGCCTCCCTCCCACTCCTATTCAGGCACACAGTAAGTCCCAGTGCAGAGGTCGTCATCTCCTGGGGTCCATCGGTTGGGGTGGCAGATCCTTGGGAAGCGGAGGTTGGCTGTTCTGCCTGGGGGGTGAGTTAGGGGGAAGACACTTTGATACTAGATCAAAGTACCATCCGCTGGTGGGAGACAGTAAGGTGTGGGGGGTGGAGTTCAGGGTCTGCACCCACCTGCAGAGTACAACACTAAATAGCAAATAAACATCATGACAGGCCACGACAGAGATGATAAATGAAAGGAAAATTTGTTATTGTCCTTTTAATGGTACTCATTTGATGGTCCCACCTTTTTTTGTATCGGCCCCTCTGAATGCTACAGTCGGCCCTGAGTGAAGTGCTTGTTTTCAATAGCGTTGCCTCCCCAACTTTCCCAAAATGAAAGTAAAACTCAGAAAAACTCCAATAATGTCTTCCTCAGTGAACTATGTCTTTGATATGAGCCTCTGTTGGGAAAAAGAGTGCATGCATCTTTCCTCCCAGACAACTTTAGTAAGCTGTGAGCAGTGAAGGAATATAGCAGAGCTGTTAGGGGTACACAGTACTGTACCCCTAGCAATACAACCTCCTCTTCCTTCCATCCCCCTTTCTCCACATGCTCTCTTCAATCAAAGCTGAGTTCCCAAGTCAAATTTAGAGCCTCCACTCACTCTCTACAGTGAGGAGATGGGGGGTTGTTTCTCACGGCTGCCATCAATTCCAAACAGTTGAGAGCAGCTTCTCTTGTAACATACATTCCAGCGTAAGCTGTAAACTCCCTTCAGAACAGGTCTGTGAACATTCTGGAATCTTAGCAATGGCTGCTGCTGTTAGTCATTTTTGCATTAGTGGTTCGCTCTGTGGTATGGCTGGCCGTGCTTCTGTGGGTGGTTTAACCTTCAATATTGGCCCAGCCTGCCTGGGGCCCAGGCCTGTGGTCTGTGTTTTAAAGCACAGGAGAAGCCAGAATTGTCTCTGAGCCGTGGGGCATAATAGAGTGCTCTATCAAACTGGGTGTGGGTTTGTTATTCAACAGATCTTGTAATGTTTAATGGAAATAATTACTGAATAGTGTAGGATTTGCTTTAAAATTGCTTTCTAATTATTTTTCAAAGAAGGAAAACATCTATCATTTCACACAAAAACACGTACTTTTTATAAGGAAAAAAACCTGTTTTACAAATAGGCTAATCAAAGACTAATTCTCTCATTAAAGTTTATGAGCTTTTCAAAAAAGATGATTTGCTTTTGCTGACAGTGCTATTTCCCAGCCCCCTATTCATTTTTTCATTTCTTCCTGTAAAGTCTCAGGCCTCATCCATCTTTATTCTAGTCTCAGGCATTAAAAAGATAGACGATTCATTCATTATTTCAGAACATGTTTATTGAGCAATTACTATGATACCGTTTTAAAGGTACATAAATGAACAAAGCATGAACTGAGAGTCTGGCCTAGGTCCACAGTAATCTTTAGCCTACCACGTCTTTCCTCAGGGTCTTAGAAGTACTTCAGAAGTGGAGGACTTATTAGTTTGTCATGGTTCGTAGTTCTATAGATATTCTTTTTGTACAACTAAGTGCAACATGCTAGTAATCCACTAAGTGATATATTAAAATTTTATATTCATAAACTTAGTAAACATAGTGCAGTCTTGATGTTACTTATACTTCTGTGTATTCTACTTGGACCTCTAGCTACCATGAAACTTTGCATAGCTATGAGCACCTGCCTAAGAATATAGTAGAATTTCCCCAATTTTCTAGAAAAATAACTCATCAGTGTTTTTACAGAAGATGTCCTTTTTCCTGAAAGGACACTAGTGATGTTCTTGAGTTGGTCAAGATTATCAATTGCTGCCGTTCTAGCCTTTGCTT
This sequence comes from Cheirogaleus medius, assembly GCA_008086735.1. Lineage (NCBI taxonomy): Eukaryota > Metazoa > Chordata > Mammalia > Primates > Cheirogaleidae > Cheirogaleus > Cheirogaleus medius. The sequence continues at coordinate 69,485,204 of VBSM01000272.1, forward strand.
ATGTAATTACTTTAGGGTCACTTAATTATTATATTTTCAGATAGGTTTTCTGTGGTTGTTATTGATTCTGTCCTCTGGAGTGATACATCTTTTGCAGCAACAATATTGGGAGTCTGTCATTTTCCAGTAACTGGTTTCAGGGTGGATGAGGATGACAGTTCAAATATGAATCATTTTTATACTCCATTGCTGAAACCAATTCACTGTCATGGTGTCAACTTATTATTACTCAGTTCTTTGTCACTGGAATGTAAGAATGGGCGGGGTGGGCAGGGAGTAAGGTTGGTTAACCTACTGAAATTTAGAACCACTGGTAAGTGGCCTTTCAAGAAATGAGTAGACAAGTTGCATTCTGCCCTTGTTTTATGTTCCAACTTTGCCTAGATTGACTTTCTCAGGCTCCTTCTCCCCTTCCCTCTTCGTGGACCAGCAGGTCAGGGGACCTGCCTGCTTGCAACAGGGGCAGAGGCAGCTCACATGGGACAGCAGAGCCAAGGGCCCAGGCCAAGCTGTTTGGTTACCACTCTGTAGTCACACTTAGGAGGTTCCTGTTTTCAGAAGTGACTAGTGGGTGAGTGGAACTCCCTGACTAAGCTTAAAAGGCAGGGAAACTTTTCAAGGGTGTTTTTCAAACAGACATTACTCAGTGTTTTGTTGATAAATGAGGCACAGAAGCTGTCTGCCTAATGTCAAGAGCTAGGGAGAATGCTTAAATTTAGATTATACCTGCTCAGGTCAGAATACAGCCAAGTGAGGCCTGTGGACACCTACAAATACAAATAAGAATTGAGAATATTTCTGTTTTGGAGATTTTCATGGACAGCATATTTTTTTTTATTGCAGCATATTATGGGGGTACAAATGTTTAGTATGTGTGTTGCCTCCCCCCCACCCCCTGGAGACAGAGTTTCAAGCGTGTCCGTCCCGCAAACGGTGCGCATCACACTCATTATGTATGTACATACCCATCCGTCCCCTCCTCCCTGCTCCTATCTGCCCGATGCCCGATTTTTTTTTCAAGTTCTGTGGGTGATTTTATTCTTATTAGGGGGTCTCAGGATGTGCCACACTGGCTTCTAATAAAAATATCTGTCTTATTTCATCAAATTCTAAGGTCCCTTTCACTGTAAATCATTCTATTATTTTATATAAAATTAAGAAAAAATAAAGCTGCTAATCAATGGCACTACTTTTGTATCCCTTAGGGCTTTTATTGTATGCTATTGAAAGAGCTTCCTTTGACTCATTTACACATACATTTTATATTCTTTTTGCGAAAGAGATTTTTATTTTTTTAAATAAATTATTTGGAAGCGTTTTAACAGAAAAGTTGTAATGATATTAAAGAGAATTCTTGTATACTTTACATCCAAATTTTTCTATCATTAACATCTTACATTAGAATGGTACATTTGTCACATTATTAACTAAAGTCTATACTTTGATTTCCTTAGTTTTTATCTAAGGCCTCTTTTTTCTATTCCAGGATCCTATCCAGGCCACCACATTACATTTAACAGTCATGTCTCCTTAGGGTCCTGTAGATGGTATCAGTTTCTCAGACTCTCCTTTTTTTGGTGACCTTGACAGTTTGAGGTGTCTTGGTCAGGTATTCTGCAGAGTACCCTTCAATTTAATTTTGTCTGATATCTTTCTCATGGTCAGACTGTGGTGTGCAGTTTTGGGGAGGAAAATATCTATACTTTTAAGAAACATTAGAAGTAAAATATAAGCCAAAGAGAGGTTAAATTAGTACTAAATTTCTTCACCTTGGGAGTCCAACTCTTCTGCTTCATCTTTCAAGTCATCAATAGCCTTTTTCCCCACACAGCATCATTCTCTGTGCCAGCAAGAACACTGGGGATGCAGTGTTGTAAAACAGTTCTCCACTGGATTTCCTTCCACATCACTGACCCTCTTCTGCCAGCTTTGAAGCTGTCACTTTCTTGACCTTACTAGAAGGTGTCAGGCAAGGACAGCAAGATCACACTGCTCCTGGACAACGGCAACTGTCAGATACCATCAATTGTAAAACACATTTGGGACATGTTCAAAGATGAAGGGAGAAAGTGTGTCTTAGAATCAATGAAATATGGAATTCTGAATTTTGAATATGTCATAAAATAGTTTTGTGTTTAATATTGCAAATTACCATTTGAAGTTTTGACATGCTTTTTATATCTCCAAATCAAAACCAGTAAATCCCCACTGACCAGAATAACAAGATATCAAATTTTCCTTTATTAGGATTCTGTTTCTCTCAAAATCTCAAGGAACTAGTGCAGCCCAGATGGAGCTCTGTCTGACTTTCACATGCGTTGGAAGAGCCGCAGAGTCAACTCCATTCACAGCCACCTCTATACTGAGCCCCGAGAGTGTTGGTCCTCTCCCATCCGACCAGGTGCCTGCTGGCTGGGATCCCAGCACAGGCTGGCACAGCTCTTGAGAGGAGCCCAATCTATGAGCAGCTACTGGCTCAGTCCAGTGTTCTTGCTATGCTTCTAGGGTGGCAGCCCAAGGTGCCAACTCTCTGCGTCCCAAAGCAGTCATTTCTGAAGTTTCAGCCACCCAAAGAGAGCAATGTAGGAGGTGATTCTAGCCTCTTTTGCCGGGAACCCATAGGGGGTCATCTCTTCTCCCTCTTTGGAGGTGCACCAGGGATTAAGCCTCAATGTTCTTTTTTAAACCTCCAAATAATGATACGGGTAATCCCACTTTCTCTTTTTTAACATAAAAATAAACCTAATTACTGGCAAAGGTATTTATAGACTATCTTTAAGAGGCTCAATGCTCCCTACATTGTGATCTTGAAACCTCTCTGGGCCTTGAAGAATGTCTGATCCTGATTGGGTCCAAAAAGACCTAGACCTTAAAAGCAAAATAGTGTGAGCAGAGGGTGCCTCTTCCTTCTTTTGCCAGAGTAAAACCTACCTGCCCTCCACAGATCTGGTTTCCAACAAGACATTTGCAAGCCAGGCTCTCCTTAGTTGATGGAGAAGGTGGCTTTCTACATCTTATGACTTCCGTGACTGAGGAAAGGAATTAGGAAGAGCACTAGATCAAAAGGTTGTTTCAAACTGTTGTTTGATACTCTGTGTATATTTATTGGAGGACTTATATTTTTCTTATGTAGTTAAAATAAAACAGACCATGAGTAGGAGTACTGTATTAACTTGAATTCACTCTTACCAAGTTGCCTATTGCTGATTTTGTGATCCTCCCTGAGAACAAATGAAAATAATACTCTGTAAAACAAGGAGGTACCTCAAAGAGGAGGTCGGATGTAATATGGTTGGCTGCATAATATTTTTTTTGCTGAGATTGAGTCTCAGTTACTCAATGAAAAATCTGAAGTAGGTTGCAAAAGTAGAGTCATAGTGTAACATTTAGAAAAATAGAGTAATAAAAGGGGAAATAAATAAATGAGAGTATTTTGATAAAGCCAGGGAGAGTTATTCAATAGAAATGTATATATACATAGCATCCTCAATATTTAGTAAAAGAGGATCATACATTTAGCTTAATGTTTTAAAATATTAAGGAAGTATTCCACTGGATTATTAATTATTAATGAATAATTGGCATTGAATTTTTGTCAAATGCCTTTTCAGCACCTGTGGAAATAAGTTTACGTTTTTCCCCTTATGTTACATTCCTGGAATAAACTATCCTGGGTCATAATGTATTATTCTATTATGTGCTGCCAAATTCTGCTTGTCAGTAATTTTTTAGGATTTTTTTGCATTGATACGTTTATGAATGAGTTTGGTCTATAATTTTCTTCTTTTTGAAATTTCCATACTTTGGGTGTGATGTTTGCTTAAAAATTTTTTTGAGCAATGTCCGTCCTCCATTGTAACATGTCCTTAGACCTCTCGGGGTACAAACTTCTGCTTTCTAGACATCATCAGCATCATCATCATGAAAGCTAGCATTTAATCAGCACTTTGTGTATTAGGCTCTGCTATAGCTTTAATCATTGTTAAGGACACTATATGACTAGGTACCATGATATTTTTCCCCCATTTTGCTGGTGAGGAAACTGAGCCACAGAGAGTAAGTGTTTTACATTGGACTGGTAAGTAGCTGAGTGGGATTTAATCCCAGGCTCCAGAGCCTCTGCTGTTATAACCAGAAATTTAGCTTGACATGAAATCAAATTGTTAAAGTGATGGTAAAGGTAAATAAGTATTTTGTGTTTTTTCAGGCCCCATTACCTGGTTTCTTTTAGGATCATCCTGGCTTATTTTATGTTTCTTTCATGGACACTTTCATGGCAGAAAGTTTGCATGGCAGAAATAAGCTTCACCGTGACAGCATTCTGGAGAGGGAGGCTTGCAATGCAGGTGTCCTCTCATGGGAGCAGCCCCAGAATGTGAGAATTGGGATTTATCAAACCACATCATGGGAGGATTATTTGCATTACCAAAAACAAAACAAAAAAAAAACAGCTTTTTTTTTTTTTTTTTACAAAGGAAGCCAATAGATTTCCTTAAATGGTAACCTGTCCCCATCATCCACCATAGGACATTTAAAATATTAAGCAAATTAGATTGAATGAGTCTGCAACATTGTATAGGCTTAACTATTAGGAATGGAAAGTTTGTTAAGGTAACTGCATTCTATAAAAATTTTCTTAAATTGAATTTTAATTATGTATCTTCTCTAAATGAAGAAGTAATATATTTTGGCAGAATTTTTGATCAGGCTGCAATGTATTTATTTCCAGGATTCTACAAATCCACACAGAATTTCACTGTACAGAACAGAAATAAAAATCTAGTTTTATTTTCCTTGCCTGTGATTCCAGTGAGCACAAAGACTGTTGAAATACGTGTATGTTGGAAGTATTTGATGAGCAGTGAGAGCCAACACATGCACCCAGGTCCTAACATCTGTTCCAATTTGTAATTGGCTGTCACAGCCTATACTTTATGCTGTGGTCATAACAAAAAAGTATTTTTAAATTGCTCATATAACTGTATGTCTTGAATCATGACACTTTCTTTGGCTTCTGAATATGTTATTTTCCTAGGTCTTTTTTTCAAAAAAAAAAACCCACTAGGCACAATTAGTATCAATAAAGGAACTAAAAGGTTAGCTCTTTGCCTCAATGAGAACAATTCAGAAAAACTAGGGGTTTACCTTTGTTTTCTAGAAGTGAACTCCTGAGATTTATTAAAAGGGCATTCTGTAGACTTAAGACAGTTACATAATTTGCAGGGCCAAGTACAAAATAAAAATGCAGGACCCCTGGTTTGAAAAATAGGGAAAAAATTGTCATTACAGATGCTAAGATATAAAGCTTTTCCCTTTCTCCCATGGTCCCTCCTCTTAACTTGTCATGATGTTATTTTATTTCCTATTTAATGTCATTCTAAGTAGAGAAAAATTAAAATTTAAAATTATTAGCATGAAATTTACCTTTTATATTATGCAATGCCTGTTTCCAATGCAAATGTGAAAGCCTTTAACTCCTAAGTGGAATTACTGAAATTGCACAATTTGTACTTTGTAGTTCATACATACATATGTATTTTGTTCTTACCAGAATAGTAGAAATGCTGTACAAAACTCCAATTTTTATTTCACTTCTTGATAATGTGCACATTCTAACCAACACTCTTTTTTTGACTTATAACTAAAAAGAACTAAAAAGGAAAGGTACTATGGGATGTTCTATCTTTCCCTTTCCTTCCATGCCATCATTTCAGCTTAAGTGGTCAGTTAATGAAGGGTAACATCAGTGTAGTGATTGGTTAATGTAAAGCAGTGTGTGAAAATAAAAAGATTTGATAGGGTTCCTTGGTTAATTCATATTTCTTAAGATGCCAGTGCCGCCTTTCTGCATTTGAAGCAAGTTCTGGTTGGAATGGAAAGTGTGGCCTCTCAGAGCTCTTAGTTCACCCTCCCTGCCCCGGTACTCAGCCGTAGGTGTGACATGCTTATCTTGTTCTGCCTTTGAGTCTTGCTGAACCCCCACACATATGGGTTCCTTTGGAATGCGATGCTAAAAGAGTGCCTTGAATGCCCTATGTGAACGGGGAGGCAAGAACTGCAGACGTGCATGCTCCGTTGTCTCATCAGACTTCCCTTTTAAAACATGAGTTCAAAGATAAAAGTAGTAAGAATTTCAAGATGGCAACAGCAGGACATTAATCCAAGTACAGGACCCTTCTGAGCATGGGGCCCTGTGCGACTATATATGTCTTGTGCTCGTGAAGATGACCCTGCCTCAGTGATCCCATCTACAAAATGGGGTGATAATAGCAGGCTCCAGGTAGGATTGCCATGAGGAATAATTAAGTTATAAATATAAAGTTCTTAATACAGTAGCCTGCACATAGAAAACAACAAGCAACGCTCAGTACATGGTAGTTTATCGCTCTATATGCCCCCAAAGATCAGGAAATGGTTATTGGATTCCTACTAGGGAACTTGTTTATTTGATTTGGGTCAAGCATTCCCTATATGAGCCCCACTCAGCAAGATGGTCTTTCAAACACACATACTCTGGAAAAAATCAACACTCCTTGTTCTGTGTGGTGGCCGTGATGCAACTGTGCAGTCGTCAGCAAGGCTCTGAGGTGAGTTCAAGAGGCTGCCTGGGTATCTTTATTCAGTGGTCATCGCTGAGGCAGTTTATGGCGAATAGCGCTGTGTGGGGTGTCCAGAAGAAAACAAAGGCACAAGTCACTAAAAGCAGTTGAGTTGCCAGGTTGTCTCCCTCTGAAAATGCAGTCAGCTCTGCAAAGCCTCAGGAGAGAGAAAACCTCTGTTCCAAACTCATGCAGGGGAGATATTTGAACCCAGAATGAAAACAAAACAAAGATAGGACGTCTGCCTGAGTAAGTAGGGGTGAGCTCCGGTTGGCTACAGCATCCAACTGAAATCTGGTACAGCGTGAGTTTCAGGGTCCAAAGTTCCTGAAGAAATATTGTAAATAATATTTCTCAACTGGTTAATCCAGTAAAGCTGCTTATATTATAAAAGACTATTTTGTATGCCTAAGATACATTTTGTTTATTTATAGTGTTTAACCAACCATTCATCTTGGAAATAACAATTTTTTTAAAAATTTGATAAATGGCCCCTTATTGAGTTAGTACACATTGATTGCATTAACATAATTTTATTTAAAACCTAAATATTTTTAAGAATTTTGATATATTTCACTGGTATGTGTTTAAGTGAAAACAATACTAACCTATAAATTGTTCATTAAAATATACTGGATATGAAGACAGGCTGAGAGATTATACAAACAGGATAAAATCTAGGGAGGGCATTATAAATATTCACGTTCCCAGAACAGTGAGCCGTGTCACATCATGCAATAGGTAAGACTTATGTGTCTTGTGTATGATTTTCCTCCTTTCATTTTGAAGCATCAGGCTTGACCCTCTGAGGAGCAGGCTAACAGAATGGACATAATCTTATTTTTAAAAATCTCTTTGCCCAGAAAAGCATTGATGAAAATGTGGCATAAAATCTGTGTTTAGCAGGATTCTTTTAAGACTTTTCCCTCACTCTTGTCCAATTGGTTTTGAAAATCTGGTCTAAATTTTCATTTAAAAAACTTAATAGACTCAATGGGCTTCTCAGGAAGCATTAACTTTTTGGATTTCTGGGTCCTCTCACTCACTGGCGCTACGGTTACGGAGGGTGACTAATTCCAGGAAATGCTGAGTCAGGGCATGGGTGTGCTGCCTCCAATGCTGGTTCTCAAAGGATTTTTCTAATAAATAATGTTATTGTTTCCAGATGCAGAGCCGAAATATCTAATAGTTGTGCGACCTGCTCCCCCTCCAAGTCAAAAGAAGTCATGCTCAGGTATAGTCATTTTCATTGACCTTTTTTTTTTTTTCCTTTTATTAACTTGAAACCATGACTTTTCATCTTTTGTGTACCCTTGGAGACCAAATGCCTTAGGATGCCTTAGGAATTCAGAGTGGGAGATTTAGGCCCTTGGTCAACAGTTTACCCTGCTGAGGAAGTTGCACTGACTGGGAGTAGAGCCTGCTTAGGGTCTTCTCCTGGCACCACCACTTGCAAACTGCAGGGATTGACGCGAGTTATTGGACCTCTCTCCTCCTGGGTTCTGCTGTGTAATCCGGTTGTTGTGAGGATTAAATGAGTCGATGACAGTGCCTGGCCCACTGTGGGTGCTCATTTGGGGTCAGCTCCTATTAGCCTATTCTATTCTGCAGTGTGTGGACTCATGCCCACTATAGTGCCTTTCAGACTTTAAGGGCAGAGTGTTATGTCTAAACTTGCTTAAGGAGACTGTTTACATCTCAAAAAGATAACTCATTCTTGTGTATTAAATGGATTGGAATTTAGGTATTATTTACTCCTTTTCTCTCCCTTCTAAACCTCTTCTACATACTACTCAAACATAGAGGAAGGATTCCTTTCATAAAATAACAATAACAACAGCAACACCCATCTTCCCTGGCCTAGGAAGACTTGAAATAGGAAAGTAGAGAACACGTGAATAAATAAGTAGACACTTTCTACATGACTAATGGAAGATTAAAATCCTACATCTGATTTTACTACTAAATCTTCTCAGATCAAATAAGCTGGCCATTGCTATAAGGAAGAACCGTAGAAGCTGTGAATATGCTTTTCCATCTGATGTTGCATCTTCCTAACTCTGTAGAAAAGAGTTGACCACACATTTTGCTTTTCTTTTTCTAATGTGAACTGATTTATGAATAATGATCTCCTAATCATGTTTCTCTTTTATGGTACACTGGATATCACAAAAAAGGATTTTTTGTTTGTTTGCTATATTTTTCTATAGGGATAAGATGGGAGGGAGAGCATTCAGCTATTCAATTATACTGAACAAAGGGCCCTTTGTAGCTCTGTACTCGGGCTCCTAGATGTATCAGCCCAAACCTGGTTGCCAGCAATCAGTTGCCACAATTTCCCTCTCCTCCTGTTGATTTCCATTTCTTTTAAAAGCAGCATTGAGTGGTTAAGCATTTTAAAATATACACATTTCTTTTTCCTGGCCTTTTATCCCAAAGAAAAAGGGAAATTTCAGTCACTCCTTACTACTTATTAGAGTTGTCCAGGCAGTTTTCTACACACTTTAAAATAAATATACTCTCAACATTTTAAGACTGTATTCTAAAATATTGAACAATAAGGTCAAGCATAAATATGGTTCCAGGGGTTCCAAGAGCATGATCACACCTTAGTAGCACTTTATAATTTCACTTCAAATGCTCTTGAAAACTGTGCCATGCATGTTGCTTCTGTCAGATGTAAGTTCTGTAAGTTGTTATTCCAGAAATAAACCTTCAGAACCCAGAATACACATAATTTAGTGGTGGCAAATTGTCTCATTGTAGGACAGATGACTTTTTAGAGATGTTTAAAATAATTTTCAAGAATAGTGATTGGTTACTTGGTTGCAAACATGTGTTTATCCTTCTCTGTAAATTATTCCAGATCCACCTGTAATAGTGCCTCATACGATGATGATTCGAATGGTCTATGTCTGGCCTCCAAGGAGGGCAGATTAGCACCTGGAGGGAAGCTGGGGGGCACATATAGTTTGAACAAGCCCTGAGGTGATTCTGATATTCTCTTTTAATCCCTGAGTTAATTTTCACTAATGTAATACAATGATCTCATTCATTTTACAGATGAAAAATAAGGCCCCATGAAGTTTCAAGGGTGTCCAAAGTCACACTAAGAACAAAGTCAAAACTCAAATCCAGGTCTCCTCAATCATAATCTACTTTTATTTTTACTACATTACTGGCTTAGCTCACAATGTATGAAGATAACAACATTTAGGGAACCTAAGGCTTGCGTGACCAAGTAATTATTTTACTAAGTTTGAATCTTCAAAATGATTAATTAAAATTTATGTGGCAGATACAAATATAAAATGGAAGCTATTAATATTCCATTAGTCATTACATTATTCCCAAATACAGATTACAAAAACAAAAATTATATCTGTTGCCTGAGAGGAAAGGTGGGGTATTATATCCTGAGCAAGATGAAACAATTTCCTGAGCTGGTCATAACAAACTGAAAAATAATTTCTAAGGCCAGTGTCATAAAATCCTCGAAATGAAATGAAAAGGAACTTGATGTTTTCACACTTTTCATCATTTTACCAAGTCATCTTTATGCATTTTACTCAAATTATGACAATATACCAGATGTTTCCAGAATTAACCTGTATGCTGCCTCCGTAGGTAAAACTCGTTCTCGCAAACCTCTCCAGCTGGTGGTTGGCACTCTGACACCAAGCTCCGTCTTCCTGTCCTGGGGTTTCCTCATCAATCCACACCATGATTGGACTTTGCCAAGTCACTGTCCCAATGACAGGTAATTCACCATAATGGAAAAATTTGGTTTTCATCTGAAAATTAGCAATTGTTTTGAATAGTATCTGTACATGCTTTAGAAGAATGTATAAATAGCAGGACTGTTAGCATTTCCTTGTCACCTATTCTCTATGCAGCCCGTTGTACGTGTGAGGTGAACAAAGACACATAAGTCAGGGGCCCTACCCGGGAGAAAGTTACCATCCACCTGAAGAGAAAACACAAGTATTTTTAACCAAAATAATAAACTACAAGGGAGAAGGAGTCAAATAGCAAGTTGGCTGTTTGATGGCTATTCAATGATAAGTGTAATAAAAGGTCAGAGAAAGGGGGCTGAAGGCAGTTAGAAAAGACTGTTAAAAGGTGGAAAGGTGACTGGAAAAGAATGAATCTTCAATCTGATGACTGACGAACTGCTTAAAGCAGTTCTCAAAGTGTGGTCCCCAAACCAGGCAGCATAATTATCACTTGGAAAGTTGTCAAAAATTATTTTTTTTCTCTCTTTTAAAGAGCCAGGATTTCACTCTGTCGCCCAGGCTGGAAATATAGTGGTGTGATCATAGCTCACTTCAGCCTCGAACCCCTGGGCTCAGCTTCCCAAGCAGCTGGGACTATAGGCCTGAGCCACCATGTCCAGCCAGGCAAATTCTCCTGTCCCCCTCCAGACTTACTGAAGCAGGAACTCTAGAATGGGGCCAGCCATTTGTGTTTTAACAAGACTTCCAGGTGATTCTACTGCGGCTGATGTTTGAGAATCACTGGCTTCGAAAACTGGAGAGACTTACAGGGAAAGACATAGGCAGAGAAAAAGCACAGAGTTGAAGATGAAGCTATCATTGTCTTTGGCAGAACAAACAAGAAAAATCTAAGCAATTTTTTAAAATTACTGCCATCCATCCATCCATTCATTCAACGCACACATTTGGCACTATGTTCTAGGCACTATGCTAAATGCTGAACCATGATTCTAAATTGGTTATAAAATGGTATTTATTTATCAAAATATTTACTATTAAAAATTCAGAAATTTTCATCTGGACAAGCATTCAAAATTTTCAAGCTTCAATCAAGACATTTTTAGAGTTTAAATATATTCAAAGTGATTTTTAAGTTTTAGAAATTTTTTTAATACAATTTTATTGAGGTTTGATTTTTAACATAGTAAAATACACAGACCTTAGTGTACAATTTGAGTCAGGACAATGTATATAACCATGTGTCATCCTATACTCACCAAGAAATAGAACATTTTTATCACCCTGAAAATTGCCTTCCTCCAGAGGCAACCACTATTTTGATTTCCATTACCATAGACTAATTTTGCCTATTCTAGAATTTCATATACATGGAATCATATAGTATGGGCTTTTTTTGTGTGTGTGTCTTCTCTCATTCATCATGTTTTTGAGATTCATTCATGACATTTCAAATATCAATAGTTCATTCCTTTTTTTATTCTTAAGTAATATTCTATTATTTGAAATATTCCAAAGTTTGTTTATTCTGCTGATGGCCACTTGAATTGTGTTGAATTTTGATTTTTATGCATATAGACTTTATAAACATTTCTGTATAAGATTTTGTGGACATACACTTTAATTTCTCTTAGAAAAATACCTAGAAGTGGAATTGCTGGGTTACAGAAAGATGTATATTTAACTGTTAATATGTTTAGCCTAACTGTTCTATCTCCAGTCCTACAAGCAATAGATGAGAGTTCTGGTTGTTCCTCATCCTAACCAGCATTTTTTGTTGTCAACATTTCTCATTTTACCTATTCTAGTATAGTAGTATCTCATTAGTTTTAATATGTATTTCCCTGTACTGAGGATATTGAGCACTTTTTCATGTATTTGTTGGCTGTGTGTATATTTTTTGTAGTGTTTTATTTATTTTTGTCTAAATTGAACTAAAAGAAAGACCTTTAAAAGTGTTTATATGTTCTCAAAAAGTACCTTTCATATGACTTTGATTAGGAAATCTAGACTTAAAAATATCAAATTTTTCTTCATATGTCCATGTTTCTCAAGGGATAAATACTTTGAAAAGGGCACGTAAAAGATATTTCCAAAACCCAATTTTTGGAAAAATAATTTTAAATGTTTCAAAGAATCTGAAATATTCCTTATTTGACCCACCACTAATCCCATGACTTACTTTGTTTGGAAAATGGACTCTTAAAAGAACATGTTTTCTTACGATAATTCCAGTTTCTAGTGGATTAGTCCAGGGTGCCAATGCTGAGAAAATAAACATTTATGGATTGCTTTTTTCTTTTCATTTTAAGAAAATTCTCTTATAAAAAAGAAGAAAAAGAGGGAGGGGAGACAGTAAGGGAGGGAGAAGAAAAGGAAGTTAATCTGCTATTCTTACAGCAAAATGCAACCTGATTTTTAGAGTTATTCACTTTTTTGATAAGTCTTTGAGTCTGTTTGTTTTTTGGGTATAATTTCCTCCCCTGCCCTCAAGCCTATCCTTTAATTTTACTTGGTTCTACTGACCCTTCCATGAAATAATTTATCTGATTGATTCTAATTGATAGATGTTGTCATGGATTAATTGCACAGGAGATAATGAATACGGAGAAAGGAAGGACAGATAACCTAACAGAGCTAGGATTTTAACCCAGGCAGTCAACTCTAAGGCCCAAGCTATTCAGATCACACCAGATCTCACCCTCACCCCCTTGCACACACATCCAGGCCCTGTTCTCTTCAAATAGACGGCATCATGCGTGTCAAATCACAATATTCAAAATCAATAATTCCATTTTGAACAAAGTCTTTTGAAAGATACAATAACAGGTCAGTGCAAGATGCTTGCATACTTTCAAACCAGAGTTGAGTGGGAGAATCAAGGTATTTTTGACTGAAATAGGGAACAGTTAGGACATGACTTAAAGGGAAGAATTAAACAGTAATGACTAAAAAGTAGCATTTGGAGTGCTTGTGTATTTCATTTACCCGTGCCTCCTTTCTTTCTAGTTAGCACAGCTAATAAAAAGCTGAGGTTTCAAGACTTTGTGGTGTTCAAGGAAAAAACAATAGTCCTTTTATTTAAAAGATTTGGAAACACTGCACACATTATGAGCACCCGCATAAATCTACCAGAACTGCAAATGTATGTAAATAAAAGCAGACTTGGAGAAATCTACCTTCATATGTTCATACAGATTTTTATAGAGTTTAGACTAATCCAGTAGGATAGAATCAGCAATAATAGCTACAGGGATGATTACTACTTAAAAATTGGAAGATTAATACAGCTGAAGTATTCCCTCAGGAATAGCTTCTTGCAAAACCATTGGTATCTGAATGCTCTTGGCTTGCTACAGGAACAGCAACTGGTATCATTTTAATCTATTGTTATTTGGCACCTCTATATAGTCTCTGATGTTTGCAAATCATTTTACCTTTGTACAGTCTCACATAGCCTATGCAAATGATGTATCAAAGAGTTTTCTTTACACCTTGACTTTGGACTTTCTCTATCTAAGCTCTTGGGTAATAAGTTTCCGGTGAGAAAACTCTCATTTTTTGTTTTGCTTTAAGCTTGGAAGTATTAGTGAAATGTCACTTAATTCTTTGTGGCATGTTTCTATTCATATTTGCATAGGGTCTGCATGGGCCTCCCATGTTTTTAAATCCTTTTCTAAGTTCTTATTGGAAAGCAGATGTGTTTCATTTACAGTTTTTATTTTCAGTGGGCTTTGAAGGGAAGAGTGTACATACATTTGTCCTCAATGTATCCTAATTTGAAAGAAAATTTTCAAATTGGCCCTGATGAAGGGTAAAACATGTTTTAAACCAAAATTTATTTCACAATTAGTATCAAATTTTTCCCTTCCCAAGTTTCCAACTTGTTAAACCTTTCAAGATTGCTTTAGTTCTTATTCCTTTGCCAATTTATTCAAGCTTTGATTTATTTAGAAATCATTTTCACATTTTCTACCACTCATATTGTGTTTATTTGCTCTTAATGTAGAATGAGGGCTCTCCTTTTTGGCCAGTCCAGAGCAGGCTCTTGCCTTTTATTTTTCCCCACAAGTTTTTAGGAAGTGGGTATTTTCAATGTCTATGAATTCTCACTGGGTTGAGCCCAATACCTTCTTACCCATTGGTCTTGCCATGTAAGTTTCAAGCTTGGTGAGGTCAGGGACCATGTGTATCTTGCCCACCATTATTGCCCGAGCCCCTAGGCCAGCATCTGGCACATAGTGGCCCCGAGTGAATGTGTGCTGAAGGAATACGTAGAGAAATTGTTAACATTTTCACTGTGTCACCATTACCTCAATCTCAACATGACAAAACTGAATTCATACTTTTTCTCTTGAAATATCACCTCATTTGTCTATTTATTACTTTCTAAAGTACCATAATTGTGCCATTCACCCTAATTTGAAACTTTATTCATTTTTTATTTTTTATCTCCTATAGCTTCTGAAGGCCCCAAGTTATATTGATTTGCTTTTGAGAAGTACGTGTATCTGTGTCTTCTGCGTCTCTGTTTCCATGTTGGTTCCAGTCCACGTACTTCTCTTCTTGCCCTGGATCCTGACAACAGCATCCTGGCTGCATTCCCTGCCTCTTGTCTTTACTCCAGTCCTTTCTGGCTTCCACGGTACTGAGGAACTCTAGACTTTCCACCATCATCTTGTTCTTTCTTCATCCCCAGTTTATCTTTCCCTCTTCCTCTCTCCTCTTCTTTCCAGGAATGTATTACTGATTTCAGACAGTGCTGGTGATCCCGTCCTTCCCCAATGATCTCCTCTCTCTGACATTGCCCCTTCACTGCCATTGGTGTCCTACATGCTCAAGATTCCCTGACCAAAACCAAAAACTCCTGTCGGTCCTGTTATAATCTTCTAAGCTACTTTTCAATCTCTTCTCTTAATTCCCAATCTTCTCACAGTTTTCTGCTCCCGTGCTCTTGATTCCTACACCACCCACACAGTCGTGTTCCTTTGCACTGGCTTCCATCCCCTTCCTACTATTCCACTGAAATGTCACTTCGTGGTCACCAATGATCAATTCATTCCAAAGCCAGCAGGTTTTCTCAGTTCTTTGTCTTCTTCACCACTCTGTGGAATTGTTGGCCATCCCCTTATTCTTGAATCTCTTTCTTTCCTTGATATCTGTCTGTAGGTTTTCTTCTTGTCCCTCTAACCATTCCCCCTCCTCTTTGCTTGCTGCTTATCCCACCTCCTCAGTGTGGAACAGTGGGTTTCTTATCTGTGGTTCCCTCCTCGTCTTACCTGTGCCCTGTCTCTAATATCACCTCTATGTAGAACAGTGTTTCTCAAACTTTGTGCAGACAGTGTTTCTCAAAGTGGTGCAGTGGACCTCATTAAATTATAGATTCTGGTTCAGTAGGCCTGGGGGAGAGCCTGAGAGTCTGCATTTTTTTTACAAAGCTCCCAGAAATTGCTTTTGTTGCTGTTCTACAGAGAACAGGAGAGGTGGCTGGTATGTAAATGACTTCCAAGGCTGAACCTTTTACCTGGACCCATTTCCAAAGTTCTAAGACTGTTGTCCATGGAATATTTTCATTAGAGTGACCAGGTAACCGTGATCACCTCACACTCAAACTAAATTCATATTTTCTACACTATTTAAAAAATTCTTTTTCAATCACTTTACCTACTCTATTCTTATATTTAAAACTTAGTTTTTATTTTTAAAGTCCTCAGCAGACATATTCCATAAGGAGTCTGATCTCATAAATTCTTTCCTAGAAATATAACTTTTATCTGTTCCTATCTTGTTCTTTATTTTGTTCCTCTGTGAGATCTTTCCTTGTTATCTCATACCTGGGCTATACCTGGTTAAGATGCTTTCCTCCAGTTTCTCTGTGACTAATTTTTCCAGAGCTGATGAATCTAGCTTCCTGCATCACTGCCCAACTTACTCACCTGCTGAGGCATCACCACCAGCTCCCCACTGCCTGGTAAAACGAGTCATATACTCTCTCAAAGAATATATCTCAAAGGATACCTGAGTCATGCTCCTGAAGTGAGCATCAATCTAGCCCACTCTGCTTTCCCTGGGCCTGGGTAGGATGTTCTGATTTAAATCACACCACTGGGATGAAATTTATAATAAAATGTAACCTGTTAGTTCGTCAAGTTCAGGTTGGAGAATCCCTCACCCCTCCCACTCTCTGTACTCTGCTTTCTGTCTGTCATCTTAATCACACACAATGCATGTCTGCCTCCCTCTCTATGTTATGAGCTCATTTCTGAAGTTCTGCAGTGTCCTGCTCATCATCTCTCTCACAGACCTAGCATTATGTCTTACTGTAGTAGATCTCAATCAATATATAAGTGAATAAGCAAGTGGAATGTCAAGAAGAGGCCCTAAAAATCCTTAAGCCAGTCCATTCAGCCCTTGAACCTCCTATGTGACATCACCCATCCAGAATCCACAGTGAGCATCTCCAAGGATGGCAATATAGCATGAATGTTGAAGATACAAATTCTGGTCACACCAACTTAAGCTCAAAACTCTGCTTTATTATTATCTCAGTGGCCTTGAATAGGTTACTTAAATGCTTTTAGCCTTGATTTTCTTATCTGTAAAATGGGTAACAATAGTAATAGGGTTGCCAGAATAAGGTGACACATGTCCAATGGTCAATACAGTGTATGGTATGTAGTAAGCACCCAATAAATGGTACTGTGCTTGTTGCTAGTCTGCTTGTTGCTTTTTATATTATTTTATAATTGCTATCTCAAGCCATTCCATTTTAGATAGCACTAAAATTACTAGAAACTGCTGTTTCATTGAATTTAAACCAACCAGCAGTGGGTGATATTAAATGAAGAAAGGATATCTTGGAAAAAGTTGACCAGTTTGAATATTATCACAAGAGTCCAAAGATAAGGACTTAAATTGCCCCTTAAGTGCTACTTAGGAACAGAGAAGAGAAAAATGTAAGGGAAATCATGTAGGAAAACATACCTAGACTTGACACTTGATTGGACACGGGGGAGAAAGGACTCTGAAGTCAACAGAAATGGGGATCACAAGAGGAATGGATTTGGGAAGGAAGATGAAGAGTAGATTTTAAGGTAGTTATGAAATTCAGGGAGGATTAAGTCATTTGATCATAAAAAGATTTTACTGTAATAAAGAAGTCAGACACCAGATTGCAAAGAGACTTAGACATTTTGGGTGGTAAGAAAGTGTGAGAAAGAAGATTATTCTTAAGAAATTGTGTTAAAAAATGGAAACTAAAAATAGTGGTAGAGTTAAGAGAAGAATATTAGTTTTATTTTTGCTTTGGTAAAATGAAAAGTATTTAAACAACTTTTAGACTGGAGGGAAGGTTCTTGAAGTATCAAGAGAAAGATCAGACAGCTGATGGAATTAGGAAGTAGATATAAAACTACCAAGATGCTTATTTTTGAGAAGAAGAGATATATTACATCCCCTGAAATCAGAGAGTGAAAGGAGAAGAGAGACTTTGAGAAAAAAGGGATGAGGGCAGAATTTATCAGTGGTTACAATCTCAGTAAAGCTGAAGCAACAATGCTGAAGGGGATGTCAGAAAGTGTTTTTGACATGAGAATAAAAAATGTGTGAAACAGATGTTTTAGGAAATGTAATAGTAGTTAACCATATCAAAATCATTGCTGGAAAGAAAAAATATAAAAAGCCCAAGAGATAATCAACCATGTACACTGTACTGGGTAGTCTGTAGAAGGACTAAATTTATTCTGCTGTTCAATCTTTCCACTTGGTGTAATTCACTACCAGTTACATCATAAATTCAGTTTATGGAGTTGCTACCTCTGTTGCAGGTACTTTATTAGAATAGAATGTTTGAAATATTGCTCAAATGAATATCTAGAAACAGGATCTCAAATGTTGTCCAGTCCCCTTCTGAGAAATGGATGCATAAGTGGGTAAAGAGACTCCCCATGGTCAGGCTACTAGTTTTCAGCTGACTAGTATCCAAGCCAAGCCACTATCTGCCTTTCTACTACCTCTCGAGGAGCTATGGATTTTCTAAAGCTCTCAGCATTCAGATTCTTGAGGAGTTCCAAGCACAGAATAATTCCCGTTGAACCAAATACTACCATCAACAGTTTTGTACCCCTCAATTAGAATATGTGATACTCTGGTTCTTAAAATCCAAATTTCTGGAGGCAGGCTGCTGCCTGTATTTTTAACAGACTTGTTGCCTCTGTGTACACGAGTGCCCAGCTTTAATCATTCACAGAAAAAGGTGCAACCAACATGTGCTCCTGGATGTCCTCAGACAATGAGAAGCCTCTGACTATGTGTTATGGTAAATACACAATAAAACCAAAAAAGCCTTACATAATGCCAAATGCTGATTCCTTTTGCTTCCATTCTGGGTCATTTTATCTGTCTCTTTCCATTTCTTTTTGCCAAGCTCCAGAGTAGAAAGAGAGTCCAATGCAGTACGAAAGGTATTAGATTATGAGTCAGCAGCATTTGCCTGCCTCTGTCACTGATTGTCAGAGCTCAGGCACTTCTTGGCCTCTTTTTCTTCTATGATAATTCTTGCTCTGCTCCGAATTTATTGTATGGATCAACTTGTAGTAAATAATCTTAAGTCTTCTGAAAATGCACAATGCAGACATTTATTGTATTTTGCTCTGGGTTGCATTGGTTCTATAGGAATGCTGCATTTTGATAAGTGAAGCCTTATATGATGATAGGTTGCAAAATATAATTAAAGACCTAATGGCTTAAATCAGTATTTTTTAGTGATTGAACTATTAATCATTTAGAGCAATTATATTCTAATTTTAAAATGACCCTGCAAGCACCTACATATCCATTCTGTTCATTCTACAGATATTTATGGATCACCTACCATGTGCTAGATTATAAAGCACTGTTTATTATCATAAGGCCTAGATTTTGTGTAAAAATCAAGGAAAATGTACTACTTTAAGTGTAGTGATGTCATTTGTTCTCTCCTTGAAAAAAAATATAGTGCTATAAAATAAATAAAAATTTAGAACTTGTCTACATTGTATCAACTGAGACAGTGGTGACAAGGACGAACCCAACTATGAGGAGAAGAGCTAGCTGCCCAAAGGTTTATTTTCCCTGACAAACTTAGTACAAGAGAGGGTATTTCAAATGCTTTGTGATAAAAATTAAAATATATGTATATATATATACATATATATAGGCAGGATTTTTTAAAAACACATGGTTAAATTTAGGTTTTTACAAAAGGACAGAACATTTCTGTTCCATTTCATTTATGGGGAGTTGATATGAGATCAAGTTGATTGGAAAGCCTTGAATTTGGCCTTTGGTAGTTCTGTTAGCAATGGGGGGCCTGGATCATGCAAGCAATTAAGTCCTCGGAAATGTATCTGCACTCGAGATACATAATCATGGAAGCCCATCTGGTCTGATTTTAGCTTCTCGGCATTTCTCTAAGGTCCTGTAAAAGCCATGGCAGGGAAAAAAATAACAAAAATTCCATGCAGTATACTTGTCAAGAAATATATTTCGTAAATCACTGTTGATATTTTGACTCAGGGGACACAAAGGAGTTCTATTACAATTTATTACAATTCTATAACATTTGTTTCCAGTAGCAGTTAGTGGTTTGGCTGGAACAGCCTCCACTCATCTGTCTTCTACTACTTTGGAATGGGGATTGGAGCCCTGAAAGCAGCTTTCACTAGAGAGAAGCAAGCTAATGAATGATTCCAAGCTTGTCAGTTGTTTGTACCTAGTAAGAAAGTAGGCTGAATATGCAAATGAATCTCCTCCTCTCTGTACTTACTAAACTATAAACCCCCTGCTGACTTAATGGGCATGCTTCCTTTGCACAAGGTCCCCCACTTAGAAGGGCCAAAGTTTGGTTTAATGCTCTGCTGTTGCTGTCTTAAAATTCTTAATTTTTGAAAAAGGAGTCACGTTTTCATTTTGTGTTGAGCCCCATAAATTAGGTAGCCAGTCCTGGGTCCTCATTTCCAGAGATTCTGGGTAGTTGTTTTTGTGTCACCAAGAACTGGGAACTGGCACTTAGGGGGTGCACAATAAGTGTTTTTAGCATGAGTACATAGGTGACTTTTTAAAGCTTTAAATAAAAGCAATTAATCTGAATCTTAATCCATTTAATTTTGCTGGTGTGGGAAGGGGAGAGAGGTATTCAATTTTTGAGAAAAAAATCTAAGATATAAGAAGGAACCTAAAATGGTATATATACCCAACACCTGTTTCCATCATAACATGGCAGCTAGTATTTTATTTATTTAAAAATAAAAAGCAAGTAGAGTTTATTGATCCCACCTCTAATTCTATTCTTCTCCCCACCTGCTCATTGGAAGACAAAGCACTAGTATAAATGGCGTATCCTTCCAGTATTATCCCTTTACAATGCCAGGAATAATTTATGACAACATATTTTGTGTACATGTCTTAATATTTATGTAAATAATATGAAAGTATATATTCATCGTTCTGCAATTTGCTGTTTTCATTCAATATTTTGTTTGTAAAACCTATATTGATACATGTAACTCTAGTTCATTCATTCTTGTTACTGTATACAGTAGTAATGAAACCCTCTTCTTGATCTGCTGCCACACTTAGGCTGTTTAGAGTAGAGCCAGAGGAGTCTTTCTTTGTATTCTGGTACTGCCACTGGTAAAAGTCATTAGATAGGGGATACTGGACAAGGTAAGTGAATGTTCTAAAACTCAGTTTTCACATTTGTAAAATGAGATGAATAATTTATACCACTTAAGATGGGTTTTTTTGTGACAATTAAATGAGATATATAAAACCCAGCATGTTGTAAAGGTTCAAAAAGTAGTGTGGGAATTATCTTACTTTGACATATATAAATCTGAGTATTATGAAGCCCAAAGTGCAAATAATGTAATAGTGATCTTGAATTTGTATTAAGTTTTCTTATTATACTCTTAGCTTTGCTATTGGCCTTAATTCTTTTTTATAACAATAAGAACATTTTGTTCTTAAAATGCAGTGCTGGATACATCTTAGAGTGTGATGTATGTGGGGTTTTTTTCTTTTTTGTTTTTACAAAATTGAATAATATTGCCTCAAACATACTTCCCATGGGATGAAAAGGCTTAAACTCATATAATTATGAAGCTACAATATTAAGTACTTATAGAATTAAACCTATGTTATACTCTATGGTTAATTGGAAAAGAATGGTTATCTAGTGTTTTCCAACTTTCATTTGACAAAGTAGCAAACAATAAACCTGAGAATTCTGGAATTCCGTCAAACCATAACAATGCTGCTATGCAGACCCCAACCTGCAATTAGAAATTAAACACCTAAGTACACATTGAGCTATTTTTGCATCTTCCTTGCAAATTTTTAAAAAATATTAACATTAAATATAGTCTTCTGAGTAGATTGAAGTCTTTGATGTATTAAAAACCTCGACATAACATTCTGAGTTTCCCTGTGATTTTAGAGCATTATATTTTGGTTGTTCAACAGATTTTATACAATTCGCTATAGAGAAAAGGATAAGGAAAAGAAATGGATTTTTCAGCTTTGTCCAGCCACTGAAACAATTGTGGAAAATCTAAAGCCTGACACAGTTTATGAATTTGGAGTGAAAGACAATGTGGAAGGTGGAATTTGGAGTAAGATTTTCAATCACAAAACTATCGTTGGAAGTAAGTACCTGGAACTGTTTGTTGCAGTAAACTTTTTGTAATTTTTTTCTTATTTTTCCAAATATCCAATTTTTAATGATTATATTCACTGTATCATATGAAATAAGTTAATTCCTGTGCCCTAGTATTTAAGAAAATATAAAAGAGGACATTTAATAAAAGAGAATTTATTGAGTATTGATATTTCATAATCTTTTTTATAAGTGATTTTTTACATAAGTGATAAAACAATATTTGATGCCTCTATTGACAAGTCATTGGCCATTGTAGTATTTTGAAATCAATTCCTGACCCATGAACACCAGCTGAACCAAAAAAACAATAATATGTGCAAATGTTCCAAATAGAAACTAGAGCAGTAGAAGTGGATGTAAAAGGACTTTAAGGAACCTTGAGCTTTCTTCTAGTTATCTTTTCATTAAAACTTCATTGGGATCAGTGTTTGAAATGATAATAATTAAAATAATATGCCCAAGTTAGAGCGCAGGTTGTAGCTGCCTTCATAATGATTAGCTAAAATTGATTTAGGAGCAAGAAGAATGAAAATAATATCATTTTCCCTTGTTTTATCAGGTAAAAAAGTAAATGGGAAAATCCAAAGTACCTATGACCAAGTCCACACAGTGGTATGTACCAGTGCACAAGTTTATTTTCAAGATTTTTTTTTTAAAGTTGTATCTGCATTATATTTTTATTTAAATAAGAAAATACTCATTATGATAGACTGAAACTGGATTAACTGACTAGCTATGTGGCATTGGGTAAAGTACTTAATGTTTTAGGACTTAGTTTCTTTTTCTGAAAACCGAGGTGGAAGCATGATTTCACACTATCTCTAATCTGTTTGAAACTCTAAAATTCTGAGATTCAATATAACGATTTTAGTATCTCAGTATTCTGGGTATTTTCAGGTTATGCTTATTATTATCTTCTGTCCCATAGATTGTTTTTTAATATAACATTTCAAGTGTGAAATGATACATGCTTCTAGGTACATTGCTACAGTTCAAATCTTTCCTCTCTGTTTTCTATCACTTCCTACTTAAAAGAGCCAACCCTTACACGATGATGAAGCCACTGGTTTGATTTGGTAACATGCCCAGGCTCTATTCAGTTCATTTAATGTTTGTATATTTTATGAGCCAGGCATTCTCCCGCCCCCAGCCCCCACCAATCTAAACACTCTTTTCTCTCTCACTTCAGCAATTTGGTCCCTCGTGTTCTTTTACCTTCCACTTTTTGAAATCTGTTCTTAGAAAGCGTCACGTTAGTTATGTACTACCTGGTATAACTGTAAGCCATTGTTAGAGCCATCACAGAAATGTTTGCATTTCAAATCACATACTTGATTATAAAATGAAGGACATTATGTTGCCAAGCAGATAGAGGAGGCACTTTGATGAGATGAAGGGAGCTAGGTGCTGGCTTTGGTCCCTATGTGTTGGAAGTATCCAGCCAGGGAATTATCCTAGAGTCAAGTGAACGTGCACACTCTATTTATGGATGCATATTTGCTCTCTTTGGTGTGTGCATGATATATGTAGATGAGTCTCTTTATATCAAATTAAATAGTCCACAGAATACCCCGTTGATTACGTAGCCCAGTCTGGGAGGAAAAAAGTAGTATATGCTTCATTAGAATTAAACACATACACAAAAAAAGAAGGATTGTTTTCAGTGACAGAAAATAGTCTTGGGTAAAATAGAACTGACTGAAAACTAATCCTCATAAGGCAAATGTTGTTTATGTGGTTTGAATTGGCAGGAAAGTATGTTCATTGTGAAATTATTATCAAATAATAATTGTTAGATTATTATGATTGCCAAGTAAGTATTTTGGTGTATTTCAAATCTTAACACAAGAGAGGAGATTGCAGGTAAGACCAGGCCTGGATTATTTTATTTTATTTTATTTTATTTTATTTTATTTTATGATTGGTCAGTTTTTTTTAGGTTTTGTTGTTTTCTGAAATATTTAAAATATTTCCTAAATACTTAAAAATTTAGAAATTAAAAATGGTAAAAGAAGCATTAACAAGGTTACCTATAACAAAGCTACCTACCATGTTTCCCCGAAAATAAGACCTACCCATAAAATAAGCCCTAGGAGGATTTCTAAGCATTTGCGCAATATAAGCCCTGCCCCAAGAATAAGACCTAGTGATGAGCGTGGCTACGCAGCGTATCTGCACAACCCATGCAT
>VBSM01000272.1:69509523-69579674 GCA_008086735.1 Cheirogaleus medius
GTGTCTTCTTGAGGAAAAATAAATATAAGACTCTATCTTATTTTCGGGGAAACACGGTATTAGAGCAATATAATAAAACCATTTAAGTCTACTGTTAAAGCTTTAGAACATTTTATTTTTCTGTTTTCTAAACATGTTTTCATTACAAAATTCATACTATATGTGAAATTTTATATCTTGAAGTTTTCATTTAGTCAAAAATGGCATAAACATATGTCATTAAATGCTCTTCATAAACGTAATTTTAATCGCTTTTTACATCATCTAAATACACTATCATTTACTTAGTTTCCAATTCATAGGCATTTAAGTTAATTCTAATTGTTTTTTAATTGTGAGTGATATTATAGTGAACACTTATAAAGCTTTGTTTGCATTCCTGATTGTTTCCTTAAAATTAGAAGGGAAATTAACAGCTTAGATTTTTAACATTTTTAAGGCTTCCTAATATGTATGGTCACATTTCTTTCCAGAAAGCTTGTACCAATTTACAATCTTACCAGCAATGTATCAGAGTTTGTCTTGCTATAGTACCCGGATTGTCAACATTATGTATCTCCATCACTATGTTTGTGGGTAATATAATAGTTTAAAATGGTTACTTTAATTTCCATTTTTCTAATTATTGATAAGGCAATATTTTCTTCACTTGTTTATTAGCCATTTATATTTTCCATTTAATGACATTTAGTTGCAATTCTTTGTTTATTGGCTGTTTTATGGTATTTTTATGGTATTTTTATTGAAAGAATTTATAGATTAAAGAAACAGTCACTCATTGTGATACCATCTACGAACATTTTCTCACATTTGTTATCACTTTATTTTGTGATACCATCTATGAACATTTTTCTCACATTTGTTATCACTTTATTTTGTTTATGTGAATTTTTGAAATACGCAAGTCTTGGAATTTGGTTAATCAAATTATCAGACTTTTCCATTGTCGTATCTTCAATTGCATTTTATTTTAGGAAGGCCTTCCCTATCCAAAGAGCAGATATAATACTTTTTTTTAGTTTTATAAAAGGTTTGATTTCATAATAATTAAACTTTAAACTATGTGGATTTTATTTTACTATGTTTTATAGTGAGGTTCTATATTGATAGGCTATGTATGTTTTCCAAATAATTAACCAACTGGCTTAATACCATGTATTCAATTGTGCCACTCACTCCCTAAGGTCCCTTTGTCTTTGTCTCTTAATTCCATCAACATTGTGTAGGGAAGGTAAACATGCTGTACCTCACAGGCAAAACAGTGGAATAGAGGTGATCTTTCAACCTCTTCTAGAACAATCCTGATTCTTTGTTGTGAATGGTTTCCTAGGAGGTGTATCTTGTATCCTACCCTCATGGCTGGCATGCACAATCTTTCATGTGACTCAGTGATGTCATTTCTTTCATTCCTTCTTCTAAGCTATCATATCTCAATAATTTGTATTTCTTTTGGCAGAATATTTCATTTAGGGTGAGTTACTCAGCAAGATTGGGAAAGATGATTGATGTTTTACTCCGAGGGAATTTAATTTCTTTTTACTCATCATAAACAGCCATGATAGGAAGGGGCTAGGAAACAACTTCCTGCGTCTGTGACACAGAGCCAGACATTTTATCACTTCAAGCTGTGAGGCGGAGCACTCCCAATTCCAGCCAGCTCTGGTGAGCTATAGTTTAAAACTCTTGGTTATTTCCAAAGGAAAACCCAAATTCATTGAAAAGATATTTTAAGGCTTTTTTGTGAAGCTTTATTATTTCCTTCTGGATAGCAAAAAAAAAGTCTGGTGAACTGACATTTGAGCTTTCAGGTAGCCCTGGGACATGGGAAAGTTGAAAAGGCACCACCTGGGATAACCTTTGATGGTCTGTGTGACCACACAGAATTGATTCTGAATATTGATACGTTAGTCCAAATAAAGTCTATATCCAGATGGTCACCCATCTCTTCTTTGAGACTGATCTTAGAAG
This sequence comes from Cheirogaleus medius, assembly GCA_008086735.1. Taxonomy (NCBI): domain Eukaryota; kingdom Metazoa; phylum Chordata; class Mammalia; order Primates; family Cheirogaleidae; genus Cheirogaleus; species Cheirogaleus medius. The sequence continues at coordinate 69,511,492 of VBSM01000272.1, forward strand.
GCAGTATTTCAAAAGATATGAAACTAATTCCAGATGTTTTAACTTTAGGATTTCAAGCAAAAGACATATTGAAAAATGTTTTCATTCATATAGACATGGTTACACCCTGAATATTATAAACAAAAACTCTTTAACACCTTCAAAAAGAGGTAAAAACGTACTGGAAAAACAATTTGAACTTTAGACTGTCCTTTTTTAAAGGTAAATAATGTTTAGGTTAAATTTTTGAATATTAAATGCAGCCCCAACTTACCCTTTTGTAACTCATGTGTCTGGGAGTGTGTTCTGCTGGTAAGCCCTGGTATAGCCATGTCAGGGACATGTAGCAGGGGTCTCTTCTGATTGGTTAGGGCCTTTGTTCTGTGAGTTGTTAAATACTTTCAATATCACTCCTGCCTACGCTTCTAGAAAAATCAGAGAAAGGGTGTGTACATAAACAAAACCATGATTCTTTCTACAGAATATAAATTGTATCACTTGAGATCCATGTAATAGAGGAACAAATATACTTATCATGATACTTGTGCTGTTTTTTTCCATTTTGAGAATCTATTAATACTCTATTAACTTAATCTATTAATACTCTATTAACTATTAATAATCTATTAATACTCTATTAACTAATAATCTATTAACTCTTTTGTGAAGGTAGAACTTAATGTTTATGATTAGGTTTTGTTATTAAAAAACAAAAGAATGATAGCTAAAATTTTCATGCATTATTTCTATATTTTGAAAAATGTATTTAATTCACTAAACAAAATCAATATTTCAAGTATGTAGCACTTATTAACAGATTTTAAAATGCAAATTTAATTATTTAACCCAAATCTCCCTAGAATCAATGTTGTCCTAAAATACGACATCTATTTTTGCCCTTTTTTCCATCAGAGATCCACCCATATCTTAAGAAAGCCACACCTATTATCAGCAAAAAGAGAAATGGCGCCAATTTTTGTAACAGTTGTCAGATAACGGATGTGAATAGAGAGAATTACCTTTATGCTCCCTACCCACACTTGAAAATTGTGTATGGTAAATGTATTAGGCATTCTTCCATTCTCAGCAATACTTGTCTTAAAGCAGAAACTTGAAAAATAGGCCAACCATAGTGTCAAAGGTATGTGTCTGATTCATTCCCAGTTGACCAAATATTTGAAGACTTTCAAAAGTAGGACATTCAATCCACTTTTAGATTGAATCAGTACATTTTGTAACTTGCATTAGAACATCCTAAAAATGAATTGAAAGCAGAATCTAACATGCCCAAATTCTCTTGAGTCACTGAAATTTGATTTTGAGCAATCCTTAGCTGCTCTCCAAATGGACAGCTCCTCTTTATCTCAGGGCCTGGAAATAAAGTTGAATCCACAATGAATATTCTGACACCACAAAAATGCCAAGTGGGCAAACGTACAAAAAATAACGTTCTTGTATTATCGTTAATTTTATTAAAGCTAATTTTCAAAATAATTTCAGGAAGAAGTTAGTATCACACAGGCTAAATCACAAGTCCCTCATATTGTGTGGCTGCTGCTGCCGTGGGTATTTCTAAATAAGTATAGCTGTCCCTAACCCATCACAAAACATGCCGGATTTGGCTCGGGGGACATTGCCCTTAGCACATTAGCATTCTCTCCCTATTGAGTACCATCAACTACGTACTTGGCCACCATGTCCCAGAAAAATGGTAAAAGTGAATTCTCTTAACCTGACATCCTGCTCAAGGTACAGTCCATCCTGGGTTCTTTCAGGAGAGGATATCTCAAAATGAAGAAAAAATAATGTATCTCTTACAGGGCAGGAGGGAAATATGCTTATTTCTGGCATCTAGTAAACATTTGAAAAATATTTGCCAAATGAAGGGAGAGACGAGAACTGTGGAAGGAAGAAGCAATGGAGTTTTGCAGCAAAAGGCAGGGTTAGCAAGGTGCCCAGAAAAAGGAGCCAACAGGAAAATGGCTAAGAAAGAAAATCACTGCCAGGGTGGTGTCCAAGGACCAGCCAGAACTGTGGCACCTGCGGCACCGTCGCCACCAACTTCCCCACTCCAGGCCCTGTGACTCCAGTACACGTTAATAGATGTTCATAATAGCAGATCTAGGAGAGCAAAGGTCAGTGGTATCTTTTTTAAACCATTGTACATAAAACAGTTCAATCAAAATTGGGTTGTAACTGGTTAAATACTACATTTGGGGAATTATCAGAATATTTCATTTTGCAGTAAGTCCAGACAACAGACTTGTGTTTTAGAAGAAGACACAGGGAAAGGATTCCCACTGTGGATTTCTGGATGGGAATTTTAGAGTTTTTGGCAGAGACATGTTAAGTAGCAGGGCTTTTCTGATGCCCTTTAAAAACATACCTGTAGAGAAGCAGCTATTTGTTCATTAGTCCAATCTTGGTGCATCTTTGGATTGTGGATTAGGCAAAAGAGCAATTATAGGTCTAGAAAGAATTATGCAGCTAAACGATTTCCTTATTTTTGGCAGCACATATTGTACATATATTTTTGTCATCATCTTAACAGAACATGGTCTGTACTTGAGTAAGAACTCAGAACAGAAACTTTGCTCTATTCATGTGGAGAGTAGAATATTTTCCATTTTTCCTTGTTGAAAAAATTTTCAAAACAAATTGTTATAGCAAAAAAAATAAAAATTGATATAATGCAATTCAAAGGCAATCAACACAGTGGTAGGTAGGTAGGCATTTCTGTTATAATGTGTCAAGTATCTTGAATAACTTCACATTTTGCAAATCATGCACTAAGCAACAGGACTCAGTGAAAATAAGAGGACAAGCCATTCAAAAATCTTTGTGACTGTAGCCGAAGCCCTAACAGAAACAATTATTGGCACCTAGAAAGATAATGTGGCTCCCCCACCGGAGACTCCCACGTGGTTGGAGGTTGCTACAGCAGGTATTTAAAATTCTCCAAAATGCCAAACTTGTGGAAGTAGAGAGTAGGATTGTGGTTACCAGGGGCTAGGGGATAGAGAGGAAATAAGATGTTGGTCACAGGGTATGGAGTTTCAGTTATGCAGGAGGAATTAGTTTTTGAGATTATTGCATGGTGGGGCGACCACAGTTACTAAGATATGTAGTTCAAAATTGCTGAAAATAAATTTCAAATGTCTCACTACAAAAAAAGATTGATAAGTGAGGTAATGGATATGTTAATTAGCTTGATGTAATCACTTTGCACTATGTATTTATATCAAAACATCACAATGTACCCCATAAATATATTCAATTATGAAATAAGAAATAAACAAAAAATAATGAATGGCAAAATATAAGATACTATTTTAATATAAAGTTCTCAGAAGTGGTAGAGGTTGTATGCTGGCAACCCTTTTGCTGTAGCAGGACAGGTGAGAACTCAGTGCAGGTGGAGTGGGGCTGCTCTTAAGGTGGGAGTCCAGCTCATGTGAGGGAGTGCAGTATAGCACAGGTGGGCCTAACTGTCTCCTCCAGGGCAAGGTCTGTGTCCAGGTGTTCATCTTTAATTTTCTTGTGATAAAGCCGAAAGAGATCCTCCTGCCAGTACAACCTCAAAGCTGAGAGGTTTCACCTTCCCACTGAAGGTTATACTTCTGTTCCTATTATTCTCCTCTTCTTGCCTGGGAAAAATCCTCTCTAAGTTACATTTACATACCATTCCCCTGTGTATCAATAGCGTATGAGCTAAGTTGCAGCATAGAAGCATATGTGGTGGCTGAACAGACTGTCGATTAAAACAACTTTTCCCAGTTATAAATGTAATTTGCCCTTGTAAGGAATTTGGCAAAGATGGAAAGGTACACAAAATAAAGCTGATACCAGCTTATAAGAAATAACCACCATTAAAAGAAACTATGATGTGTCTCCTTTTGGTCTTTTGTCTATACATATTTGTTATAAAATTGGGTTATACTCTGTATATGTGCTGCCGAAGCGAGCACATAAAATTGGGTTATACTCTGGATGCAAAATTGTATCCTTTCTGTTTATCTATATTCTACATGTTTTTCCATTTTATTATATAGAAGTCAAACATTTGACCTATAATTTATCTAATAAAACCTCTACATTTGAATAGTGAGGTTGTTTTAAATTGTCATAATAAGCATCCTGTATCTTTGATTAATTCCTTGGGCTGGGTTGCTAAGGAGGAAATTACTGGGTCAATGGGTATAGATACTGCTTTTAAAAAATAATCAGATGATGGAAAACTTTTATTTGGTGTGGTTTCTAAACATAATGACTTTACTACAAGAAGAAAAATAGCCAACAGTAACCTTGGTGTTGTGCCTCTTCTTTACTATGGGTATATCATTTATTAAAACTATAGTGTGTGAACAAGTATCTTTTGCTTACAACTGTAAACACCTATTTGGTAAGTAGCTCACATTCAACATGTCCTTGATAATCGGCAGATCTGGTATGTGGAGTGTCTGTATCATGTGTACAGGTTAAACCAAGTATCAAAAAATGGATATCATTCTTGCCCATGCAACTCAAGTCCCCCTGTGCATAATCTTGCTTCCCTTTCTTACCTGTCCTCATGTCTCTCTCTTGTCTGTCTTATCCCCGGCATCATGACTATGTCTCACAGTGATTCCACTTTAAAGTCTAAACACATCCCTAGTTCAACCCACTCAATGACATCCAAACCTCCTATGCGACTTCTGAGGCAACTGGGTGAAGAGAGGAAGCATAGTCCTCTGGGACATGCCCTTCTAATTCTGAGGTCCCTTGTGAATAATTATGTGCAGAATGGTTAAGAGTACAGTATTTGGAATAAGAAATGTCTGGATCTGAGTTCTGGCTCTGCCTTCTTGGGCAATAAATGCTTGGTTTTAGGAGCTCATGGTAACTATGGTGTCTGTAGTAATAGCAGCAGCAATTGGGTACATTCAGTTGATCTTGATTGGTTTTAAAGATTAGTATGTAACTAAGCATATTTTTCAGAGGGAACATAAAGACAGAATTTAGCTGGGTCACATCTCAGATGTAATGAAAATAAACTAATATTCAATACAGAGGATTTCTTTCCATTGTAGTTTCTAAGGAAACTGAACTAATAGGAGCTCTGAAGAAATTGCTTCTGTCAAACTTTTGGATATTTATGAGAGAAACCAAGGGAGTCTAATAAAATAGAGGCAGATGTACATACTAAAGATCTATCCAGTAACTATTAAACCAGTGTCATGGGAAGAGACTTCATTGAAGACAAGAAAGGGCTACTTCCAATTCTCTGATTTGTTTGTTTTTTAAAATATTATTAACACTGATTCAGAAGCTGACTTAGTCCCTCTCTTTTCAGCCGGCGTACATCCCAAAGAAGCTAATCCCTATAACAATCATCAAGCAAGGTAATTTTCTGGATATATGCTTAGAACTATTTTTATTATACTTTTTAACTAATATAAATAAACATGGCACATATTTTCTCAAATTTTTGGACTGCTTTTCAGAAAAAGTTATTTCTAATTGTTTTTCGGAAAAAGAAAATAGTACAGTCTAGTAAATTAGATGTTAATGGGTAATTTTGAGTCTCGTACCGATATGCCAAACTTTGGGCAAGTCACACTGCTCAGACAACTAGGGTCAAAGCAACCACAACGAGTATTAAATTTTAACAAGTCAGCAATATATGTGGAGCTTTGCTCAGGATTAAGTTATACATGAAGTAAGCCAGGAATAGGATATTTGCAATAATGAAAGTAAAAACTGTGATGTAGTGGTCACTTTAGGGAAAGTGAAGATGTCCTTCCAGGTTTCAGTAATTATAATGTCTTATTTCAGTATCCAGTTGTTTTTGTTTTGGCTTCAGCTTTTCAAATTATTATAGTATCTCCATTATTTCCAGAAAGTTTTTTTGGTGGAAGAGATGAGGCCCTTAAAATAGTTCTTAATTTTAAGAGACTATAATTGTCCCACTGATACTCTCAAAACAGGGTCAGGTAGTATTGAAAATTACCCAAAGATTCCTTGCTTTGAGAATATAGGTTTTCTAATCTTTTTTTAATTTTTATTACTTGGTTATGGTCTCATTTTATGCTAGTTCTGATTAATTTGAGGAAAGGGCAGGCTGTAGGGAATGGAGAGAGGAAGGAAATTTTTTGATAATTGTAATGGAACACTTTAGTATAGAACAATAGCCTTTCATTACTTAAAGGCACAGGGACTAAGGAAAGATGTATCTTCTAGTCCTTCTGTTGGCTGCATAGCCAACCCACAGAGCTGCTTTTTATTTATTGATAAAGTTACATCAAGACCTACCCTGTGCAGATGGCTTCACATTATTAGCTTTTTACTGCTTCCTATTTTTTTTCTTTATCACATTATTGTTGTTTTGATTTCAACAGTGATTCAGAATGTTACTCACAAGGCTTCAACTAAATCCCCAGATAAGACTCCCTTTGGAGGAGCAATACTAGGTGAGTCAATCTTGAACTCTATGTCTAGATTAAGTGAATCAGGCTGTTTTTTGATGATAGGGCCTTTGTGGAGTTTTACACGGTTAGCAGGTCTGTTAAATTGATGTTGGTTCATTTCCTTTCACTGTTTAGCATCTGGCTTGTGTCCATGCCAGGCAAGAAGCCAAGCAATGCTACATTTATCAGAGTGTGTTAAAGAAATAGCCCCAGCCGATGCCCAGTGGGGATGATGGCACCCGTCCTACCTGCCCACAGGGTTGTCTGCAGTAATGAGAGTCTTTCTCATATTGAACTACTCTTTTAAAAATCACTATTATTGGTAATGATGTTCTTTGTTCAGCACACATCTTAAGAAGCCATTTTACAATTTTGAGTCTATGGATTAAAAGCCAGAAGATTTAGTAGTTCAGTTCTAAATATAAAAAAATACTCTATTTTGAAAATATGGTCATATATTTTCCAACATTTTAAAGTCTGGGTTAAAACTGACCAAGCAAAATAAAGGTGAGGTTTCATAGTTTCTAGTATCTGATGCTCCAAGCTTCATTTTAGGTCATGATGTATTTTCTTCCCGTTATCTTATTTACATCTATTTCCTTGCAGTCCACCTTATTGTTCCAGGTCTTAATGAAACCACTGTAAAACTTCCTACATCCATAATGTTTGAGATTTCAGATGCACTCAAGGCACAATTAGGTAAGCAGAAAAGTTCTATATTTGGGCTTTGAATGACTGAGCACTGATGTTCTTAGCATGTCCAAGGAGTCTTTCAAATGAGCTGTTTGAGTATCTCAGAGTAAAAAAGTAGAGGCATGGAGGTTGGAGTGTTAGAGATATCCATATAAATCATATTCTATAGGGCAATAGTTATTTTATATTTGCATAAAATATATTTTGTATTTATATAAAATATAAAAATATGTTTACAGGTATAAAAGAAGCATGAACATTTATTAGCCAAACAATAGACATATATAGGTATAATTTCCAAATAGAGTAATTGTTCTAAATTATACTTATTATACTATTAAGAGGTCACTAGATATTTTCAATGAAAATTGATGTGAAGGTCAAGTCTGTTAGAGTTATTTATCTGAGACTGATATTGCTTCCTGCTTCTAGAAAGAACTGGGTATGATTTCAGTGTTTAAAAAAAATAAAACACAGCAATAATATTAATAAAGCAAAATCCACATAAAAGGGGCCCAGGGAGTAATTGTGGTAGTCATTGGGCTGAGTTAGTTGCTGCATCTCACTATCAAAATAGGCTCTGAATTGTCTCTGTCCCAGAGGGTCTCCAACTTGATCAAGCGTCAGAAGCACCTGGAGAGCTTGTGCGCACACAGACTGCCAGGACCCAGCCCCGGAGTTACTGATTCAGTAGGCCTGGAGCCAGGCTTGACCATTTGCATTTCTGAAAAGTTTCTAGGTGATACTGACACTGCTGGTCCAGGGACCACACTTTGAGAACCATCCATCTACTGTCTCTGGAGAATGTCTTGGATTGTTGCTAAATATGGAAGGAAATAGCATGGCATGGTAGAAATTGAACAAGATTTTAAAATGCAGAATGTTTTCCCTGAGCTAGGCACTGGCTAAGAACTTGAGCATTTAATATGTGATTGAATCATCGCATTGTGTGGATGAAGTAAGAGAGGCCCAAGCCCGTTTGGCAACATACATTCAACAAACATTTACTAAGCATTACTCCATGCCAGAGCTGCTAGTAGCCAGGGGCCATCATGGTGACTTGCACAGACATAGTACAAGACAATTAATTCTTCCTCCCTTATTGGAGGCCCGACCTGGCCCCTTAGGAGTTGCTATTTCTTCTTTTTTGATTGAGAGAGAGAGAAAGAGAGAAGAAACAACAAACAAGATATATCACAAAGATTTTCTTAATTCAATAAAATACTGTAGAAGATGGCATCAGACTGGGGTCCTCAGTAGACAGACACTTGCATTAGGCTAGGGCCTGCCTTGACCACCCTGTTGTAAAGTGCTGTGTGCACCGGCTGTCCCACTGATGTTGGTGACAAGTAGCTGCTGGTAAAGCACAGACTCAATAACCGGTTTCCACTGTCCCCTTGCCCTCACTGGGGATTTATTGAAAGAAAAAAGTATCAAATCGAATGAGTTATCGAATGTTAATGTGTCTTTCTTTCCTTTTTTCCAATTTTCTTCTTTGGAAAGTAGGGCCGTGTGGACAAGTTCAGAAGTTCTGTCCACACAATGTCAAACTACGTAAATTTTAAAATACTGAAAAGAAATTGCTGTCTTTCCATGTGTTTTTCAAATATGCAGACACTTAGTTTTGCATAAACACGGATATCTGGATTTGTAGGTTTTTTTTCATTTTTTTGCTTCTTTGATGTGAGGCAATCAGATTGCAAATGTTTTAAATGGTGAACTCTCAAGTTCTCCTTAGGTGTTAATTTTGAGAACCTCCTGGAAGAAGGAAGAAGAAAGCTTTATTAATAGGTAGAAGGACACTTAATTGGGGACTATTATTAGACTTACAATTTTAGAAACATTTTCAAAACTTATGAGTTATCATCTTACTAAGATGTGAAAATATTTGCCAATATATCTTTGTGACTTTGTGCAATTCTCATATTTTTACTTTAAAATATTTATACCTGTTAGTCCTGAAGTAACTTACCTCCAAGAAAATAGATAAGTGACTCTGGACTTCATTTTCTTAATTTGTAAATCAGACTTGATCACCTCCCTTTTAGTTATAAAACCCTGTGATTCTACCCTACACATGTAAATATGGTGTGGTCAGAAAGCTCCCAAATACCTTCAGTGAATCTGTGGTTCGAAGAGTCAAAGCTCAGAACTCTTGTGCTCACCTAGAGTTTGGGAAGAAGATTGACAATTAGTAGAGATGTTTCCCAGACCACTGCTGTCAGTTTTGAACTGGAAAATGTGATGTTCTCTATTCCTTAGTCCTTAGCCATAAGTGATATTTCCTAATCTTTTAAAAATTTTTTTTCAAAATTCCACATGCTACCTTAATACCAATTCAACCTTTTTGCTTTCTTTAATTTAGGGAATTATAGTGGGTTTTTGTTTTGTTGTGTTTTGGTTTTTCTCATATGATTCACTAAAGCTTCAGGATTGAGTAAGATTTTAACGAGGAAAAAATAAATGCAAATGGTAAATACACAAATAGTAAAAACTATGCAAATAGTAAATATGTTTGATAATTTGGCTTTATGGGGAAACAACTATCTCAAATTTAATACATGGAAGTTTCTTGCACACTGAAGAGATTGATAACCCCAGTATGTTTGAAAATGTCTGGTAAATCCAAGGAAAACCCTAACTATCAAATATGTCATCATAACAGACCATGTTTCCAAAAAACTACATTTAAAATTTTTAAAAAAATTTTTTACCTCATATACTTAAGGTATACAGCATGAAGTTTTGATATACATAGTGAAAGTTACCATAGTCAAGCAAATTAACATATCCATCTTCTCGTATAGTTACACTTTGTGTGTATGTGATAAGAACACCAAAAATCTACTCTCAACAGATTTCCAATATACAATACAATATACAATATTATGACTCACGTTGTACCTTAGATTTCTAGATTTATTCATCTTTCACATATGCAACTTTGTACCCTTTTTCCTACATTTCTCTATTTCCTACCTTCACCCTACTCTTCCACCCCATAATTGCTGTTTTATTCTCTATGTATTTGACTTTTTGTTTTTTTAGATTTCACATATAAGTGAGGTAATTTTTCTTTCTGTGCCTAGCTTATTTGACTTAGCATAATGTCCTTTAGGTTCATGGAAATGGCAGGATCTCCTTTTGTAAGGCTGAATGATATTCCTGTGTGTGTATATTCCACAACTTCTTTATTCATTCTTCAACATTTAGGTTGTTTCTATATCTTAGTTATTGTGAATAATGCCACAATGAATGTAGGAGTTAATATACTCTATGAGGTGCTGATTTCATTTCCTTTTGGTATATATCCAAAAGAGGGATTGCTGGGTCTTATTGTGGTTCTACTTTTAATTTTTTGAGAAACCTCCATACTGTTTTCCATAATGGCTGCACTAATTTACATTCCCACCAATAGTATACAAGAATTCCCTTTTTTCCATGCCCTTACCAATACTCGTTACCTCTTGCCTTTTTGGTAATAGCCATCCTAACAGGAGTGAGGTGGTATCTCATTGTGGTATTAATTTTGCATTTCCCTTATAATTAGAGATGTTGAGCACTTGTCATATACCTGTTAGCCATGTCATCTTTGCAGAAATGTCTATTTAGGTCCTTTGCCCATTTTTTAAATCAGGTTATTTGGGTTGGGGGATTGGGATTTTTTGGTCTTTTTTTTTTCTATTGAATTGTTTGAGTTCCTTATATATTGTGAATATTAAGCCCTTATCAGATATATGGTTTGCAAATAGTTTTTGTCAATCCCTAGGCTGTCTTTTCATTTTTTTGATTGTTTCCTATGCTGTGCAAAAGCACTGTTTGTCATGAAAAGAGTGTGGGCATAAATAGCCCTTTATATTATCAAGAGAGAAATAAACTTTCCTGAAGTTAATTATCACTACAATTCAGAAAAGTATTTTTTGAGGTAATAAATCCTAAAAATAACATCCCCATTCCAGCAAAGCCCATCACGGGGCATCAGGAAATGTTAATAGCTTTTGTTCTAAGAACACATGATGTAAATAATGGAGAAATAAACAAGAAAGTTAGTATTACACACACGTCTCCAAGGGACATACAAAGGGTTTGCCAAAGCCAAGACCTAGCGTGCCAGAAATTAAAGGAAACAACTGTGTTGGGAAAAGGTGCAGAAGAATAAAGAGGAAAAGGAATTTCCTGGATTTTAGGCCATGTTCTGATGGCATTTTACTTTCCTATTGCCAAGCCTGCAGTTGTGCAGATAGTGTAGATGGATGCTCATGAGTTGATACAAGGTGTCAAGAGTTCCCCATTCAAATATCGTTTCCATCTACCAATTTCTTTGATGTCTAAAAATGTCATACTTAGAAATATAATATGCCTTTATAAAAAATTAGTGTTATATAAATAATACAACTCTCTTAGGAAGGTAGTTTGCCACTTGTCTTCATTAACAGCCTAAAATAGGTTAATGTGATTGCCAACTAAAAGCATGTTTTGAATAGAAGAAGCTGAAGATTTTCAGAGCATTGCCTGTGAAAGTCTACGATCTGGAGGTAAAAAAAAAAAAAGTCCTAGATCAGCCACAGATCGCTGAGACAGGGGTCCTCAAACTTTTTAAACAGGGGGCCAGTTCACTGTCCCTCAGACCATTGGAGGGCCCTTGGAGAGTGCGGGGCACATTCCACACATGCGCACTGAGGGCCCGGGACAAGTCGGCTGCTAAGCAGGACAGGCAGCGGCGACAAAAACACCTGGCAGGCTGGATAAATGTCCTCGGCGGGCTGCATGTGGCCCGCGGGCCGTAGTTTGAGGACCCCTGACAGATTATTAACAGGAAAGGAACCCTGGAAGAAGAGAACACTGAATAAAGAAATAAAAGAAAACCTCATCATTATATATATGTGTGTGTGTATATATATATATATATATATATATATTTAAAAAGTACCTATAGTACATGCTAAAAATAACAGGGCCAGAGCTCATAAGAAATTCATAATATGAATGTTTTTTGCCATGCTAACAATCAGAATAGCTCTAAACAAATGATGTCAGGAAAAAATATTGATAAAATGTAGAAATTTTAAAAATACAATTTATCATAAAATTATGCTGGATTTCTTTTTTTTTTTAGTTATTACAGAAAGAGTTACTTTTTATGCCTCACTAAATTAATTTTAACAATGACATTGAACATTTCTGTTGTGCAAACATGCTTGCAACTTCTGAAACACACACTTGACAATTGGCAGCAAGTACACTAGCATTTGTGGCACCTATTTCCAGCATTATTTCCAGCATAAATCACTCCTGCAAATAATCAGCTCTTTGTAGGAGTCTGTTGGTCACCTTCATTAAGCAGAGATTGAAAATTGACTTCCTTCTATAAACATTGTGGAAAAGATGACTTTACGTCTATCAGAACTAAATAAATATTTTGTGCCCATGTTAACTGAAAAGAAGAAAATGGTCTTTACAAGAGTAAAGTGAACTACAGAAGACTATAAAATTTGCATGTTCAAAGAACTTTGAGAGAAACAATTGTATCAGTAGTTCTCAACAGGGGGCAATTTTGTCCCCCAGGAAATATTTGGCAATGTCTGGAGACATTTTTGTTTGTCACAACTGTGGGAGCACTATTGGAATACAAGTATAGGACAGGAATGCTGATAAACACCCTACAGTAGAAAGGACAGCCCCCACCCAAATAATTATCCAGCTTTAAAGTGTCAATAGTGTCAAAGTTGAGAAATTCAAGTTCTGTATAGCCTTAAAATTCTAAAAAATCCTATCTGATTATATAATCAGCTCAAGTGGCATGATCCAGGGTATCTCAAAGGTACATGAATTCTTTCATGCCACTAGACTATTTCAAACCATTACAAGCAGGTCACTGATTCAATGTGCTAACTAAATAGAGTTAATCCTAACTCTACATTTTTTTAAATAGGGAATATCATAATCACTGGGAAACTCTAGTTTAAAAATGTACTTTTTTTGAAAAAGAATATTTAAATTTTAGAATGAAGTTTCCCAAATAGTTCCAAAAAGAGAAAAAATATGAATAAAAAAAGATTCCATTCTATACACTGAATTCCCACAGAGACCGAAAGAGAAGATGTATGTTAACATGTGGCTCAAATAAAATTTACTAATTGTTAGTAATCTTTTTGCCACAAATACTTTCAGATAACGTAGCTTTCTATATGTGTTATTTGTGTTTTTCTAATATTTCTGTGTCATAATCTATTGCATTTTTACCATGCATAATAATGGAAATTTTCTATTCATTTATTTTAAAAATAGCAGTACTTGAATATAAATGCCAGGGAGCATTTGCAGTATAACCTGTGCCTTCCAGAAATTCTATTTATGAATCAAAATGACTTGAGATTTATCCAAGTATTGGGTTATAATTTTTTCTTCATTCTAGTGCCAATTTAGATCTTAAAAAACTAGTTAAGGTTAATAAAGAATTTTGAAGACTGTCATATACTAGTCCCTGCTATTAATAGAAATGCACAATAAAGTTGTTGACTGGCTGATGGGAAGGGATGTGAGTAGATTAGATTGTTTTAGTCTGTTAGTTGATTATATTTTGAATGAGGTATTTTTGGACACTGCATTAGGATGAAGTGAGGTAAATTGTTTGTTCTCTTTTTAGCTAAGAATGAAACTTTGCCATTACCTGCTGAATCTAAAACACCAGAGGTTGAAAAAATCCCAGCACAGCCCATAACAGGTAATGAGATCACTATGTTGTTGACTTTGAGGAAAGAAAGAACATATTTTTTCAAATAGTAAATGATCTACAGCCTATATATTTTTTCAGTGAAGAGCCAGTAGGAAATTCATTTTGATCATAAGTACAAAGCAGTAGGAGGTTCCACATCTTTAATGTTTAGGAAAACAACAGATGCAAAATGAACTATTGAATCATATAGCTGATATGTAATATGGAAGCTGTATCTTTCACTCTAAATGAAAGTTGTTACCTCAACACTCTGAAATATTTTTATACTAGAATGCAATGCCATGGTTTTGGTGCTTTTCTTTTATATGAAGACATGAGACCATTTTTTACTTCTGCACTATCACAAGTAGTCAATGTAGCAAAATGCTATATATCCCTCACAAATTCATAGCTTGATATCTGTGAAAATAACCTGGAATCATTTAGAAACAAATGTCTCTGGAACATTAACAATCCTAATATAGAGAATATATAATAGTTCAGTAAAAATCCTTTAAAGAATACATTAAACATTTTCCCCATAGTTTATAACCATTACTCACATTCAGCGTGTCCTCTCTGAATGAACCATCCCAGTCCAGTCCACAGGGGAGACATTAATCTCTGAGCTACAGAGTTTCTGCCAGAGCAATACCACCTTATCCAAGACTTGACAAAACAAGTATCTGGCTAGAATTCCCCACAATCCACATTTAGCAAAGTAACTGTAATCTAAAGCGATTTTTTTAATTTCTAAAATTGCCATAACTTGAAATGTTAGTGATATTTACTTTGTACTACACTTTGGGCTTGTCTGGTCCAAAGAAGGTAAAAATTTGTGGAACAATAAAACAATGTCAAGAAACCCATTCAAGTAGGAACATTTCCAACAGAACAAGATGAGTATAGTCTTGTCTGAAAAAGAGGGTGGGGACCTTTCATCCCCACTTTCATGCAAGTGGGGGCAGAGGTAGCTACTAAAATAATCCATTTGCATGAAATCTTTAGGTGGTTCTGATTTCAATATACTTGATCAGTACCAAGAAAAGGATAGGCATGACCCAGTGGATAACTCCAAGTCCTTTTCTGCCCCAGAGAAACTACCCATTTTTCCCAACTATACTTTCTTCTCTTGGCACAGGGTCTGATGGGAAAGTCTACAGATTTCTTGGTTCTCTGTCAAACCCTCCTCTGAATTTTCCACTTCGGCAAACACCACAACTTATTATTCAGTGTTATTGTATTTATTGCCTGTCCTTACCCTGCAAAATTCTGGGGTTTTCTAGCTCACAATTCATTCCAAACCTCAGTGACCCTGGTTCTCATTTCTCGAAAACTATTTCCTTGAGGTTTTCATTGCCTTTAATCTAGCACTTCGGACAACCCTGTGGCTGAGCACTTGAATTCTGATCATAATTTCAGCTCATATTCAAGCTTTGCATATTGAATGCAGTTTGAGAGAGAAATCTTAAAATGTGATGTTCTAAGTAAACCTTTTAGCCCTGGATCATTCTTTTATTTGCCCAGTTATTAATTCATTTAATAAACTATTATCAGGTACTTGGTTACTCTACCACAGGCATTGTGCTAAGCCTTGGAGATAAATATAAAGGCAAACAAAAAATTATGATTAACCTGGTAAGTGTCTTAATGGAGGCTGGACCAGTGCGCTTTTTTGGAGCCTATAGAAAGTGGACCAGACTCAGAAAGGAAGGATTGGGGAGGAATGTCAGCTCAGCCACCTGGGACAAGCTAGGGAATCTTTAACATTAGTAACTTGAAAAGAAGTAGGCTATAAAAATACCAGTTACTAATTCTAAAGGACAACAAAATGTGTCTCTGTTTTTGGTTGCTTCATCATTTTATCTTAATTTGCAAAGTTGTCTGTTTTACCTTTCAGTGACTCCTGAAACAGTTCCAAGAACCACTAAACCTACTGTGTCTAGTGCATTAGATGTTTCAGAAACAACACTGGGTAATTCTAAGAACTTTTTTTTTCCTTTGAAAAAGAAAAAAACAAAAACAGCAACAAAAACCTCCCAATGCATAGAAAAGAAAAGTAATCCTAATGCCTTAGCTTCTCTCTCCCTCCCTGTCCCTCCCCCTTTCTCCTTTTCCTTCCTTCTTGACGTGGTTACCCTTCCTATTTCTTAGACCAATTCCATCGAAGAATTAACAACATGCCTGATCCTGGTGCCTTGATATTCCAGGCAGATCTGGATGCTGGATGCTAACTGCATGCCCTTTTAAATGAGTCTCTCTCTTGAGCTGTATATACAGAATATCAGCCTTTTAAACCCCAAATCTTGGAAGGGTGGAGGAAACCTGGAAGTCTTGACGCTGTCTTTGCTTTCTGCTCAGATTGGCTTTTGGAAGTCTTGCGCTTACTAAACTTGGGGAAAATTCCCCAAAGTGTCATGCTTTTAAATAAGAATTTCTTATCACTCATGTTTGCTGTTTCTTGGCACAAAAGAATCTAACTTGCTTTGTTGTTCTTTTCCCCTGAAGAAGAGCAGCAGCATGTATTTTGGTCTGTACTTTGATGCTGATCTTCCCTGCTACACCACAGCCCCTTGAATGTATACCTTTGAATTTTAACAGCTATGTAACTTTTCCAGATAAAGCCAGCTATTTCCATGAAAGGCATCTGCTGCTTGGTGCACACACAAGTCTCTGTTATGAAGCATGCTGTGCATGATCCTGGTTAAGCCATAACATCAAATCCTGAGTCAAGGAGCTGCTAACCACATTCTTCTTTATTGTAGTTCTCAATGAAAGCATCCCGGAAACATCACAAACTGTTCTAATACCTCAGTTTGAATTGCCATTGAGCACTCTAGGTAAAAATTATTAAATGCTACAGATTTATTATCACGTTGGAAATTTTATGCATGCTTCAAAGAAGTCCTTAGACTACTTCATTCAGATTCATCTCCTCATTAAAGAAAAAGGGACAAATGGCTTATAGAACAATAAGATTCCAAATACCCAACCCGTTTAATGTGAACAGTCTTTAATTTTAGTATGCTAAAGGGAGACTCTCTCTGTGAGAAATCTTTGGTGGTTTCTCTTCTTAGAAAATTGATATTTTCTATATATTTTTAAAATTTTTTTACTCAATTTTCTCAGCAGAGAAGATATATTTCTGAAGACTGTTTCTTAGAATTCTTAGAATTTGAGGGCAATATCAAAAAATAGAGGGAGGAGCTTATATATAAAGCCATGGTTTGAATTTAAATAAAATATATCTGAGAGCACACATAAACATAGCTGAAGAAATCAGGAGACTAATTTAATATGGGTAAAAAGAGCTCAAATATAGTAACTTAAATTTAGTGCCTTAATTATAAATAATTGCAAAAGAAATTTTATTATATTATCCTGCATTGAAACACAGAAGTAAGACATACTAACAGTCATACTTAACATGAAATAATTTGCTTTTTTGTGTTTGTTTTTTGTTTTTGCAAGCTTGAGATTTTTAAAATCTTTTCTCTGTTACTTGCACCTCAGGTCATAACTTTCCTTGTGTGTTTCATTACAGCTCCAAAAAGGCTTCCAGACTTTCCTGAGGCAAAAACACCCTTTCCTTTTGAGAAACCTGAGGGCATCTTGGGTAATAAGAGTACCTTTAATTTGTTACGAAGGATATGTGTGGTGATTGCTTAATTCTGTAGGACACGTTTACTGAGTCCTATCTCTGCAAATCTCAACGAATTGATAAATTCAGTTAAATCAGGCAAACAAGTAGTTAATTTGGTTAAAAAAAAAAAAGGACCTGTTTGGATTTTCTACAAATTCATTAAAAATCATCAGTCTTAATTCCACGTAACTCATTTAGCATAGTTTTCTGTCCTTAAAAATGTTGACAGTATGACACCAAACTCTGGTCTCTCACCACTAATCAAATGCTTTCTGGATTGGTACATAATGATTTCTTCTCATTATATAATGACTTGATTGTATCAGCATGTGCTTTTGATTTGCAGGCTTCTGGTAGCCACTTAACTGTACCAACAACCTATTTTGATCCCTTTCTCTAAAAAAAAAAAACTTTCAGCAAATTTCATTTCTTTTCAATATAGTTTCAAGTGAAAAGCCATGGATTGTTTCTACAGCTAAAACATCTGAAGATTCTAGAGTTCTGCAGCCTCAAACTGGTAATTGCATTCTTTTAAAAAAAATAGATTGTGACAAGAGTACTGAATACCTTCTTGTTTTTATTTTTATAGGTTCCTTAATTGATTATCAATATACTTTGTAGTAAATGGAAAACCTAGAATACATTTTTGGTGCTTAGATGAACCTCATTTTTTCCCCACTACAGAAGCAAAATGGTTTTGCATCTGTTTTACATATATGTTTTTAATTTCTGGATGTATTGAAGTCTGGCTACACCATGAACTATGAAATGGCTCATTGATTTTCTAGAGATCTCTTTAGTGCATGAGAGCAATAAGAAAAATAAGTATTATGGGTAGTATTATGTATTATGGGTAGGATTTAACATTATGAGCTTAATATTTCCCTTGCAGGGAGATATTTGCTTTTTCTTCAGCAGAATAATTCAGTAAACATTTGAGAGCTTACTATATGTAGTATATTATACCAAGTTCTAAAATTTGTGAGTATATCATGATATAGATGGAACACAGTTCTCTGAAGTTAATAATAGACCTCAGTTACATTCCTGTCCCTCCTGCTAATCATATGACCACTATTTTTCTCTACTTTTCTAGGCCTTAGTTTCTTCTTTTATAAAATGTGGCAATTGGCTTTTTTTCCCTCTTGAGAATTCTTGTGTTCTACCAATAAAACTGATTGAGACATCTTCCCTTTTTCAAAAAATAGATTTTTATCAACTAAAATTTTTTCTCCTATATATCTTCTCTTTGATGCCTAGCAGGAAGTTAAAGAAGAACATATTCAGCATATGAATTATAAGAAAACCTCAGACACCATCCTTTGCCATTACTTCCATGATTTTCTCCTTTCATTTGTATTTTAATTTTTATGAACCTTCTGGTTGCTGTGACTTTATTTGGGGTACATATCACATAGTATATAATGTTCAGGTAATGAAGTTAAATACCCCAACATTTTGTGGTATTCTCCAGAGAGAGTCCAGCAGAGGACTGGGTTTGAGAAAGGATGAGAATGAGCCCTCAGACTCATAGATCTTAGTCAAAATATCCTTTATCTACTAAGTGCAATGGGCTCCGATCTTAGCAAAAGATAGAGGATGACATTAAATTAAGTGAGCATGTCTATTATATTCTCCCCTAGTTTCCTTAGGCAGGAATGCACTTGGAAGTTGGCCATGGTTGTCAGCTTATCCAGAGGAGCCTCAAATTGGATCTTCCTAAGCCTTAGTTTCTAGTCACTAACCCTAAAATTCTGGTGCAATTAACTAAAGTGGGTGCAAAAACCCCTTTAGCAATCTGGGTCACGTAGGTCTAAAGTCTGGGTTCTGGGTGGAGTTTAATACTGGTTCCCTGGGTCCCTTGGCCATCACACAGGTGCAGCTGCATTGTAATTAGGAAACAACTACTCTGGGGGTGCATGTGATGGTTTATCTGCTGCACCTGGTTGTGCCTCCTGCAACCCTCAGTAGAACCCAAACCAAACATTTTTGGGGCTTTTGAGACTAGATAAACTTTTAAGTCCCTTTCATCTCTTAGCTTTTGGGTTATAACGTAGGGGACACAGGGTTCCCTGGGTTTCCTTTAAGTAGCATCTCGTTTTTAGTTTTTATGATTATTCATGAGCAAACTGATCAAAACCTCAAGGAAACCATTTTTGAAATTTGAATTTCTAGAATATGAATTATATATAAAGCCTCGGTCAAACCAAGCCTTGGGGAGAACATGTTGGGGAGTGTAGGTTACAGAGTTACAATGAGACAAGAATAGATGATATGGAAAATCCCAATAAAGGAAAGATTCCTTTTGCCTTTAATCCCGGAAAAGGAATATTCTGGTCCTTCCCTGATAGAGTATGAATAGTGGCTAATCAGGAAACAGATTCATTACTCAGCTGCTTGGCTACTGCCAGGGCAACTTTGGGTTGCCAGAGAACTTTCAACTGAGAACTCCCAACCCTCTCTGGAAAAAGTTGAGACTTGTCATGAGCTGTAGCAAAAGTACAGTAGGTGATGATGCAGGCATGAACATGAGCCTCAGAAACTTCCCAGCCTGCCTTATAACATTTAATTTTTATTAGCATATCCCTGCTACTTAGTATGATCATTGGGCCAGCAGCATTGAGGTCACCTGGGAACTTGTTGAAAAGGTAGCACCTTGAGTTCTACTCTAGATCTATTGAACCAAGAGCTGCTTGCCATCAAGATCCCCAGGTAATCTGCATGAATATTAAGGTCTGAGAAGCACTTTATCAATATAGTCTTATCAATGGTGCAGGTAAGAATTACCAGGTGTATTCAGTTATAGGACAGTAGACCTCAAATCAACATAAGATTGATTTCTCAAAGTGGGTGATGAATATTTCTTATTTTTGCTAATGTGCAATGCTTCCATCTACACTCTAGTGTAAGTGTTGTATGGCATCTTCTTATATTAAATTTCAAATTAAAATTAAACAACATGCATTATTTGTGATTTAAAGACTTGTATATTCACATAATCCTTTCATTTCAGCCTTTGTTTCTTTTGATTGATTTTGTGCAAATTTATACATGTACTAAGGTTCTCTATTTGCTATTTAGTTTCAACATAAATAATTATTTATTTTCCAATTACTCAAATAGCTTCCTGATGCAACTGTTTTGAGAATTAAGAAAAGAGATAGGCAGAGATACTGCTTGCATGTTGGTCCACAAAACCAGAAGTCTTATTTTTGGTTGTTATATCCTTTGAAGAAAACAATATATTTTAGCTGGAATTAATGACATTATTATAGCAAACCAAGTGCATTTTGTTTTCTCTGTTGGGATATGACACATCTCTGTTTACTATGTCAAGTTCCTTCAGCCAAAGGCCAGCAGAACACACTTGTAGTTGAACAAATTTAGATTTATTTACTTATTGCAACAATGGAGAACACAGACTATGAGGAACAGGGGAATCTCCTAGAGGATATTAGAAAAGACTTGAAAGATTTTGTCTGTGTTAAATGATTGGGGGAAGGGTCCAAGGAAGTGAAGCTTTGCTCTAGATTGGATGCAGTCAGAAAGTAGGAGTAATTCTGTGATTGAATGTCTTCATAATTCTTAACTAGAATGCAAGATGAGCAGGGTGAAGCTAAACGAGTGACTGATCAAAGAAGTGGCTCTTACTCATATTAGCCAGGATGTGGGGAGCGTCATATTGTGGTTTGGAGGATGTTCATGTATTTGTGTTCCACGTGATTACAGATGGGTCTTGTTTTTGTCTTGATCCATCACAATCACAAAGTAGTCTTGTCTGATATTGGCGTTCTTTGGAATTATTAATGTTCAACGGGAGAACACCACAGCCTACCTGTGTGTGGGTACCAGGCCAGCACCTGGATATCAGGGGCTCTTCTCTTTATCAACCATTAAACACAATTTATCATGACCTTTTGTAAATTTTTTTCTGTTTTGACATTTGTTTTTCGTATACTCTGTATTAAAAAATCAGAATGAGTGTTCTCAAAAGGATTTCTGTACCACTTTTGGATATAAAAGACTTTATGGAAATTCTAAGTTGCATGCTGAATATTGAAATCCCTGGGTCATTTCAATAGTTTTGGTGACAGTGAGAAAGGATAATTTGGAGTTTGGAATATCCCAAGAAATCTGAGCTGTGTAGTCATCAAACATATTGTTCCCTACTTTCAGTGTCTTTGCCCTAGTCTTTGAATAGTGCTATATTTTGTGATTTCATTAGTTGGAATTGTGTTTGTATTAAACCTTCTGGGAAGTATGTTTAAGTAGGATTGATTAATTTTGATTCCCTCGGCAAATTTAATTTTACTTAAAATATATAAAGGGAATCATAAAAATCTGCTCTATAGTTATATACCAGAACATAAAGTTATTTATAAGTTTTGTATTAAAAGGAAGTTGGCCACACTTTAGAAACATTTAAGTGCTTGTGACAAGCTTTCAGAAAAAGTGATGCAATTCAGTTTGTCTTATGTTCTACTGGAAGGTGGCCACTTAACTATGATGTCAGCATTGTTTTAGAGTGAGTTCTAGAAAAGCTCTCAATATCTTCCACTATCAGATGAATTGTGTATTTGTGTGCATATGCACATGCTTGTTGGATCATTTCTCCACTGGAATAACACAATTTGTTTTTGCATGGCAGTTTTCTTCAAGAAAATTCAAAAAAGACTATGTATATACCATCATATTGATCTTCCAAATCCTCTGGAAGCTGACAGTTATTTTCTTTTATATTAAGGAGATACATGAGGAACTTAACTCTGAATGGGTAGAGGAGCAAAATTAGACTCATTCACTGCTTTCCTATATCTTCTTCACTAAACTACTCCATGTTAAAAGTGAAACAATGCTCTATAGCTTGCTGTGAAAAATTAAGAACTGCTTTTACAACCGAAAGAATTAAATGTTCATGTGGGGCCGTGGGCCTTCCAGATATGCTGTATAACAAATTTTATGTGATCTGCGAGAGGCTGGCCAGTCCCTAAAGTTTATTCTCACTGTGAATGTGATTGCTAACTTGTGAGATATAGGGTGATACATCTGAGTTAATAACCAGCTCGACTATTTACCAGTTAAATAACTTGTCTTAAGTTAAGTTATTTAACCTCTCAGAACTTCAGTTTCCCCATCTTTAAAATGGAAATAATATATAAATTTTTCATCGATTGTTATGTCATAGAAATAATGTATAAATCACTTAACAGAATGCACAGTACACAAGGGGTATCCTGCTATCATTTCCTTGATGCAATAGAATCTTGCATTGACTGCAACCCCTGTACACCACACTGCCCATCCCAAACTTCCTGCATTGCTCCATGCAGTCAATCATAATAACATCAGTTATGTTTTTAAAATTATTTAATAAAAGAGAAAGAATGGAGATGAAAAAACTCTAAGCTCATATATATATATATGATCATACCAAATGATCCATGGGTCTTCATTTCACTTGTATGAAAATGTTTAAGGAGAATGGAAAGGACGTGTACAGTGTTATTCACAGAGGTCCTGTAACTCCTTGGGAATTGCCTGGTGGCCTGTTAGCCCGGGGAAGGGATGGCGCATCGTATCACACAGACTCTCTGCTCTGTTACAGTGGCAGCCTGAATCACTCTGTAACCTGGGCTCTGAGGCCCTGCCTAGGTTCAGTGAGTGAAACGATGCCACAATCAACTTGCTGTGCTTTCTGTGGGCACCAGGGGCAGGAGAAGCAGCATAGGTGCCGTTATTTATCATCCCACAGAAAGGTGTGTGCATGACCTCTAAAGACCCTGTGTGGTTTTGGGGTAGGGGTGGATATGAGCTTGTTGTTTCTGGCTTGATAATGCCATTGGGGTTAAGCCTCCTTAATTTACTTGATCATCTCCTTAAGAGACCATCGGTTAGTGCAAGGAGGGTTTCAAAAGCAAATGAAAAAAATGGTCACAAACCCAAGAGGATTCTATGTTTGTTTTCATCCTTAGAAAATTCTCCTGCTTGTTCTCACCCAAAGTGTCCAGATAAACCGAATTTTCGTCCAAATCTACTGTGACATTACTAAGTCAATGACTTTTTCTGGTATAATTATTTCCCCTTGAACCATAAACAGTTATGGCTAAGAGACTTCACTTGACAGAGGGTCAGAACCAAGGAGGATCGATCGGCCTCAGTCTTTTCATTAGAATCTACTTTGGGAGCTTCCTTCAGGAGGTCATCACTGATTATTTTCAGTGTTAAATCCTCTCAGTGCTCTCTAGAACTGTAGTAAATTGCAGTATGCCCATAAGCTCTATAAATTATTTAAAGGCTTGAAAGCTGAAGTGATTGGCACACACGAGGAGTGGTATATTGGTTAGAAAGTTTTGGCAGCAGGTTGTTTGCTCAGAGTGGTTGAAAAGAGGTAAGCTCTACATTTGGACCTTATTGCCTGCCCTGTAAGGTGTTGATTAGCACAGATCTGGCCCACCCAACTGGATTAAGCCCTAGAGAGGAGAAAAAGTAGGAATGAGTGGTGGTGTTGATGCTTTGAGAGGAGGAAAATAGAATTCAAGCATAGCAGATGGTTTACAGATTTACTGTGGTCTCTAAGAGATTTATAGCCTCAGCCTTTGATTTTATTTCACAAACATTTTCTTGCAGCCAAGATTTTCACAGATTTCAAGGCCAACTAGAAAGGTATTTGTTTTTCCATTAGCTGAAAAAGCATTATTATTTAATAATATATTTAAATGATACTGAGAACTCTGTGTGCGGTATTGTGTTTTTCTCTTCTAGCTCCTTTTTGATGTATTTTTTCATTATTTCTTCATATATATTTTTAGAATTCTATTTCCATGGCAGGGTATGGCCCCACAAGTATATTATAGGTATTTGTGTGATGGAGGAAGAGATTTCTGTATCATAAAATAATTATAGGACATGTTCATTTATTCTCCAAACTAAGCCAGAAAGTCATTTATTCTAAGAACTTAAACTACCCAATTGTCAAACTCACTGCTATTTGTTTGTTGTGATGGACATCTTGCAGATTAATTCCGTTGAGTATCCAACATGCACCAGGATCTGGATGAGCAAGACACACAATTTCTGCATTAATGAGCTCTTTGGTCTAAGAATTTGTGTTTAAAAAGGAAAGTCTTTCACATAGTTATCAATATTCAGAGAGTTTGAATGAAATGAAATGATAAAGTCTTGATGATTTGAAAATACTTTGGGTGCCATCACATGTTTCTAGAGCAATATCAGGGCATTTTTTCCCCACAAACTTTGCATTTAATCAGTTTTTCAAAGCAAAAATGTACAATTAACAAAACATAATTTTAACAAATGTGGCTCTAGAAAGTGATAAAGCAAATGGTAGTATAGATTATTTCATATAATTTTTTCTTTGGAAAATCTGAAATTAAAATTGAGTTATCATAAAATTTAATTACTGTTTTTTGAAAGAAACTAATATTGCTTTTTGTAACCTTTGAATTGAACTGCTTATTTTACTTGTTTGGTTTCAATTCCTCTGATAACTTTTGGTCCTACATATGTTCTGTGAATACAAGATCAAGATACTGCTTAATGTCAAATAGCTATAGCATTTCATGTACTAAAGGAAACAAAGGTGATAGAAGTTTGCCTTTAGACAATGATGTATGGCAGCATGTAGACTGTCTAAAAACAGAAGAGTTCACCCCTAACTGTAATTAATTAACTACAATTAATTATATAGCCTTTTAGAAACTGGGTCTAACCATTGCAGGAATTTTACTCTATCTGGTATAGAGGAACATATTAAAGAAATCAAGTGTTGTTGACTTTTAGAGAGGTTTTCAGAGAACTGCGTGTCAACACGGTCCTCTCCCCTGATACCTCTTACTTCTGAGTCAAAAGATGTTATTTAAATCTTGAATGAATGAGATGGTGATAGCTTCTCAACATTGCCCAAACAACGTAAACCTTAGAGTGAGTGATATTTGTGGGGTTTTAGCATTCATTTTATTTTTCAACTCTCAGAAACTACAGAAATAGAAATATCAAGGACCAAGTCTGCTGGCAAATGTGCTATTTTAATCTAGAGTATGTTTGAAAATGTGTTTGGGAGTTAAGAGATCCCTGACAATTGGGAACTTCCAGACGTAAGCCACCATTGCCAGGGGATGATGAAAGGAGGGCTTCGTCCCCCAATAAATGCCTTGTGGGGATAGCTTGAGGGAAGACAGCAGCCTGGCTTGGAACCTCCAGAATGAAAAGGAATTGTAAATATGAAAAATAAGTAAAAAGAGGGAAATAAATATCATCTCTTAGTACAAAAATACAAGCTGTAGGATAATTGGTCCAATATCACTAGATAAAAGGGAGATTTGGGAGTTAGGATAACATAAAGACAAGCATGGCATTTTTCAAAAGCAATTACATAAATAAAACTTAAGTTATTCATAATTTCTTTTCTAGTGTGAGAATACAATTTGCAGGGTTTTCTGAATTTATTTAGTAGTAGATAAAGCTGACTTTGCTGGATCCATGACATGAAATTGGCTTAACGCAAGCCTAAGATCAGAAACTGCCAGCATTTTTTGTACTTTAAGAGATCAGTCATTCTTATCCGACCATTAAAATTGCAGCAAGGTTAAAGAAGACTTTATAGTGTAATAGATGCATTCTCAGAAAGTACACATATTTGAACTCACAATAGTCTTTCTGTTTTTGAAGATTTTGTAAAGCAGGAGATTCACCTTCACAAATTGCAATGTATTTCCTGCCTCTTTGGCATGTGGTACCATATAAAATGCTCTCTATTTTCAGAGTTTGTCACAGGGTCTGTTATTATCTTTCTTACAGTTTCAACCAGAAATGGTTTAAAATCATTAGGTTGTCACTGAATTACAAGTAACCCCAATGAGTAAATCTTCCTGTGAGCTCTCTCCTTTTTATTTGATTTCTATACAGCTATTTTGAATAGGCAAGGAAAGTAACATCTACCTCGTAACCTGTCATGCTTTCTCTATACCTCTCATGACCATGGTGACAGCTCTTTTTGATGCCTTTTTTGCTTGCAGGTTCGACTTGTATGTGAACATGAAAATTATCCCTGTATTAAAATCATTAAATCTTTATGTTTACCCTCATCCTACTTTCTTCATTTCATGTAGAATAGAAAATTTATCTTGAAATCCACCTGGATTATAGAAGGGCTTGTGGCTCCATGAAAGAACACAGAAAACTGCCTCTAGGTACATGTCAGGGAAGGATGTTGCCAAAAGAGTCCTGGGCTCAGCCCTGTTGTCCTTGGTCTTGCTGACAGAGTAGAAAACGCACTGAGCTTGACGATTTCAGCATGTGACTGCTGGCAAATGTCTTCACTGCTGTAAATCTCAACTTTGTTATCTAGAAAATGGAGATAACATCCCATTATCTATAAAATGGGAGAAATGCCTACCTCACCTCTTTCTCAGGGATGTTGAGAGGGTTAAATAGGCTAATGTATGAGAAAGTGCTGTTCAAACATAAGATATCATGATGTAAATTTTACTAAGCTGAAAGACTAAGCAGTAGACTTTGGGCAAAGAGCCTCAATGTGACTGCTGTTTCCTTCTTTAGAAATCTCTCCCCAAACTGCCATCTGACTTTATTTATGTTTATACTTTTGAAGCTCTTTGATTTAGAGCTGGCACTACTTCACTGTAAATATGTAGCACTATGTTCACATCATCCCAAAGGCCAGGGTCAGGGCTTGCTATATAAAATCCTGCAGTTTAGAGCAAGAAGGACCAAAGGCAAGTCCTGGTGATTGCATACATGGTAGTGACAAGGCCAGTAGCCCAGAGCCAAAATCCACTAGCACCTATATAAAACTGTACTTCAGCCAGCATTAGAACACGTCATGAAATCTTTCAAAATTAATCAAAATCTAACATCTCTTTTGTTTTACCTTTTTATTTTAAAGCAACTTATGATGTTTTCTCAAGCCCTACAACATCAGATGAGCCTGAAATATCAGAGTCCCACACAGGTATACCCAGCCTCTCAATTCTGTCTTTGGAGCCCAGGTGTTCTGACAACACTTGGTGGTTCTCCTTTAGTTTTTGCAGAGTGAAAAAGTGTGCTCTCCAGAGATCTGCAGGGGAGAAATAGCCATCTGTGTCAGGGAGATGAGTTCTACTCACTCCTTCCATGCAGTGATTAGATCTTTATATCCAGTAGTAAATAAGCTCTGTTACATGAGAGAGATGCAGATAGACTCAGTTGCCACTGAGGACAAATAATATAATGGCCTATCATTCTATTGTTCAGAATCACTGTAAAAAGGTCTTAAGAATCTTAGAAGGTTTTCTTTAGAGTAGTATTAATAGTTCTCAAATTGGGATAATTTTTCCCTCCTCCCACCCAAGGACATTTGGTAATGTCTAGAGGGATTTTTGGTTTTCACAAGTAGGCGAGATGCTACTAGTGTCTAGTGGATAGACATCAAAGAAGATGCTAAACCCCTATGGTGCACTGAGCAGCCTTTCATGACAGAATTATTCAACCCTAGATGTCGATAGTGCAGAGGTAAGAAATTATTTTCTGGAGCAATCACGTCATTCCTCTATGGAGTTCAGTTGAGTCTAGTCTTTGTCATTCATTTACTGACCCATCTCTAGCGAGTTACCTGCGTCTGACAGTTCCTTTGAGCAAGCGTTTCTTAAGAACCTATGAACCTAAGTACTCTAGGAGAGTCAAAGGGAGTAAGAGACTGGTCACTGCAGATGCAGATATATGTCTGATTTTTTTTATACATGTAGCTTTATCTCAGCATCATTTATGTCATAATAAAGGTGAATAATTTTAAACAGCAGCAGAAAACAAAACAAAACAAAAAAAGAGAATGCCAATAGTGGTTCAATTAACAATTATGCAACAGAAAGGAAGAAACCAGAAAAACCAGTTGAAAATAAGTTGAAGGTATAAAACACTGTTTTATCATGGATTCTAGTATTTAAAGTATGCATATTTTTTTAAAGTGAGCTCATCTTCAACTCGTAATAAATCATTTTCAAATGTTGGTCAGCAATCCCTCAAGTGTCCTTGATATTTTTCCCCATATGAGGCATAATTTATTACTCATGAATTTGTATTTTATTCCTGGGGCCTTCTACTTTTATAAATGTTGACATTTATTCCAACAGCAACAAGTGATCCTATTCTGGATTCTGTCCCACCTAAAACTTCTAGAACTCTTGAACAGCCAAGGGCAACACTGGGTAATGTTTTTAACAGAAAAATCACACTTTATTTTCCATCAAAAAAAAATCCATGTGAATGCCTTTCTTCCAAATGACCATTTCATTCCATCACATCTAATCATTTCTTTCCTTTTTCTTAATATACATATATAAAATATTTTAAATGCAGGCATCTTTTCTATTTGATTTTGGGCTCGCACTTTTTTATTTTTGGAACTGTGATGATATTTTCCCTATTCTTATAACTGTGAAAAGCTTTGAAAACTGCATGGACATCATCTGCACCATCTCATGTCATATGATTGTGGCCTGTATCATCTCACTTCCATCCATCGAATCTGCCTGGAGTCAGCTACTGAACAATCATCATTCTAGCCTTTTCTCCATTTTAAATAATTCCATTCACCGGCTTTCAAGACTACATGCATTTTTCATCCTTCATCATGTACTTCTAGCATGTGCTTTCTACCATCTAAAAGCATGTTAAAATTCTTAAAATATTTCATTTTAATGGGGATTATTTGGTGGGATGGGGTGTTTTGTGCTTTCAGCTCCAAGTGATATAACACCAGTTGTTCCTCAAAAACCGGAAATCTTTACCAGTCCTGAAATGCAACCTACAACACCTGGTAACTAATGACATTTGTGTAGTTGTGTGGTTTGAAGAAACAGGTAATATGACAAAAAAAGAGTCATGTTGACTTTTTTAGAATATTTTTAGTACTAAACATTTCTCGTTATTCTCTACCATGAAATTTTTCAAAGAACTGAGTTACCTGTCATACCTGACCTTATGATGATCCTCAAAGAATTTCTATAATCTTGATGTCTATATATTTTGAAGAATGGTTTCCTTCTAATACTTCTTTCAATGTTGCCTGCCAGAAAATAGCAAGAGAATTATAGATGATAATTACTTTAAAATATATTGCCTTTTATTTAGCACATTTAAATACCACTTGATCATGGTATTTCACCTGAAGTGTAGTCTAAATATAAGGAACACCAAGTAGGCTCTGTATTCCTGAACTGCAGATGGGAAAAGGGAGGTAAGACAACCTTAATTTTATAACAGAAAATTATTAGAATTGCAAAGTTCATTAAGTTTTGGTGAGGGTAGTAATGAGCTACAGAATTAAAGAAGTTCTGAATTATCCATTCTCTAAGTCCCAAATATTTTATTTTTGCTTGTCCCTTGCTATTCAGTGTCATCCTTTGGAGTTCTTAACTGTACCTTGTGTTCTGAAATGCCTCCAGGGTGCTCATTTTCTGGGATATTTAATTGAACAGTGTATCTTCAATTCTCATGTAGAAATGTAATACCTTTTGGCCCAGTCAACCCTTATTTATTGAATGCCTACTATGTATTATATGAAGCAGGGTGCTGGACATTCTAGAGATACGAAGAAATATGAAGCAGTTCTTGCACACAAGAAGTTCACAAGTTTACAGGCACAACCTGATTGGCCCCTAAGAAATATCATTTATCAAAGCTCTATTAAATCTTCTTCTTTCAGCTCCCCTGCAAACTACATCTATCTCTTCTACAACTAAACGACGCCACAGGCCCAAAGGGCCAAGACCCAAACCTGGTAAATAAATGTCTTTTTAAACTTTCAGGATATTTAATTCCAAACTGGTAATGTCATCTCTTTATCATAAAAAGAAGAGAGGTGATTCTATAGGTTAATTTCTTTACAAAATTTGAAATTAACTAAAAATGATTTATTAATAATACAAAATGACAAAAATGTCTCTAATAGTTTACTGAAAATTATGTGATTCTTTTTGCATGTGAACTTTGTTATAAACCTAGAAACAAGTCTTACTATCACCCTTATAGAGTGATATATATAGTGTAACTCATTTTTATATGCATCTATATTTAAGTGTTTTGGAGCTGATGGTCCTTATATTAATATTTTGGTGCCTACTATGTTTTCAGTTTTGCACCAGGGCAATGGCTAAGTTGGAGAAGACATGACTCTGGCTTTCAAATAGCTTATTATCTTGAGAAGATAAGATAAAATGATGAGAATGTAACATGAGATTATATCACCTATTTCTGAGACTATATAATATTTGTTTAAAAGAGAGAGTTGAAGATGCAGACATTAAAATATATGTAGGGTTTGAACAGAGAAAAAGGAGAGGGAACAACATATATTACAGCACAGACTTTGGGTGGTACAGATATAATAGCTTATCAACCCAAAAGTGATATTCTTCATCATCACACACTATACTCAGAATCATGCTCATTACGGTAGGTTTTGCTTATTCCATTGCAATATAAATACAATTTTGTATGACTCATACTGTTATGACAGTTTAAAAATTCTTTCCCCAAACTTTTACTCATTGTATACTTTGTTAACTCTGACTACTAAATATGACAGGATTTTAAACAGGTCCTTCAGTTCCTCTTTGGAGGATATCTTTTTATCATCTCTAGGATATTTCAATATTTCTTTTTTCCTTTCCATCACCAGAAAGAACCACAAGTGCTGGAACAATTACATCTAAAATTTCTAAAAGCCCTGAACCTACATGGACAACACTGGGTAATAATATGTTCTCAGTAGATGTGTTACTTCATTCTACCATGGGAAATCCTGTACCCTAGATTTATATAATGTCTCAATAACTATTTAAAATGACTTATTTGAATGATAGGGAAAAATCTCATAGAGTACACCAACTCCATGGCTATTGTGGTTGTGGGTAGCTGGCCTACAATTAGTAGATCTGAACTCAGCCTTCAGATAACATCCTGTGCCAGCTGCTTCCTTGTCTTCTATCCAATTATTACATTTGAAGTTGGATTTTATATATAGTTTTCTTTTTTTTTTTTTTTTTGAATAAGGCCCTCAAGTTCAACTTCAGACTTCATTTGGAAAAATGACTTTTAATATCGGTGTTAGTAGAATTTCTTTATGCTTCAAATCATAGCATTATACCTACCAGTGAATACTAATTTTAAAACATGACAGGTTTTTTCCCCTGGTGCTTAAAGACTTAGATGCAGCTGAGAAGTAAGAAGGGTGCAAAATGATTAGACTGATTTTTTTTTAAATCATGGATTAATATCACTGTCTTTGAGGAGTTATTGTGACTGTCTAGTAGCAATGCTGTATCTGTCAGGTTAAATATAATCTTGAAATGTTTTTCCAAACCAGATAAAATTTCATATATTTCCATTAAATAATTCTCTATGAGTGTACCATGGAATATTTCCAAAATCTTCCACAATAAGTTCATTCCACTTAATGTATAGTTTATTTTTAGGTTTTCTTTCTATGGTTTTAGACACCGAAATGCCTAAATATTGATCTGTTGATTATTTTGTGTCTTTATTTTTCCAGCTCCCAGTAAAACACAATTTATTTCTTTGAAACCTAAAATCCCTCTCAGCCCAGAAGTGACACACACCAAACCTGGTAATTACCCTAAACTTTTTTTAATATTCTTAAGGTAGGATTGAAAAATTGTTTCATGCAACTCTTTGGAGCAAGAATTTCTGATTTGTATTTTGACATTTGTTACATTTTTCCATGGAAAATGCAAATGTGCAATGACATGATCTCATCATAAACAGCTACTGTGATAGTATCACAGCCTTGCTGTGAGCTGTGTAGTGGATCATTATGTTCAAGGACCATTGCAGAGAAAACACAGAAATGTAACGATGTAAATGATTGAGGACTCCCTTGTCTAGGACTGCAAAATAGTTTCCAATACCGAAGTTGACTGGAATTCTAATCACACTGAACAATAGCCTTTTAGCTGGAAAGGGGAGAAATGATTCCATCCTCTAAGAACTCTGTCTTAGTTTGGGGCCTCTCAGTTCTCAGGCTGCAAAGCCAGAAAGGCCTCTATTTTCCTAATGCTCTAAGACTTCTAAGTTGGGGCTGATTTCTGAACACTGACTTCTGTTTACCTCTCAGAGGATTTTAATGGCGTTTTACAAAATAAAAGAAGTCTCTTTTTCAGTAAAGGATTGTTCTGTATATGTAATTAAAAACACCATTCCCTGAATAAGGATTGTGAAACATACTGAATGAGCAAATCTTCACATTTTCTATCTATCGGGAATCTACACAACAGTCTTAAATGTTGACTGATAAGATTGGCTATGAGGGAACTTTGTTACTACTTATTGTCATTGTTATATAAATTTTAAACCTTTAGCTCTGGAAATAATGTATTTTTCGCTATGGTTAATGAATTTTGAGCTTGCATTTCTATTAATGGCATATTTACAAAGTAGGATTATTAAAGCGAGAGATGTTCTGCTAAAGTGGGCATGATTTATATTTGCAATGAAATGGGTAAGGAAGAAAAATGTAACTTCTCAAAAAAAGGAATTCTCATAACTTCCTTTAAAGAAGCAGTGAGATTTCCAGGTGTAGGTGCAGACTGAAGGAAATTAGGGATTAGGCAAAGGGAGTGTAGATGCTGTAACCATAGGTAAGGCCTCTAAGTCAGACAAATGGAATGAAAAACTCCCAGAGAGGTTTTTTTTTTTCTTTGAGAAAGAAGCATAGTTAATAAAACTCAAAAGTCCTAACAGTGTAAATCAAAGAACTCTGACAATTAGCTGTATGAGAGAAGGGTTTAATGTACATTTATTAAAAAATCATGTTTAGAAGGCTTTGGAATAAGGCATAGTAACTGTTTATGCTGTATTTTGAATAGAGGACAATTACCAAGCAGATCAAGAAATATTACTGTGTATTTGGGTCACCAAATTTTAATAAATGTTTCTTTATTTCTGTTATTATAAGATAAAATTTGAAAGTATCAAAAAATATCCCCAGATGTTGGTTACAGTTTATATATAAGTTACATTATTAATTTCACTGTTTTCTAAGAAAAGATTTCTCAGAGGAAATTTATTAATACAGATAAGGGTAGGGAGGACGTGTTCTTATCATTCTGAGGTATTTGAGAAAGAGACTTCTTAATTTGACATTTCCTTTTCAAATGGGAAAGACTACTTGGAAGCTAATGTGTTTATACTCCTTTGATTTCTAAACCTTCTAATCACGTAAGAGAATTCACCCTTTTGGCTCAGCAGCAAGTATAACCGCTTCAGAATCCAAGGCTGATCCCATGCCAACTCAAGTTGCCCTTAGGTGGTCCAAGGCAACACGGAGTAATGATTGCATCTCTGCAAATCATTGCTTTGGCTTTAGCTTCTTAAATTTTATTTCTTCATTTTTATTTAGGGCAGACAATCTTTCTAGCTCCAGTAAAGATTTCTGTTCAGAAGAGCAAATAAACCACCAAAAGCTTTTTGATTTGAGTAATTCACTGCCTATCCCAGCCTTCTGCTCACACTCTCCTGTTTTTCCATTTCACTTTCCACACAGGCTGCTTTTCCTTCAGCTTTCCTTGGTGGTTACGTTAATGAACTGAAATCCATGTTGGTTTGAGCTTTGTTTATATGCAATTCAGTGCATTTCTCACAAACCACAGTTGCAACTTATCTACCTCATCCAATGAGAATTGTTCCCTTCTAGGTTTAATCTTTAAGGTGGTGATGACACTCAGCTCTTCAACCTTCTAACAGACTGGGAAAAAAGGGAGAGCCCCCAATTACAGGTGTTTGCTTTACACAGCTCTGTGCCATGGTGAACAGAATTGCAAATTGTTCTCATCATTAGCCATCTGTGAGCTTTGTTTTGTGCTGAAGTGAGTGGCTTAGTCATTTGCAGGCCATTTAGCTTTGTGACAGAACATTTTATACCTTTATCCCTAACACCTTAAGATTGTCCGACATGGGAAGTCTTGTCAGAAGATGTATTTGTTTTTACTAAATGTCAACTTTACTATTTTTATTATGCAGTCAACTTTGAAGCTTAATTGATGGGGTTCCATCCCTATTTTGTTTCAGTCTTATCAGGAATTCAAAAATGCAGATTTTTGTCTACAAAATTTAAAAAATAACATTCTTTAATATTTGTGAGGGCTAAAAGATGTTATGAGTAGCAAATCTGATTGACTTTTTCACACTTTTAGAAGGCAATTTTTCAGAAAAGATGAATTACAACCTCAAAGTTTCAAAATAATTTTTTGTTTGCTATTTTCAGGTGTGGATGCCTTCTTGATGTTTATTATATTTTACAAATTGATGTTTATTTTCTCCTTTTCCTATAGAATCTAAAACACCTGTTTTCTCTCCCTCACACACATGGAATTTTTACTTTGTTACGTGTACTTCAATCTGATACATCACTATTGTTTGTCTTTCATCTGTCATAATCTATTTCTGGACAGATTATTGAGAAATCAGAATTTGGGTTATTTTTAAATAACTGCCTTTTAACTTTATTTTTTCAGGCCTAATTTGTACTAATCTATAGTCTCACACAAAGATTTTTTGGCCACAGACATGCTAATGAATGATGATGTCTTTATATAGCACCTTCTGCTGTTATTCATTGCTTTCAGATTATATGAAAGTTACCTACATTATTTTTTGTTATATTTTTTTGTAGTTGCTATATAGAAACTATTATTGTTGTAGTTTCTTTTTTAATCACTACTTGCATCCCCCAAACCTGCCATATTCCCTTTATCCAGTAAAATCAGAAGTAATTCCTGATAAATGTATTATTAGAAATATATAAGTAGAAGAATGTTTAAGTTCTGTTAAGATGGTCAAAGAATGCCCTATTAATTAATTTCTATAAGAAAAAAAGTCAAAGAATCTTTACTTTATCTTCTATTTCAAAAATAAATTGAATTCCTTTTTTATTTTCTTCTTGCCAAACAATTATTTTTGTTCATAGAATAATAACAAAACCTATTGGATGATCTTTTTAAAAACTCATATAAATATTGTAACCAAGCTACATTCGGCATGAAGTATAATTTGCTCGCTGCCAGTTTGAATGAACATCACAGGGTTTGTTACCTATTAGAATATTTAAATAATGTTCATTTCAGCCTTTCATGAAATCTGAGACTGCTTTCAGACAATAGATGCTGATAAATACAGGAGTACCAAATGAACACTCGTGGTCCCTTCTAAACCATAAGTTTAATGGAATCTTTAGGAATCTTTTGTGGAAGAAAGTTGGGTCCAGCCAAGCTGGAGATCATTCCAAACTAACAGAGCACAGACACAGACAGGTCTGGTAGGTCTCTTGCCTTTTCCTACACCCTTGGGTGTACCTGGCTCTCCTGTAAGGAACAAAATGGCACTTGACAAGACACTCATAGCAACCTCAGAGAGGCCACCCAGAACTCCCTTTCAGTTTCCTCAGCCACCAGGGGCAGTCTTCAGAATATTGAGCAGTGAGGGCAGTAGCTCAAGATCAACAACAAAAATGAGAATCCTCAATTATTTTATTGTGGTTTGTGAAGAAGATATGGGGTAATGGAACTTCACTGTCATAAGCTAGTAGAACCTAATCATTCACCAAGGAGAGAACACTGTTCATGGTTAAGAACATGTAATTTCTCTCTTAAATGGTGCTCCTCAGCATTGCTTTTGATTATTGCAGCCCCCGAACCTCAGACTCTACCACCATCACAGTCAACAATAGGTAATGAAGCTTTCTTTAATGAGTGAGAAAAATACATGTCTTTAATACCCTTTATGTTCAACTTTGTCTTTAACTTTGGGTTATGTATTTTTTTAAATATTAGTTGTCCTTCAGATATTTTTCTAGCCATTTTTCCAGAAGATATACTCTCTGCCTGTGCTTGACTAAGCAGAGGCTCTGAGACAACATCAAAAGCTGTAATGATTTTGACTTGATACATTTTCTTATATTTGAGGAATATGCCCTGAGCTTGTTCTAACCTGGTTTTTGCCACTAGAGGACCCTGGCTTCCCTAGGACTAGGACATATTTGTGCTTTCACTTTTAGAGGGGTTTTTCTTACTTTCAAAACTTTAACATTTTCAGATTTTCTTGAAAAGCACTGTGATCTTTCCAGACCTAAATATACTGATGTGTCACCAGGAAATCCATTCAAAGAGAAAAATAGAAAAACCAACCCCAACCTTTATAGCTTCGTTTTCTTCAAAAGAGAAAAACATATGTTCTAGTGCCATCTTAGCCAATTACCCATATTTTCCTTCATAGCATGCACTGCTGGTTACTTTATTACAGTCACATATTCCAAATGAGGATTGTGCCTTTTTTTGTTTTTTTCCATTTCTCTTTCCAAACTTAACTGGCTACATTTTTGTTCACTTTGTCTAAAAACATAGGAATCTATTGAAATAGAAAAAGAACTTCTTATGTGGATAAAAGTTTCACCATTTATATTTGTTCAACCTAGTAATTAAAAATTAAGCATATTCCATATTTAAATAGATTTCATCATTTTTCCTTTTATCCTGATTCTTTCTTGATGATTTTTCATACAGTCTTAGGACCCAGAACAAAGAGACCCAGACCTTCAACAAGAACATTAGGTAATAAGGTTATTCAGTGGGTGACCTTCATTCTTTTCCTGAAAGCTATATCTCTATTGGCAGGTTCGCATTAGTAAATTAATATATTACCATCCACTTGTGTGTGTGTTCTTCTCAAAAAGAATTTAAATACTTTAGTTTATAAACAAATATATCTCATTTTTTAAAAGTTGCCTCCTTTGGAATTTCTGCATTCAAAGCCTTTCTGCATGCATTGTAAATTTGTGGATTTTTTTTAATGCTAAATGAAAAACTTCTCCTTTTGAATCTTAGGCCAAATAAATTTTAATTTTTATCCCAAATGACTTCTTAAAAGCAACCTTTCTCATGTTCCTCTTGTACATATACCTTCAATACTTTTATGTGACTGTCTTCTCTAAGTTGTACAAAATTTTGAGAATTTCCATCTCAAAATGGAAAAATAAATCTCTTGAATAGTTTATTAATCTTTGACAAAAAATTATTTAAGACCACATTTAACTAGGGAAATAATGATAGAAATTTACAAAGCAGGTGGATGTGTGTCCACAATAAATCAAAGGGCTTAAATGTGCTTCCAAGATAGATATTTATTATCAGTTTGTGGAACCACTCTTCCTGTATTAACTCACTAATTTTCTTTCTTCAGCTCCACCAAAGACCAAACGACCAGGTCGTCGCCCCCGCCCTAAAACAACACCTAGTCCAGAAGTGCCCACGCTCAAACCTGGTAAATGTGATGTTTAGGGTTCCACTTAACATAGAAAGTGGAATGTGGCAGCTTCTGATTTAGTAGTTATCAGCAACTTTAAGTAGTTGGGCTTTAGGAACCAGTGGAGTTGATTTTTATGTTGGAGGATCTGTACTCACTTTCTATATTCATATTATACAAATATTTTATAATAAATTCATATTTCTAGTTGTAGTTACTAGGTACACACAGAAGAAACCTGACCCATTATGTGAATTATTAAAGTAAGGCACCTTAAAATCTTACATGTGATACATATTCAAGGCAGATGAGTATGGGAAAGCCATAAGGAGAAAGGGGGGTAAATGGGAAAAATAAAAGGGAAAATAACATTGAGAAAAAGTACACAGTTTAGGTAGAACATCCTAGCATGAGGCATAATGTTTCCTTCCACAAGGTGCCACTTCTTGATATAATTAGTGCTTTTGGTGTTTTGCTTCTATAGTTTTGGAACCTGCCACGGTACAACCGGAGCTCTTGGTGCCCACGATCGGTAATTCTACCCCCTCTAATTGCTTTCACAAATTGTCACGCTTGTTTTCCCCACTCTCCACCCCAGGCATAACTGCGGTTCTACCACCCTTCACAATTTCATCCCATGCTTCCCCTCATATTTCCTATCTGGGTCTGAAGATCCTAAAGATAGGAGAATTCTTCTAGAAGAATCCGGTGTGCTCCTTTAGGGAAGGTCTGTGGTGTTGGACAGAACTTCCTGGTTCTCTGTTGACCCTTTGTCTGTCTATCACATGTGTCCTGTTGCATGTTGAGAAAGCCACAGACTCTTCTTCAGACAGGGACATCTGCGCTCATCCTGGAATGAACAAATGGCAAAGTTTTATTCCAGTACCATGGTTAACATTTCATTGCTTCCCTCATTCAACTTGTCAGACTTCCTCCTTTTAAAAAGCTGCATGACATAATGGCTTCCTCAGTTCTGTTTCTTTGAAAAATATTTTTGAATATGTTTGGGTAACTAGAAGTGCAAAGACTATTCTTGGTCTAGGGTCCAATACAAAACTAGATATGGTCTTTGTAACTTGAGAACATTAAAAATCCCAAGCTGGTTTTATTGTTTTTAATACGAATACTATTTGATTATAATAATTTCACTATGATTTCTCAGCATTCACAATCTATCTGTCTCTACTTTGGAACATTCTAGAAATCGGTAGCCGTGTAACAGTTTCTCATGCATGATTTCAAGTGTTTATGGATTATTTTACAGGTTTCCTCCTAAGCAAATCTCAAATTTCTACCTTACTGTTTTTATATAGTAAAAAAAACTATCAAAGAAATAGAACTAATACACTTTGTACTTTTTGAAATTATATAGGAAAAATGTCCTATGACAGTTCTCATTATTTTTGCTCAAAGACACATTTTGAACATTTCCTGCAGATTCTTCCTTTCAAGAAAAACTAATGATGCAAGGATAGTTAAAATGGACAGGATAGTTAAAATGGACTTTTTTTTTATCCTTTCCACATCCCCAGGAAATAATTTTTAATATTTGTTGAATTTATATAGTGTCTTTGCTTGGCATATATGTCCTTAATTTTGAAAATCACAGCCATGACCATTATGCTAATTTTAATACTTTTTTCTTTAGCACCAAAACCATCCAAGAGACCTAAAACCACACACAGACCAGATGTACCTAAAATTCAGCCTGGTAAACACTGCTTTCAATGTCTTGCTCTATAAATAGGAAAACAGTATGTAAGTAACATTAATCTTCACATTCACAGCTCAGCTATGACACTAATTTTGGTACTCTTTTTTCCTTCAGATTCAAAACCACCAAAGCAATTACTTCCTAAACCCAAAACCACGGCAAAACCAGACATGCCACCAACTGAATCTGGTAAACATAATTTTCAGTGCTTTAGCTTAACAGGATTTTCTTTGGAAACATTGCTGGAAATTTTTCCAATCTGTCATATCATATAAAGTATAGAAATCCAAATGCCATGATTTTGTTCATTATCTTCTCAAAGTAGCCACACTGATGTTTTATGTGCTAAATAAAGAAATCAATGTGTGGGAAATTAGATATAATATAAATATTACATATAAAATAAATTTTATACTTGATCGACAGATTCCATTTTCTTAAAGCATTTTTAGACCTTATTTTCTGAACTTATAATAAATAGAAGCCTGATTTTTCTGTATTTGGAACATTTTTGAAAGTGATTTTATTTAGTAACCACTAGTAGACAGTTCACCCAGTAGGCTGACACTGTTCTTTCTTTATAGGCACAACTGAAAAAAAGACTTGCTAGTCTGGGATTGACTTCCTCTAAAATACCCTATTGGCATTTTAAACAGTAACTATTAACTGAGTGATTTTTCTACCACATAACAAAATACTTATATAACAGTTCTGAAAATTGAACTCTTTGCAATTGAAATTTTTTTGTAAGATTCCAATTAATATAAAATTCTGATTTACGTAAGCCTATCAAAAAGGGAATTTGTATAAACTTAGAATAAACTAGATTCTGTATCCTCTAAGTTAAACTTCAATGAGTACCCAAAAGTTTAGACTTTCTTACTTTTATTACTTATATCTGTTTATTTTCTATGATGCAGTCTTTGACCCTGTTCCATTTGAAACTGAAGCTTCCTTGATGACCATAGGTAATGTTTTCTTTCTTCTAGGCTAATGTTTCTCTGAGCTTGTCCCTCTAGTCTCTTTTGTCATCATCTGTATTCTCTTGTATGCATTATTGTTACTCACATTTTTTCATTCATTTCCAAAAATCATTTACTGTTGTCAACGGGATTTTTTAACATCAAGTTAGGTGTTCCTACGTCTGCTGCCCAGCTCATAACACCTGAAAGTTATTCTTTTCTTCAGTCACCTTTGGAGACATTCAGCTTGCTTGCAGCACGTGATTCTGTCGAGAGTCACAGGGGCTCTGTCTGTCCACCCATCAAACCCAAAAGTTTTTAAAATCTCCACTTGTGTGTGTGTACAATTTGTAGATGTGGGAGGGAAACAATGAAAAAGCTGGTTGGATCTTGTGATAGTACATCATAGTCTCTTTCTTGCAAAAGTCCTTTCTTCCTTGATTCCGTACTATTCTAATGCAACTGGAATGCCAAATTCATCTTGTGGTGCTAATTTTCCAAACAAAGTAGGAATTCCCTGTTTTGTTTGAAGGCAATCGCTTATAAATACTGCTTTTATCCTGTTGTCCAGGCTTCCTCTACTTCTGTGTGCCATTAGTTCAGAAGATGCTCTCAGATGCGGCTTAAACCAACTTTGTGCTATGATGTCTTGTGCGATCAGGGAAAGTCAGTCTCTGTATAAATGCTGAAAGGGATTTTGGTGATGAGATGTTTGAGGATTACATTTAGTCTTCTGAATTTAATGAAAAATGGAGACTAAAAGCAAAAAGTTAAAATTCTTAATTTCATATCCATGCATCATAATTTCAGAATATTATAGAAATCCTATTTCTCCAGGCAAAAAGTTGAATTATTATCTTTAAGATTTTTTTTTCTGATAATCTTTATTCCTTACTTGAGTAATTACTTCCTAATTATCTATTTGAAATAAATGAATAAATAGAATAAGAAGCAATATCACATTTATTAAGTAAAGGCACAAGTTTATCTTTGCATAACTGTCCCAGATCTCCAGTAAACAGACTGATTAAGAACATTTTTCTAACTCTCCTCACAACTACCACCTTCAAAACTAATAATGGTGGTGAAAACCTTTCAAATACCAACAGAAGCTTTTGTAATAATTTTTCAGAGTAATTTAAAATTATATATCAGACAACTAATACATTTTATTCGACCCAAGTCTTTGATACTGTTAGAATCAGACAATCAAACACAGAAAAATACTTTTTGTTGCCTTCAAAGGGTTGCAAACTGCAAAGGGTATGGCTATTTTGTGAGATAAAGGGATATGGGAGTATGGCCAATTATTGGGGGAAAAAAACTGTTTTCCTAGAGTTTAGAAATGCTTTTCAGACATTACAGGGTTAAGAAGAATCATTTTCAAGATAAAATTTTCTACATTAATCTCCATCATTTATTGTTTTTGGTTAGTTCCTACCACAGACATTGAACCTATAACTCTGAAAACTGAGGCTCCAGTGACAACATTAGGTAATGACCTTTTATGTCTTTAAGCACGGGCTTTTTCTGCTCATCATCTAGTCTATTCCCACTAACTCAGTCAAGGGGTTTTCTCTTTCATAAGATTGTTTTCTTCCTCTTGTCATTCAACTATGTTCTTCATTTCAAATGTTTTGAAAGTGCTTAAAACAAGTTACTTGGTTATAAGCCTATATACAGCTAGTAAAGACTATCCATCTCCCATTTTTCCCATTATCCAGCTTTTTAATGTTTTACAGAGCCTTTGATTCTGCTTGAGTAGTGTCCTACGTTAAAGCTGAATTTCAAATACAGCTAGAAGTATCTACCCTATAGATATCAGTTATAATTCTATAGGCATCTTGCTTTCTGTTGTTTTAAGATATGTGAGCATTTTTATTGTCTACCTACTATTTTAGGAAATGAAATGTGCTTGTTCTAATAATTTTTAGTGGAATGTATACCTAAGCCAACTAAGTTCTAAGTATACTCTCCCCAAAGCAGGTAAGCCTGGATCGCTCTCTGATGTAATGTCAACATACTTCCCTTGGGTCTAGGCCCTTGTTGAAAATCTGATACCAAAATCTAATAATAAGGTTTTCAGATTATTAAAAAAATGATGTACATTTTGTCTCAAAATAACTGTCAGTAGACCAAAACAAAAATGTTTTTGCATATAGATGACCAGAAGAAAATTCTAAACCAAAGAGACAAACTTCTCAAGACTCAAGAAAATCTGGGAAAATTTTAGAAAACCTAGTGTCATGTGTAATCTTTTCTTCAGTTTCTGGAGTCATAAGACTACAATAACCAGTTTCTTTTCTTTAGCTCCAAAAACATCACAAAGAACAAGAACACGTCGTCCCCGTCCCAAACATAAAACCACGCCACGCCCAGAGACACCTCAGACCAAACTAGGTAAATAATATGTGGTTCTTGGTCCCTGTGGAACCTTGTTGGATATGACATGGGAGTGGCAGTTTAACATGCCACCTAATAACCCCTGTGACCCTTAAGGGTAAAGATTCAAGTCATGGAAAGCAGCTGCTACCAACACAATGCTCTGGCCAATACCTGTGATTTCCCTGTGCTTTTTGCATGAGGATCTCTTTGGTGCCTGGGTATTTTATTTGCATCTCTGACATTTGATTACATTTTCCCCTTTGATTCTGGCTCAGCATAAACTTACCTAGTTAGGTGTCTAGTCATCATTTTTAGTTCAACTCGTCATGCATTTTATTAAATGCCACATTTGTATCTGTGGGGAATATTTTAGAAATAACAGATGACTTAGTTGAAGAAGGAAGATGCTCTTGTATGAAACGGTTCATAAATAGGTATAAAGGAATGTGGAGAAAACCAAATATTAAGTTTAGCCAACTGCTGGGTACATAGTTAATTCTTAGAGAAGCAAAAAATCTGTAGGCTGAGAAG
The DNA here is from genome assembly GCA_008086735.1 of Cheirogaleus medius. NCBI lineage: Eukaryota > Metazoa > Chordata > Mammalia > Primates > Cheirogaleidae > Cheirogaleus > Cheirogaleus medius. Next base: position 69,554,888 of record VBSM01000272.1, read on the forward strand.
TATAATATGGACCTTGAAATCTGTAGAGTTTGTAGATTTGTTGGTGGCTGGGCAGGAATCTTACAGGGGCAGGAAGGTGTCATGTATGGGTGGCAGCAGAAGGATAGGAATTAGAAGGGTAACCTGATTGGGAGAAAGGCAACATTTCCTTAGCTTGATGGTGATGCTACTTTTGGATGGGTCCACGAAGAGCACCTCAAAGGCCTGCCTTCAGTGATTGGATTTGAGCCAACTGGCTGCAGCATACTCTCATATTCTAAGGGTCAGACCATTTCTGTCATGATAACAGAAAGATGCACTAACAAATTCAATGGACTAAATAACCCTCTATATCTAGCTCTTTGTATGCCTTTGTTTGGACAAAGGTCTTGGCCTTTTTCCAAAGTGGACTCTCAACAAAGAAAAGCATTGTCTATTTGGGTTATTCATCACTGTAATCTGCTTAAATATATCAATGACTACATCCATCATGACTTAGTGCTTTATTTTCCAGTCTATAGTGTTATCAAATATACTTTCACATTCTTTTCTCATAATTGTTAAATGTAATGTTATTAGAAGATCCCTGAAGACTTTTCTAAGCAGGGTTTTCTAACGTATCATTAGATAATATAAAAACAAGAAAAACTGGTAGCTAACCATGTAGAGATGCTAAGGATATATCCATTTTATTAGAACAAATATCTGTGTGCCCTCACTTGAGAACTATAAAACGTTTGCTTTTTGGCTGTGGAGCAAATGCTATACTGGTGAAGTTCATTTTTAAGAGAATTTGATGGATTTTCTCATGTGTTTAACATTTCTTTTTTTAATTGTTTTTGACCATTTTTTGCAACAGACTTTGAACCTGTTACTCCTGAGACTTCTTTAGGTAATGACTCTTGATGTTCTTCAGCAAATGGCTTTTTCTTATTTATTGTGAAACTTAGCCGTGGTGTTGTATAGATGATTGTCATCTCCTCCGTTGTTATCTTCTCATAGTATTCATCTTAAAATATTGAAGCCTTTATTACTTTTTAACAGAAATGTGCATGGACTTAATTCAAGACAGCTATCCACTCTATATCTCAGCCTAAAATTGCAGGGTCAATCTGAGTCTCTGAACAGCAATGTTTGTTAGAGCCAAAATCCAACTGTGATTCCTCATATAGCCCTTTTTTAGACTGCCAATGCAGGATCAATGATGATACCTTGAAATTTTTTTAAGCATCTTACTTACTATATTTCAAAGTTCTATGTTTTTTTAGGTTTTGTTGATGTTTCAGTGAATTTTTAACTTATTTTAGTAAATTACCAAGTGGAAAATTTGCCCAAGCCTAATTGTCTTAAATTATAAGTGAATACTTTAAGGTGGATGTGAACCTCTCTCACACCATCAGAGTTGAGCAGTGATGTGTAACCAGTTTTAGATTCAGGACACTTCCAAGAAAATAATGGTCCCTAATCTTCATTTCTTAAATGTAATTGTATGTATAATTTTAGTCTCTGGAGAACTTTCACTTATCAGAGAAAAACTATAAATATACTAAAGGAGAAAATTTCAAACCAAAGAGACAAAGTCTCTTCAACTCTAACAAGTTTTTAAAAACTCAGGGCCATGTTATATCACCCTATTCACAGTTTATGGAGCCATCAGCCCCATATTAATGCTAAATTCTCTTCCTTTAGCTCCAGCAACAACAAAAAGAACCCGCCGTCCACATCCCAAACCTAAAACCACACCCCAGCCAGAAGTACCTCACACCAAACTGGGTAAATATGTGGTTTTTGGTTTAAAGAATCTGAGGAGTCTGCTCCAGTTGGAACTCTAAATTCTATGCACATCTAATACATTGGGACATGCTCTATCTCTCTCTTAAGAGTAAAAGCTACTTGTTAGGAGAACATGAGATAGCTGAGCACCTCCTGCTCCCTTCATGGAAATCTTCTGAATTAATGATCATTTTACTTACTTTTCTTGCTATATGATTCCATTTGTGTCTTAAAGATAAAGCTGTAAAATGTTGAGCCAGCACAATCAGTTCAAATCAACTACTTTTATTAAGTTCCTTTGAATTCCCCAAAGCCATATGGGCCCATATATCAGAAGTAGGAGGTATGTTTTATAATATTTCCCAACCCATTTGCACGATAGTTGTAAACAAAAGCTGTTCCATCATAACCAGGTAGAAAGTAACATAAGGCAGCGTGTTTATGCAAACATAAGATGATTTCTTGCATAGTATACAAGCTATATGCTAGGAGCAAGGCAAATATTTAGAGGATGAAAGATTCAGGATAATTAGGGAGAAATCAGTATGGAAGTTGGATGAGTGGAGGACTGAGGGAACAAAGGCTGACAAGCAGGGAGTGTGTTGAAGCTGGCTCCCCAGGCACAGGGTAACTTGTTGACATGCTCCTGTTCAGTGGGCCCATAGGATGAATTAAAGAGGGCTGGGGTGTCTCCTCAAGAGCTTAAATTTGATCCAGTGGGCTTTAGTGATTCCTACTTTTGCACAGAATCATGCTTTTGCTATTCTTAGAAGTGAAGATAACTAGCCTAATAATAGAAAAAATTGAGAGGTGGTTCTTCATCTCATTAAGTACTGCTGTATTCACGAAAGACTGTCTCTTAATGAGCATAGTCTCAGCTTGCTTTTGGTAATCTGTTAGTATGTGTGGTGAACAAACCCTAGTGTGACCCCCAATAATTCCCCCCTCCTGCGATTAATGCCTTTGTATAATCCATCCTCTCCCTCTTCTTCTCACCTTCCCTCCCTCCTTCTCTATCTCTCTCTCTCCCCTGTGCTAGCGTGACAGGCATGTATACAGGTATGTGCACAGGAATACCTAATCAGGGGAGTGACATCCCATCATTTTTGCCTTATTCTATCGGTTAGAAGCAAGTCAGAGGTCAAGTGCACACTCAAGAGGATGGGATTACACAAAGGTTAATACCAGGAGGCAGAAATTCCTGGGGATCACCAAAGGGTCTGCCACATTACATTTACATTCAGACACAGGAACTGTTTATCGTATCTGTCATTATCGATTACTGCTTATAACTGATGCTCTTTTGTTTTTGGCTTCCACAAAAGCACTAGTTCCTTCTAATTCCCCAAAACCATATGAGTACATATGTAAGAAGTAGGAGGTAGTTTTATAATACCACATATTTTTCTAAGAAAATGACTAACCAGGTTTTCTAGCATATATAGGTATTCATGTTAGTTCACATCAGGTAATTAACCAACAATGAGATCTTACTGTTGATCTCAGTGAGATGTTCAATAGAGTTCAAAGGCTGCGACTGACTAACTTCTGAATGAAATGAGTGCCTGGTTAAAGTTTGGAGAAATATTCAAAGACAAAAATACATCTTTCTTTTGAGTTAAGAACATTAAAAATTAACTTTGTAGCCTTAGAAACCTTATTTTTACTGGTAAGATGAATTTTCTGACATTTCATATATTCACAAAATCTCTTTGGTTTCTTTCATTACCTTTGATCAGTTCCTGACACAATCCTCAAACCAATTCTTGGAACTGAGACTCCAGAGACGACACTAGGTAATGTCATGTTACATCCATCAGCATGTGCTTTTCTTGTTCATTTCCATCCCATTTCATCCCATCATAACCACAGCTTCTCACATGTCACAAGACTTCTGTGTCATCCTGTCATTCAATTACTTCTTAATATATTGAAGAGTATTGAAATACTTTCTTGTTTTTTAAGAGAGTCAAGCATGAACTTAGTTCAGTTTATGTATCTGCAATGTAACACCTTTGAATTTGCAATGACTTGCTCCCATGTACCATTTTAATCACATTCTTTGTTACTGAGTTTCATAATCAATATGGAGGTGGGAATGAAGGTGTTTATCCCTGATGTAGGCTGAGTAAATTGGCACAGCTATTGTGGTGTAACGTAGTTATTTTGCAGATCTAAATTTCTACATTTTTACCATCTACATGATTTTGTTTTTGTTTTGCCATCTTATGTAATGATGTGGCCTTGTTTTAGTAAGGAGTAAAGTAGAAAATATGCCAAGGCTGGTAAATTTAAATTATAAGCACCACCATGAGTATGAAATCACCCTGCAGCTCCCCCTTCCACCATAACTCGGCAAGCTTTCTGGAACTTTTTTCATTCAAGAAACCCTGTGAGGCTGGGAGCGGTGGCTCACGCCTGTAATCCTAGCACTCTGGGAGGCCAACGCAGGAGGATCGCTCAAGCTCAGGAGTTCAAGACCATCCTGAGCAAGAGCGAGACCCTGTCTCTACTATAAATAGAAAGAAATTAGCTGGACAACTAAATCTTTTTTTTTCTTTTAAAAATAAAATAATAATAAAAAAAGAAACCCTGTGAGAAGTGCCTCAAAATACCCTTGGTATATCAATTCATGTTTCTGTATGATTTTTGTCCTTTAGAGAAACATAAATGAAAGAAAGAGGCACATTATCAAAATAGGAATGAATATTTCAAACTCAATTTCCTGAAACTCAAGAAATTATAAGAAGTATAATTCTGTCCACAGCTTCTGGAACCCAAAACACCATATTAACCTGAGATTTTCTTCCTTCAGCTCCCAAAGTGCCTGAACAAACTCGTCGTCCACATCCCAAACCTAAAACCACACCGAGGCCTGAAGCACCTCAGACTGAACTGGGTAAATGTGTAGGTCCTGCTCAAGGACTCCTAGGAGCCCACCCCAGTGGAGCCCAAAGAAAGCAGAGTGGCAAGTCATGGTCAGCAGCTGATCCCACATCAGACCAGGCAACGAGGAGCAGGGTGGGGAGATGCTGTGGTAGCCAAATTCCTCCACTTTGTCAATTAAGATCTTTGCTCTCAATGTCTATTTAATTTACTTCTCATTCAATTCTATTCATCCTTTCCGTATTGAATGTATGTGATAAACCAAAACAGAGAGTGTATGTTCCTGCAAATGGGTGATTATTTTTTGGTAACTATAAAAGTCATTAAGTCATAGTAAGGATCTAGGGCAGGAGTTGGCAAATATCTTCTAGAAAGGGCAGATAGTAAATATTTTAGGCTTTGTGTGCCATATAGTCTCTGTAGCATATATATATTTTTTTCTATTTTGGTTTTTCTATAATCACTTAAACACTTAAAAATCACTCTGGGGAAAGGATAATGGAGAAGTTGGAAGCCAGTCAGAGGGGGCAGAGTTTCTCTGACTGACGGAGGCTGTCAGGCTTCTAGGTGTTGATCAGAACATTTCGTTGAGGCTGCTGCAGCTAAGTGGCCCCAGAGGACCAACTGAGAGGACGTTCATAATGCCGGACTGAGGAGTCTGTATTTCATCTAGGAATCATTACTATCCATATGGTCAGGCTTTCACTGGATGTGGAACAGATGGATCCCCTATATATCATAGACTGAGTGGCTGTCTTTTATCCAGCTCTCTTAAGTACCCAGGTGGGACAAAGCTCATGTTCTGTTTCCAAAGATGAGTTTTCAGCAAGATGGGTAAGGTCTACTGTGGTACATTAATTAGGCTCAGATCACCAAAGAATGAGAAAAACTTCTGGGGCACTTCACATGGGCTGTTATCTGAACACAAAGGCGGTGGCACTCTCTCCTAAGAGTTAAAGGTTAATCGTGTTTGCTTTGTGCTCTGGACACATCATGATCCTGGTAAAATTCTTTTTGAAGTGAATTTTCTGAGTTTTTATAAATATTTAGTGTTTCAATGGTTTTTTTTTAAATTATTTTTGCCAGTTCCTGCTACAGTCTTTGAACCAGTTTCTCCTACAAAAGAGACTCCAGAGACAGCACTTGGTAATGCCACTTTCTGACCTTCAGAAAGCACTTTCTCTGCTCGTTGTCAAGCTCCGTCCACTCTATGTTGCCATCCAGTTACATTTTTCGTTTTATGAGGGTTGAACATGCATAAAAGAAGTTTCCAGGCCTAACTCTAGTGCGGGATCTCTTCCTGCCCTGTAACTGACTGAAAATTTGTTGTGTGTCACTTTATGATTTTGGCTTAATCAGAGTTCTCTGTTAAGGTAAATTTCATATATCCTTGGTAGTGTCTGACCCTGATCTATCCTAACCAGGCTATAACACAGAATATCCTTTACATATCCTTTGTACATCTACCTTTTTTATCTGCCTTTTATTTTTGTTATTTTGTTAACATTTGGTTAATATGTTTTTAGTAAATTGTCTAACAGAAAATGAGATCAAAGTTTATAGGTATAAATAATAAGCCCCATTCTTAGTGTGAATCTGATTCCCCTTAGTCTCCATCATAGTTTAGATGATTCATATATTTTTTTTCAAGACAGGGTTTAGCTCTGTCCCCTGGGATAGAGTACAATTGCATCATCGTCACTCACTGCAGTCTCAAACTTGTGGGCTGCTGAGTGAGCTCAAATGATCCTCCTGCCTTAGTGTCCAAAAATTCTAAGATTATAGGCATGAGCCACCACACCTGGCCTAGATGATTTTCAACCTTTTAAATCCAGGCAAGGAACTTTAGGAGAATGTGATTTAAAAATATCAATTCTGACTCTCTGAATTAATAACTTCATTTAAAATGTCAATTTTGCACTCAAACTATCTTCAGTAACAAAAGAAAATAAAAGCATAGTAGTAGCAAAAATTTTGCATTAGATATATTTTCTGAAGCTCAAGAATATCTTATCAAGCTTTGGAAAATTTAAAGATTTTGTAAAAGCCTATGATTTGTAGAACCATAAGCCTTAAAATAATTAAAGGTTATCTTTTTCTTACCTCCAAAAACCTCCCAATGGACATATTATTCACAGCACAAACTTAAAACCACTCCAAGTCCAGCTGCACTTGAGACTACACCAAATAAATACAGAGAAGCCTAGAAGCCTAGGAGCCTGTTACTATTTGAAATGGAAACCCACACACTCCCTAGTGAGGGCACCCTGAGGGTCTTTTATACTGCAGGGTTGGCAAGGAGTATATGTTTAGAAGACACCTGTAGGATCTTCCCTCCAACTGCATAATAGGAGACATGTTTAACTTCTCAGTCTGCAGACTAGTTGAGCACAAAACCTTTTTGTGCATGAAAAGCCTAGAAAATGAGAATAAGGCAGGGTGTTTTTGCAAATTCAAGATTTTTCTTGGGTATATAAATATTAAGTGTTAGACTCATTATAAGATCTTGAAGTAAAATATCCATGTGTGTTTCAATACAGCAGGAAGAAAGTTTGGACCTCGAAGTCACATCAGAATGTGTACAAATGGGGAGGTGAGAATGAGCAAAGATGAAAAAGATAGGATAGGTGTAGAGGCAACCAGAGAGGGCAGAGATCTTACTCATTGAGTCTGACATTGTTCCACGAGCATCAGAAACCTCTTCTTTCCACACCGGGCAATGTTTTACTCTGCAAAGAATGGACAAATGATTTACTGGATGCCACAGACCAAGTGGCTGTCCCTTACCCAGTCATCTTGAATACCTTTTTTTGAACAGAAATGACAAGCTGTTTCCAAAGCTGAGTTCTCTGCAAGACCATAATAGTTCATCATAGTCGTTGTTAATTATTTGTGTAGTGACTGGTTGGATATTGTGAACTTTTTCTGCAACCATAATTTGATAAATATAGTAGATGTTTTCTTTATTCAGCATCCTCTGGTGTAAATTAGTTTTTCACCTGCTTGAGAATGGTTAAGTAAATTCCTGAAAATGTCCTAAAGTCTTCTGTATTATATTTGGATCGTCAAGCAGTATAACCAGAGAAATTGTTTGCCTCACATGGCGCTACACAGAGAGGTATGAGATGGCATAGCTGGCTACAGCTTGGCCAAAGCTGACAAAATGATTGATTTCCCTTTGAATTAGCTTCCTAGGGCTACCATAACAAAATAGGACAGATTAGGTGGTTTAAACAGCATAAATCTATTTCTCACAGCTCTAGAGGCTGGTAGTTCAAGATCAAGGTGTCCACAGGTTTGGTTTTTCCTGAGGCCTTTCTCCCTGGCTTGCAGATGGTTGCCTTCTCTCTGTGTCCCCACATGGCCTTTTCTCGGTATGCGCACATCCCGGAGGTCTCTTCCTCCTGGTATAAGGCCGTCAGTCTTACTGGATTAGGGTCTCACTCTTATGACCTCATTTAACCTTAATTGACTCTTTAAAGTTCCTATCTTCAAATATAGTCACTACGGGGGTAAAGGCTTCAACCTATGACTTCAGGGGGGAAATGCAATTCAGTCCATAATGCCTGTCATCCAGAAATTTTTAAAAAATTATCCTAGGGGCAATGTTATACTAGCAAGATTCATTTTGAAGTGAGTTATTGTAGCTCTTCCTACATTGTTTTTTAAAATCTCTCTATTTTATTACTTCAGTTCCTGTTACAGACTTTGAACCTGTTAATATTATAACTGAGACCCCTGGGACAACCTTAGGTAATGACCCTGCCATTACCAGACTACTTGCCAAGTGCTTTTGCTGTTCATTGTGCAATCCATTCAGTCTCCATCCCTGTAACATGGCTTTTGTCCTCTGTGAGATGGTGAACATTGTCCCATTTTGCCATTCGTTCATTTCAATCAAGTGAAGAATACCGAAGCATCTTAAAAACAAGTTTCCTGTAGTTTTTATGAGCCAGGCATGCGCTTTGTTCCAAATGTTACCTGCCATGTGGTGCATTTGAAATTGTCATGTCATCTTATGCTTCGCTTAACACTGTTCTGTATTGACATTGAATTTAAAACAAATTGGGATTTATTTCTTATCTAGGCTGATCAGCAATAATGACTACTCTTATGCTCCTTTGCATATCTAAGTTTCTACATTTAAAAAGCTATTTGCATGGTATATTTGTTTCTTTGTTGGTGCTTTCAGTAATGATATGTGTTATTACTAATTTGACAAATAGGAAATTACCCAAATCTGAAATTTTAAATTATAAGCCTCTTCTTTAGTGTGACCCTAACTTCCCCTTCCTTTCAATGAACACTGTCTCAATAATTCTTCTCCATGAGGAATTCCATGAGTTTCTCAATACAAGTACTAATCTTCATGCCTTGGGTGAACAACTCAACTGTATACATGAGTTTGTCCCCAAAGTACTATCAACGATAAAAAGAAAACACATTGGCACAAAAGAAGTGAAAAAGTAAAACTAAAAAGACAATTTCCTGGAACTGTAGAAAATCTGACAAATTTTGGGGAAACCTCTCCTCAGTACGCAGTACCATAAGGCCTAGAGTAACACAAGGCTTTTCTTTCTTCAGCTACAAAAACATCACAAAGAACCCGTCGTCCGCGTCCCAGACCTAAAACCACACCAAGTCCTCAAGCACCTCAGACCAAACCGGGTAAATGTGTGATTCGTTGGTTGAAGGGTGAGCTCCGGTAGCGTGTCCTGGGGGGACCCAAAGCAATGCCCCTGATGAGCAGTAGCGGCTCCTCTCTGCCCAGCTTTCAAGGAGTGAGACCTGACTGGTACCAGAATATCTTATGCTTTCTACGTGAGACTCTTCTTTGAAACTATATATTTAGTATATTTCTTACCATCAAATTCCATTCAGATCTTAAAGGTAAAACCTCTTTAGCAGAGCCAACATATTCAGTTTAAGTAAGCGAAGTCTAAGTCCTTTGTGTATTCCTGTTCCCACATTGGTGATCATGGGTGATGCTCCATCTATAGGAGACTTATTCTACTTGTAAAATAGTAGAATTGAGGACATGCTTGCTAAATAAAAACATGAAGTAATGATCTAGCAAAGGAAAAGATCCAGGTGGGCTTGTACTTTGGACCCACTACAGGATTTGGATGAATGGAGGGAAGAATGAACCAAGGCAGAGGGACCGAACGTGTGTGAGGGTTGGCCACGTGGCAGTCCAGTCTAGAAGGACTACTTCTAGATGGCCAAACTATGGCTGTTGATGATGCTTCACTTAGAAGCATATATCAAGCCAGTTGAAGGAGGATTTTGAGGACCTGATTCAGGTGCTTAGGTATGATACAAAGACATCAAAAGTCTTTGTCCACTTTTTCTGGGCTGAGGGCAGACAGCTGTTCCACTGGATATTACAGACAGTGCCTATCTTTATCCTCTCTTATGTACCCTAGTTTAGACAGAGGTCTCAGACTCTGACAACAGATGAGTTCCTGGCAAGATCAACATAGTTCACTTTGATTAATTTTTATATCTCTTTCAAACTTATAAACAGTCTATTGCATCCAAGTTTACTTATACATAGTGCTCATGTTCAGAAGTACAGCGTAATCATGTTTTTTAACATAATGTCTAAGTGTATATTAGGTAAATGCATTAAAATATTTTCCAGTGCAGAGTTTTTGGTATCAGTTAATATTCATTAGTTAAAGCTGAGGAGAATTTCATGTGGAATTCTTGAAGCTGCTCAAGACAGTTCAAAAGCTAAGCCTAAGACTGACCATGAGTATAGTTTGGCCAAATCCCCTCAGTGAAGAAGCTAATTTTTTTCTTTACTTCTCTAGAAAAATCGATATACTACTAAGATTTGTTGGCATGTGAGTTCTCTAACTTCTCATACATTTTAAAATCTCTTTGACTTACTGTGTTTTTGATCAGTTCCTGCTACAGTCCTAGAACCTGTGACTCTTAAACCTGAGGCCCCAGAAACAACATTAGGTAATGTTAATACAGTGCATTTTCAACAAGTCTTCTGCTTATTGTCAAACCTGGAGTTTCAATTTGTCTCATGTGACAGCATTGTCATTCTTTGTGGCCATTCAATTAAATTCTTCTTAAAATTATGAAGACTTAAATTATCTGTTGTTTTTAAGAAAACCAGCCATGCATGAACCTACCTGAGGACATTTATTTGCCATGTAACCTACTTGAAATGTGTCATGTCAGTTTGTATTTTGTTTAAGCAGTATTTATGATAAAGCTGTGTTTCAAACATATCACAGGTCTCTATCTCTTATCTAGACAAATAGTCATTAACAGCTCTCATAGGGCCAAGAGGATTCATTGTGCATCTATATTTGTATCATTTTTCCTACTTACATAGTAATTTATTATTTTGTTTCTGCTAAGGTAGTAATATGTTCTTATCTTAATAGTTATATAGAAAACATGCCAAAGATCAAAAGATTAAATTATAAATTCCAGATTCAGTGGGACTGTTCTTCATTATCAGTTCAAATTAAGCAATGGTTCTTAACCTTTTTGATGCCTAGTCAAGTTGCCCTATGAGGCTTTGATTATAATTACTAATCTTTATTTCTTGAGTTATAAAGTGATTTTGATCTTCAAAGAATTTTCTGTGATAAAAGAAGATCTGTAAGGATACTTTTTTATCTTAACCTAAAAGCATCTAACACGCTGTAGAAAGTCTGGAGTCATGTTGTCACCTCCCATGGCTTCTAGAACCATAGATAATGTAGTTACGTAGTAACCTGAGAATTTCTTCCTTCAGCTTCCAAAACGTCACAACGCACGCGTCGTCCACGTCCCAGACAAAAAACCACACCAAGTCCTGAAGCACCCGAGTCCAAACCAGGTAAACCATGTGTTCCTGGTTTAAAGAGTCCCAGCAGCCTAACCTAGCAGGGTCTCAAGAGTAATCTTAGTGGTTGGGAGTAACTGATAGGCCCCTGTGGGAGTGAAGATACAACTCATGGTCAGCAATAGTTCGTTGTTCCCATATGCAATCTTCTCTATCACTGTGTATTTTATTAGCTTCTGTTTAGCTCATGAAAATAAAACTTCTTTAGAAAATTTAGGCATATTTAGCTCAAATCAACAAACATTAATTATGTGCCTTCTGTGTCCTCCAAATCCTATTAGCACCTTTAGGTGTATGCATCAGATGTGGGAGACATGTAAGTTCTCAAACCTGTAAGATAGTTGAGAAAGCAAAAGGCTTGCCTTTATAAATAAAGTAGAAAATGACATTAGTCAGTCTCTATCCAACTACAAGATTGGTTTTGGGGTGTTACCAACAAGATGGGCTAGATACATAAATATGTGGAGCAGGGAAGCATAGATTAAGAGGGAGCTGGAGTCTTGAAATACTGTAGTACATGGATTAGTAGAAGGGCGGGAGGAATAAAATCAGAAAGAAGAGACCTAAGTAGAGACCAACCAGAGGAGAGAGTCTAACTGGGAAACTTACACAGAGGTGTCTTGCTTCGAGACAATAGTCAAAACCTTTCTTTATTTCACTGGGTCCATGGATACCCATGGTGGAGAGGCCTAGGTGCCTTGTGGAGCAGTTGAGATTTGATCTGGAAGACATCAGCAGGCTCTTCTCCCTCCTGAAGACATGCTCTTTCTTTCCTGGACTGGAGGGATACCCTACTTGATCCATCATGTGGAGGCCTCAGTCTCTTTCCAAAGATGAGTTCTTAGCAATACCCATACAGTCCACTTTGGATTATTAATTAAGTAATCAAAGAATGAGGAATAAGAAAATAGGTACCTGACTTACGTATGGCCAAATTTTAGAAAATCAGCTGTCTGCTTTTTTAGTTTAACAGTTTTTAAAAGTTGCTATATAATTCTATAAATCATGTTATACTAGTAAGATTAATTTTGAACAAAAAATTTTGAGTTTTATTCATTTAAAATAATTATTTGGTTTATTTTAATGCTTTTGGTCAGTTCCTACTGCAGAGTTTGAACCTGTTACACTCAGAACTGAGACTTGGGTGACAACACAAGGTAATAACACATTGTGATCCTCAGTGTTCTTCCTTCTCATTGTCAAAGCCATTCCATCAACATAGCCACAGATTCTTCCGCTTTGTAAGACTACGTCGTCATCATCATCTATCGTCATTCCATTATATTCTTCATCCTAAAATAATTAAAAACTCTGACTCTTAAAACAAGTCACCACTTGTTTTTAAGAGAGCCATGCATGAACCTAACTCGGGTTATCTTTTGGGCATATAACCATCAGAAATTGGTTTTTCATCGTGTGTGTTTTTTAACCAATGTTTTATTAAAGGTAACTTTTTTTTTCCTTCTTTACTGCAAGAAGTAGCTGCTATCCTGAATTTATCATTCTCATATAGAGTTTTATATTTGCATTTATTTTATTATATATATATACTTTTAAAATATATGATATTGTTTCTGAGGTCTTAAGACTAAGTGGTGACATACTGCATATATATATATTTTCTGATGACTATTATCTAAAGGTAACTTTTAAAAGCAATTTTTTGATTCTAACAATTATTGTGGTGCCAGGGAATTTCTTTGTGGATCTAAAGTTCTATCTATCTATTCATTTATGCTGTGTGATATTCTTTGATAGTTTAGTTAATTATGTGGTTTTATTTTAGTAAACTGTCAAAGAGCTTGTAAGTGACCACTACTGCCGGCAGCATGGTATTTTAGCAGTTTTTTATTTGATGAGTCCTATTAGCTGTTCTTCTCTTCTTGAATTAATAATTTAATTTTATATATGAAACAGCCTCCTAATGCACTTTCAATTGTAAAAGGAGACATGCTAGTATAATAAGGGTGAAAGTTTCTAAGTAAATAGTCAAGATTAATTTCCTGAAATAGGAGAAAATGTAGTAAGTTTTGAAAATCTAGAGTCGTGTGTCATGCTACCCTTAGCTTCTGAGCTAGACTCTGTAGTAACTAAAGATTTTCTTTCTTCAGCTCCTAAAACATCAAAACGAACTCGTCGTCCACGTCCCAAACCTAAAACCACACCAAGTCCTGAGGCTCCTCAAACCAGACCGGGTAAATGTGGGTTTCTGGTTAAAGGAGCACATCCTAGCAGCTCTTGGGAATCCCTGACTGGGGCGCATGGTGGGAGTGATGCCCATGTGAGCCTCGTGTGGGCGAAGGCATGAAATGCTCTGCTGCTCCCACTATTGAGTTAGTGAAGGAAAGCACAGTGGGGGTGTGGCAGCAGCATTCCTTGTGCTTTCTACACAAGGGTCTTCTCTTTTTCTATGTATCTTATTCACTGCTTATTTCATTCAATTCTTCTTTGAAAGACAAGGTAGAACCAAGCATTTTTATTTCTAGAAACAAATATTAAGTGCCTTCTATCTTTCCACAGCAACAGCTGTGAGGATATCACAGGAGGAAGGGGTAGTTTATTTGTAACTTCTTGCTCTGTGGTATAGTCAGGGTCAAAACCTGCCCCAGTTTGAAACATTCAAAGATGGAACCAAGGCAGTGTGTCTGTGCAAATCAAACTTGGATTGGGGGTGCTATAAACATCTGTGAGCTTAGAGAAAGAGAAGTTTGTGAAGAGCAGCAATAAAGAGTTGGAAAGAAGTTGGGTCTTAAAATCTTGGAGATGAAAAGAGGCAGAAAGAAAGGAGGTGTAGAGGCCACTCAGAGGGCACAGGCTTTCTGAAATAAGCAGAATTCTGCTTCCAAGTGGCGATGACAGTTCTGCATTGGGAAGAGTCCATAGCAGCAGTTGAAGAAAGCCCTTGACACTATGATTCAGAATTTTGCATCTGACCCAAAAAGCAACGACGATCTCTCCAATCTAGGATACTGCATTTTTGCGATTAGAGCAGAGACCTATTCTACTGGGTACCACCCACTGATTTTCCCTTATCCTGATTTGTTGAGTGCCTTTGCCTCCAGTGAGATCTCAGCCTATTTCTAAATATGAGTTCTCAACAAGATGAGCACAGTTCACTTTACTTTATTCTTTGCTATGTTTCCTCTCAAACAGAAAGGCTATTGATTGTATCCATGCTCACTTAGACATGCTATTTTCTTAAAGCTTCCACATAAAAGCCAATGGTTGCCAGGACAGTTAGATAAGTTTATATTTGTAAAATGCATAAACAAGTTTCTAGGCCAGTCTTCTACAGTAGCTAGAAGGGGTACTTAGATGCTTAGAAAACTAGTGAGTTAGCTTTGAGGCGTTTACCAGATTGTGTAAGCTATGACTGGGTGCCTCTTAAAAGATTGTTTACCTGGCTATAAGGTGACCAAATCTTCAAATAATATTAAATTTCATAAAATTTCTTAAAATCGGTATGCATCTATTGAAGCAATATTATACTGGTCAGATTAATTACCTGATTTTTCACAAGTGTTTATTTCATTGCTTTTAATTAGTTCCTGCTACAGATCTTGAACCTGGTACTCTTAGAACCGAAGCTCCAGAAACCACGGGTAATGAGAATGTGTGTCCTTCAAGTAGAGCTTTTCCTGCTCATTGTCATACCACTGTAGTCACAGTTTTTTCTGCATCTCAAGACCATCGCATCATCCTTTGTTGTCTTGCATTCCAATCTTTATCCTGAAACTGTGGTAGGCTCTGTGTCAAGTTATCAGTCGAATTTAAGAGAACTGCATGAACTAATTTCAGGACATCAAACTGCTATGCAACTGTTCAAGTGTGTCTCATGCGATCATGTGCATTTATTTAAGCAGCATTAATTAACTATCTTAAACTGAATCTCCATCTACCCCTTATTTACACTGCTTATGCCTCATCAATTGTGGAAATACAATGTTTCTTTGCTCATATTATTTTTGTTGTATTAGCAACTGTGTGATATATTGGTGGATTTGTTGTTTCAAGGAATGTTGTTTTTAGTAAATTGTCAAATTTTAAAATGTGCCCAAGTTGAGAAAATATATATGGTAGGCTTCTATGGTAGTGTAGATTCTTTCCCCTTGAACAGGGCTTAACAGTGTTTCTTAACTTTTATTTAATCAAGAACTACTTTGAGATTTTGATGTGCACAGTTCAATAATTATGAGTTACTCTTTATGCTTTCAAACACATGAAATCTTTGTTGTACCCATAATGATTTAAATAGTAAGCAAAAATGTAGACATTCATCTGAACTTTTACAGAAGTGCAAGCAGACTGCTAAATGCTTTTGTTGGTAGAGTTAGAAAAGCATATATTATCTAAGTGTGTAAAAAGCTTGTCCAGCAATCATCCACATCAGCAAGGGTCAGGTTATCAGACGTCCAGGAGAACATCTTCTTGACCACATAGTGCTATTTAGCTGGGTGCAATGCTGTCTTGCAAGTCTGTCTTATGAGATTAATGGGTACCTGGCTACAGTTTGGCCAAATCTGCAAAGAACAAGTGTCACTTTTCTCTTAGTTCTGAAGCTTAAAATTGACTTGTGAAATTAATCTTCAAGTGAATTTGTTAAATCTCTTTGGTTTATTTTATTATTTTTTGGCCAGTTCTTGCTACAGTCCTTGAACCTGTCACTTTTAGAACTGAGGCTCCAGAAACAACATTAGGTAATGATATTCTGTGTTCCTCAACAATTTTTCTCTGCTTATTTCCAAACCCATTCCATCATCATCATAATCATGTCGTCATCAGCTTTATGTGAGACTATCTTGTCACCCTCTGCTGTCCTTCAGCATTATATTGCTCCAAAGCTACCTGCACTAAAATAATCAAAAGTTTCTTCCTTCAGCTCCTAAAACACAACGAACACGTCCACGTCCACGTCCACGTCCCAGACCTAAAACCACACCAAGCCCTGAAGTACCTCAGACCAAATCGGGTAAATGTATGATTCTGTGGTTTGAGGGGTGAGCCCTGGCAGCTCGTCCCAGTGGGGCCTAAGGCAGAGCCTATAAAGGGAGGTAACTGGTATCATGTTCTCTAAGAATCAAGTTATGCTGTATGGTTAGCAGCTACTTCTCCTACAGAGCTTTCCAGGAGAACATGGAGGAAACTTGTGTGCCTGCTCTCTTAAATGACTTGGTTTGGATGAAGTTCTTGGTCTCTTTTTAAAAATATGTTTGCAGCAAGATTGGCAGAGTCACTCATGATTATTTATTGCTATATCTGCATTGAAACACATGATCTATTTGTTGTAGCCATGATTATATTAAGCAGGTATTTTTTCAACTTCCAAGAAATACAAGTTGCTTTCATATATATTTTATATATATATTCATTTATATATATTTATATATATTCATTTATATATATATCCATTTATATGTATTGCCTAAACAGATTTCCAAAGCAAACTTCCACATTAGTTATAATCAGAAAACCAAATACTAGGACTACCTCATATGGATAATACTAAAACATATAGCAGAGTTCAAGTCTTGTGACTGCCTTCTGCAATGAATTGTTCTGGCTAGTGTGGCAAAATCTCCAAAAAGCAATTATTTGCTTCAAAATTCCAAAGTTTTAAAAAAATTATTATTTGAAACTCATGTTTTAAGAGAAAAACTAATAGTTTTTATGTGTGTTTAAGCTTTCTTGTGTTCATGTTGTTGCTTTTGGTTAGTTCCTGTTCCAGGCTTCGAACCTGTTATTCATAGTACTGAGGCTCCAGGAATAACATTAGGTAATAATTTTTGAGACTTTTGTTGAATGCTTTGTCTTGCTGATTAAAAACCCACTCATGACTATCATGACCGAGCTGCTCCTGCTTCCTGAGACTGCTGTTGCCACTCCATTTTACACTTCCCCTTATGAGTAGTCAGGGAGTCTTAACTCAAGTATTACCTGTTGTTTTTAACAGGTGTCCCTAGATTCAGTGAAGGGCATCCCTCTGCAGTGAAACCCTCGTTAAAATTGCACCATATGATTTAGTGTTAAACCTGAGGTCCAATTGTTCCCCTTCTATTTGATATTTAGATTTATAAAGCAACAACAATTAAGTACCATGAACTCCCTCTGAGTAATTTACTTTCTACAAGATCTTATGCATTATTCTCATTATTCTCTTCTTAAAGAACAAGGTGTCCTCATTAACAACAGCAAAAAGTTTTTCCCTGAAAATTCCAGGCTCCTCAATCATCAATGAGCTAGATTTCTCCTCTTCTCTGCTGCAGTTTAGCAATGGCTCTTAATCTTTACTGAGCAGGGATCCTTCTGAGTATATTAATATTTAGTCCTTTAATTAACAAATAAACTTTGTACGTGATTTTGGTCTCTAAAGGAGTCCTCCATGATAAGAAATGAAATTGTATTTTTTAATTTAGGAAATAAACTCAAGAAAATTCTAATATATTTTAGAAAACACAGATCCATATAAAATGCTGTCAATGTTTTCTAGACCTATAAACACTATAGCAACCCAAGATCTTCTTCCTTTAGTTTCAAAAACACAAAGGTAGATAGGAGGGAAGTCCCATCCACCTCCTGCCAACTTTAAACTTCCTGAAGCTTCTCGGTTGAAATAAGGAAAATTGATGATTTCTGGAGTAAGGAGTCCTTCTTGCACGTTACAATTGGGTCCCCGGAATGACGATAAGGTGGCTTGAACTTCCCACCCCTGTGCCTTCTGAGAGAAAAGGTGCTAATAATGGACAACAGTTTGACAACTGCGGGTTTCATCATTAGGTTCATTGTTGAGGGAGATCTATGTTGCGGCTAAATTCATCTTGTATACCCTACGTAAAGATTGTCTCTGACAAAGGATGCATCGTACTCAGTTTTCTTATACCATTTCATTCATCCCTTTTTAGACCCTACTGCTGCTTTTGCTTAAGTAACAATCCTTACCTTGCTCTCTGTGTCCCCAGCACCATATTGGCAGTGGAGTAGGATAGGGTAAGGAGCAGAGGTAGAGATGAAAAGTAAGGGCATATTTCACCTCTTAAACAGAGTGCCATGTGGTTGTAAAGAACACCTAAGGTTTTCTTAGATACAGTTTTCTAGATGTAGAACAATTTGCCTGTACAAGAGCAGCCTAACAGAGTTGTAAAAATAGAAATTATTCAAAGGAGTCAAGAATAATTGTGGGCCAACAGTAGTTGGGCTTTGAAATAATTATAGGATTTAGATTAGTGGGTGGGAGGGTGGGAACAGCAAAAATAAAACAAAAAGTCTTGATACCTGTTGAGGGTAGCCAAGGAGGTAGTGAAGCTGGAATATAGAACAAAACACTCCTAGATAATATTCAACATTTTGTTAATGTTACTGTCTTGAGATCAGCTATAGAAAGCCCTCATGGGAATTAAGGTTCAAATATAATAGTACATGAGAACCTAATTTTGCCAAATAGGCTCTTGCTTTTCCAGAAGGATTCTTTAAGTCAGGGATAGGCAATATTTTTGTGAAGAGTTAGACAGTAAATATTTTAGACCTTGTAGGCCATTCAGTCTCTGTCACAACTACTCAGTTTGCTACTGTAGCTTAAAGGCTACCAAAGCTGATAAGATAAATTTGACCTGAGTCATTTTAGTTTCTGATGTGGCTTTGTTCCAATAAAACTTTATTTGAATTTCATACCATTTTCACATGTCATGAAATACTCTTCATTTTTTCCTATCATTCAAAAAATGTAAAAACCGTTCTTAGCTCACAGGCCAGGCAGAGGACTGAATTTGGGAAGGACATAGTTTGCTGACCTCCGCTTTATATAGTGCACACTCTGCATGGCTTTCCATTACCTTGTGCTTTCCAAATATCTGTGTATCTCAGTTCATTGCTACCTCTGTCTAAAACATGTGAAATAGATTATTCATAATTGCTTTTACAACTTAAACCCTGTTCTTTCAGCTCCCACTGAAATGCAAACTCTTATTTTGAAACCAGTGACATCACCAAGCCTAGAAATGACACAAAGTCAACCTGGTAAATAGATTCTTTTATCTGTCTGAGTACACTGTGAGCTTCAGAGAACACACTATAATCCTCTAGCATTGTATTTACAAATATAAAAAATCATATTTGGAAATTATATTATACATTTAATAGCTCTCTATAAATATTGTACAATGCTCTTTCCATGATTGTATATTGGTGTTAAATTAGTAATATATTATATTGATATGTTATTCAACTGTATAAAAATACTTTATTAAGTTTGCTCTGTATCATTTTAGAAAATCTCCTATCTGATTAACTGGGTAACCACTCAGAAGAACTGATTTTATACTTTATTTTTCATCAACAATCACAAATTTGTGGTTCTCTTTAGTAGTAAACTAAATTTGTGCTCTGCTGTCTGAAAAGAATGATAGTTCAGTTGTGTCCATCAAGAAAGGAGAAAATTCTCACTTCAGTAAAGATAGTCTTCTGTAAAGACTGCCCCTCAAAATTGAAACAAATTGTTTAAATTGATATTAGCAGTGCTGTTGCTACTTCCTGACATTTATTTTGAAACACTGGATCCAATTTTTTTCTAGCATAGGATTGTAATTTATTTTCGTCCCTTTCAAGTATCTTCGAATTAGATAAATGACATTTGGATACTCATGTTGAAGGTACAAAGTATGGCTGTTAATGGTAACCTACAACAGTTAAAATATTGTGAGTTCAATTCAGTTATTAGAGCTCCCCTTAGTGTTATTGATAATGTTATCATAACAGTTAACATTGAGTACTTGCTAGGTACAAGGCATTTTTCTAAATGCTTAAGATTGTATTAATTCATTCAGTGCTCACAACAACCCATCCTTGATCAATTATACTGTTTTGTGTTTTTTGCTAGCTTCTGATGTTCTGGAATCGGTTACATTTAGCACTGAGTCATCAAAGGAGACTATAAGTAAAAATGTTTCTCAATGGGAAGTCAGGCACATGTGCTTTTCCATCTCATTGCAAAGGTCATCTTTGGATATCCTCATGCATTGTGACGTTTCATAGCCACCTGCCCGTGCTCATCTAGTGGGTCTTGAAAGTCAAGATATATAGCACATCAAGCTAGTGTCTGTTGCATTGCTACACGAGTTTCAGAATTTCCTTGTTTACTTTCTTCTCACTCTGAATGCCAAATTTAATCTTTTAATACTCTGGTCACTCTTTCAATATGAATATGTATATCTTATTTTTCATTTTCATATCATTTTTAGGATTCATCCCCCATGCTTTCAAGGGACTCCTTCTGTGTCTTTTTCTTACCAGAATCCTTATACCAAATATGCAAGGAAGTGAAATTATACGTTTTGCTTCAGGTAGAAATTGCTGTAGACTCTGCCAGTTAACGTGTGTGTGTGTGTGTGTGTCTCCCACGTAGCATACTGCCTTCTCTTCCTGTCTTCATTTCTGACTTCCTGAATTGAAGTCATCTTTATAATCTACCAATATGTTACTCTCAAGAATGTATCTGCTTAAAATAGCTAACCTCTGTTTTCAGATTACACACAGGATTCCATTACAGTGTACTTGGGCCGCCCACCACTAACCAGCCATTCCCTGTTTCTTCCCTAGCACCTGCCGAAACAGATTATGTATCTCCCACTGCCAAAGCACCACTCAGGCCAGAGGAGTCAAAGACTGAAGGTGGTAAAGGTTTATATGCTTTAATTCATTTATTCAACACATTTTTACCTGGCATATGCTACATCCATGGAACATGAAAGCTCTAACTGTAGTACTTGATCTACAATTGAACAGATATGAAGAGCCATAGTTTCCGACATTGAATTCTTAAAGTGGTAATTTTAAGTGGTAATCTCTGAATATAGAAACAAATTCTTGTTTCTCTGCTAGTTTCTAAAGATTGAGGCACAATAATGTTTGAAAGCCAGCAAACGACAGTTAAAACATAAGTATTAGTTGGAGGATTGGTATTATAGAATAGGAGTATCTTCCTGAGTCTCTTTTTTTTTCTAAATCCATTGTGCTATCTGTAAAATTATGATGAAAATTCTTTAGAAAACAAGGTGTTTACATTCAAGAAAGAAATACTTGACTATAGCTTAATATCTTACAGTTTTTAAAATTGTTCTCCTTTGTTTTGATACAGTTGTGGAATTTGTTACATATGTGTCTGAACCACCTGAGACCACATTAGGTAATAACCTCACCAACCCGACCCTGTGTGCTTTCTGTCCTTGTTGCCACCATCACCTGAGAACCTCAGGGTCTCTCTCATTGTGAATTCATGTTGCACCATCATTCTTTGTCATGGCAGTTACTTTTCTTTCTAGGTGCTCCTATCCACAGCCATTGTCCAAACATGGCTCTCCTCCCATTCAGTTCTGTATCAAGACCTTGCTCTCTTTTTCTACTTAAGTCAGTGAGACTTGAATCTATAGTATCTTTTTTCCTAACATTGAACATGATGCCAGCCTGGTATTGTGTTGAATGTTTTAGTTCATACCTTTTTTGTATGATGATCCATTTATACATTGACCTAGCAACATGCTTTCCATTAACATTCATTCCATCACCTTCATTTCCATTCTGGATTTTTGTTTGTCATTGTTTAATTGAAATTCAGTGTTTCTTAATTAGCTCATGCTATAACATTTTTAAATTTCTTTTTCCCTCCATAATTCCTATTGAATATATCTTTGTAGCATTGTTGAGGAGGTAGGGTACAAATGCAGTGTGAAGATTTCAAAAGTACTTTGTAACATGGCATCTCTAAGTTTTTTTAAACCAAATGCATTATAAAGAAGTCAATCTGCAGGTGTTTTGCCGCAGATTTACAATTTTCTTTATTTTTAAAAATCTATTTGTTACCATCCTGTGTGTCATCTATACTCAAGCTGTGTCCAGCACTACAGTAACCTAAGTACTTTCCTTCAGTTGCTATAGAAACATCACCTCTGCCTTCTCAACCTATAATCCTACCCCGCCCAGATGAGCCTCAGACTGAACCCGGTAAATACATTATTTTGTATTTCATGTATGAGGTGAGTGTTTGCAGAATGACAATAAGGTCACTTCTAGATATTAAAGGCCCTGACTTCATCACTCTGCTTACAGTCTTTGATGGGTGATTCTACCTGTCTAATGTCTCACTATCTTTAATAAACACTCAACTGACAGTATTGTGAATTTTCTTTAGGATATGACAGAAAAACACCTCTTAGCTACTCTGCAAGTGTTTAATTCAAGAAATAAGAATTTTTCTGAGGAAGAACACTTACATTCTATTTATATATATTCTAATTTTAATTACTTTATCATCTCGACTAGGTTCACAACTTCTGTGGTCATATAAAAAGTATTTTAAGATACCTAATTTGTGTTTGAAGTTAAGAGAAACCTCCAGAAACAGGATTCACTGTTCAATACACATAAAAGAGAGTATTACTGGCCAGTCACCTTGTAATTATTTAGGTACCATGCTTCTTTCTACTCCTTCCTACAATGGTTTGGCCATTTCACTGTATACAAATAAGAGAACCTGAAATTAAACCAATTACTTTTGCTGGTCATAAAGGTATGAGATAGTGGAGTTTGAAATGAACGAAAACAATTCATCAACATGGACAACTAAATGTGCCTCTTGTTACAAGGAAAAATTCTCTCAATAGCTATAGGTTTCCATGAAACAGAAGTTTATCTTAAATAAGCCCAAACTTCTGTTTTGATTGTCAGTATATTATTTTTATATGGCTCTATTTCCAAGGGAGATGTGGATGTTAATTTTACTCATTGTCCTCTGGAATGTCCTACTAAGCATTGCCTATAAACTCTACAGTTGAAATTTAATCAAAATTTAGAAGGCAGAAAAAAATTCTACCCTGATTACATTAATGGACTCTGTATCAGCTGTATCTAACTTTTCCAGTTTTGTTTTTAATAGTTATAGCAATATCAAAATGTCTAATTGCAAATATTGCTACTATCAATTTTCATGGAATTGCTTCATGACATGCCTTTACCTTAAGGTGATCTTTCTTATACCCGGAGGGAAGCAAATAGCATATTAGTTAGATCTTCAGTAAGCAAAGAAGTTGAGATTCAGAAAATCACAAGAATGTAAGAAACTCTAGAATCATAGAATTTTGGGATTGCAGGGTTCTTAAAAGCTGTGTAACTTTTGATGGAAAACTTGAGACTGTAGACCCAGTCATTAGCAAAGGCAGCTCTAAACCCCCAAATTCCAGGTTTCTAAACCAGTGAACATATCCTGGTGTTCATCTTTCTGCAAACAAGAAGATTCCACTGAAACCACTGCATATCTTGTGTATTTTGATTTAGTATCAGGAAGAACCCTCTACAGAGTCCTTCAGAAATTTCTGGTGTCTAAAAACTCTTATTTTCAGCAATCTTTTCTTAAGGTGTCTGAAACTGCATGACATTAACACCATTTTGTTTCTTTTTTATCCCAAACACTAGTTCAACCAAATCAGGTGTTTCCATAAGCTGCAACCTTGCATCTGATAATTTCTTTCCTTCAACAGGATATGCTTTTAATTTTCTTGATGAAGAAACAATTGGTTTTTACACTGAATGTCCTAGAACTTCTTTAGGAATTGCCCAGGAAAGGAATAACTCTCCATTGAAAAATATCGACAGTGTTCAATATCTCTTCCCTAATAACCAATAGAAATTGTGTTTTGTTTGGTAGATTTATTTTTTTCATTAGCACTTGCTGTGAAAATACATTCTATATTTGGACTATAACGTGGTAATTTTGTTTTTTATTTAGAAAACATTGTATGTGTTTGCTTTTAAAATAATATACCTGGATATTCTGATAAAATGATGTGAACTTATAATAAAGAATTCTTATGAAATTTATTTTCAACCTATTTAAAAGGTATTTGATGAAGATATTTCTGAGGTTCCAGCAGTTTCATTTTGCCAGCTGAATATCTAGGATGTCATTTAATGTGCTTTTTGTTTTGTTTTCCATTATATAGAAAAATTATCTTCCTATATACTTAGCTGATCTTTAGGAGCTTTAATTGCATTAATTGCTGTGTATTTAGATCTTCAGTCACTCGACAAATGTCTCTGAGCTCCTAGAGGCTTAGGTACTGTCATTCTTGAAGGCCTCAAGAGCTCCGAACCTATATCCTTTCTTTTAGCTCCCAAACAGACACCGCGTGCTCCTGCCAAGCCAAAAACATCACCACGCCCAAGAGTGCCACAGACACAACCAGGTAAATATGTATTTTATATTTTATTTTTATTTATTTATTTATTTTTTATTTCAGCATATTATGGGGGTAC
>VBSM01000272.1:69579774-69595872 GCA_008086735.1 Cheirogaleus medius
TGTGAACTGTGTTGCTATAAACATTCGAGTGTAGGTGTCTTTTTCATAGAGTGATTTTTCTTCTTTGGGGTATATGCCCAGTAATGGGATTACTGGATCAAATGGTAGATCTACTTGTATCACTTTAAGGTATCTCCATATTGCTTTCCACAGAGGCTGAACTAGTTTGCAGTCCCACCAGCAGTGTAGGAGTGTTCCTATCTCTCCGCATCCATGCCAACATTTATTGTTTGGGGACTTTTTGATAAAGGCCATTCTTACCGGAGATAAGTGATATCTCATTGCAGTTTTGATTTGCATTTCCCTGATGATTAGAGATGTTGAGCATTTTTTCATATGTTTGTTGGCCATTATTCTATCTTCTTTTGAAAAATTTCTGTTCATGTCCTTTGCCCACTAAAGTTTAAGGTTAATGGGTTTATTCTGTTGAATGACAGCAGATTGAGTTTAACCCTTATAAAAACAAGTCATCCTCTGTAACTTAGTAAATATTTAAATTTATTTTTAGACATGATCAAAAAGCTCATCATTGGAAGAGCTTATTCCACAGAGGTTCCCTAATGTTAAGTTATTTAATATGGGATAGACAGGAATGGCATTTCTTAGAATGAGGTGCCTGCCTACTCCCTTTTCCTCTCCCAGCCTGAGACTATACTCCTGTCTATGCTTCAGTGAGATTCCTCCTGACAATCATCTAATTTGAAATTTTCATCAATACTGGGCCTGCCTACAAAAAATATCTGAGGTATGTCCATCCAGTGTACCAGGAAAGGAATCTTTACTACCACTAATGATCTGGGGAAAGGAAAATGTTTGAATCATCAAAATTATACATGATCCAGGTAGTGATTCTGGATTCTGCCACAAATACTTTAGTCATATCTCAGAATTTGTGCTGAGAAAGAAAAAAAAAAAACCTATAGTTTAGGTATGGTATCTAATATCTGATTCTGAGAGAAATTTTACCTATCAATTTTTTTCTTTAAAGGAAAATTCCCTAAAAGACTATTCTGTGTTCCATATCTAGCTAGTGAGTTTAAATTTGCCTTATTTCACATATTTTTAACACACTGACTGCCACACAAAAATATCAGAAACTTCTCCTTGGGGCCACAATGTTTTATTACAAAAATAGAATAAAAACTTTGAGTGTAATTTAAACTTAAACATAAATAGAAAAATGAAATTTATTGACTTCTATTCATTTAATCCACATTTTTTAGAATTATCAATATAAATTACAACAATAAAAACATCAACAAATAAGATTTTATATATGCTTCATGCAGACCCAGGGTCAAAACTAGGGTGATTTAAATACAACTTTCGTGCCAGTTAATATGTTAAATCTGTTCTAATTAATTACTAAAACTTAGATATGAAAATAATATATCCTGATACATAAATATATGAAGGTACCAAGGCAACATTCCCCAAAATAATAAGAAATTTTAAATAATAACAATAAATACATTTGAAACATTAACATAGAAGAAGTATTGGTAAAAATAAGTAACGATTAGTGAATAATGATTAATGAATAGAATAGGAATAAAATATATCAAAATTTAAAAGATAAACCAAGTTATTAAATAAATAAAACAAGTATATTAAATTTGTTGATAGGATACTAAAATCTAACTTAAAAATCGGCAGATAAAATTATATGGGAAGCTCTCAACTTTTTATATGAATATAAAGCATAGAACAAGAGTAAAAATATAAGCAGTGGAAATAAAAAACATGGAAACTTGATGAACGTCAGAATATAAGAGAAAATATGAAAAATAAGAAATACCAGGAGTTAAGACATTCAGGCTATAAATTCCTGGTTAGGAAAAAAAGGTTTTAAAGTAAAGGAGATATGAAGTAATAGAAAAAAATTCATTTGTAATTATCTCATGAAGCTGTACTTTGTACTTATTTAAATGCAGTGTAGTAAATCAGGAACTTGCTCTAATTTCCATTATACTATTTCTAAGTTTCAAATTTCTTTAATTTTGAATTAGACCTTTAACCTTTCTTGACAAGATATGCAACTTCAGAATAGATTCATATGCTCAATGCATTCCACTCTCTAACCTGAAAGTGGCTGCAAAACTGCAACAAGAGGGCCTCCTGGCATTGTCCCAACTGAGGTCACTTCAGTCCATCAGCATCTCTTATGGAAAGCAGCTACAACCCAAATACTCTGGCTTTGTCAGTGCTACTTAACGTAAGGAAATAATTTGGAAAACTGATCATGAAAACAAAATGCATTCTAATTTTTCTTTCTAAAAATGGGTAGAATTGGAATCTCTCCCTCCCATAATAAAAATATGAATCTTACTTATCAGCTACCAGCAATATACTAGATTTTTATAGACTTCCACAGATATATGTATATGTACACATATGTATCACAAATATTTTTTCTTTTTTTTGAGTCAGGGTCTCTCTGTGTTGCCTGGGATAGGGTATAGTGACATCTTCATAGCTCACTGCAACTTCTAACTCCTGGGCTCAAGCAATCCTCCTGCCTTAGCCTCCCAAGTAGCTGGGACTACAGGCACACACTACTGTGCTCGGCTAGTTTTTGTGGAGACAAGATCTCTTTCTTGCTCAGGCTAGGTATCACAAAATATTTTAAACACAAATATTCCAATCCTAGTATTTCCTACCTCACCCTTGGCTAGTTTTTATAAATTTCAAAAGGTCATGGGGGGGGGGGAATGTTCTGTTTATATGTATAATACCAATGCAAATTATTGTTGAGCTATAATAATAATATCACCTAACAATATTGTATATAACTTAAAATGCAACAAAATTTTGTTTCTCCACCAATTTTTTCAGAATAAAATTCTGTAATTGGGCATGTTACCTTTCTTGTTAGTTTTACTTAAAATATGTTTATAAGTTAAATAGAAACATTTACATCTTTATTTTGCATTTGAGGGCAAAGTGGGATCCAAATTTGGAATAAATCATCAGGAATATTTTATAAGTCAATAAAGGTTTGATTTTTAGATTCCTGTGTTCATAGATAATAATCAACAATCCCATTGTTAATTTTATACCTAGAGAGCTCATAAACCATCAAAGTTATGGATGCTCCTAGTTTTGTATGGACAAACAATGTGAAAATCAGGATATAGTGGGTATAGTCAGATTCTTTAGTGCCAAATTGTTAAAGATCCTTGAGAAGTGAAAAAATGTTATAGTAGTATAATTTTTACATCATTTTGACATTTCACATTTGATTCTTACAGTCATATTTTGTTAGGACACATGTATTATTTCCACCTAAAAAATGAGAAGCAAGTTAAAATCTGACCTACAGAACTGGGATATAGAGAGCCCAAGTATCTGGACCTATTGATAATGTGTGATCTTCAGCATTTGGTTCAAGTCTTGACTCTGGCACTTAATAACTGTGTAACCTCAGGCAGATAATGTCACCTACCCACTGTTCTGTTTCCTCACCTTTAAAGTATAGCTAATAATTCCTTCCTTCCAGCATTATGGAAAGAGTCGAGGGATATAAACCTTATAAAAGCCTTTTTGAAACTGTAGAATACACTATAAATAAGTTAAGGGTTTTTTTTTCTGGTGTCTATTACATTAGCACCTTGTTACTCCAAAGGAACAGTTGTGGAAAGCCAATTTTAGTTTGTGAACAAGTTCATATGAGGGTTCCTTTGGGGCCTGAGAAATGCAGAGGGAGTCAATGTGAAACACTGCCTGCATTACCATTTTCCACGTACTTTCTGCTTTTGCCCCAGACGACTGAAAGCTCATCCATGCTTCACAGCATTCTCCTCTGACTTCCCTGTCTTTACCTACTTCACCTGCAAGGGAAGACATGAGGGTGGGCTTAAGAAGAAGTCAAGCAAACATATGCAGAAAATGATTGCACACTTGCATTCATTTAATTGCTGTCTCCTCTGAAATAAAGATTTCAAAAGAATTCTTCATACTACCCTGATGCTTTGTCAGATTTTGCGTTGTTTCAGACTTAATTTTTCTAAAAGTATCTGGAATTCTAATTGATCTATTTCTAGAGCTTAAGTTTAGTTTTCTAACTCCAGGGTGAGTAATGCTTTGTTTTATCAGTGTTCAGGCTACGTGTTGTCATGCTTTATGGGTTCAGCATGACTGGGAGGTGCTAGAACCAAATGACTCATCATCTGAGTTCTCTCTTTCAGTTCCTAAGAGGCCTCAGCATGTTACTGCAAAACCAAAAACGTCACCAAGTCCAGAAGTGTTGTACCCTTCACCTGGTAAATGTTTTATTTCATGTTTAAGCCAAATGCATTCTAGCGTCACACTCTGCTGCAGTGAAACATGAGAGTTGATGGATGTGAGGTCAATATTTCACATATGTTCAAATACCATGTTGTATCATATGTGGTATTATTTAGAGGTTTCATAAGAATGTCCCTTTGCTCATGTAGTAAAGCTGTTATTATAATGAAAAGGCACAGAATTATGCCAAGGGCAGAATGTCTTTCCTAAAACTGAAGTTCTCTCACTTACAAAAAAATAACCTGCCAATTCTAACTATGCTATGCTCAAATGTTTCTCCCAACAAGAAGTTAAAGAATTTGATTTTTCCACAAAAATGATTAAATGGTGTTTTTACAAATAGAAGCAATGAATGAAGTTTAGCCATTTACTTAGGTTCATAAATTTTACTATATCCAACACTGAGATTTTTTTCCTTGTCACATTCTACTTTACAAGTTTACGGAGCAATAGCTTAGGTTAAGAAATTTGTGTCACAACCAGCAGTAAAAAAATAAATAAATAAAAAATTTCTTTAGTTACAAATCTGTTTCTGTGTATCATCTAAGAATGTCTTTTGTTCACTTATGTGGAAAGTAATCTCATATTTATAGGAATGCCCAGGGTTGGAACTGCAAGGACCCAGACACTTCATTGGTCTTACCACAACTGCTATTTATGTGAAGTTTTCAAGTGGCCTTAGGAAGACTGTTAGCTGAACATGAGTGTTCTCTCGTAAACCAAACCAAGCTTATTTTTAACTTGAGATTCTGGGAAATGCTTTAAGTTCTTTCCTTTCCTTTTAAAGGTACAATTATAAATTCCTAGATGCTCCTAAAGGCATATACAACATTCCCAGAACCAAAGGATTTCTAAGCTATACTTTGAAATGATGGCATTTTGGAAGTAAGCCTGAATTCCCTTGCTATAATGTTTTCCAGATTGTGTAAGTGAAGAGTATTATTGTTGCTGTGGTGTAGTCAGGCTGCTGTTGGTGATGGTGGTAGGTTAGAGACAGGCTCCTTTGCCCTGAAGTCTAGAATTTAAGTTTGTACCACTAAACTCAACAGCTAATGTTATAAATATAGAGTAAGAAAAAAAGCTGATCTTCCACTTGCAAAAGGTCACCTTATGTTCACTTGTTGGAAAAAAATGTAATAGAAATAATCCACTAAAGATAACAGTAGACTTGAGTGATTTTATTTTCTTTTTAATTATAAAAAGTAATATTATTGGTGCAATCTCATTATACCAACATATCTAATTGTGAAGCTTTTTTCTTCTTTTCTAACATTTAATATTTTCCTTAATCCCATCAACACCTTGTTTTTCACAGAAACTGGCCCATAAGCTTGAGCACTGAAATAACAGCACAAACACACCCCCAGTCTGTCATCTTCTACCAGAGCCCTAGCCCTACGTGTTCAGAGTTAGAATTCTATCTCTAAGCCTAGTGTTGGCCCTGCCATTGTGATCAGGATCCCTTCATTGCTCCTGTGATGCCCACAGGAATAATCAATCCTAAGGCGACTGTAACTAGATTTCAGTTTTCTTAGAAGTGTTCAAACACTGGATTCTGTTGTGTGCAAACAGTTTTTGGATTGTATCTAGGCTCAGGTTTGCATCCTAATGAACCCAAGGCCTTGTTTACCAGAACCTGTAGGTTTTACCTCAGAAAACAGAAGGTAAGTTACATGTATATTTAATAGGTATTGGTATTTTGGAGAAATAGACTCTTCCGTAGAAAGTCTAAAAATGTAAATTGTAGTGCTGAAATCAGGACAGAGTTATGTTTTATCATGATGTTTATCTCAGAATGTATTCTAAGAGAGATCAGAAGTAACAGACTTGGATTTCCAGATCTGTATCAACTAGAAAGTCAGTCTAGGGCTCACTGCACAGTACTTCCATTCTAGACATTCCTAGACATAATTTCATGTAGCGAGGCTTTAGAGAAAATCTTCCAGCCACTCGGTTGAATTATCTCCTACACTTAATGAGGAATCTTGACAAACTGATCCCATCCCCCAGAACTGGCTTTCCTCCACATCTGCCTTGGAGGAATGATTTAGAATTTGGAGCAAAGGAATTGTCCTGATAGCAAACAACTGCTATTTAGCTTCGAGTCCAAACATGAGGTACCTGGCTCCACAGCGCTCTGCCTGCCTTTTAAATTCATTTCTATACCAAGAGCTGTGTTGGCTTGTCATCTTTCTGGCCCCAGGCATTTGGATAGATTTCAGTCATTAGAAGCAAATGAGGAAGAAAATCTCGATTTCAGCAAGCTGTCCAAGTCCTCGTGAATGTTCCTTCTGCGTATCCACTCCCTTATTCTCATTTGTAGTCACACTTCAGCATTTTGATAGTTAGTTTGATGTTTTAGTTAAATGGGGTTGGTTGGTTGGTTTGTTTTATGGTGAGCTAATTAGAATGGGTGTTTAATTCTAAATATTTCCTAAAAATTGAGCCGTATTGTTTAAAATTATAAGTGAATTACGGTTATTAACACAAGTCATTTGCTTGGATTACATACTTTAAAATGTTGCCAAACTTATATTAGGGAGAAGCCTGAACATGGACATTCACCTAATGAATGTGTGGTGTTTTTTTTTCTGATGTAGTCTTAGAAGACAATACATTCAGAATTGAACAAGTCAAGATAACAATAATTAATAATTTCCCCCATTTTTATTTTTATCAAAATAGAAGTTGGAATGATCAGGGTAGAGAATTACCTCCTTAAGATCATACTGTCATGATTACCATTCTACAGTGCTTCCCGATTATCATCATAATCTTCTAGACATTTTTGCCATTTCTTTCTAAAGCTGCTAATTCTTTCCCTAAGGATGCATTATATAGTTTTATTCTTAAAATTTTTCTTATAGATTTTCCTAGAGGCAAGATGTCTTCTCACATATGAGAATTAAAATCAGAAGTTATCAGCAGTTTGCTGATGTATCTGATGCCACATTAAATATCAATATGCTTTTGTCCCCCAAGCTTTAGTGACTTAGCGCCTTCATCTTTTCCTAAAAACTTCTTTAAGCTCATATGTGCCATGATATGACAAATTATTTCTTCAAATTTTTAATATAGAATGTGTTTATTACAATAATGGCATAATAAGGCAGATTTTAATACTGCTTTACATCTCCCTGGAAAAGAATTAGAGACTTTTGGGAAATGCTCATGTGGGTCTTTAAATGCTGCTAGCAAAGCACAATGCTGGTTCACGGGAAGTGCCCATCTTTTCCAGATTTGTGCTAAAAAAAAAAAATACACCAATGCAGTTCAATTCAGCAAATATTGATTGCCTTTTTAATGCCTGGTTCTGTGCTTAGTGCTACAAGGCTAAAAAGAGGAATTAGATATAATCTCTACCATTCAACACAGTGCAGTGGAGGAAATAGGAATTCATAAAAATTATTATAAAACAAGGCAAATCTTGGTGAATAGTGAGATAGTAATATAAACAAAATACAATGAAGTAATAAATTATATGAATTCAGGAAGGCATCACCAAGGAAAAGAGCTTTAAAATAGATTTTAAAAGGTAAGTAGGCATTTAGCTGTTGATGATTTGTAAGGAAGCAAAGATACAGGGCTATGGAAAGTGGTCAGCATAGCTGAGAAGCAGCCTGAGTTCAGAATAATTACACTGCCAGCCATGTGGATGAGATTACTGGGAGATGAAGACTTAAAGTCAACTGGACTCATGTGGTTGAGAGCTTTTACCACCATGCCAAGGACTTCCAAATTTTTTCTACAGGCAATTAGGAGACATTAAAATTGTACTGTGTTTTTCTAATCATGAGAGTGGTATGATATAATTATATCTGTGTTTTAGAAAGAGAGTTGTCATGTAAAAAAAAACATGGAATATTAGCTGGCAAGAAGAGATTGGTGGCAAGGAATCACTTAGGAAGTTTCTCAATAGTCTATTATAGAAGGGCACAAATGAGAATTTGAACTGATAATGGTAAGAAGGGAAACAGAGGAATAATGCTGAAATTGCTTTTGGAGATGGAATTGCTAAGACCTGGAGAATGACTGAATGGTGTTATGGAGAGAAGGATGACACTGTCGTTTCTAGCTTGGGCCAGTGGTAGACGATGATGTCATTGACTACGACAGGGGACACAGGGAAAAGTAAAGACTTTGTACATACTAGGTTTGCAGAGCCAGCAGAGCTTTCAGGTGGCAATAGCTTAAGTGGTAGTTGAAAATATTTTTCTGGATTTCTAAATGGAAGTCAGGATTTGAGACAGACTTGGGAGTCACCTGTCTACTATAGATGGTTTTTAAATCTTGGATGACATCATCCTGGAAAAAGTATAGACTAAGAAAATAAGTCAGAAATCAAATATTTGGGTGGCACAGTTACATTAAAGGAGTAGGCAGAGGGGGAAAAAAGCCACCAGATGTTGCTGTCAAAAAAGATCAGAGAGGCCAGGCCAGTGGCTCATGCCTGCAATCCTAGCACTTTCAGAGGCCTAGGTGGGAGGATCATTTGAGGCCAGGAGTTCAAAACAGCCTGGGCAATAGCAAGATCCCATTTCTACAAAATATTTAAGAATTAGCTGGGCGTGGTGATGCATACCTGCAGTCTTAGTTACTCGGGAGACTGAAGCAGGCAGATGGCTTGAGCCCAGGAGTTTGAGGTTGCAGTGAGCTATGATGACACCACTGCACTCAGGCAACAGAGTTGAGACCTTGTCTTAGGAGGGAGAAGGGGGAAAGAAGAGAACCTGAAAGAAGGAGTTTGGAGGTGAGGCAGGAAATGGTCTCAAGAAAGGAAGGGTGGCCAACAGGGGCAATGAGGTGGAGTCAGAAGAGGCTACTAATGTCACTGTGCAGGTCTAGAATCCCATTATCTGAAAGCCATGGGCCGGAGGCTTCATAATTCAGCAATTATTAGATTTTAGAAAATTTACTAAAATCTGATAATTGCTGAATTCTGAAGCTTACATCATTGATTACAAATATCAACATGTCTACAGTGAGAATTATGAATAGTTTTACAAATCAGGATAAATAAAAACAGTAAGATCAGTACTAGTTATCTTTTGCTGTTAAATAAGTTAAGGAAAAACTCAATTTTGAGAGTTTTTGTAATTCAGAACTTTGGATAAGGCATCGTTGCAGGAGATCAGTGAAGTGGAAGCCAGACCACAGTGGAGGGAGAAGATACAACTGAAAGACCAAGAAGCAGAGACAGACATAAACTTTTTCATTAAAGAAATGACAACAAGAGAGGGGATGGTTTGAAGGAGAAGCCATGTCCGGGGAATTATTATTTTTTTTTTAAGAAGTTGGAGCATTTGAGTTGTTTTGTAGGTGGATGGGAAGGAACTCATGGAGAAATGGAAATATGGACTGATAAGAATATAAGATCAAAGAAATAATGGAAAGTAAAAGGTGTCAGAGGAAGTGGAAGGTAGGGTGACCCAAGAGCACAAGGAAAGCCTGGAAAGTGGCCTCCAAAAGGAAGGGAGACCGGGGCTTCCTCTTAGACTGGACCTAAGGGTATAAAGTTAGAATAAAGGAATAGAGGATCTTGAAGTGAAAAGGCTTCGTAGTCTACGTATGTTACTTTTCTAAGAGAATCAAATTCTTTGTAGCCTATTGCCAGAGTAAACCTTATTGCAGACTTCATATTGCACCAACTTCAACAGAGTAACATGTTAATTATGTTCTAACTCTATTAAAACACTCTTGCACATTCATTTACATTTGTCTGTGTTAGACATCATCTACTCATATGTGTCTTGTGTTAGTTGTTCAATTTAATATACAGAGGAATGCCACATAGAGGAAAAAGAAAAAACAACTTGAATTTCTTGGAGCTGTAGTTGACCAATGAGGAGGATGATTCATATTCCTTTCCTGTAAATATTTCTATTTCTTTCCTTTCCACTGATTTCACCTGCTTTAGGAAGTCTGCTTTGGCAGTTTATTAAATCATTGCTTCATAGTTAAAAAAAGAAAAGTGCCAATTACAGCAGCTGGAATCCACATTTCCCTAGCCTGAATTCCTCAGTAAACTAGAGCAGGAGCAAGTGATGCATTTACAGTATGGTGTATTTATTAGTAGCATATCTCTTCTCAGCTTCTCCTTTCCTTAATCCCAGCTTCTTTTTGTGTAGTCTAGTACCATAACTAATTAGGGTATTTATAAACCACAGGCTGCTTTGAACGGTCGTGACATCTGCAGAGCCGAATTAGAGTGCCTTCTCCTTCAACCGCCAGATAAACATTTAGTTTGATTTACAACTGGAAATTTCTCATATTTCACCATTTGAATCTCCCTCAAAAAAACCAGCATGGCAAGGCAAAATGTTCCCCTTTGTAGTGGGCTTTCTCTAACTTTGTCAACTACTGTTCTTTTTGAAGTTTCATTTTTTCTTAAAAAATAATTCCAAATTTTCAAATTCCCCTGGATGTCACCTTTTAGCTCATAGAAGTTCTAATTGAGTCAAGTTTCTGTTCATTGTCAATTTCCACAACTATAATTTAACTGGTACTTACTTAGTGGCTTAAATTAAGAACGTATGTGACATGCAAGTTAAATATAATCCCCCAAAACAATAAGTCCATTTTATATAACCTATTTCTACACTAGTGGTAAAGTGGTGCTTGGCACACCTTATGATACAAAAGTTTTCTTCATCTTTCTTCAGAGAAAGAGTTCTAGCCTGAATCCTAATTTTTTTCCCAGTATCATATAAGATGCAAGAAAATTACTCTGCCTACCAAAAGACACTGGTATTTATGAAATCTGTAGTATGGTAGGAAAACTTTTCAGTGAGGGAATAAGCCTGAGAAGGACCTCCTTTTGGGGAAACTGAATCAAAGAAGTACTTTATACTGCTACGGGAATGAGATTTTTGTCATAGAAATCTGACAGTAACAACAGGCAAATCACCCTGATAATTCCCCTGAT
Organism: Cheirogaleus medius; assembly: GCA_008086735.1. Lineage (NCBI taxonomy): Eukaryota > Metazoa > Chordata > Mammalia > Primates > Cheirogaleidae > Cheirogaleus > Cheirogaleus medius. Next base: position 69,590,987 of record VBSM01000272.1, read on the forward strand.
GAGTTATAAGGTACAAAGTTTCCAATCTACTGTTTTATTTTGCTAAAATAGAACACAAGCATTAAAAATATACTGGAGATCAGGGACTGGATATGAGTAGGCCTATTCTTTAGCTGACATTTTTGTATTTTGTTTTCATATTCTCATATGTCAAGCATGTTTGACACCTAATAATATGCTAAAAGCCACATTACTAAGGAAGACAAAAATAGCAACAGCTAGCATTTAACTAGCATTTATCAAGTATTCTCATAAACTTTACAGGTGGTATCTTCTAATGACTAGCTGATTCTTTTTGCTTTACTTTCTCCCCATAGCAACTGTCAGTGCCATTTAGAATGAAACTTTGTCCTTTTAAATATTGAATATTTTTGCCTTTCTTGTTTCCTTAAATTTGTAGCCATTTTTGCATTTTATCTAAGATAATGTATTTTCTATTGCTATTAATGGACTTTTAGCATGAATATCAAATGGCAGCTAACCACTTCAAGTAAAAACCGACTTTCTATTTTGAGGGAGACCTACCTTCTTATGTTTAATATATTAGCTATTTCCTCATTTTTTTCCCTCTAGAAAGACTTCAAAATGAACGATGACAGACTTTGTTTCTGTTTTACTGCCACCAGAATCTTCCCTACACAGTGACATTTTTCCATTTTGAAAAGAGTGGTCATCTTCTCAGCTTTGGTCTTTAACTATTGTGAAAATACTTTTGCTTCATTCATTCTTTCTGAGATTTTGTATCTTTAGGTTAAATTCACCCCAAGTATGACATTTTGAGTCCACAGTATTTTATAATCTTTTTCTTTCAGTTCCAAAAGATGTGCTCCTTCCCCATAAACCAGACCCCGAGTTCTCTCAGAGTGAACCTGGTAAATGAATTATTTAATTTTTCCAGTTAAGAAGTAAATTTTTCAAAAAATATTCTTGATATAAATATATTTTAATGGTAGTGATAAGGAAGAAATATGGGGGAAAATATGGATATAAAATGTAAATTTCTTTGGGGAAAGTTTAACCATATATCTGGTTGAAAATTTTTTGCTCTGGTTAAATGAAAGAATGGTATGTAATTAGTTTATTTTCCCTTGAAGTGTTTTCACTGAATAGGAGATCATGATAAAATTATAAAACAAAATTATTAACGGAGCCAACCCTTTCATATCCTTTCAAAATGTAAATGCAATTACATTATAACTGTGAGTATACTTTTAAGTAAAAAATATGGTGTATACTTAAAGTTACAATGAATGAGATCTTTAAAATTTTAGTTAAACTAAGTTCCTTGAGTGGCATCTAATAAATTTTCTCATATTTATTATAGTTCTTAGAAAATGTTTGCATGATTAAATCTATGCATCTAGAAAGTACAGAAATTATTTTACTTCACCAGGTACTAATTCTCATGAATATGTTTCTTTGGTTTGTTTTTGGCATAGTTCTACAACCTGTTACCTTTAGAATTGAGCCACCAAAAACAACAATAGGTAATGATTTTCTCATATTGACTGACTGCTTTTCTTCGCTGCCATCAAGATTGCAGATCTTTCTCAAATGATCCTGTGAAAACATCATCTATTCTCAATCCATTTCATTATTTCATTCTCATTGTTGTTATTCTTTCCAAGATAGAAAAGCTGTGGCTTCACTGTTGTAAAGGCTTTGCTCTGAAGACCAACTTAAGACAGCTCATTGCTCAGTCCATCCTCACCTACCTCACCTACCTCCATGTTCACAATGAGTCCACCTTCGTGATACCATCTATTAATAGTTAACAATGTCTGCTGCTTTAGTGGTTCTCAGTTGTACTGTTACAACATTTGCAAGGTGCTACAAGTAATTATTATTAATATTTGTCAAAATACTGAAAATTGCCAGTGACATACTTGTAGAATTTAATTTGAACTGACTCAGGAAGATTATCCCAACAATGATGATATTTTTATTCATTTTGAAACCCTATATGCTCTCTTGGGTGGGAGAGAGAGAGGGACAGAGCTCCAGCTAACTGTCCAGGACCGGTTCTAACCCATACCTCATCTTAACCAGGCATTCTCATGGATTGGGTCTTTTGTTATGTGTCCTGGTGGGAAAACAGTTGAGAACCATTGTTCTAATATTCCACGGTCACTTTCCAGAAAGTTCTGTGCAACACTTAACTTTCTTCTTTCCTTTTTCTATTTCAAATGAAGGAATCTCCTGTAATACCAATCTGGTCTTGTGTTGGCTTTAAATCTAAAAATTTACAACCTGGGTACTTTTCTTTTGCAGCTCCTTTAGAGACACGAGACATCCCTTTTATGCCTATGATTTCCCCAAGTCCTAGTCAAGAGGAACTACCAACTACTCTGGGTAAATTTTGTTTTGATATCTCAGTTCATTGATGACCTACTTTTTAGGAATTTCCCTCAAAGTAGTCATAAATACATTATGTTGGTGGGTTGTTTCCAAATAATAAAAAGTTACTTTTTACCATTATGAAAAACCTCTGCTTCACTTGATACTTTTCCATTAATTGTATATTTGTCTTTTTGATATTATACTTATTTTCAATATAAAATGAGAATGTTTTAACACATCTTGACAAAATTTAAAGTATTCTAAAAAGAAAACATTCTCAAATCAATGCTGTTCATTTTTGTTGCTTTTTCTGTATTTGAAATTGCATTTGAGAATAAAAACAAGTCATCTAGTATTTATTGAGCTTTTTCTGGGTGCTAAGTGGAATGCTAAGTGATATGAGTTCAAAAAACACTGTTTTAAAGCTGAGTCTTTACCTTAAGGAGCTCACCCTCTAATATGAAGATGGGCTTTAGTAGCAATACTGCTTCTTCTGTGCCACCCACCCAATGCACTACAAGTATACTGGGTCATCTGGTTGGAATGAGAGTTGACCAGTCAATGATGTAAATGGTCCTTTTAAGTTAAAGACAGAGGGGAGAGAGGCGCAGGGCAGGACAGCTAGACTAACCTGATGGGCATAAGTAGGTGGGCTTTCTGGAGAAACAAGGATGGACAAGTCAGGAGAGTTGGGTGGGATGAGATGGACGGGCTTTGGAGGAGTTCAGCACAAATGTATTCACTGTATGGGAAAATCCAGTTTACTTGACTCTTGGCTGAAAATGAATCGGAAAGGAAGAGTTCCAGGCCCCTCTGTCCTATCCATGCTGCATCCCATATAGCTGGGTTTAAATCAGTGGCCTTATTTTCCTCCCTGTATCCCTTTGTCAAATAAATCCATCCTTTGTGAGTGCCTGCTGAAATGAAGTTACTGATCACATTGTAAAATGAAATCCTTTGTGAAGAAAAAAATTAAAATCGAATGAGCAAATACACCCTAGTTACAAAATACTCATCTACTCTAGCCTAGGTCTGAAGAGTGTCACCTATGATAACAAAGTTAAAAGTATTTTTTAAAAATTGCTACTAAATATGCTCATTATTTAATTTCCACTCCCTATTTATTTATTGTGTCTTGGTTTATTGGAGCAAGAACCATCATCTGCCAGTTATCACAAGTATCTTTCTTGTGAGCAGAATCAAGAGAATAAAGCAGAGGGGAGAAAAAGACGGCAGTCTATTGTTTACGCCAAGTGTTTACTTGGATCCAGTATGTGGCAAAGTGAACCTTAAAGTTGACAATGTACAATGTGATATGGGGGTGGAAGTGTTGCCATAAGTAATTATTTTGTCAGGAGGAATGTGTCCACGTGTCAATGAATATACATTCTGATTTTCACATGAGGAAAATAGAAGAATATTTCTTCTTATGTGGTGTAAATACACATCTTTTCATAGGATATATTTATTTTCCAGTTCACTTAAATGATTTGTGAAATTTAGGGGGTAGGGAGGAGACACGGTAGAGATAAATACATCAAGACAGGAGACTTCCATACGTGAGCCACATCTAAGAATAGCCACAACCAGTCATGAAATGATGGTCCTAGGCTAAAAGCTCTCAGAAATTCCTATAATAATCATTAAAATAATAGCATAAGACACTAAATATAACATATGAGAGTTATTAAAATGTACCACTAAGTTTGAGTTGTTATAATTACTAAGCATGTTTTTAAATGTAATTTATCGTTTTATCATCGCGTGGGGCAGAAAAGAGCATGGGATTTTTTGGTCATGCTCATAATGATAATTATTTAAACAAGCTATTTTACTGTGTTTTTCTTCAGAAGAAACAGACCAATCCACCCAAGACCTCTTCACAACTAAGATTCCACGAACAACTGAATTGGCAAGGACGACTCAGGGTAATAGTATTTCCCCACTTCTAGATAGTAACTTTTCCTTTTTTACTTTTAATCAGGGAAAAAAAAATTCTTTTCAGAATGTCATTTCTCATCACAGTGAATAGATTTTTCTCATTTCATAGGTAAAGGACATCAGCTAAATCTGAATACTTGTGTGACTATTAGTTAAATGTACAGAAGACAAGTTCTTTAGTCAGAGATTTGCCTTTGAATGTATTATTGATGGCTTGACACTAATAACTAAGAATTAAAGCTCTCATTCCTCCCTCCTGTGCTTGACCTTGGTTTGCCTCATTTTCCACATTTGATAAATAAGAACCTTTATTATCTTCCTCTTCCCCTCTCTTTTTCTCTTTTCTCCCATGTTCCCCAATTGATAAAACATTGATATTGTGGGCTGAGAAACCCATTAACAAGAAAATATCATTTTAAAAATTATGATAATATCTAAACATTGAGGGAGGTGCTCTCATTTCTTTTATTCTTCTCTGTGATTTCCTGCTTTGGGAGAGGTGAGCTCACCTATATAAAGCTCTATCTCATCTTCATGTTCTCTCAGAAATATTTTCCTTTTTATTTTTTTCTATCCTGTCAGAGTTATAACAGCTTGTGGATTTC
>VBSM01000272.1:69595972-69649568 GCA_008086735.1 Cheirogaleus medius
AAAAAAAAACGATTTCAGCTTTTGAGAGTGTTATGGATATCAGAATTGAGGATAAAAGATCATAGGCCTACTCTTTCCTTGTTTTGCTTTTTCTTACCTTAATGGGAATGTCAATATTGTGTTATCATTACTAGCATATGTGGAATTTTTATCAAATAACTTCCAAAATATTTTTATTACATATAAATTTCACAGTTAATTGTGTGTATATGCAGGATCTTTTATCATTATATGAATTGTCTTATGATATTTGTATAATGTATTTTAACTTTTTCTTATATTCTTAGCTCTTTTTTTATGTTTCAAATTGAAACCCTAGAGCAGTTTTCTCAAGGCCATGTGTTGTTGGTTGGTGATGAGCTATGTGAGTAACTTACAATCTAAACTTAAATTATATTTCAGCCCTTCTGTGAAAAGTTCTTTTCACATTTAAGTAAAGATCATGGAAAAACGAAAACAAAAATTCTGATCCTGGGGCTGTGAAATAATGAATGATTATTTCTGATTATTTCTGTGCTCTCCTCTGAGTCTCTTTCCTATCCAAAGTTTTAAAATTCATGTATATCTAGAAGAGACAAGAACCATGAGCCCTGTATTTTTTTATATTATTATTAAGCAAAAGCAATATAACATGCAAAGGGATTTACGTGAAAAGCTAAAATAAATTGACAGGGACTCCTACCACTCTCAAAGAAAATTGAAGAGCAATATTTGCAAATCATCATCAGGCATTTTAAGGTCTGTGAGAATTAATATTTATAGCAATAATACCTCTGTTCACTCTGCTTATTACACTTGGGAAGGCCCAGGCTAACCCTATAGAGAATTTCAGTACCTATCTGCTGTTGGCCTGCAGCATAGCAAAATCCTGCTCATCCCAGCCTTTACATTGGAAATTTATAAATGAGCTACATTATAACCTATTCCATAGGCATGTTTTTTAACTTGATGGGCAATTCATTGTGATTTATGGTTATATAAACACCCACTCAGGATGTGAACAAAATAATCAAAATAATGTAATCTACCTACACAGTTTGCAAGAAAAATTTTTTCCAGTCTTGGCTAAAGGAGCATTACCAGGAAAGTTGGTAGCAAGAGCCAGTGTCTGGTAGGGGGGCAGGTGACAGGGGAAAGCAGGGGTGGGAAGAACAAATTCTGGGATGAATGCAAACTTTAAAACCTTAGGAAGCAAAAATAATTTAGCAGGTTTTCACAAAATTGCCTGCGTATAGTGGTTGCGCACTCATTCATTCATTCAGCAAGTCTTCATTAGGAGTCCTTCCCGTGCAGGCCCTGGATGGCAGGGCCAGAAAGCAACAAAGTGGTCCCAGGGCTTATCTGAGTTCTTGCTCTTTGCTTGCACTTTCTTGATGGACAGGGTACCAGATGTCATTTTTTTATTATTTCTGCTGCATTATATATCGTACTAAGTATTTATTCATTTCAGGCTTTATGAGCAAAGACAATTTGATAGAGATCACATGTTCCTACACTTTTCTTCTTACCTACCTTAACATTTATTTCTCTTTTTACCTTTAATGTTGCTTGTCTTCTCTGGCAAAATAATGTCCCAGAGTGACTCCTTATTGAGAGATATAGATGGATAGGTGGATGGATGGACAGACGGATGAATGGCTTATGTGTTTATAATGTTAAGCAACCATGTGGTAAAATGAATGCCCCTGCAAAACATGGACTGCATAGTGATAATCCTTAACACACATTACAAATGACCTACCTCATTGAGACTATGTGCATCTTTAATTTTCAGTCATGAATATTTTTACTTGTTTTATTTTCCTTTAGCATGAAGTCTGTAATGCATAATTCAGAATTTCAGAGCACTCTTTCTACTTTCAAGCAAATTGTATGAGTTGTTGCTACCTAGGGTGCTAGATCTCCATTAAGTTGACGTTGGAGTGTTGGTTATTAAATATGAAGTGTCTCCTTCGTTTCAGCACCACACAGATTGTACACTACTCCTGCGAGGCCTAGAACACCAGAGAAACCACGCATCAGACCTGGTAAGTTGTTTCTCATTCTCTGATGGCCTAAATAATCAGCAGGCTGAGAAAGATATGGAATGGATTGAAACAACCAAATATACCAAAGAGGGGAACATATTCTTAACTTGTAATAAAGGACACAAAAAATTCTGATCCTTGTGGATAAGTGGAGAGGCACTGATGCCACTTCCACTTGTCCATGGACAAGTGACAAGACTTGACTGAGGTTTTTAAGGATGATCAGAATCAGAGACCATTATGAAACTTTAGCAATATAAATGTATTTTTAAAATAGTGTTTGTGTCTAAATCACACACATCTCTTTAATTTTCCATGACACAGAGATAACATAGGGTTAGCTATGACTTGATACTACTTGCTTTCAAATGTTATTTCTCTCTTAAGAAAAGATGGTCCTTCTCAATATAAAAAGGCTCTGGGAAAATATTTTTATTGATTCCTTTAGAGGATAAAAAAATTTCACAGGTTCTATACAGCAAAAATAAAGTTATATTATATATTGGGAAATAATTTAAATTTACTAAATTCTCCAAATGTCCTAGGGTCTCCCTCACGGGAGGTTGTTTAGGGAAAATTTAACTTGGAGGGGCTGATTTGGCTCATGTGATTAAATCACTCCTATACTAAAGCACAAGTTGGACCAAAGACTCTGGTATTTTCTGTCCTTTTTCTCTGTGATTTTAAGGAGTCTCCTTAAAGTGCTAAATGATGAAACTCATTTACAAATTAATGTTGAATGTATCTCCAGGCACTTGAAAGAACAAATGATTTTTTTAAAATATTCTTTGGTTTATGGAGAGCCCATGTATGTTGCTATAATCATCCAACTTCTAAAGGTAATTAGGCACAGAAATCTTTTATAAATAAATGTATCCTCATGTGACTTTTGTGTCATAATAACTGTTGAGAGCTTAATGTCTGGCTGACTACAGTAAACACTTCTACAAAATAATGAAACAGTTACAATAACAGCTAACAGTGACTGTTTGCCATGTGAGATACAGCTGAGGAAGCTAAGGCACTGAGCAACTAGGAGGTGGATTCAAAGGCACATGCAATGTAACTCCAGAGTTTACTCACTTAGGCACAATATACTTAGAGCTCCTCTTTAAAGAGGACTACAAAATAGGTGACCTCTTAAAGTTTTGGTGATGCTGTGGCTTTCTACAGAGCAGACGAGAAATTTAAGTGGTTTCATCAAGTTCTATATTTGACAACGGACTTGTGCAAGGACTATACAGGGGTCCTCAAACATTTTAAACAGGGGGCCAGTTCACTGTCCTTCAGACCGTTGGAGAGTGCGCACTGTGGGCCCAGGACGAGTCGGCTGCTAAGCAGGACAGGCAGCGGCGGTAAAAACACCCAGCTAGCCAGATAAATGTCCTGGGCGGGCCGCATGTGGCCCACGGGCAGTAGTTTGAGGACGCCTGGACTATTATAATGAAACATCTCCACCTAGAGACTCCTACAAAAGGACTGCCAATTCATGAGTTATGAATTGAGGTCTTGACAAATAAATATACTTCAAGTTTTGTTTTTTTGTTTTTCATTAGACATATGTAGTCCTGATCTTTCTTCAGATCCCTTTTGGAGTATATCTAATGCTTATAAATGAAGCAAGCTATTTCCCACTTATATAAATTCCCTTGTTAGTTATTTTTTCAAGTCAAGTATTGAAGCCCAGTGGTAACCTCAGAGTACAAATTCAGTTCTCTATTCCCAAATACAAGTCTATGGTTTTTGTACCAGAATGTGGTTTCTATTTTCTGAACCATATTTTTTGGTAAACCATCATTTTTTATCATGCAGTTAAATGACTTTCAATTCTCTACGAAGTTTTGTTTTCCTTCGCTACAAATGTTTAGTAAGAAAATGTCTGAACTATTTATTTCTCATTTTATTATAGTTCTGAATAGGACAACTACAAGACCCACTAGACCCAAACCCAGTGGGATGCCCAGTGGGAATGGAGTGGGAACAGGTAATGATCATAAGTGTATTCCCTTTTGATCTTGTCAAAACTACAAATGTTATTATTCAACTTTTATGATTTTGTTGAATTCACATTTCAATTTCCTCTTTACCAGTTTTGGGAGCTCTTAGTAAAACTATAATTGAAAAATATAACTCATTCCAAAATCAAAACTTCAAGTGTCTCTGAAAAATATTAAAGAAAAATTTTTCACTTTTCTAAAACTAGTCCACTAAATTAGTTATACTGTATACAGTTTTGCTTCCTAAAAAAATCCTGATTAAATATGAATTGTTGAATGAAAAATAATAAAAATAGCTGTTTTTCCTACTTTCGAAATATTTTCCATGTACAAGATGGTCTTTGAACTGTAATTACTTGGTTTTTAAGTTTATAATTTTACAAGTACCATTATATATTTTTTAAAGACCTGCATCAGTTAGCAATCTGGAATATGAAATTAAAATAAGAAGAAACAGATTTAACCACAGCAATTAACAATTGGTTACCCTGTTCATAGTCATATTAATGTTTTCAAAGCATTAAGCTTAAATAAATGACATAGCTCCAATTTAGTCAGATCCATGGGAGTAGGTATCATTGTAGAAAAACTAGAACACTGATCTGTGATCTGATAAAAGTTCAAACACTCAATTTACTCCATGATTAAATGGTAGTTATTAGATGCCTTAACATAGAATTGTATTATTCTCTTGAAATATTTTTAATAGTATAAATTTTGCGCTTATTGATGTTAAAAAGCATGAAAATTAAAATTTGTTTAGTATATATATATATACACATCCATATATATATATATATATATATATATATATATATATTTGGTCAACCTATGGAGGTTCTCTAATGAGAAGTGGATGTAAATAATACCAAAAGATATTTAGTCTAGATTTGTTTGACAGTGTGTTTTTTTGTACTGGTATCTGAAATTCTAGGAATTCTCTTCAAACCAAATAATGAGGCCAATACTAAATAAATTCCTGACTCGTGAAAAGCAAGGAAGCGTTCCAATATCTCAGATGGTCCTTTTATTCATCCCAACCATGGGATTAGAAATAATTTCTCAGATTGACATAAATAATATGGCTGTAAACAAAGCCACCTTCTCTCAGATCCTTTTGGGAGGAAGGAAGGGCAAATTGTTTAATATTCAAATAATTCTTGGAAGCTTCAAATAAGTAAAAATAGAAGAAAGCGCTTAGAAGTCAATAAAGCAAATGAAAGAATAAGTACAGAAGCTACAAAGCCATTAACCTTCAGTATAATCAGACATTGATTCTCACTAGGAACATGCTGTTTTTCAGAGGGGAAACCAAGTATTGTTATATTTTATCTTATCAACAATATAAACATTTTTCCAAAGCCACTAGTATCTCAAATGGATCTCTATTACCTCTGTGTACATACAGTCAACTTTGTAATAATAACTTATCCAACTTAGCTTTGGAAGAAGAATGTCTTGTATCAGGGCTTCTACTATTTAATCAGTTAATTACTGGTAGAAATTGGGCTGGTAGACACAGGTAGACAAAACTGGACTCACTGTTTCCCCTGTCCTTACTCCACCTCCCTCCTCAGCCAGACTGTGTTATACCTGGTCTGTATTCCATTCTCTATCTATTGGGTTCCCCTTTCAGGGAAGGACTTGCTGCCTACCTGCAGGGAGTATGGTCACCAGACAGCATCCAGCTGTCATCTCCTTCAGGGGAAGCCTCAGTTGAAATAGCCTTGAATGGAGATCTGGGTGGTACATCTCCATGTCTAATAATGCATAACAACCAAATGGAATTTGCTCCAAGAATGCAAGGTTTGGCTTAACATTCAAACAAATTAGTGCAATTCACCACATTACAGAATAAAGGAGAAAAATCACATGATCATCTGGGTAGATGGCAAAAACAACCATTAGACAAAGTTTTAAATTCATTCATAATGAAAACTCTCAGGAAATTTGGAATAGAAGGAAGTTTCCTCAATCTAATAAAAGGCATCTGTGAAAAGCCTACAGCTAACATTCCACTTAATGGTGAAAGAATGAATTATTTTCTCCTAACGTTGAGAATACAGCAAGGATTCTTACTTTCACCACTTCTAATGAATATAATAGTGACTGTTTAGCCAATGCAATAGTGAGGAAATGAAGTAAATGCCATAAAAATCAGAAATTACAGATAATATGATTATCTATGTAATCAGTTGCTTTCACAGTACAATGGCAGTGTTGAGTAGTTGTGACAGAAACCATATGGCCCACAAAGTTGAAAATATTTACTGTCTGGCCCTTTAGAGCAAAAGTTTGCCAACCCCTGTGCTAGACAAACTCTCTCACTTTTTCCCTGAAGAAGGAAGCTGCGGAGCTGTGTAGATATTCTTTCATTCAAACAATGAACATTTATTGAAGGCCCATTGTGTGCCAGGCAGAATGTAATTCTGAAACCACGTTGGTACATGTGCTTGCTTTGGAAGATACTGTTAAATACCTGAGCTGCAAACTCCTTCCTCTACATCCTACTGAGGAAACCACAGTTCACTGCCCTCATGTGTGTGTGCTTCACAATGAGAACCCAGACTACTTGGGCTGAAAAATGTGTTTTTCTGGGCTGTGACTAAGTAGTCCCGTCTGCTGGCTCATCGCCCCTGGCTTTTTAGCCAGGTGCTAAGATTTGGGACAAGGCTGAGGAAACCAATCATCCATAAATATCACCCCCTTTTGGTCACAGGGAATGGAGTCGCTGATAGATTTAAAAATTGATTCCCAGTTTACTGTGTGTGTTTGCAAAGTTTTTGTTACCATGGTAGAAATACCCAAACTGTTACTTCATTTTGGACAACAAATTGCTAATGGGTGAACTGTACAAATCCAGAGATTTTTGGAGAACTCCCCTAGGGCCGTCGGAGGCTCATGCGAGGCTCACATCTTGATGCTTACAGAGCTGCCTCTGCCCTTCAGAAGATGTGTCCATTAATCCTGCCTGAGGGAAAAAGAATTCAGGTCACAGCCGGGGCCAGACTGTGAGACTGGGTGCCAATGCCCGAGGATTCCTTCTCTGCAGTGTCTCTCTTCCTGGTTTCTCCTCTCTCTCCCCATTGCCTCTCTGCTACCTTTGGCCTTTATTTGCTCTCCTCTGACTCAGGGCAACAGATGCTCACTGGCCTCTCCAGTTCTGGCCCAGGCAACGTGCCCAAAGTGTAGCTGGTGCTTGAGAGGCGAGGCCAGAGCTAGAGCTCAGTCTCCTGTCCCCAGGTCTTTCCACGGAGCCCCTGGCTACCTTCGGCAGGGCCCTTCCCAGTGCTTTTCCACACCACCGCCTTCTGTCCACTTCTGAAGGATACAGAAAGTCTTGTTCAGCAGCTGGTTATCGATTTGGGTACTCACATCTAAGGATCATAGCAGTATAATGTTCTGTTTCCATCTATACAGAAAGTGACAGAAAATGGCTCGTTTCTTCCAGTTTCTCCCTAGATTAGAAAAGAGGTCAGGGGAATTTGTATCCTTGGTCTTATGCATAAAGTAACCCTGTAGAATTTCAGAGTCTCTCCAGGGCTTCTAGATCTCTAATTCACCAGCCCCTTTAGGCACCTATCCTGTGGCTTGGTGGATCTGCATGTGCCCGGTTGGGGACTGATGTTAGCCTTGGACTATTTCCTGAGTCCTGCACACTGGTTGCATGGTTGGAGAACACAAGCTTGCCACTCATGGCCCTGTAACCCTCACACAGTGGTGGCAGCTCAGCCTACCCAAGAGAAAGAGTAGAGGGCTCTAAAGCTGTAGTCACTTGGTCATTGTGAGTAATGGAAGGAAGAAAACAATTAGAAGATGACAGAAAATACTCTGTGCTATGCCACTTAGTGCTTAAGAGATAGGCTTTGGAGCCCAGGCATAACCCAACATGGAATCCCAATGGCTCTAAGACCTTGGGCAAGCTGCTCATTCTCCCCTTGCTTTGGGCTTCCTCATCTGTGGGACATGGATAGCACCTCCTACACAGAAGAGTTGTAAGGGTCAGATCAGGTAATGAGTATGTCAGTGCTTATGCACAGTATTGGATCAAAATACTTTGTTTTTCAAGGGACAGAAACTTTTGGAGAAAAGGCTGTGAAGGAGGATCTACTCAAGGCACACATAGCCTGTTAGCCTTATAGACTATATACATTCTTTTGTACCCTCCAAAAATAGTGGTAAATCAAACCTCACCAAGCCAGGTTATCCCAGTGACACAAATGGAAGTATTTTCCATTCGCTTTGCCATTCTCAGAGTAACCACTCAAATGAGCCATTTCCCTGGCCCCGTCACCTCCGACAGTGGGAAACAGGAAGAAGACTAATAATAAGCCATTTATTTGTGCCATGCCTGTGGGATTAGCCACAAAATAGTTATTGTACCCAGAAACACTTTTTTTCCTACCACACATAAGCAACCTTTAATTCATGATTCCGTATGACCATTCTCCATGGTTTTATACCTTATCTCTTATTCAAGTAGCCAGGTGTATGTGATTGCAATATAGGGTTCATCCTGCAAATTTCATAAATTAATGTGAAAACATCATCTAATTTTTGGCAAGCAAAGCTTCTATTGTATGTTCAATCAATGTATCTGCCCACACATTAAATGAGATTGAGTATGTAATGTCCCTACACAGGCCCTGGACCATGGTACACCCTCAAAACAGGGTGTTGTCATTATCTTTGCCATGTGATTGTCATTGTTAATGTACTAGCTAGGATATTAAATGTTTCATTCTTATTTTTAATACGTAAATTGTAGTCAGGTCCTCAAAGTAGTATGGATTCTTTTTTAGGACAAGGCATTATATCTAAAGCTATTTTTACTATTTAGATTCTAAAAATGTCTATTTCTATTCTTTTATAATGAAGACTATCAGCCATATAAGGGAAGGTTATTTTATAAAAGAATAATTTTTTAAAATAGGATGAAACCAAATGGGTTCCCTTTACGCAAGAATAGCTACCCAAAATCCAAGCCTGGGTATCTAGGTTAATGTCTGAGTAATAAACACTGGATTGTTCGAGGGATTTAGGAGACAAAATGCCACACAAAGTAATTTTCAGATTAGTTTCTTCCAAACAATATTTGGAGTTCTAGGTCTGCTCAGGGCTAATTTAGAGGTCCACAAAGGTCAAGATCATTTGTGGTCTCACCAGCTTGATAGCCAGTACTTCTCCAGGAATATTTTTAAAGTCAATTCAGTAAGTGTAAACCCAAACACAGTGGAATTCTAAGGTGTTTTGTGTGGTTTTTTATTAATGGGAATGGAGGGGTTGGAGAAAAATTTTTTTTAAAACTACAAAATTTACCCATAAATATTTGCAAAAGGTGGCCAGTCAACACAGATGAAATTCTGCTTGGTGAGGAATTGCCACCCAGGAAAGACAGTGCAGGATAAGTGTTGTGGAAAACCACAATACACAATCAAATGCTAACTCTACAGAGAAAATATCACAACCAGTGAACGCAGGGTTTTGAATTTTTTCTATAGCCAGGTAGTAGAAGCCAATTAAAGTGTCTGGGCACAAGAACACCAGTACCCCTTCTCTGCAAAGAATGCACATTATTATAACTCTACCAAGTCTCCATGGAGAAGAACGCTTAGCGCATTTTTGCCATATATTTATTCCCTCTCATTTTCTCTGCTCATAGGGATCAAACAAGCACCTCAGCCATCAGGTTCTGAAAGAGATGTGTCAGTGGATTCTTACCGCTCCACAAAAAGACCAGGTAAGGAACAAGATGTTGACTCCCTTATGGCAACTCAGCTCTGAAACTTGGGCAGTAACTGCAGTGTCATTTGTCGCAACAAAAACAGCAACATCCGCACAGCCCCCAAAGTTTCAGAACCATGCAAACAGTGCATGAGTATTGCTAGAAAACCATTTGAAATATTATCTTTAGGGGAATGAAAAGATCCCTGTACAGAAATCAAATGTTAATAAGAACCAAATAGGGTAGTAATTTAATAATTATTTTCTGTAATGTTCTAAGGGGTCATAATGAACAAATTCTGCAGAGTCACTTGGGTTCTAGTTTTTAATCATGTTTAAGCTTTACTCTCCTGTGATTCATTGTAATATCTTTTTGCCTGAAATAATTATTTATATTCCTGACTTAAGAGTACGCTCTATGTAATAGGCTGAAAAGTAGGAAGCTGGAGACTCAGAAACTTTTGCATTGAATAAGGTCTCTGCTTTGTTTGTTTGAGACAGAGTCTTGCTCTGTCACCCTGTCACTCTGAGTATATAGAGTGCAGTGGCATCATCTTAGCTCACTGCAACTTCAAATTCCTGGGCTCAAGAGATCCTCCTGCCTCAGCCTCCCAAATAGCTGGGACTACAGGTGCACACCATCACGCCCGACTAATTTTTCTATTTTTAGTTGAGATGAGGTCTTACTCTTGCTCAACTCCTGAGCTCAAGCGATCCTCCTGCCTTGGCCTCCCAGAGTGCTAGGACTACAGGCGTGAGCCACCACTCCCGACCTTGTCTCTCTCTGCTTTTTAAAAGGATACTGTGAGACCTACTCTGGTATATTAATGTCCCAAATGTCACCAGTCCCCTGAAGACGCATACTCTTCCTCTTCCCTCCTTTTCTCTTCCTAGTATTACAGGCAGTACTTTATGCTACAGGGCATTTTCCTGGATTGATAATTTTATTTGAAGATTTTAAAACCAACATATATTATGCAAAGAAAGATAAATTTTTAAGCTATAACAAAAAAGAAAATTTGGGTTAAAGTGGACTGCTCCAAGTACCTTTAGCCTTGCCAACCTTTGTGCAAAATAGACACCATTGTGCAAATTATAAAAAGGTGCCTCTCGATCCCACCCTTTAGGCAGACCAGTTAGAAAAACTGGTCCTCAGGGCTAGAGCTGGAGCTCATGAGTGAGTGAGCAGAGTGGATGCTAAACCTTGGCTCCCTCTTGTTCCTCCCTGGCCAGGTGCAATAAACAACCACAACCATTCATAGTGACCCTGCTCTGCACAGACAAAAGCTTGTTGTTTCCACCATCTGAGTTACTTCTATGTAATCATTGCAGAAGTTCTAAAGGTGTTTGTTTAATTATAATTACATAATAGAGTTGGAGATGGGGTGGAATATCCACAAAAGGAGAAATTATAAGCTTTAACAATGTAAGCTAAAATGGTGTGTCAACCTAAAATAATCAAAAGAGTCAGAATCTTTTTTTGGCAAAGTTTGAGAATGAGCTGCCTATGAAGCACAGATTCCAAAGAATGTAAGTCAAAGTTCCAAAATGTAGAAGTTTGGAATCACTCATCCAGGCAACGCTTAGGGAAGTTTAACAAAATTTCAACATCATAGTTATAACTATTCATTAGTCAAGGTAGTCTTTTTCTTTGGGGAAGGATATATTTAACATTCCACTGAAGATGTAACTGTCATGGAGTCTTGGGCACCATCTGGTCTGAGTTAGGAACAAGACAATAAATAAGGCAGTTAATCCATAACAAAGAACAGTGATTAGAAGGGAAGAAGTCTGGTTTCTGGTCTCTTTTAGTCATTTATAGAACAAGAACAACGAGGAAGGGAGTTAATCTATAATCTACAAAGCAGAATTGCAAACATGCTATGTGACTCAGTTTCCAGAGCTTAACTTCTTCTTGGCATAATAAATTTAGAGGGTCCTAAAATTTTATTTTCTTAAACAGGTATAAGAAATTGCAATCTCAAAATCAAAGGCAACTGGGGATAATGAAATTCAGAAATGCTGTTAAATCTATGTAAAAAACAAAAGTTGTTAAATTCTGCATATCTATATAGCCTTTCAAAAGGCAGACATACCGCTGTGCAGATGTCCCTTGGTGGCTGGGGGAATTGATTCTAGGACTTCCCTTAGATACCAAAATCTGAGGATGCTCAATACGTTTATATAACCTATGCCCATCCTCCCATATGCTTTAAATCATCTCTGATTATCATAATACCTAATACAATGTAAATGCTGTGTGAATAGTTGTTATACTGATTTTTTAAAAATTTTCTATTGGTATGTTGCTATTTTTATTGAGTTTTTTTCTGAATATTTTTCATCCACCATTGGCTGAATCAATGGAAAAGGAACCCACAGGATACAAAGAGTCACCTGTATCAACTGTGTTGTCATCTATAATTAGAAGATACGTTTTCCATATATTAATGTGCTTTGTTATGCCTGGGTACATTACCAACATTAGTCTATGGGAATATCGATATGTTACTCACATGCACATTTCTATAGAATCTATTCTCTCTCATCCAACTGCTACTTATCAAACATTTTTTATTTAAAAAAAACTGTAATTTTTGTGTAGTGAATTCTTATGATGGCTTTATCTGTAATATAATCTCTTATCCACAACCCCAGGCACTCGCCGCCCACTCCCGCCACCCAGACCTACACCGCCAAGAAGAAAACCGTTACCGCCAAATAACGTCACCGGAAAGCCAGGAAGTGCAGGTATGTTCATTGTATACCTTCCTTCTCCTCCATGATTTCAGTTTTACAAGCGAACCACAAGCCCTTCTTAGTGTGCTAGCTCAGACAGGGGAAAAGCCACTGGAGTCTGTGACACGTGCTTGTGTCGGCCCTGAAGACCAGACACTGTAAATGACAGCTTTGAGGACTCATAACCTGACTTTTGAATGCTGGAGTGAAAGAAACCATCCCTCTGTATCTAGACCAGTTTGCTTCTTAGAAGTCTGTGTACTTGGACCCTAGATTGAAGCTGACACAGACCCATCAACAAGTGGCTTATTTTGGATAGGATGCTATAACTGCCAAGCCCCAGGGGCAATGGAAAACATGATGCCCTGTCATCAACTTATCATCCTGTCTCCTGAAATGAAATCCTATACATCTCACTGAAAGCTCCCCTGTCCAACAACCTTCCTGCCAGCCCCAGGATTATAGTACTCACAGGAAGATTTGGGACTAAAATACACAGGATGACTGAGCAGACCTGCCCTGTGCAACCAGGCAGGGATGTGTTTAGGAGGCAAGCTGCCTCTCACCTGCAGGCCTCCCACATGTTGCTCCCCACCAGAGAATGACTCTTCCCAGGCCTGGGATACACACACTTCATCCTTTTTTTAAAGAAACCTTCCCTAACTCCCCAAGGTAGTCTTAGCATTGCTTTTCTGTTCTGCGTGTCCTTGTATATACCCCTGTTAGAACAAAGAGCAAATTGTCATAGTCCTGTTTGTTTGCATACTTATCTTCCCCTACCAGACTGAGCTCTGTGATGACAGAGTCCTTGGTATATTTTCTCTGACTTCTCAGAACCAAATCCAGTGCTTAGCACATAGAGGACATTCGATAGGTAATAACTGAGTGGATAAATGGATAAAAGTAAGAGTCAGTGAAAACTGACCCAGGTAAGAGGAAAGTTTGACCTCATTTATATTAAGGACCTCATTTACATTAATTATATACTGCTCCTCCCCCAGGACCTGCCAGCAAAATACAGCCTGTTCCCCATCTTTCCTCCCTCTCCCCAAATCTCCACTTCTTACATATTTTGTAGGTGGAATCAAGATATGCATAAAAGTGTTAAAGACAACTGAGAATGATAAAAATGATGAGGATTTACATGAAAGGGAGTGGCTGTCGCTCTTCACAGGATGAAAGGAGGATATTGTGATGGAGCTTTTATGATGTCTCTTATGTACAGTGAATTCTAGCTAGATGGTTTTCCCCATGGGCTAGAGGAGAAATCAGTCCCACACTCATGCTTCTGGTGCCTTTCTGAGTCAAGGCCCAGTGACTTGGCCTCCTCCCCACCAATTGTAACCTGTAGCAGCTGTTATTTGAGCTCCAGTGGCCTTCGGGTCAGACTGGGCATGTCACAGACTGTTGTCTGAGTATGCCCATGGAAAACTTGAGGGGCCACTCCCACAGAGCTCCCCTGTAAGCCTGCGTGTCCTCAGCTGCAGTTTGATGGCCTTGGTCAGTTAGTGTAGCTTTGGCACAGCCCAGTCAGCCTGAAGAAGAACTATAAACACGTTCCACTTCTGAGATGAGTTATGGTCCCCGCTCCGCACCTCCCACCTCCACCCCCTACCTCCCACTGCTAACTCAGAGGAACTCACTTCTTGAAGAGACAAATGGCAAACAAGGGCAACTATAGAAATCTGGCCTGATTCACATCACGGAAAGCATATCCTGAATTCCTACTACACATTTGGAAGTCCTCCAAGAGGCTCTCACATGTGCCTGTGAGCACATCTGCCTCTTGTCCCCTATCTCCAGATCTACCAAGGCCTCCCAGTTCCGCTGTCCCTGCCAGTGTGAAAATGCTCTGCCGGTGTTTCCTGCTGCCCCTGGCAGCTCAGAAGAGCTTGTCGGGGCCACAGTGCAACTTCTTTTGGTTTTTGCTCCCCATCTTCTCGTGGCCCACTCCCACTAAGACCAGGAGCACAAGCCCTCCGGGGCTGGACCCGAGGCCCTTCCAACTGACTCATACGCAGTGTCACACTGGGCCATGGTCCTCGGTCAGGCTTGTCTCTCTTGACTCTCTGTTGCCCGAGAGTGATTTTCTTCCAGGAGTAATGTGAAATCCAATCTAGCCTCCTCTCTACTCAAAACACCCAGACTTGCCTGGACCCTGGGATGGATCCAGTTTTCAAGACTTACAAATGTTTCTAGGGTAGAGGAGTCACTGTTAATGTAACAAGTCAGGTAGCACCATACGGGCCACCAGGCCAGAATCACAGACGTTGCGCTAGGGTTCTTTTTCCTCCTTCTTTGGCCATCTCTCATACCAGCCAGTGAGTCTCCTGGACAGTTCTCATGTCCATCCTGTCCGCCCAGTCCCGCTGCTTCTGCCGGAGTTCACCTCCCCTTCCCTTGCTTTACATGGTACCGCAGGCTCCTGACATCTCTCTCTCACCAACCTTGTGCCCTAACCATCCATCTTGTCATCTTATCATGTTACTTCCCTGTCGAAAATCAATGGGTTCTTATTGCCTAAGAATTAACATCCAAATCTGCAATATACAAGTTCTTTGGTGATCTAACCTGCCTCTCCACTCTCAGCCCTGACTGCATTTCTGGGCCCTCTCCACCTTCACCCCTTCAAATTAAACACACCTAGCTGTTTCATGCTTCCCTGGCATGGTTCTTGTTCCACCTTTCATCCCTACCTCTACCAATCACTTCTCCTCTTTATTGGCACACCCTCTGTGAAGGCTCTCCCACCCACCCCACCCAACAACCCTCCATCTTCCTCATAGACAGAACAACTCCCTCTTCTTGCCCCCTCTGTGACCTTACCTAGTTCTTTCACAATAACCACAAGGCTTCGCTACACTTGGCTCACACATCTATCTCCATCAAGGACCACATCTTGTTTTCTCTCCAAGACTGGCCATGGTGCCAAGCCACATGGTAAGTGCTTAATAAACATTCCTTGCATAAATAAATGGGAGACTTGGCAGTGTTCCTATAAAGCCTGACTACTTTGGCTCCACATTACAGGAATCGTTTCATCAGGCCCAATCACTTCCCCACCCCTGAGGGCAACACTCAGAACTACGGGAGCCCCCTTGGAGAAGACAGAGACAGAGATAAAGCAACCAACAGCCCCTGCCTCCGGAGAAGAACTGGGTTAGTATGGCAGTCAGTACTCGTAGGATGCTTAGCTACAAGGTACTAAAAGATTTCAAATGGGAGGGGAGAGCCTCAGTTCTGGGTCTTCTATTTTACTCAATTTTATGATTAATATGGGTCTCTTTAATTTTAAAATTATACTTCCTTTCAATGCTTCCTTATAGAGCACACTCTTTATCTTAGCAGACATAGAAGAAAGTGCCCAAATTTGGCTCCTAAACAGATCTAGACTACCCAATGCTTACTACTAAATCACATGTTAGTACTAACTACATATTTTAATTTGTTAATGAGTATTAACCACTTGGTTGTAATGTTGAGTTCATTATTATATTCCAGAATACCTTGCAGCAAGACACAATTAAAAGCCTTTTATTATACATGAATACATTTAATAATAATAAAGGAAATCAAAGCTATAAGCAATTTACTCGGGGGAATATTGAATATCTTTAGTCTTTACTACTTTTTCATTGTATTGTGATGCTTAATTTTATCTTGCCAAATTGTTTATTATCTTCTTTTCTCAGATAATATAACTGACTTTAGCTCAAGTCCAACAAAAGAAACTGATCCCCTTGGGAAGCCCAGATTCATAGGTTTGTATGATGACTCCAAATCTCAATTTTGACAAGGCTATTTTTGTGGGTGTATCAGTCAGCTGTTGCTATAAAACAAACAACAACAAAATCTTAGTAGCCTACTATAATAAGGATTTATTTTTCACGTGTCTACAAGTCAACTGAGGGTCAGCTGATCTAGGACATGCTTGATTAGGTGGTTCTGCTTCCAGCAGCAGGCACAGCTGGGCCTCTTGTGGGTTGGGCTCTGGTCCACCCTACATGTGTTCATTCTGAAGCCCAGGATAAAGGACCAACAATGACTTAGGAGAAGCCATGAAGCCATTCTCATGACAATACAAAATCAATAAAGAGCACAAATGCTCTTCAAATGCACAACCACATTTCAAGCTCCTTTCTGTGTCATATTTGCCAATGTGCATTAGCCAAAAAAAAAGTCGAATAGCCAAATTCAAATCAAGAATTGGGGAAGTATACTCCTCTCATAGACATAAAGAATACTTTTGAACAATAATCTACAATAGTAGGAGATATATAGAGAGCCCAATATTTCCTTTTCTAATATTTTTTCTTAAGTGTAACATTTGATAAATTTTTCACACATGTGTACACCCACGAGACCATCATCACAATCAAGATAATGAACACATGCATTACTTCCAAAAGTTTCATCATGTACCTTTGCAGTCTCTCCCTCTCTGGTCTAACTCTCCTAAACCCCGGTTCCTAGGTAACTGCAGATCTGCTCTACTATAAATTAGTATGCACTTCATGGAATTTTATATAAGTGAAAACAGACATTATGAACTCTCTTTTTGGTCTAGCTTCTGTTACCAACATAATCATTTGGAGATCTGTCCATGTTGCTATATGTACCAATAGTCCATTCCTTTTTATTGCTGACTGGTATTCTATTATATGGATATATATTAATAATAATTTGTTTCTTTATTAAACCTGTTCATGACATTTAGGTATTTCTAATTTTGTTACATTACCAATAAAGCTTCTGTGACTATTCATGTAAAAGTCTTTGTATAGCTATATGCTTTCATTCCTTTTGGACAAATTGAAGGAGAATGGCTATATGATATACAAATGTATATTTAATATTTTAAGAGACTGTCAAACTGTTTTCCAGAATGGTTATACTGTTTTATTTTTCTGTTAGTGTTGAGGGTTCTAGATCCTCCACATCCTCACTGTTTAGTATGGTCAGTCTTTTTAATTTTAGCCATTTTAATAAGTTTGTAGTGGCATCTAATTGTGATTTTAGTTTGCATGTCTCTGATAACTAAGGATGTTGAATATCTTTTCATGTGCTTATTTGCCAACTATGTATCTTTTTAGTATGTCCAAATTTTTTTAAATGGGGTTGCTTCTTTACTTAATGTTGAATTTTGAGAATCTTTATGTTTTCTTGGTATAAGGCCTTTTTTAGATACATACTTTACAAATATTTTCTCCAGTGCATGTCTTTTTAATTTTAGTGAATCTCACTGCATCAATATTTTTCATAGAACTCACTTTCTTTAACTGGTACAGGGCTATTCAGCATATTTCATCTTTCTTAGTGAGCTTTCAAAGTATTAGTCCATTTTATCTAAGTTGTCAAATTTATTTGCATAAAACTATTCATAATATTTCTTACTTTCATATCTGTATTTTTGGTGCCACATCTAAGAAATCATTCACTAATCAGAGGTCATGAAAGTTTTCTTCTATAGTTTCCTTTTAGAAGTTTTATACTTTTACACTTAAGTTTCTGATCCATATTGTGCAAAATTTTATATGCCATACAAGGTTTAAGTACATGTTTTCTTGCTTATGGATATCCAACTGTTCCAGCATCATTTGCTGAAAAAACTATCTCCATTGAATTGTGTTTGTACCTTTGTTAAAAAATCAATTGTTCCTATATATGTGGATCTATTTTGGGGCTCTCTAGACTGTTCTGTTGATCTTTTTATCTACCTTTACATCAACACCACACTTTCTCGATTCCTGTGGCATCTTGCAATCAGGCTGTGTTAGTCTTCCAACATTGTTCTTACTTTTCAAAGTTGTTTTGGTGATTCTGAGTCCTTTCCATTTCCATATAAATTTTAGAATCAGCTTATCACTATCTAAAAAATAGCTTGCTGAGATTTTGACGAATTATATTGAATCTGTAGGTCAATTGGGAATAATTCACAGCTAAACAGTATTGTCTTCCCACCTATGAACGTGGTATATCTCACCATTTATTTAGGTTTTTAAAATTTCTCTCACCAATGTTTTATAGTTTTCAGTGTACAGAAAACCATAGAAGTAGTATTTTTATTTCAATTTCCAATTTTTCATTGCTAATATGTAGGAAAAATATTTTGTACAGTGATCTTGTATCCTGCAGCCTTACAAAACCTATTAATTCTAGTAGCTTTTTTGTAGACATGTTGGATTTTCTACAAAATTATGCCAACTGAGACTAGTTTCACTTCTTCCTTTCTGACTTGGGTGCCTTGTTTTTCTTGCCTTATTGTACTGGCTGGAGCCTCTAGTTAAATATTGTATAGAAATTGTAACAAAAAACATCCTTTTCTTATTTCTGATCTTATAGATAAAGAATTTAGTCTTTCACCATTAAGTATGGTATTACTTGTACTTTTTTCATAGATTCATTTATCGGGATAAGGAAGTTCCCTTCTATTCCTAGTTTGATCATTTTTATCCAAAATTGATGCCATATTATGCTTTATTTATCTGCTTTTATTGAGATGATTATATGGTTTTTCTTCATTAGTTTGTTAATATGATGAAGTAATTGATTTGTTAATTTTAAACTAACCTTGCATTCCAGGGACAAACCCCACTTGGTCATGATGTATTCTCATTTTATATATTGTTGAATTTAATTTGCCAAAATTTTTTTAGAGATGTATTAATGAAGGACATTGATCTATAGTTTAAATTTTAATATCAGAATAATGCCAAACTCTCATCTTTAATTTTCTAGAAGAGTTTGTTTAGAATTGCTATTGCTTCTTCCCTAAATGTTTAGTAGTATTTACTAGTGAAGCCATCTGAACCTCACATTCTCTTTGTGGGAAGCTTTTTACATATTAATTCACTTTCTTTTATAAATACAGGGCTATTCCAAATATTAATATTTTTTTCTCCTTAATGAGGTTTGGTAGTTTGTGTTTTTCAAGGTATAGTCTATCTCATCTAAGTTGTCAAATTTATTGGCATCGAGTTGTTCATAATATTCCTTTATTATTTTAATACCTGTAAACTCTGTATTGATGTCACCTCTCTTATCCCTGATATTACTAATGTGTATCTTTTTTCTCTTGCCTAATCAGTCTGTCTATAAGTTTATCAATTCCTTGGATCTGAAAAGACCAACTGTTTTTCACTGATTTTTCCGTTGCTATATTTTCTGTTTTCTATTTCATTTATTTTTACTTGGATCTTCCTTTCTTCTGCTTAATTTAGGTTTAATTTGCTCTTCTAATTCTAGTTTCTTAAGATAGAAAATGAGCTCTTTGATTTAACACTTCTCTTTTTTTAAAAGAAACTCTGGCACCAAAGTTCTCAGTCCCTGGGTGGGCTCAAACCACCAACTTTTTGGTTAACACAACAGGCTTACTGATAGCACCATGGAGACAAAGGTCTTTCTTCTTTTTTAATATGGCATTTAGTGCTCCAGATTTTCCCCTAGATATTACTTAATCAGCATCCAAAATTTTTTAATATGTTATATCTTCATTTTTATTCTAACATACTTTAAATTTCCCTTTTAATTTCTGCTTTGACCCATTGATTACTAAGAAGTGGATTATTTATAAATAAATATTTGATTTCTAAATATTTGAAGATTTCTCAGAGATCAATCTCTTGTTGATTTTTAATTTAACTCCATTGTGGCCTGATATTCTGTATTCCTTGAATCCTTTTAAATTTGCTGAGACTTTTTTATGGTCTAGAACGTGATCTACCTTGGTATATGTTCTGTGTGTACTTGAACATGTATATTCTCCTACTCTTAAATAGGGTGTTGAATTAACTTGCTAGGGCTGCCATAACAAAATACTACAGATTTGGTGGCTTAAACAATGGAAATTTATTTTCTCACAGTTCTGGAAGCAAGAAGTCTGAGATCGGCAGGTTTGGTTTTTCCTGCGACCTCTCTCCTTGGCTTGCAGATAGCCTGCCACCTTCTCACTCTGTCCCCTGTGCCCTTTTCTCTGTGCATGCACACCTCTGATGTCTTCCTCCTCTTTTAAGGACACAGTCAGATTGGGTTAGGGATCTACCCTTATGACCTCACTTAACCTTAATAACCTCTTTAAATCCTTGTCTCCAAATATGGTCACACTGGACATGAGGACTTCAACACGTGGGTTTGCAAATGAATCCATAACAAATGCTCTATAAATGTCAGTTAGGTCAAGTTGCTTGTCTGTATTGTGGAGTTCTTCTGTATCCTTACTGATATTCTGTCTACTAGATCTATCAATTAATGGAAAAGAGTATTGAAATCTCTGAATATAATTGTGGATTTATTTCTACTTGCAGTTCTATCAGTTTTTACTTCATGTATTTTAAAGGTCTGTATTCTGGTACAGACCTAAATTATTTAGGATTGTAACAAATTCCTAATTGATACTTTATCATTACAAAATGACCTTTTCTGTTTCTGTTAATATTCTTTACTCTGAAATGTAATTTGTTGATATTTATATATCTAGTCAAGCTTTCTTTTGATTAGTGTTATCTTTTTTTCATCCTTTTATTTTTAACCTACTAAACCTATCTAAAGTGTTTTTGTTATTGGCATCATATAGTTGGGTCCTACTTTTTTATCCAGTCTAACAATTTCTGCATTTTATTTCGGGTGCATAGAACCTTACATTTAATATGGTTATTGATACTGTTAGGTTTAAATCTTCATCTTGCTACTTGTTTTCTATTTGTCACATCTAGTCTTTGTTCCCTCTTTTCTTCTTTACACAGTCTTTCTTTGAGTTGAGTACTTTATGATTCCATTTTACCTTTATTATTATCTTATTAGCTATAACTCTTTATTATTTTAATGAATGCTTTGGGGGTTATAGTATGTATCTTTAACTTGTCACAATCTATCTTCCTGTGATAGTATGTAACTTCACATACAGTATATAAGAAACTTACACTAGCATAGCTGCTTTTCTCTCGGCCTCTGGGCTATCGTTATTATACCTTTTACTTTTACATGTTATATACATTATACTAAATTATTTTTACTTTAAACTGTGAATTATTACTTAGAAATAATAAAGAAAATACTGTGTACATTTACCTATATAATTACCTTTCCAGTGCTTTTCATCCCTTTGTGTGGACCCGTATTTCCATCTGGTATCATTTTCCTTCTACCTGAAAGATTTCCTTTGGTAATAGTAATAGTGAGAGTCTACTGGTAATGAATTCTTGCAGGTTTTGTATGTCTAAAAATAGTATTTTGCTTTTGTTTCTAAAAAAGATATTCTTACTACTCTTTGAATTCTAAATGATGCTTTTTCTTTCAGTATTCAAAGATGTTCCTCCGCTGCCTCTTACTTGCATTCTTTCCAGTGAGAAATCTATAATCCTTAACATTTTTGGTCTATACATGTCTTTTTTTCTCTGTCTCCTTTAAGGATTTTCTCTTTATCACTGGTTTTGAGAAACTTGGTTATGATTGACATCATTTTCTTCATGTTTGCTGTGCTTAGATTTCTCTAAGCTGTTTGGATCTCAGATCCAAAAAATATTTTTTCCATTTTTAAAATATTGTTGAGTTTTGTTCTGGGGTGTGCAGTAAAATTACTTGAAACCACGTGGTCCTTTTGAGCCTGGCTTTTAAGGTTTATTAGGTGGCACCAGAATTGTGTTTAGCAAAGGACTAATTATTCCCCACCAGTGAGGTAAGACTCACTGCCCTATAAATTATGAGATTTAAAAAGGGACCAAATTACTTTTGGATATTAGCATAAGCTAAACCTACTCAGTAAGTAAATCAACATCATCTATGTCAT
Organism: Cheirogaleus medius; assembly: GCA_008086735.1. Classification (NCBI taxonomy): domain Eukaryota; kingdom Metazoa; phylum Chordata; class Mammalia; order Primates; family Cheirogaleidae; genus Cheirogaleus; species Cheirogaleus medius. The sequence continues at coordinate 69,618,244 of VBSM01000272.1, forward strand.
GTATCTCAGAGGCAAAATTTTGGATTTTCCAGGGCTGAACCATTCACAAAACTGCTTTAAACTACCTGCTTATATGAGACCAAATGTCCTTAAGCAAATAATTATATTTATGAGCTCACTTCCATCTTCTTCACAAAATTGTTAAACGTCAAAGTCCTCTCTCTCATAGGTCCTCATGTGCGGTACATCCAAAAGCCTGACGACAGTCCCTGCTCCATTACTGACTCTGTCAAGCGGTTCCCCAAAGAGGAGGCCACAGATGGGAATGCCACCAGCCCACCACAGAACCCACCCACCAACCTCACTGTGGTCACCGTGGAAGGGTGCCCCTCGTTTGTCATCTTGGACTGGGAAAAGCCACTAAATGACACTGTCACTGGTAAGATCATGACACAAGGACTGTTAATACTGTGGGAAGCATTGATAATATGATGCATTGGGAAAAGGTATCCTGGGTCAACTGTGACATGTCAAGCATATCTGAGGAGTAGCGAGTCCCAGCAGAGTTCTGCTGTCCTTATGGCACGTTACTGTTGAAAGTGTCATAATACGGGGAAAAAACATCTTTGTCCTTTTTATGGGCTCCCGTTTAATTTAGCATAGCTTTTCAAGATGCATTTCATCCATTTCCTCTGAGAATTCTTTTTCACATTATGAAGACATAGCTAGACTTTTCATTACCAAGAAAAATTGCAGAAAATACATGAGGAATTGCCATTGCCGATGATATTTAAACTAGTTTTCCTTTTACCAACCCAATTTCCAAATTGACCTAGAACTTTCAAGCAGGTTAAAGTTATTTCAACTGTTGTAGGAGAAATAAAAACAAAAATTCTATTCCTGGTCATCTCAAAATATTTGGATTCTGCCACCATCTACCCAATTCCTCTAAAAAATGACCATGAAAAATAAGATGCCCTGAGTCACTCTTTGAATCTGTTATGACAATTTGGTTCTCCACAGTGAACAGGATAGTCACACAAGAGGGATGGGGGAAAGACTAACCTATATCAGCTAGAAGATATAGCAAATGGTCAATGTGAGTACATGAGGTTCCTGACACTCAGGTCCCTGCCATGTACCTGGTACAGGTAGACAGGGAATAGAGGGGCTGACTAAAAGGCTATCAGGGGTAGAGAAAAGCAGGACACAGGGCCAGGTAGGGAGTGGTGGGATTCAGGATCTGCCAAAAATGTTTTCTGCATAAAAAAACAGACAGCAGCTATTTCTCCTCAGATGGAATCATATGATCTGGGCAACTTCCAGTACAAGCAGTCTTTGTTTGGCTTGCTTTCTTTACCATTTTTTTTCTTATGAATTTCCCTTTTTCATGCAAAGCTAGCCCTTGTTTTGCTTTGTTTGTTTATTTTAGTTACAGTATCTCCCTCCATCACCAAGGCTGTAGTACAGTGGTATGATCAAAGCCTACTACAGCCTCAAACTCTTGGACTCTAGCAATCTTCCTGCCTCGGCCTTCCAAGTCACTGGGATTACAGGCATGTGTCACTGCACCTGGCCTAGTCTTTGTTTTGAGAAAGAAGCAACCCACTTCCCCTTGGTTCCTGGAGATTTGTCTAGCCCTGCTTTTTACTTGGGACTACCATCTCAATATCTAAAAATCAATCTCCCAGTATCGATTATCTACATGTATTAAAACATCCAAAACTTTCCATCCACATACTATGTTAATAAGGAGTTCCTGTGATAGTTTGAGGCTTAGTTCTCATAAAATCAAATGATCTATAAAATTTCATTTGCCTTAAATGTGGGACATCAAGTTAGAATTGGTTCATCTAATACATATCCAGTTGGGTATGTCAGTAATATTTGATTTAATTTTTCAAAGCTTAAGGATTTTCCTTTTTGATTTTATAAATTTTTAATGTCAAAGAATTATGAATAAGAGTATACTTTAGCCAATTGCTTTTGTAATGTTGTTACTACATGTTAATGATCTGCTTAGGATCTTTCACAAGATAAGGAGACTTATAATAATAATTCTTATGGACAAGGATCAAATCTCTTTAGCTATAATGTTTCCTAAATAGAAATAAGTTCATATTTAACCATTGCTCTAGTCCATATTTAAACATTGGATGATTTGCCCTAATGCTCTGTTTCAATTTTTTTTCCATTTCATTTTAGTGTTTCATTACATACCACTTGATTTCAAATGTCATTGTTTATAAACCAGCAGCTCAGATAATACAGGAATTAATTCTTATATCACTGGAACTGGTTTTGCGAGAAGGTATTGAGAAATAACAAAAAGAGTGAATTGTATTCTTCATTTCCCCTGAGTTAGCTGGTGTGAGTAATCTTTCTTTGAGTTGATGGGCACATATTCAGCTCTAGTGAATACATCCAAATTCAGCTGCTTTTACATGTCCTTTCTACACTGAAGTTGAAATAGGTACACCTGAAAATTGGCCATAGCCTGGGTCCTTGGACAACTTAAGCTAGTTATAAGTCATTGCAGTGTGATATTCCAAGAGCCTCCTGGCATAGATTTAAATCCCAGGCCTGCTTTGTTCTAGATGTGCAACTTGGATATATAATTGGCCTTGTTGAGCCTTAGTTTCTTTACCTTTAATAATAATAATTCCCATTGTTATCAATTTATCTTGAGGATAAAATTAAATAAAGTATTTGAATATGCCACACAAATTAGAAATTGTTAAAATAATGTTTGTCAGTAGTAGCAATAATAGAAGCAATTTTTATAACATTGGTGAATTTATGAAAAGGCGTTATCAGCCCCTTAAAGCATCAAAAATGAAAGATATATTTACAAAGCATAAGACAAACTTATTTTCAAAAGCTAGAATTCAGAGAGAAATTCTAAATGTCTTTTTAATTATGAAGGAAGCTTCTAGATCCATTTTGAAAACTCTTATCTTCCAGGAAAAAAGATACTATTAAATCAACTATTAAAACTTGAGTCAAATGAAAATGAAAATGTACAATAGAATTTTTAAGTACTAAAAGGCTAGCTTAGTATCAAGTAGAATATCATACAGTCAATGAGGAATGTAACAAGCCAAAGATGGTTTTTAAATGTGGTTGCTTTAGTGCATAACCAATTAGAGTGTCATATAAACTGTTTTTTTGGTCACTAAACAGCACCTGAATCTTTCCAATTGGAATCTTAAAATTTTTGTGATGCTATTTTCAGAATACAACCCAGGGACAATAAAGAATTATAAAAGCAACAGTAATAATAGGTACCACCTGTTGAGCAAAATACATGGAAAATATTATTAGGAACTTCCCATATGTTCCTAATTTAACCCCCACAAGCAAAATACTCTGAAGATATATTATTGGCATTTTACAAATGGGAAGAATTGAGACCGAGTTCAAGGCAAGTGGCTTGTTTCATCTCTTTCTGTTATACCATGCAGTTTCCATTTTTTAAAAAATCAATTACATTTTAATTACTTCCACTTTTTTTTTTTTTTTTTTAACAAACATCCCTTTACAGCAGAGGAAAAGATACAAAACGGACAGATTTGAATTTAGGGCCCTCCCACTGTGCTTCCCTCCCTTTCTACTCTGTTAGAATAGACAGCCAATTGAGAGATGGGTTGGGATCAAAAAAGCCTGAATGAGGGTACAAAATATCAGTCACTAGTTCTTTAATAGCTGCATTGGGCATCCAGATATAATGAACACTGTCTTCCAGTTTAATTTTGAATTGTTGGAAAGATAACCCTATAAAATTACCCAGAAAAAAGTCATCATCTTTTTGCATTTTTAAAATATATTATTAAGAATCCTCCCTAGGCCAGCTGCAGTGAGGTCACACCTATAATCCCAGCACTTTGGGAGGCTAAGGTAGGAAGACTGCTTGAGGCCAGAAGTTTAAGACCAGCCTGAGCAATATAGTGAGACCCCAACTCTACAAAAAATAGAAAAATAAGCCAGGCATGGTAGCATGCATATGTAGTCCCAGATACTCAGGAGACTGAGGCAGGAGGATCATTTGAGCCCAGGAGTTTGAGGTTGCAGTGAGCTGTGATGATGCCACTGTACTCTAGCCCAGGAAACAAAGTGAGATCCTGTTGTTTAAAAAAAACAAAAACAAAAAAACTTTCCTAAATATAAATTGGTGAGTTTTAGGTCTACCTGAGTTATTCCACTTTTGGTTTTATTGCAGATATTTAGCTTTATATCTTTGGTCTCAGTGCTAATGTCAGAAATCCCCAGCCTAACTTGCTAGCTCTTTTGCAGCCTTTCTGCCTTATCTGATGCCCAGAATTTGTGTGTTTCTTCATATTAATGGAGCTGATTTTGAGTGGGACTTTGTTGTTGCTTGTTTTGCTTTTTGTTTGTTTTTTTAGTCCTCTATATCATCTTGTCACATGCATTTAGCTAAATCCCAACTGAGAGCAGGGAAAACCAATTAACGAATGTGTAAATTGTATTCTCTTCTTCTGAATGTCTTTCCCTTTCGATGAGCCCTGCAAGTTCATAAAACATGCCTTTGAGTGAAATTCAGGCAGACTTCTATGCAGACTTTAAAGACATGATTTTTTTTAATACAAAGAAAATGATCAAGGGAGCATAACTTATATACGGAGTAGGTACAAAACCCCACTAATTTTATAGTTTAAAATAATGAACCATAGTTAAGTATAGTTTATTATGTGGTTAACTGTTATTTGCTGCTATGATTTTGAACTCAAAGAAGTTTTTTGCAGCAGTACCACATGTTCAGTGGCCTTTTCCCCAACTACACTGTAAAGCTTGTAAAGTACAAAACACAGCTCCTTCTCAAGCACTCCTCATATATACAGTGTTTTCCCCAGACTGGGCTTTCCCACAGTGGCAGGCTACCTGGCTTACCTAACAAATTCAAAGGTCATGCATCCAGAACTACCATAGGAGAATCATTGGTCTTTACCAGCTACCAGGCCTTCCTCTGCTCTGATAAAAGGAAAACAGAAATTTTCAATGAGCAAATCCCAGAATGCTTCTGGGACCTTTGTCATCTGCTGACCATCCCCATCTGAAAATTGATAATGTATAAGATCAATATGCCTCAAGAACAGCAACCTCAATTGCTCACTTTTATGAGAGTGGCTTTATTATGCTATTAGCTTCAAGAGCAATTAAATCAGAGAGAGAAAGACAAGTATCTATTGGCTTTTTTCACTTTTCAGAATATGAAGTTATATCCAGAGAAAATGGATCATTCAGTGGGAAGAACAAGTCCATTCAAATTACAAACCAAACCTTCTCCACGGTAGAAAATCTGAAACCAAACACAAGGTAAGCCACCAGTGCTATTCCTGGCACACTCTGAGAGTGCAAAAGACATAATAACCACATCAAAGAAATGAAATTATGTCATCTTCTCTTTCTTGAAGGGGGGTTCTAGCCTGCATCTCACTCTTTGGCTTTCTGTATGTGACAGTGGATATCTATGGAGTCATGATTAGCAAATATGCATGTTATTGACAGGGAAAAAAGAGGTGACAAGATGGTTTTGTAAGTTAACGGTATAGCAACATAAAAATATAGAGGGCCATTGATACCAAATGTTTATGTTAAATACCAAAATTTAGAGAAGGAAAAGTCTGTAGACCAGAGACAACTAGAGTGTACATAATGTAAACTAGATTTGAAGCACCAAAAAATTTGGCTGTCATGCAAAGTGGAGGACAAGGACATGAAAGTCACATGACAAAATATCGGTAGAAGTTTTTAATAGTTAATACTTAAAATAACTACAAGTCCAAGACATGCAATTCTTTGCATTGGGAACCCGTTTTTACAAATGACGAAGGAGTTTGACAATAGAACTACATGTTTTTAACATTATAGTAAACAACTTTTCTAAGTATCCCTTATTGCACACTGATACCAGGTTGTTCATATTGCTGCACAGTTTTATGATTCCTTTCTAAATCTAAAATACACAATGTTTTATCAGTTCATTATATTATTGATACAAAAATGAGGGCCTTAGATATTTCTAGAAATGTAGTAGGAAAGTTCCAAAAAGAGGATGCCTTTTTCTCATAAGTTTCACATTGTCATCAATTGATTGAATGGAATTGGGTATTGATAGTGACACTCAAAAGAGCCTATTTTGGCTCTGGCAGTAAGGAGACTTTTCTAATCTTTTTATGGAAAAGGAAGCATCTAATTCATTATAGATGGTTTGCTATATATAAACTTTACTCCCATACTGCAAAAATAACACTTCTTCCACAAGTGTTTTTTTTCTTTAAAGTTCTCTATTTTGAGATATAACATGGAAAATTTTACAACTCCTAATTTTCTTAAAATATTCAAGGTAGCCAAAATAAGCACATATTTCAGTAAAAGCCCATTTGATTATCTTTGCTCTGTTTCCTTACCAAGATTGAGAGGAAGATAAAGCCTATTTTTGCCATAAAATATTTTAAGGAAAAGGCAAAAGAGAAAAGGTCATTCAATTTACACTTTTTAGTTAGGGGGATTGGTGCTTATAAAACTTGGTTTTTCCCTTCAGTTTCCTGCTTTTTATTTCATTTAATAAATAATTCCATTTTATAAAAAGTGACCTGTGTAGTATAAATACATTCATTGAAAGGCATCCAATTTCTAAATATTCATTGTGTTCCTTTTCTGAATTGGTCTGTCCTCAGATCTGAATGTAGAACCCAGTTATTCCAGTGACATTTTAAACGCAATTTCTTGGTAAAAGGTTTGCATTTTCATTCAGCTAACATTTATCAAGTGCCAACAATGTGCTTAGTGGTATACTTGGTGGTGTGGCTATAAAAACATGAATAAATGTTTAATAATCAGGTACTCTACACAAAGTGACCAGAGCTCTGACAGAAGTATGCCTAAGGTGGCATGGGAGCCCAGAGTGTGTGACACTCCAAGTTTGAGGAAATGAGGAAAATCTTCCTGGAGAAGGTGATACCTGGGCTGAGGATGAGCAGGAAGGAGCTATCCATATGGTTGAGGAAGGGGAAGGGAATGTCAGGAAGAATAGCATGTGTCAGGTGCTATGGTTGTGTGTCATGAACAATAGGCTATTTTCCCTAGTGCAAGTGGTGACAAGTCACCGGAGGCAGAAGCAGCAAAGAAAGGTAGAAGCCAGGTTGAAAAGGGCCTTGTAAGCCAGATCAGAAGATGGGTAGACCATGAAGGGGTGGTCACTGGGGAGTGACCTGCTCTAATTTTCATTTATAGTTTCCATTCTGACTTTCATTTAGTTTTTTTTAATGTCTTGGCAAGAGTGCCATTGGGCATCTGACCTAATTGGTAAAGTAGGTGGGGAAGAGAAATGGACCATTGGACTGAGCTACATTTCATTCTGTAATCACAGGTCATGGAGTTTACATGTAGCTTCTAGTTATAATCATTTTAGGACATATCCTGACTATTTCTGGAGTTTGCCTCAGACTGGAAGACAGCATGACCCTCTTTATCCCATCCTCATTGTGTGTGTCTTGCTTTTCTCTCCTGTCCCCCATCAGTGGGCCATCCACTGGAGGACCCCTAAAACCCATCCTTACCTCATGACTAGCAAAGCCTAACGAGGCCCTGTCTAGATTGTCTTTGAGGAAAAGCAATATTATATCAAGTTTAGGGACTCCTGAAATCAGGATACCATGCCAGGTTTTACCACTGGCACTAGTTTGAGGCCATTCAATTTGTCTATGCGTGGCTTACTTGATGTTATTTTTACAGTTTGGTATGATCTAATGAATCTATTAGGATATCAAAATCATTAATTTTCATATATATAATTTAGCCAGAATTATATGGGTAGTCACTAATGGCTCATGATTTAAAAGTTGTCAATCAGTAGTTTGAAGTAAAGAACATATTTCTATTTGGGAAAAAAATGATAATATACATGGATGTAAAGGTGTCTGGTGAAAACTGTTTAGTCTTCAATATGTGAAACCTTGTGCTGGTCAAGCAGTTCAGTAGATCCTAGTCCTCACTGAGCCTGTGAATGCATTCCACATCTCTCTTCACAGAGGTATGTCAGAAATTAATGTGTCTATTTAATGGGCAAAAAATGTTTTGAGCTGAAATATTAAAATTATATGTTGAAACTCCCATTAGACAAAATAATGAGTTAAGGAAGAATAAGGTGAAGTAAATTATTTCAATTAATTTGATATTCCTGAAGCCTGAAAGTATCTGAGAAAACAAAACTAACATGCATGAAATAATTGTAGAGCACAAAAGAGCATACCCAGCATAGGACTTACACCCAAGTTCTGTGGATTTGAAGGAGAGAGAGCTTCATGGAATACTTGAGACTAGAACTTGATGGTAAAAAATAAGATGGAAGGGGCAAGCTGGCAAGAAAAGGAAAAGCAACCACAGTATTGTTCTTTCTAATCAAATCCATGTGCATGATTTAGGTGAAATATAATACAAGTAGTCCTCAAAGTTACTACTGACAGCAAGGCTACAGCCAGAATAATAAAGTTACAAGTTCCCCAATTTAGGTTTGTTGGCTTTTTTGATGCAAGCTTTTTGCATACTATCTTAAGTTGTCAAGGCATTGTATTTCCATTGTATCTCTTCTACCCCAACCATGATTCAAGATTAATGCTAATAAAAGACACACTGTAAAAATAAAGAGGAAGTATATACAGGAGGCAGCCACCAAGTGGTTTTAATTAGCTAAACAAAATGTCAAAAAAACCCCACAAAACTTTTATCGCGTGGTGGGCAGGTTGGGGGGGAGGAGGAGAAGGGTGTATACTTACATAATGGGTGTGGTGCACACCACCTGGGGGTTGGACATGCTTGAAGCTCTGGCACGGCGAGGAGAGAGGGGTGGCAGGGGCAATATATGTAACCCTAACAATATCTGTACCAATAATATAATGAAATAAAAGAAAAAAAAAGAATAACCCTAATTATATTTCAATGCTGGGGGGAAATTTTGAATCAAGGTATATGGTGAAATTAAATTTCTAATATAAGCAAAGTTTGAATTATAGCTGTTAAAATTCCCCCATGAGGTTCAGAATTCCATATTTGAATAAGTAGAAGATAGATAATATAGTAGCTTCTGAAAGAATTACTGTAGCTGTGTTCCAATACTAGGAGATACATGTAAATCATTTATTTTAGTAGCATTTTCCATCACTTGTCCTGACTAAAAATCATGGTATCTGAAATCAGATGATAATTACTGGAAAATCTTTACACACGGACACAGGTGGAGTAGAGCTTGGTGTTAGAACATTTAACCCAGGAGAAACAAGGCAGAGATTAGAGATCCGTAAAGTAGTTTTGGTTAGAAATTCTAAATGGTCACATACTATTCCAGAAATAAAATGACAGCAGACTATGCTTCCCTTTCATAATGTACGCCAAACTTCTCCTGCCTGTTTTTATTGACTTAGCCAGGTTTTTATCTACCCTGCAGAAGTTCAAAAAGTCGCCCACAGTAATGGACCATCCAGAAGCTATTTTGCTGGTGGGAGAGTCTGGCTCCACACCTGGGTCAGATGTTCCTGTCTATAAAGAGCCACAGGGTTGCTGTGGGGCCCCTGGGTACAGCTCCAAAGGTGGCACGGGGCGGCCCTCCCCAGCCTGGCCAGCAGCTGCTTGCAGCTGCAGTGGGACTGTGGTCATATATATGCCCAGGGAAGGCTCCTGTTTGTGGGGAGCCATAACTGTCTTTGTCAAGTGAAGCAACAGAGATCTGTTAACACAAACTTCATCTCTTTCTTTAGAGGATCTCTCTCTCATGCCCTACTCCTAAAATAAAAAGAAAATGTAGCGATGTTGGTATCCAGCTGAATCAGTACCCACCTAAAGCCCATTTCACAAACATAATCTCCATTTGTTTCTCATCTATGAAACCTCTCTTGCTCTACAATTACTCAAGAACACAAATCCTCTATCTCTTTAGGCAATGTGTGGCTCTTACTGAACTAAAAGAAAAAATATTAAGAACAGCCTTTCCTATCTGGAGCAAAACACTTTGCAGAGACCACCATGATTATCTTTAATTCTGTGAACAGAGGAATGCATAAAGTATGTCTTAAACAATAAGTCTTATACCACAGCTTATAGGGACAGGAAGCATGGATTATCAATCTCTAAGTCTCTTTCAACTCTAAAATGATATAATCCTATGACAGCCAGAGCTATACATGGAGTCAGTGAAAGAACTGGAACTGAAAATAAAACTAAAACCTAGGTCAGTTCCCCAACAAGTAGAATTGTCTTAGTAAACCACTTTTCTTTGAGTATCTGTCTGCATTCTGCAATCTGTTTTCAGATGAACTATTTTTGGGACACATTTTGATAATCCTTTGATGGTCTGGGTTCTTCCTCATGAACTGGTTGGGCAATGTGGATAGATATACAATATGCACATAGTAAAAGCCTTTTAATTACCATTCTTCTCTTCCAATGAGCCCATTTCTCTCCTCACTTTACTGAAAAATTAAAGAATCCATTGTGTCTGCCAGACCTACATGTGGTCTAACAATTTTCTATGAAAAGTGTACTCTGGTAATTAAGATAAACCAAATTCACTTAATCTGCTCAAGTACTTTTACTGAACTCTGTGGCTTAGGACGATTTTAGAGAATGGTTCTTCCTCTAAGACTAAAACCTACTAAAGTGTCCTATAGCTCTGTGGTTTCTAACTCCCAGGTGGCTGACTTATACCATTTGTGGCCTGTTAAGAATCAGGCTACACAGCAGGAGGTGAGTGGCAGGCGAGCAAGCAAAGCTTCATCTGTATTTACAGCCACTCCCCATAGCTGGCATCACCGCATAAGCTCTGCCTCCTGTCAGATCAGTGGTGGCATTAGATTCTCATAGGAGCGCGAACGCTACTGTAAACTGCACACGTGAGGGATCTAGGTTGCACACTTCTTATGAGAATCTAATGCCTGACAACCTGAGGTGGAGCTGAGGCAGTGATGCTAGTGCTGGGGAGCAGCTACAAATACAGATTATCATTAGCAGAGAGGTTTGACTGCACAATAAATGTAATGTGCTTGGATCATCCCAAAACCATCCCACCCCCCATCCCCACCCCCACTCCTGGTCCGTGGAAAAATTGTCTTCCATGAAATCAGTCCCTAGAGCCAAAAAGGATGGGGGCCACTGCTATAGCTGACAGCAATGATAGTTTGGGATGGTTGTTTATGAAGTTTGATTAAATAAAATGCTGGCACTGATGGCTAGCTGGAATAAAGGCAGAAACTTCTTATAAACTGTAAATGTGGCCAACAAAGCAGGCATGTGGAATATATACCCTTTTCATAGCATTTCTGTGAAATTCTGGTCTCTGTAGGTTCTGTGTTAACTTTTCAACATCTCTTCTCATGGGCTTTGTAGAAAAGAGTAAAATAAGCTGCCAAAGCATCAGGCATTTTATTTAGTTTTATTGTAGGTGTGAGCAGAAGAAGAGCAATTTCTTCCTTGTTAAAGAATTTGATTGCTACACAGTTTAGCAACTTTTCATTGGGCAAAAGAATAGCACTCTAAGAGCATGTAACTCCGCTAGTCTATGAAGACAACAAATCTTCCTCTAACATCACCATATACTTTTTATTACATTTTGAGTTCCTCGTTATCAAAGGAGGGAGTAGGATAAAATCATAGCAGCACTACAAAATTAGAAGTGTGGCCCAACTCCAGAATTTGTGTCCTCCGACAAAGACAGGGGACAAAGAAACATCCCGTAAGACATCATGGACCGCTACTTCATGATCCCCTGTGACTGCTGATTTCCTGACCTCCTCCTTTGTGTCCCGGATTTGTTTTTGTCCTCTAAGTGTCCCTTCTGCTCTGTCCTTTTGTTTCTTTCCTTATCTTTATTCCCAGATCTGCATAATGAGTTTGCATGTGGCAGGTATCCAAAAATGTTTGCCCTTCAGTGTCCTTGGAGGTGAGCTCACCCAAATTGATTGATTAGATTTCCCTTTCCTTCTTCAGGTGGCTAACTTTTTTCTTATTCCACCTTTTCATTTCTCTCTCTCTTTCTGAAACCCCACCTGAATGGGGTTAAAATATTTCAAGACTACCCTAGGGTAAAAAATCAGCTAGCCAAACAACTCAAACCTATAGCTACAGGGTGGCCTTCTATATAAAAAGAGTTTGCTTGGCGTTTATTTGGGTTTTTTTGTTAGAGTGAAAACCACTTATTTTAACCAGTAGGGAGTATATAACAAAAAAGTCTATCAAATAATGAAAACTGTAATTCAGCTCTATATTATGGACAGAAACAGAGGGGAAAAAAAGGTTACAGAGAACAAAAGCAGGAGGGAATGACAGAAGTGTCAGCCCTAACCAGACCTAAAGGTTAATCTTGAAGGTATACCACCTCTCCCACTGAGGAAGAAATCAGTCCCAGGCTAGATCCTGCAGGTAGATTGGAGGATCCCATTTTCTGACTCAAACAATCCTCTTGCCTCAGCCTCCTGAGTGGCTAGGACTACAGGTATGTGCCACCATGCCTGGCTAATTTTTAATTTTTTTTTGAGTGACGGGGTCTCACTATCATGCCCAGGCTGACCTTCAACTCCTGGCTTCAAGCTATCTTCCCTCCTAGGCCTCCCAAAGTGCTAAGATTATAGATATGAGCCACTGTGCCTGGACAACCCTTGAATTTATATCACTTCTCTGGGATAATGCTTTAGAGCTTCCTAAACTCTTCAATGAAATCTTATGTAATTTTTTTTTCTTAGCCTCTGGAACTAAGATGACAGGTAGAAAGATTTACTTATTAAAGTTTCAGTCCTCCCAATAACCCATTGGATATGCCCTTATTATAACCTTCACAGCCAAAAAAGCAAGTATGTGGATGTGAAAGAATTCTGCCTTGAGAGTTCTATAGCAGTTTTTGTGAAATTCCACAATAAGAGAAATTCTTCTTTTAAAAACTTGTCTAGAGATACAATACTAGTGAATATTTATAATTCTTGTGTGTCAGGCACCTTGCTTTTACATGTTACCTCCTTTAATCCTTGTGAAAACCCCACAGGCACTTTTATATCCTTGCGAGGTTATAATTACTGTAATTAATAGTATCCTCACAAATAACGTCATCCTCATTTTTATACCTGAGGAAATTGAGGCTCAGAGAGGTTAAGTAACTTACCTTAAAGTCACACATTAGTTGTCAACGCATCTTTCTGGTTCTAGAACCCATGTTCTTTTCTTAATCACTAGTATCATGCTGCCTCCTGGTAGGGATGTGTGGGAAAGATTGCTTTTGTTGAGATCCACACCTATCCCTGGAAGAACCAGGCACAACATGCTGCAAGAGGTGTTACTTACCTTGTTCTTGGCTGCAGTTGTCTCCTGGACTTTACTCATTTAGATATAGTTTTGATGTAATAGGTCTTATAAATGACATTTTAAATTTAATTTTCATTTTTAACAGCAATATATGTATATGGTTTTAAAACCCAAATACCACAAAAGCAGTTCCTCTCTATTCCTAAATTTGGTTTCCCAGAGGCAAACTTTTAAAAAATTATTTTAGCTATTTCTTCTGTTAATTAAACCCCTATTTCTAGGCTATCCATTTCTCAAAATGGTCAAATACTCCAGTCATCTTTTTTTTTTTTTTTTTTAACACAGTGTCTTACTCAGCCCAGCTCACAGCAATCTCAAACTCCTGGGCTCAAGTGATCCTGCCTCAGCCTCCCGAGTAGCTGGGACTACAGGCATGCACCATCATGCCTGGCTAAGTTTTTCTATATATTTTTAGTTGGCCAATTAATTTCTTTCTATTTTTAGTAGAGATGGGATCTCGCTCTTTCTCGGGCTGGCTTCAGACTCCTGACCTTGAGCGATCCACCCGCCTCAGCCTCCCAGAGTGCTAGGATTACAGGCGTGAGCCACCTCGTCCAGCCTCCAGTCATCTTTTTGTTCTCTGAATTTTTTTTTCATGGCAACAATTCCGCTTCTGGAATTTCTTACCATAGTCTTTTGCCTCTCTGTTGAATCTCCTAATTCCTGCCTCCCATGTCGTCTTCTTTCTTTATTCCCTCACTTTGTGGTGTTTCTTAATATATTTTGAGAAAAAGTTATGGAACACAGTATTTTCGAGTCCTTACATGTTTTAAAGTATCTTTTGATACTGTTGTTTAGCTGGACATAGATTTTTGGGTAAGATGAAGATTTTTGAAGCCATTGTACCATTGTTTTCTAACTTTCAGTGTCACTGTTAAATATCATTCTGATTCTAGATCCTTTAAATGGGACCTATTATCTTCTTCCCAAAAGTTCTTTGGACTTGCCTTTATCCTCCAGTACTCTGAAATTTTGCAATTCATGTACTTAGTCCTTTTCTTCTTTTTTCATTGTGCTGGGCACAGAGTAGACCTTTTCAATCTGGTAACTCATGTCTTTCAGTTTTGGGAAATTTCTCACACAATTTCTGGTATAATTTTCTATCCTCCTTACCCCCTGCTCTGTCTTCTAGAATTCCTACTAGCTTGGGTACTATGCTCTCTGGAATGAATAATCCTCCAGTTTTATTTTCTCTCAATTTTCATCTCTTTGACTTTGTTCTAGTTACTTGTAAAATGTTCTCAACTTTATCTTCCAAAACTTTATTTGAAGTTTTACTTACATTTTTTATTTCAAAGAACTCTGTTTCTGAAATTTTTAGAGAGCATCCTAAGCTTATTTCCTATGTACAATCAATATTTTCTCTGAGACATTACTCTTAGACCTATGGTGTCATTCATCTTATGACAAATTGTGCGTATACGGAAAAAATTTTACCACAAATATGTTTTGTTTATGTAGGGTTTAATCAAAAAAAGTGTGTCTTTTAGTACCCATGTTGTTAATTAAATGTAGCATAAAATGATTTCTTCAAAACTTGTCAAATATTATAAAATGTTGGCAAAAAAAAACAGAAAAAGTAGCTTATGAATGCTTGTGGCCATGTTAGAAATGGAGCTTAAGTGTAAATAACTGTGAAATAAAAAGATATGGAGATGATTCCAGCAATCAAACTTGGCCAAACCACAGGGCTTTTGGCAATGGCCTGGAATGAATATGAAATGTGGAAGGCATTGCCCATTTGAATCAAAGTCCAGATGCTGCTGATTCCTTTTTTCCATTTTCAGTTCACCATAGTTTTGTGGGGGCTTTGTTTTGTTTTTGTTGGTGGTGGTTTTGCTTTGTTTTGAGGCCATTAGG
Source organism: Cheirogaleus medius (assembly GCA_008086735.1). Taxonomy (NCBI): domain Eukaryota; kingdom Metazoa; phylum Chordata; class Mammalia; order Primates; family Cheirogaleidae; genus Cheirogaleus; species Cheirogaleus medius. The sequence continues at coordinate 69,633,406 of VBSM01000272.1, forward strand.
CCTTTTAGCATGAATTTAGTCTCTGGAAAATATTCCATGTGAAAACACCATGTATGTGATTTATTTAAATGACACAGGTGTTTTTATATTGACAATCTCTTATGGCAAATGATAATGGCACTTTTTATCAGTTCTGTTTAAAAAATGCTTTCATTTGCACTCATTAAAAATCCTATGAGGAAGGGCACATTACACAAATGTACACAAATTTGTGTACATTTGCAAAGTTTTGAAGTTTGGAAACACAAATACATAGTACAAGGGTTATGAGCCTCATTGTTCTCATCTGAAAATTAGAATGATACTTAAGTCACTGGTTTGTATGTGTTGTATCACTTTATATATGTAGAACGACTAATGCATGATACATAGTAAGCACTCAAAAAGTGGTTGCCATGGTTTTAACACTAGAACCTTCCTTATACTAGATTCTAGCAGTGTTTTAATGCAATGCCTCAGTGATCAAGAAACTGACTCCTTGAACTCTACAGTTTGTTTTTTTTCTTGCTCACTTGGTACCATCTCTGCAAACTGATATCCTTTTGCTTTTCACTCGTTTATAAAATATCTTTTGTTTGTTCTGCATTCTAAACCACTTTGGTGCCGCGCTCACCGGCCGCAAAACCTTGCCCACAGCAGGCACTCACGATAGTTTGTGCTATGCATTGACGACGAATCCGTTTTGCTCTTGTGTGATGAGGAATGCTTTAAAGCACTGAAAGCTTGTTTAACTTTACAGGCAGCTTTAGGAAAATAACTATAATAACTCCTACTAAGGACTTGTTAAAAGGTCACAGATTCGTAATAACTTATTAGCTGAACGTACACACTGCAACTACAGAGATAAAACCTGTAAAAGTAAAAGCTTTTGGCTGTCGACTAAAGTCGATGCTCGGCTGTGTGTGTTCAACTGTGGCTGTTGACTATAGTCGACGCTTGTACCGAAGTGGTTAATTACAAACTTCTCAAAGACAGAAATTATCTTCCAAAAGCTTTGTACAAATCTGGGACCCATAATACTATCAGACAACTCAGGTTGGTTTTAAATTCAACTTTCACTGTTAAGCCTGCTGCTAAAAGGAATCTTAATTTCAGGAAAACAGCAACTTGCTTTACTGTTGGAATGTCTTAAAAGGGTTTGCTCTGCTTACATGTTTTATGAATAAAATTTGTCAAATACTATACAATAATTTCATAAATAATTCTTAAGGATAGAATCAAAGGTACTTATAATTCCAAGGGATCTGGATTTTTTTGTTTTTTAATAAAGAGTTAAGGGACTAGCCAGTATGAATCTGGTTTATGGAGGGAGAGAAAAGTTTCAATATTTGTGTTCAGGCTCTTGAGGCAACACTTCCTTTTCTGAAGACATCATAGGTTGTCTGTGGATCACAGGAACTTAAGTTTCAAAAATAGGAGATATAACTACGAAGTCCCTGCAAAGAAACATTTTTATGTTTATCTGTACCCATAGCTTAGTTTAGTAGTTCTCAAGTTTCAGTGGGCACGAGATTCACTTCAGAAACTTTTTATAAACTCTTTCCTGAATTCCCTCAAAAACTGATTCAATAGCTATGGTGGGGCAAGAAATCTGCATTTTAAATAAACTACCACCCTATCATGTGATTCTGATATAGGCAGTTCAACCCCACAATGAGGAAGATGGCCAAGTCCAAAGTTATACTCAGGGTTGGGATAATAAGGAATAAAAAGGAATCTTTCCAATTTCTTGGCCCCAGGAAGTAGATCAGACATCTGAAGGAATATAAGGCTCCTTATTGCTGGAATTAGCCTGGGTCCACCACATACCTCTTTTATGTCCATTCACAAAGAGCCCAGTTATTTGTACTAATATGGAGTTTCTGAAAGACAACCATCTTTTTCATCAACTTAATGCTTATATAAAACATTAGACAAGCTTTTTATAAAGTAAGAAAACATTTTTCTTTCCTCAACCTTATATTAATAGAACATGTTATCATTCACTGTCATCATGACTTCAAAAGAGAATCAGGAGGGATGTCAGTATAACAAGGGAAATGTTGCTTCCTACCCCTCAAGAATGTATTACAATTTTTTTTTTTTTATTTCCTCCTGCATAGCTATGAATTCCAGGTGAAACCCAAAAACCCATTGGGTGAAGGCCCGGTCAGCAACACAGTGGCATTTAGCACTGAATCAGGTAATCACATCAACAGTAATTCCCAACAAACATGTAAAGGGCCACAATGGAGCAATGTTTTGCACAAGGAGCTTTTTTGAAATGCCGCTAAACATTGTGTGTACTCAAAGAGTTTCTTGAATTTCTAAAAAATAAATAAATAAAATTCATGGAAAAATCAAATTGATGAAGATACCCTTAAAGGGAACTCATGTGATAGTTCTTTTATGATAAGCAGCTGTGAAATTTTCTTTTAGACCTTCCAAGTGCCAATTTAACAAGATATATCTGTACATACAGCATTATTATTTGCATAATTTTTATGTAAACCGCTATTCATGGCATCTTAGTGATTTTGCCATGAATAGTTTTTGTATGACACTAAAAGGAGAAGCTTTTGAAATTAATGTGAAGGCCAGAACACCAACAAAGGCTTCTAACTACTCAAACCACATCTAACAGATACAGCTGAATACCTACCTGGCAGATTATTCAATCAAGAAAAATCTCCAAAAAAACTTTCAAACTCTGTCTTTAGGAAAAGTGTACCATTTTGCAAATAAGGTTTCTTAACAATCATAAGCATCCATCTTCACCATGCCATTGGAATGTTGGGACTTCACCTAATAATGTCTGACTTTTGTGTTTGTTATTACTCCTCAGCGGACCCAAGAGTGAGCGAGCCAGTTTCTGGTAAGTACCTGTCTCAATAAGAACACAACTACATGCTTCTCTATGACGTTCATCGGGCATCAGGCAGATGGGAGTGGGGAAGGGATGGGTATATACATACATACTGAGTGCAATGCACACCATCTGGGGGATACACACACTTGAAGCTCTGATGGGGGTGGAGGCAAGGGTAACATACATAACCTAAACATTTGTACCCCCATAATATGCAGAAATAATAAAAAATAAAAAAATAAATAGATTCAACTCAACAGACATGGCAGAATTTGAACCATGATTTCACTTTTTTCCATTTAGTCTTTTTAGAATATCAATCAGGTGCGAATGTTTACCTAACACACTGAATAACACTGAGAGCCTCTGATGTTCTGAAAAGAAATTAGACATTTTGAAACTTGCTTTTACTTGTGTACCAGGCCAGCTCAATAACCTCATTTCCACTTTTAGTTACAAGTCACATTAAAGCAGATGATTAAATTTTATAATATGGTGCAAAAAGAAACCTCAATTTGCTCCTAAAGGACACTATCTACATCTAGCATTGCAGAGGCTACTCAACTCCTAAACCTACTGCTCTGTGATTTATATCACTTTGACAGAAACTTATTTGGGAGTTTACTTGTTTAAACCTTTGCAATATTTTTGGCTCCAATATTTAGCACTGGAAAAGGCCACATATCAGCAAGTTGACAATAAACTTTGCAAAACTGCCTTTTTAAAGCTTTTAGGACACCTCTTCAGTATCTAAGAATCAGATACTAAACTCAAACCATGTGTTTTCCTTATGCAGTAGGAAGAGATGCCATCTGGACTGAAAGACCCTTTAACTCAGACTCTTACTCAGAATGTAAGGGCAAACAATATGTCAAAAGGACGTGGTATAAAAAATTTGTAGGAGTGCAGCTGTGCAACTCTCTCAGATACAAAATTTATTTGAGTGACTCCCTCACAGGTAAGCAGGCTATCTACCAGCCCTCTTTTGAGCCTTTGACTTCAGGGTATGTTTTGCAGCATTCTCCTTTCCTCTGGAGAGTTCCAGGCACTAAGGGGTGATATAAATACAAGTTTGCCTCTGAGCAAAATGTTATTGAAATACTTATCCTAGAAAGCAAGGATTTAAGACATGCTATTAGAAGGTAAATAATAAAAATGCAATTGGAAACAGTGCTACCATGGCAAACTTGAATGTACAGTCACTAAGCATGTTCAAGCTCAATTTTGTTACAATCATCCAAGGATAAAAAGCCTACTGATAATAAAAGGAGTATATATAACAATAATCATGGAAGGAATATGTACTCTTTAAGATGTCAGAAGGGCTATAACCCCTTGCTCCATATCCAATAGGTTATAACTTACTACACTCATTCATGCAGCAGTAATTTTTAACAAACATATATATAAGGCTGGCCCCAACAGGTAGATATCTGTTTGGTCATTCAACAAATATTTTTATCTACTTTATGACAGACACTGTTCTAGGTGGAGACAAATCAGCAAAAAAGACACATTTCCTGCTTTCATATAGCTTTCCTCTCTTTCCTTTCCTTAGTAGGTAGACCACAAATACATAAACAGAAATTTCATATAGGCACTTTGAAGAAACTTTTAAAAACAGTTAGAGAGAATAGCTGAACAGGGAAGCTCCTTTAGTTAGAATGGTTAGAGAAGCCCCCTCTGAAAAGGTAATATTTATGCTAAGAAAAAAATTATGAGAAGGAACCAACTGCACAGAGTTCTAGGGATAAAGCATTTAGTGGCAAAGAGAAAGTGCAAAGGCCTGAGGCAGAACACACCTGGCCAGTTTCATTAGTGTGGCTGACAGTAAAGGGGAGGAACAGGCAGGCAGGTAAGGACTCTGGATTTTATTCTGAGTATAATGGGAGACTGCTGGAAAGATTTATGGAAGTAACATCATCTGACTTACATTTTTGAAACGTCATTAATATCTGAGAAGAGGAGGAGAGGAAGACTATATATAGGGAGGTAAGCGTAAAAGCAGAGACACCAGTTGGTAGACTATACCATAGTTCAGTCCAGAGTCATTGATGGCTTGAACTAGGATGAGAATGAATAAGTGAAAAAATGTATAAGAACAGGCAAGATGATTATTTGAAACAATTTGATTATTTCAGAACTATCATATATCAAAGAAAATAAGATAGTATAAGAAAGTAACACTGTTCTATCCTTTTTATTTCTGTTTTTCAGGAAAATTTTATAATATAGGCGATCAGAGGGGCCATGGAGAAGATCACTGCCAATTTGTGGATTCATTCTTAGATGGACGCACAGGACAGCAACTCAGTTCTGACCAGTTACCCACCAAAGAAGGTATGTTTTCTGATCCTCCTCATAAGTAACAGAGTTTTACAGATTAACCCAGAAAGAAATCAAGCTGAGGAAAGCAATCAATTTAAAAAGAATTCTGTGGTATTACTATTCTACTTAGCTGGCTAGGAGAAAATGAAGACTTCAATGTAAGTTTCTCAAATTAGAAACTTAGAGACAAGGGGAATTACACAGACATATATAAATGAATTCTACTTCAAGAAAATCTGAATTTGCAAAAGCAGCTATAAAAACAATGTACTCCAAATTTACATCACTCATATATTATCTTTATGGTTTTTGTCATATTGAGCACACCTGTGTTTTTTATTCCCTTAAAATTTTTAACAAAAACTTTATCATAACTGGAAAAAACAGTATTATTTCCCTTATAAATAACTATATAAATATAATTAAAATAGAAAAATTCTGCTGAGAAATAACCTCTTCAAGATCCATCAGCACCAAGCTGTGTAATGAGGACTGAAAAAGAATGAAAATTCTTGTTTAAGCAGTGTGGAACAGGGTAACTTGTCCATATTACTCAGGAATCACCAGTTCCTTAAATACTTTGAACTATTTGATTGGATTTTTCAGTAACACATTTTGTTCACTGGCACTTAAAAAACCAACCACACTAAAAGATGTCTTAATAAGATCTGTGAACATATTAATGGTCAGTTGAAACTGCTCTCACACTACCAACCATCTCATCCTAACTTGTTATGGCAAATGTCAACAAGATTTTGGGTGTGCATGGTTTTAGCCAGCCATGACTACTTTATGAAATGCATCAAGGCCTGTATTGCTATCAGTTTTCTAAATTACCTTCCTTCGCCCAGAATAACCTAGCCATTCAATGATATCCTTCTGCCTATGAGCACCGAGGGCAAAAATATTATATAGCAGCTCTTAAAACTAAACTATTTTCCCTCTTAGGCTATTTCAGAGCCGTTCGCCAGGAACCTGTCCAGTTTGGAGAAATAGGTGGTCACACCCAAATCAATTATGTTCAGTGGTATGAATGTGGGACTACAATTCCTGGAAAATGGTAGATGCTGCACTTGGTGCTCAAAAGTACCTTCTGTTTCACCATGTCAAAAAGATCATTGGAAACACTACGGTATTTGTCACATTCATTTAAAGCTATTTTGTTTACTGTGTATAAAAGTCTACAATCTAATTAATAGCACTATTAGATGTTTATTATTAGAAAAGATTGCTGAGAGTATTTATCAGGTTTTACAAAATCTAAGAAAGCAAGATATTGACATTAACAGAATAACATTTTTTGGGGAAGCTGGCTCCCTACTCATGGTGTTTTAAGAGATCATTTGTATATTATTTATCACACTGTTGTAATGATGTTTTGAGATACTTTTATAACAAAATTAACATCAAAAACTTATACTTTTAAAAAAATATTTACTTTTATTGATGTGTACTCTTCCTATGGGTGAGTTAATTCCATAAATCTCAACTTAGTTTAACTTATTGGATCAAATTATCTTCAGCATATATATCTTAGGGGAAAAGGTCCTAATATTCATGTTTATTTAAACTTCAATTTTTTAGCAACAGCTGAGTAGCTTTTCTGAGGAGTTTAAATAGTTATACATTCATGCTAATATTCATTTCCTTAAACTATCTGCAAACTAAAAAGATTGAATCAGAAAATTTCACTTCAGCTAAAAAATGGAGTTGAGAATCTGCTATATTCAGTTTCAAAAGATATTTCTCTATCTGCAATTATGTTATAATGTCTGAATATACTTTGTCAAACTATACCTTTAAGCAATCATCTTCATATTGTTTTTATGATTCTGATCAAGCTGTATGTAGAGACTGAATGTGAAGTCTGAGCACAAAAAGATAATGCATGATGAGATCCTTAACATTTTATAGGATATTTACTATATATATTTATACATAAGACCTCTATGAATGAATGTATCAGAGGATGTTTTTATAACTGTTTCAATCAATCTGTAATGAAAACCTGACTCATTTTCATTAACAAAGGTGGTTTTCCTTCAGCTGGGGAGGGAGATAGGAATGTGTGCTGCCGTCATCCTGAAAGGACCTTTCCCTGTGCTTACCTTTCAACATGCTTTGATTTTATCAATGCTACATTTTGTATTTTTCAAACAAGTACAAATTCTGCAATAAAGAGATGTAGTTTTTTTTTTTAAGACTGAGTATTTTATTTCTGAATGGTTCATCAGTAGGTAACCTTTTTATCTCTGTAAGAAGGAAAAGCACAAAGTTATTCAGGATCTACCAAACTCCTAAGTTAACCTTTCTTCCTATGAAGTGTAAAGTTTGTTTTAAACCAGTGATTGTTAAATGCTTTCTTCCAAAATCAGAATGGATAAAAACCACATGGCTCTGTGTTTCTCTGAATGGAAATGTCTATGCTTCATTTTAAGACCAAAACATATCATGTTAATGACTAAATTTCAAGACGACTAATGGATTCAATCATCTTTATTAACCTATTGATGTTAACATTTTATACATAATATCTAGTTGTCTTCTCAAATGACTCTATTTTAGTACATCATGTTAATAGTAAAAAGCCAAGTAAGAAGGCTAAACCTCAACCTAGTATTTTAATATCCTCTGGACAAAGGAAGCTAGAAAGTCAATCACTTTACACACATGTAAGAGTAGTGTTCCAAAATAACTAGGAAGCTGCTACATTTTTAAGCAGGGAGGAAAAAAAACTTTCATTTTGGTCTATGTTCCATCAAATTATACTTTCAATTAACAGCAACAATGATATCAAAAAATGCTCTGCTTTTTAAATTTCTGAACTTCAATACAAATTAAAATAGTATTGGAGTCTTTTGGGAGGGTAATAGCTAGCAGCTACGTTGATCAGTGTAGCTGAATCTCCTTATCGATACCCAGGTCCAGGTTGGGTATAGCCCTGACCAAAGGGAGGACGGTTACGTGCATAAGGGTTGGGCCCACTTGGAGGAGGGGTCATGGTACTTCCAGGAAGTGAACTAAAACCTGGTCTTGGTTGATAGGCCCCAGGTTGGCTTGGAGCCATTCCAGGTTGAGAGGCTGGGGCCACAGTATAATTAGTAGGCTGAGAAGTCTGGGTGGTATAAGTTTGTGCAGGATAGTTGCTCGCCTGGTACTGCTGTGGTGGCTGAGCAGGCAGTTGCTGAGGCTGACCAGAAAAGGCAGGAGCCGGCGCCTGGGAAGTTGGTTGCTGGCCATATCCCTGGAACTGCTGAGGTTGTTGGGGTCCACTCTGCTGACTATAGCTTGCTGAAAAGGCAAAATAAATAACATCTTATTTCTCTTTGGGTGAAACTTTTCCAAAGAATTAGTCTTACTGGTATGGACCAAAAATGATGAGAAATTTACTAAATATTTATGTAACAAGCACAGTAGTAGATCCCATCATATAATATTACTTCGAAACCAAAAAGTCATTCAAGAGGCATTTTCTATAATTTTTTAAACCCTCTAATCTTAAACTGAAACCAATATATACATCACCACTATATATATATATAGATACATAGATAGATATGTGTGTATCTTCATTACAACTGCTTCAATACTATATAATCCCTGAGCAAACTGCTGCTCTAGTATATAATTCCTAGAACAGAGATGCTCAAATAATAAAGGAATTATTGTACTTTCTAGGAAGATGAAAAATGCAAAAGCTAAATAGTCATTAACTAGGTTTTGAGAGACCTATTTAACAATAGTACCAAATAAAAATACATTGGAAAGAATGAACATTTTGAAATGAAATAATACTACAAGTACATTTATTGTACTGAGATGTTTTAAAGTTTATAAAAACAAAACCATTTAAGAATAAATATTATGAGTACCATTTTCATAATCCTTTCATTTCTTTTAGATTTGGTATCTGATATTTTTGCCTTTACAACTCAAAATTTTGACATAGCAGTACAGCATGACACATAAAAAGCACACCATATTGCCCCACAAAATCAACATCTATATTATTTACTAGGATGTAATGTTTTTTTAAAAGAAAGTCTGCTTCACTGAAAACTTTTATCTCTACCATGAAACACACCTGCAGCTACTTGCAATGAAACCTCTCCATTGACTGGAATCCTGTCAGCATTAAATACCAGATACATAAGAAAATTATTAAAATATGTACAACCCTGCATTTAACAAAAAAAGGATTGAATGAATTTGAGTATATTCTGAACTCACCTTGAACCTGGGTTCAAAATTTACTCATGAAAGAAACTTTTATGACACAGTCCATGAACAAAACTGGAAAAGGTCACAGAGGGAAACTGGCAAACCAACAGTGTCAAAGATGGTCCAATGTTAACACCATCACCACCACCGCCACTTAGAGTCTCCAAGTAGAGTATTTAGTTGACTATTTCCGTATCTCTCAATCAAATTCAAGTTAATAGGACTAGTAGGATCAGAAATACAAAGATAATAACTTGAAAAAAAAACCTAAATTTTACTGAGTGAAGTCCCTGACTAAAAGCAAGCTTGGTTATTAATAAGTAAATCAAATATCTAAAGCATTTTACTCATGAGAGCATCTGATACTGAAATCAATTCATGAAAAAGCTTGAATGTCATAAAATTTCTCCTATCCTCTATATAAAACTTTTTAACTTTTTACTGTAAGTTTCTAGAGAAATAAGATTGATTCAACTTTTTTATACCGAAAATGTCTATTCAATTAAAACTGTGAGCAAAAAAAGACAAGAAAAACAGCTGCCTTTTCATCCTAGCAAGTGAAATCTAAATTTCCTTTTTATAAAGGACTCTGGAAGCAAACATATCCTTAATTACTGCTCAGGGGAGAGAATAACCCTAAGAGCTGAAGATGCCTCACCAACAGCCCAGTAGTCTCTTGATCATAATGTGGCAATGCTTCTATTATGTGTATCGTCTCCTTTCCACACATAGCCACCAAAATAAGTAACTTTTGGTGAGCACCATGAGAAATCGCATGAAATGGAAATTATGTGGTTTTTTCAATAAACAGTCTAGGAAAAAAGTCATATGGTCTACAAAGCCTAAAATATTTACTATCTATCCTTTTATAGAAAAAGCCTGCCAACTCTTGGTCTAGGTTGGAGAACATAGAGTGATACAGAGAATTACTTAACCGTAAAGCCATGAGTACTAGGTTATGGCCCAGCTCTCCCACTGAATGGCTGTGTGTGCTTGGACAAATCACAACCTCTTTGAACCCAAGTTGCCTTATTTATAAAATGAGTGGGTGGGACAAGATCAGCAGTCCCCAACCATGGCTGCACATTAGAATGATCTATGATGCTTTCAAAATATCAAAGCCAGAGTCCCATACCCCTAACCAAATGAAACAAAATCTCTGGGAGTGGGACCCAAGCACCAAAAAGCACCCCAGGGATTCTGAAGCACCATGAGGGCTAATCCCCTGAGGTTAAATGATGACTAGATCTAGTCTGCTCTGATAGTCTATTATTTCTACAAATCTTATGATTTGTAACACGTTTTTTTAAAGAACTACACCCTAAAAATAACCTTCCCCTTAATATCATAATCTGAGCATAAGTTTGTTCCATCTATTTGATATAATTAAAACCCAGCAGCTACAGGTTAAATCACTCTACAGCAAATATAATCTAAATAAAATAATATGTCAAACTTCAATTAATGACAGAACTTTATGGTCTAAGTTAGTCAGCAAACTTTTTTCCGTAAAGGGCCAAACAGTAATATTTTACACATTGTGGGCCACACAATCTCTGTGGCAACTTCTCCATTCTGCCATGATAGTGCCAGGGTAGCAAAAGATGATAGAAAAATGAATGGGGTGTATAAGTGTAAATAAAACTTTTTCACAAACCAGGCAACAGGCCAGATTGGTCCTCTGGCTATAGTTTGCTGACCCCTGTGCAGTATCAAGTTTTGTTGATACTACAAAACTCCATAAAATAGAATTTAGACGAGATTCAACTTACATAAATTATTTTTAAGTACAGGTAAAATTTTGATAATTAAAAATCTTCAGCTGTAAGAACTGAATACAAACTCTCGCACAAATGTAAAAAATATCAGAATTATAACCAAAGCTCTCTTTAAATATGATAAAAAGGTTTATAATATTTAAATATATATAATACATATATTCTTTAGTGGACAGATGGTAAAACAAAAACAAAATACCCAGGATGCTTATTTACAACTAAACTTAATGTTCTTAAGTTGCCTGAATTACATTTTATGCTATTCTATTTTTATGAATGTTTTTGGTATTCCTACATACTTTCAAGAGACTTAAAAACCTAAGCAGCTTAATTTAGTTCTTATTTAATAAGATCACCTTTACATTTATAAGGGAACTGTTAATATTTCGATGGGTACTAAGAGTATACTGGAATTGTGTGTTACATATAAAGGGGGGAGGGGAAATCTTGCAATTTTTTTGCAGTTCCAAAAGAGGTAAGTTGACCAAGTTAGTAAGAGATAGTTTTGTATTAAAAATTTTTACACTACAAGTTACTGTAGCATCATCTACTATAATTATAAATTTTATTTGCCCACTAGAAAATCAAAATGTTAACAATAAAATATTAAAGTAAAATATTTAAAAATAAGTAAAACAATTGTTTCCCCAATAAATACTTAATACCTCCTATGATGTCTTACAAATCAAGGGATGAAGAGGAAGGGCTTGAAGTTTAATAGAAACAGATCAAAAACCATGAGCCAACTCCCTGTCAACACCTGCTCACCTGAATACTGAATACCATACTGTTGAGGTGGCTGAGGCGGAGCCTGTGGCTGCTGAGCACCATAGCCAGCCTGTTGTTGGTACTGTTGGTACATCTGACCTAAAAAGAAAAAAAGAAAAAAGAACAAGAAGCAGGTTTACCTTGGCAGAGAGAAGTATTTTTAAGGCATATTTATTTACATTCTCTTCCCATCCAAACACATGAATACACTGAGTAACAATACACAAGAATGTGTTTGTTCCCCTTTAAATGTCTATGAAGAGAAGAATGAACAATTTAAGGAGTGTGATTGCTCTGCTGTGGATTAACTGCAGAGAACTAACTACTAACAAACATTATGTAACACTAGCAGTTACCACCTCATAAAGTTCAGAAAAACAAATGCTTTCAAACCCAACTGCCAACAGGTAAGTACCACTAATGTTCAATAAAAATCAAGTGAGTTGAACATCAATAAACAAAAATCTGAGAAAAGGAACAATTACCATTAATTAATAGCATCTAAATCTTTCCCAATGCAGCACTGTATTTGCTTTCTAAAAATTTGGACCTCTGTTACCATATGAATGGACCCTTTGGTAGCAAGAAACCACATGACATCTTTTGCTCCAGAACTCAAAAACACCTTTGGAGTTTGCCAACAGTCTGATTTTCTACAAGTATCTAACATCTGAATATCCTAACCAATCTTGTGGAATCTGACAAAGCCTAAATGGTTCTTCATTGCACTTTTTAATAATGGCAGACCTGTTTAACACTAGGGACGCATTCTTGGACACAGGAGTCCTATTTGTCCTATTTGGGGTCAGTAGACCACAGTTCCTATGGAGAAACCTTTTAGACACTTAATACCTGTAATTTTTCAAACAAGGATTTATTGGTTTACGTCTTTATCATCTCTACTTTTTCTCAGTTGTTTTAATGGTAGACTTAACTAGATTTAATGTCTAGAGTAGCAATAAAACTTGCATTTTAATATCTAGCAAGCATTTAAAACCTTAATGTTGGCTTATTCTTTAAAAAATATTCAAACTACCTGCTATTAATCAAAAGACAATGGGTAAACTGGATACTTATGGCAAAAAGTGAGATAAGTACCGAAAAAAAGTAAATACATTATCAAATGCCACTCAAATTGAGGTGCAGTAGGCAGCTAGCACTCACAGGCTCAAATCAAGATATGGATCCCACTCTAATGTGCTGGCTGCTCAGCCCTAAAGGTGTCTTGGGCAGCACTAAGTATATATTTATATCCAGCTTATTTCCTAGCATGCAGTTATGTTTTTTATAATAAAAATAAAATCTGCTCAACTATTTTTAAGCTATTAATCTTCTTCCCAAATGTGACCAAAAAAGAAAAAAAAAAAAAACCTCACAAAAGTTTCTTAAATGCTTTCAACTAATAGATAGCATAAAAGGTAACACATAAGTTAACCAAATTTAAATACCACCTTAATCCTGGACTGTATTCATAACTAACTTTTAGAACAGAAGTGACCAAAATCTAAAATAAAAGTAGGTACAGAAATATAATTAAGGGTAAGAAATATGTACAGCATATGATAAAGGACTCTAAATTTTAGAAATCAGAATGAATAACTCCATAGTACAAAAATAAGCAAGAAACAGGCAATAAATACATGAAAAAAGTTCAACCTCATTAGTAATCCCTATTGCAGATACAGAAAGATTAATCCACTTACCTAAAGTCAGACAATAGCTAAGAAAAGAACGATCAACAGCTAAGAAGAACCATCATTGGAACCCAGGCATAACCTCCAAAGCTTTAATTTACAAAGTAGTTTTGCACATATTATCCTATGTGCAAAATAATATAAACTTTGGCATCACCTAAAGAGGCTGAGATCAAGGCTCCATAGACCTACTGTCATCAATGACTAAGGAACTCATGCTCAAACAGCATAATTGTTCTCTTCGATAAAAATTCACAGGGTACAACTCTTCTCAATGTTTTCTTTTTATTTTTACATGTCTTCCTAAACTGCTACAAACCCATTCTGAAAATACCATTCCTAGTGTTAAAAATGTCAGAGGTTTATTACTACCTCTGCAAAGTATTCCTTTTACAGCAGGTCCTCAAATAACAGTTTTGTTCAACATCATTTCATTATAACATTCATGAAGGGGAAAAAATCAGTACCCAGCCAAGACTGGTGTCTGTGTGGAGTTCGCGTAGTCTCCCCATATCTGTGTGGGTTTTCTCCAGGTACTTCAGTTTTCTCCCACATCCCAAAGACGTGCATGTTAGGTTACTTGTTATATCTAAATGGTACCAGTGTGAATGAGTAAGAGTAAGACAGAGAGAGAGAACGAGTCTTGTAATGAAATAGCATCCTGTCCACGGCTGGTGCCCATCTTTCATGAGCAGCTGGGACAGGCTCCAGCCACCTGTGATCCTGAACTGGAATAATTGGATAAATAATTATCTTGTTTTTATTAATCTTTCTTAAAAATGTATCTATAGCTCTCATTTGTTTGGGGTCTTTATTTAGAAGTCTAGTGACCAGAAATATGCTGTAGAAACTTAATTCATTTTTATAGAATGGTAAAATTGGTAAAACTGGTTTCCTTACATACTGTTTCACTTAAAGTCAGTTTCCAAGAACCTATCAACATTTTTTTATTTATTTAACTTTTTATTTTGAAATAATTTCAAACAGAAAAATTGCAAAAATAGTAATAAAAAATCTCTCATATAACATTTTACTATATTTATCATTCTCTATTTTCTGTGTTTATAATTTTTCTGAACTTTTAAGATAGTGTGCATACTTCATGCCCCGTACCTCAAAATATTTCAGTATATTTCTCTTAAGTACAAGAATATTTTTTTACCTATCTGCAGTTCAATTATCAGAAATTTCTCACTGATACAATATTTTAATCCATAATGTACATTTCAATTTCATGAATTGTTTTAATGTGATTTATAGAATTTCTAAAAAAAAAAAAAGGATCCAGTCCAAGATCATTTATTGCATTGAGTCATTTTGTCTCTTTAATCTCTAGTCTGAATTAATATTTAATTTCAGCCTTTTTTTCTCTTTCATAACACTGACATTTCAATAAAACACAGGCTTGTCATTTATAAAATGTCCCTCAGCTTGGTTTCTCTGATGTTTCCTCATGGTTAGCTTTTGTGTATCTACTTTGGACTGTAATACAATATTAGTCATGTATGTATGTGTCTTCAATATCATATCTGGAGACTGATATATATTTGCCCATTTCTGGTGATGTTAATTTTGTTTACTTGGTTAATATTAATATGTTTTTAATTTCTCTATTGTAATGTCCTTTTTAGTAAGTAATTTGTCTCATTAGATTTTTAGTTCCTAGCTAACAGTAAGCATTTTATGCTCCCAGTTAACCTCCAGTGCCAAGCATGGGGGTTGGCAATAGTGGGTGATGAATAGTTGTTCACAAAAAACAAAACCCAAAACAAATATTCATCACCCACTATCAATATTAAGTGACAACTTACTGTGCTTATTTTACACACACTTCATTCAAGCCCAAATGGGACCTGTCACAGTATTCTGATATAAGCAATCTATGTTTAACTGTTACAAAAAGGATGAACATCTTTACATACTTGAAAGATGAGATCTACAAGATAATATTAAGTGAAGAAAGCAAAGCACAAGCATTGTATATGGTGATGTTTTGAGTAATACAAAAAGATAAAGTCATGCATTGCTTAATGATGGGGATATGTTCCTGAGAAATGTGCCATTGTGCAAACATAAACGTAGCTGGTATAGCCTATTGCACCTAGGCTATAATCTATACAGCATATTATTGTACTGAATACTGTAGACAACTGTAACACAATGCTAACTATCTAAACATAGAAACGGTACAGTAAAAATATGGAAAAAAGATAAAAAACAGTGCACCTATATAGGGCACTTACCCTGAAGCTTGCAGGACTAGCAGTTGCTCTGAGTGAGGCAATAATTGAGTGGTAAATGTGAAGGCCTAGGACATTACTGTACACTACTGTAGACTTTATAAACAGTGTACTCTTAAACTACACTAAATTTATTTAAAAAATCTTATTTCTTCAATAAGTTAACCTTAGCAAAAAAGCAACATTTTTACTTTATCAACTTCATTTTTTAACTTTTTGACTCTTCTATAATATTTAGCTTAAAACATAAACATACTATATAGCTTCACAAAAATATTTTTCTTTT
>VBSM01000272.1:69649578-69672286 GCA_008086735.1 Cheirogaleus medius
TGGGATATAGTCTCACTCTGTTGCCCTGGCCAGAGTGCAGTGGTGTCATCATAGCTCACTGCAACCTCACCTCAAACTTCTGGGCTCAAGTGATCCTTCTGCCTCAGTCTCCCAAGTAGCTGGGGACCACAGGCATGTGCCACCACGCCCAGCTAATTTTTCTATATTTAGCAGAGACAGGGTTTTGCTCTTGCTCAGGCTGGTCTCAAACTCCTGAGCTCAAGCAATCCACCAACCTTGTCCTCCCAGAGTGCTAGGATTACAGGTGTGAGCCACTGTGCCCAGCCCAGTATTTTTCTTTATATACATATTCTATAAGCTTTTTTCTATTTTTAAAATTTTAATTTTAATTTTTTTTACTTCTTAAACTTTTTTTTAAAAAACTACGACACAAACACACACATTAACTAGGCCTACACAGAGTCAGGACCACCAGTATCACTGTCTTCCACCTCCACATCTTGTCCCACTGGAAGGTCTTCAGGGACAGTAACATATGTGGAGCTGTCATCTCCTATAATAAGTCCACCTTCTTCTGGAATACATTCTGAAAGACTGTTTCTACAGTTAACTTTTTTTTTAATAAGTAGAAGGCATACACTCTAAAATAATGATAAATATGGTAAATACACAAACCAGTAACATAGTCATTATCAAGTATTATGAACTGTACATAATTGAATGTGCTGTACTTTTATGCAACTGGTAACACAAGTTTGTTTATACCAGCATCACTACAAACACACATTGTAACTTACTGCTAAGTTACAATGGCTAACATCACTAGGCAACAAGAATGGTTCAGCTCCATCATAATTGTATGAGACCACGTCATACCGTCCATTGTCGAAATGTCATTATATAGTGCATGACTATATACATAAGCTATATTTTATGTACGTTTTCAAAAAGAACCAGTGATAGAAATTACCTAAGGGAAAATATGGAATGGGATGAAGCAAAAGAATAACGGTAAAACTTCTGGAAATGTACTTTATTACACAGAGTGGTAGCCGGCCTCCATGATGACCCCCGATGACTTCTGCTCATGTATAGCATGTGACATGGGTTAGTATTCTTTTATATTCTTAGAAACCAGAAAGATTTGTTAACTCTTCAGTACAAAAATGACCAAAGAACAAGCAATAAGCACATGAGTATCTGCTCCCTTGTGTAGTCCCTCCCACACTGAATAGGGCTAACATGTATAGCAAGATAATACTGCAGAATGACAGTGACATTTCTGAGGACAGGTCGTGAAAGACAGCTATCTTCTACCTTGATTGCTCACTCTGGTGGAAGCTGCCATATCATGAGGTCACCCAAGTAGCCCTATGGAGAGGTCCACACAGTGAGGAACTGAATCCTCCAGCTCTGGTTAAGTTTCAGATGACTACAGCCTCACCAATCATCTTAACTGCAACCTCATAAGAAGACCCTGAGCCAAAATCATCTATTCTCAGATACCAGACTCTTTAAAACTGTATGAGATAATATTTCATCTAGGTTTTGGAGTAATAGTTACATAGCTTTAACTGATTAATATACATAGTTTGGCTTTGGAAACATGTAAGGGATGACAGCTATTGGAAAAAAAGACTTAAAACATGTTAATCAAATGCAAAGTATGAACATTGTTAGGCTTCTGATTTGAACAAGCCATGTAATAAAGTGATCTTGAAACAATTAGAGAAATTCAAATATAAACTAGTATGTGTTGAAATTAGGAATCACTGTTAAATTTGTTAGGTGTGATAATGGCATGGTGGTTATGTCAAAAAGTTATCAGTCAGACATGCATAGTGAAATAGCTGAGTAAAATAACATGTTCAGAATTTGATTTAAAATACGCCAACAAATTCAAGAGGGGGTGGGGAATAAATTAAAAAATAATGCCAAAATATTGATAAGTGTTCAAGCCACATAATGGGTACATGAAGTTTATTATTCTATATGTATGTTTCAAAATTTACATAATAAGCTATTTTTAAAGTCTATTCAGCTTTTCATTATACTGGCATATGATCTTACAGATTTTAGTTATTAAATATATCCTTTTTACCTTTTTAGTTTAACAGCAATATCTCCTGATCTCTGATGATTTTTAGTGCTCATCTCTTCACCACTTACTTATGTTTTTGGCAACTACCCAACCACACATAGTTTTCCAGTAACAGGCACTGGCTTTATCTGAAGGAGGGTAACACTGCCCATTTTATTTTTCTAAATAATGCTCAATATTTTGTTGATCCTTTTAGCTGAGTACCATATGAAGACTTTACTCCTTGGGGAAAAAATATACACTTCCAAAGTCCCTTTTATGGGTTTTAAGTAACAACTCAGAATTCTTAATTTTATTTTATTTTGAATTATTACACATTATAAGACATTGCTATGTTAATAAATTATAAGTTATATATTTTTATGTTGCTAATTCTGCTTAAATTATAACCAGCAGTTGATCTTAACAACTGGCAATGTGAGGGACTCATTATCCAGAAGTAGTCATTAAAGTAGCCTACAGTTCACATCTTGGGAATCTATAAATAATAGATATATTTATCTAAACTGTGCTATCTAATAGCCACTATCCCCATGTTGCTACTAAGCACCTGAAATGTAGTTATTTTGAATTGTGATATGCTGTATGTTGTCTGAAGTATTTCATATCAGTGTCACATCCCAGATTCCACTACACAGCACAAAAAAAATTACTAATTTTTTAATAGTGATTACATGTTGATATATTGAACATACTGGGCTAAATAAAATGCATTAAAATTAATTTTACCTTTTTAAAAACTTTTTAATGCAGCTAACATAAAATTTTAAATTATATGTGTCTTCCATTGTAATCCTTTTGGACAGCACTGATCTAGAATTAGAACAGTTATTAATCTTTCAAATAATGTCATACATTAACTGTACAATTTTATACTGTGTGTTTTAATGTAAGCCAAAAGTAACAGTTGAAGCAAGACATACAAGTACAATCAATGTCACTCCAAAGGAATTAATGCGTATCAAATGGTGTGGATCTGATGCCTATGGAAAAGGGAACTTGGTTGCTGGGGAACATGGTGGGAGAGAGAATTTTTCACTGTAAATCCTTTCATATTTTTAAAATTTTACCTATTTGAATATTTTCAATTAAAACAAATCCCTCATAAAATAATTTCAGATATTACTAGTGAAGTTTTAATCTCATGCCTTTATAACTGAACAGCAAACATTTGGTACATTAGCCTTCCAACTGCCATTTTCCAACAACATGTATTTTAAAAATGGGTTAAAAAAAAAAGTTTTAGTTCACCTGACGCAGGCATTACACTCTCATCATACCCAAACTCTGCTTTTGCCCCTCTGTTTCAGCCCACATATGCTTTAGTTCTAGTTTGTTCCAGTTTTGGCAGTTGTATTTTGGTGCAGAGGAAGACTGTAACTAAAGTTGGTTGAGAAAAGGCTTATGTAATAAGAAATTCTTCCCAAACCACTCATTCATCAGCAAATTTTCAGCTGCTAGTCCCTAATGCCTAGTATGCATACATTGAACAACTCTGAAAGTATCACCACATGATGATAGGATTCTATTCCAAAAGTGGTCACTATACTTCATTTACATATACATTTACATATTTCAGGCTTTGATTTTTTTTTTTAAATTGAAAACCTCAATCACTTACTTCTGATGCTGTAAAAATATCATACCATCATTTGACCCTTTTACACAAGGTTAGAGCACCACCTGGTGTTTGTTTTAAAACAGAACGTGTGGTTTAAGTCCTAACATTTATAGGAAATTCACAGAAATATCGGTTTTACTCTAGAGATCAGTAAATACTTAGCCATGTTCTGCAGGGATCCAGATTTCAATGAGGCACTTCAGTGTCTGCCGTCCTAGCCTTGCGGACCCTTAATCCCTTTCAACCACAGCAATGATCCCTTTATCTGTTTTAAAAACTGAGCTTCCAAGTTATATTTCATTCAGGACTAAACACATTCTTTTAAAACCAACTGTTTAGTCCAACTTTCACATTTTACAGTGAGGATATCAAAACCCAGTGAAACTAAATTACTCATCCAAGGACACATTATTTAGAGAAAAAAAGTATGACTAAAAATACACTGTTTTCCATTAAAGACATACTAATAACTGTACAAAAATATAAACAGCTACTAATCTTTAAAAAAAAAACTACACTTAACTAAAGTTACGCTCTACTTGTATCTTAAAAATCTTTTAAATTACAAAAATAATGCACAGTTGCTGAGGGAAAGGAAGAGGGAGATAAAATAGCACCTAAGCATTATGCAAAATAAAGTGTGAAGTCACCCTTCCAAATTTCACTCTCTTCCCCAAGGGTCACCACTGACGAGTGACTGGTAGGAATCCTTCCTGGTCTTTCACTCTGTATCGATATTCATTTAAACACTTTTTTAGTTTTTTTCTTTTCAATAATCAGAAGCATACCTGACATATTTTCTATTTGTTTTTTAACACCAAGTCATGTTAGTACATCAAAATTTTTCAAAGCTGCATTCATGGCAAGACTGCATATGTGAGTTGTTTACTGCTGCCAACAATAGTAATAAACATTTCTGCATGTGTACCTTCCCCCACATGTTCTCTAACTTTATTTTACCTTCAATCTGACCTGCTTGTGTCTGAGCTCCTGTATATGGTGGTTGCTGTGGCTGAACTCCTGGTGGGTGAGCTGCTGATGAGGAGGAAGCAATGCTGTCAGGAGTTCCTGAACGGTCTTCTGCAGGAGCACTGGGTGGCCCTAGATGGTCATGAAAAATCAGTTTAGTACCCAATACAAGGCTTTTCCTCAGCAAGCTCTATTAAGAAATCTGGTTAAAAGAGACTAAAAATAAAAGTACTATAGAATATCACCACAAATATTGTAAAAGACCGCAGTCTTTTACATTAAATGTATGTACTTCCTTTTTTCCAGTCTCTTAAGAATCCAAAGCTACAACTGGAAATCCTTCCCTATAAAGTGTGGAGTATAGTCCTAAGTCCTAACTTCCCTCTGTAAAAACCAACTCATGTTTGCAATACCAATATTGCCCCTGCCATGCAATGTATTTTGTACACCAAAAGTATCACTTTACTCTTCAATGGGGATAAAATTGTCCATAAATTAAGTTCAACCCCCTGGTGTGGTGTTCAAGGGTCCAGACATTCTTTCTCACAATTATTCTTCTCACATGTCCCCCTTTCAGCTAAACTTACCTACTCCCTATTCCCACAATATGTCTAAATTTTTTTGATCTCTATTTCATTTATCACTATCCTCTCCACTGTGTCCCACATATTTAAATATAACATTTTTAAAAACCCATTTGTAATTCCACACTTCTAGTAAGCCTTCTTGACCCATAAATACTTTCTTCCACTAGTGAACTTCTACCTAGTTTACTTTTATTATGACCCATATCACTTTCTTTTCATTTCTGAACAGCTCCCATCCTTCCCTCTTAGACCATGAGCTCTTTTGGCCAGGCTCCTGACTCTTGATTCTTTTTGTCAACTCACAAGGCCTAGCATTCTACCTTATACATGGCAACACTCGAATTCTTCCAAAATAATGAACATTGAAGTGAATGGAGAAAATATACTACAGTTCCAAAGCTGTGACAGTCAAAAAAGATATTCTGAAGATAACTGTAGATATGTCTTATTCCTTTAAGTTCTTTTTGTTTCAGCAACATGGAAGAGTAGTTAAAGGCACTGCTTTTGGAGTCAGACTACCTAGGTACAAATCCCAGTGCTGCCACTTAACTAGCTATGTAACTTTGGGCATGTTACTTAATCTCTTTTTATGCCTTAGTTTCCTCATATGTACAGAAGATACACTAATTCCTACTTCATAACATTACTGTATTATGAGTTACAGAAAGCGTTTAGCAAGTGCTTATAAAAGTGATTATATAGCAAAAGATTATAACACTTATTACCAGTCAGAAAGTTCCATATAAGTACTTGCTATCATTAGCAGACTAATTTCCCTGAGGGCAAACTTCTGTCTTCTACTCTGCAGTATCCCCAGAACTTTCCACCATATTAGGCACATAGTTGGCAGCAGATCATCCAGGTAGTAATGAGAACCTAAATAAACTAGGTTATAATATTGGTAATGCAAGAAAGACTGATGACTACCAGAATAAAATGGATGACTACTTCTGTCTACCACCATTTTATGTCTATTTATATATGTGTAAATACCTATAGACATTCTTCCTACAAAAGACACTGTGCTATTATCCTAAAAATATATATCACTTTGACTCCTCTTTCCTCCCTTATATGTAATTTATTATAGTTACTGTTGCTCATCCTAACTTTGTTGTAATTCATCCCTCCTTCCCATTTCCACATTGTGATAGTCAAATTTTTTACACAGCATCACACCTGAAGAACTACAAAAGTATCCTAGATGTTGTCTATGTATACAATTTTTCCTATTCCAATTCAACATACAAAAGCTATCAGAAAAATGGTCTTCAAATAATGTGAATCGTATTAATCATATTATTCAGGTCTGGCATATACTATATTTAAATCAAAACTTTTAAGTCTGACCTCATATATAACTATTCACTCCTCTATTTGGCATTTCCTGAAGTCTGAAATAATAAGTAGTTGAAATGTTAATTCATATTTCAGTTGTTCTAAAAATGTGTTTTTCATATGTTTCACTTGTCTGATGTCTTCTTTTGCCAAGAACGAGCATCGTATACAAATATATGTCTTATTTTCAGAATTTCACACAATTCTCTTTAGTGAATAATCCTATAAAAGTATCAAAGAAATACAAAATGAATGGACTGAATACTGTATTTCCAACTAATGATAATGACAAAGTATTAATAAATTGGCCAGGTAAACTCTCCCATAGGTAACAAATAAAACCTGAACAAAATAGAAGAAAACTATTTGAAATAACTGGAAATCAATCAAATGTCAGCAGAAACTAGAAGAGTTTACCCCAATGGAATTACAGTAGATAAGAATTGTAAGCCCTGACCCATGAAGCTCCAAAGGCAGAAAAAACAACAACAACAACAAAAAAAAAACCTACAGTGTTAACAACTTCTTGGGTGGACAAGCAGCTGAATATTTAGGGGGAAAATTCCTGGAATCAGAGGGCCATGAAAGAATAGGGTAAGACCCCAAATCTAAGTATAAACTACAGGGTTGGGACAGGGGAAAGGGATAACCCCTAAGATGGCTCAGAAAAAAAGCAAGACCTAGAGCTGAAAGGATTGAGCAGAGTTCTCAGCTGCCATATACCATGGGAAGAAAGAGAGTAGTTCTCTGAGTTATGTGAAAATTATCAAAATCAAAATGGAGTCACTAATATTAAAAAAAACAAAAACAAACTCTGACAAAAAGAGCCAGAAAAGGCCATGAAATCACACTTGTATGACTGACAAAAACTATCACAGAAGACTGCAAAATCACAACCATGCACAAAGGACACTGCAACCTTACACAAAAAACACTTCTGCAAGGACATCTGCCTGGCAACTGCCTGTCCAACCTCAAACTGGTATCACCCATGTTAATGATCTTTGTAGTCAAGGGTAATTATTTCAAAAACAATTATGGGTAATTAATTATGGGTAATTATTTCAAAACAATCCTCCTCATTTTTTCTTTAAAAACCCTTGTCTTCCTTTATCTCCCTGAATACACACATAGTTTACTATGGCACATGTATTCTCATTGCAATGCCCTATTCTCAAATAATTACGGTTTTCTTTTAGAAAACCCCTCTCTGTTACACAGCTTGACACATTCATACAAATTAATTTCCTGCTAGAGTAACAATAACAAAATCCTCAAAAGAACATAAAAAATCCCAAGTTACAAAATATTAACTACTATGTCCACTTTTCAACCAAAAACTATGTGCAAAGAAACAAGGAATTGTGACCCATTCTGGGGGTTACAGGGGGAGGCAGTCAATAGAAACTGATGCCAAACAGGCTCAAATGTTGGATGTTGCAAACAAACATTTCAAAGTAGCTATTATAAATATTTGTAAAGAATCAAACAAAAATGCACTCAAAGAATTAAAGGAAAATATAGTCTTAATGAATGTGGAAATTCCAGAGCTACATTAGAAAGGTTCAACAGCACACTGGAAATCACAGTGGCCTTGAAGATAGTTCAAAAGAAATCATCTAAACTAAAGAACAGAGAGAAAAAAGACTCAAGAAAAATGAACCTCAGAGACCCATGAGACAGTATCATGCTCTCTAATGTATGTGTAATTAGAATCCCGAGAGAGAAAGAAGTAGAAAAAATGTTGAAGAAATGACAGCCAAAAATTAAAAATAATAAATTATAGTATAAATGCTGTTTTAAGGTTAAAAGCTTATTCATATAAAAGCACTTTCTACATTAAAGCAATTTAACCAGAAACCTACATTTTCAGTTTCTCTTTCAATTTCTCTAACTTAGATGAGAAGATGTAACAAGACTTATCAAAAGCAATTTAAATCCTGCAACAAATCTGAAAGAAGATTATAAAATAGTTGAGATTTTAAAAAAACTTTCTAAATTTTACTTTCAATAAAATTTACTTGAAACACAGTGATTATTCTTGAAGGGGAAGGGTGCTACTGACTGGGAGAGGGTACAAGAAAGCTTTCTGGGGTGCTAGAAATCATCTACACATTGATATGATGCAGTTAGTGTTTTACATAGGTGTATACATATGTAAACATTTACTGAATGGAACCCTTGAGACTTGTACACTTCATCATATCCAAGTTATTCTTCCATTAAAGAAAGAAGGAAGGAAGGAGGGAGGTCTGGGATGAAGGATGGGAAGGAGATAGGAACTAACTTACCTGAAACCTGATCATCTGTTAAGCCAAATGCTGACATAACATTTTTGTTGATTTCATCTTGGTTTTTTAAAGGATCAAAAGCTGACATACTTGCTGCCATAACCTGAGTAGACTGTTTTCCAGAAGAATCAGAAGCAGCAGGTTTTTCATCCCTACCATCCACAGTATCTACAAGAACAGAGGAACAAACAAAATCTTGTTTCCATTTTATCTATACACAACAAGGCCTAAAAATACAAGACAGAGAAATATGTATGTGCATAAGTATAGTCTGGAATATTAAAAGTACCTCTGAACACAAGATTATAGATCATTTTGCTTTTCTTCTTTATACTTGTTTATATTTTTACTTTTAAAATCAGGGGGAAAAAGACAAAAAGAAACACAAGAAAAATAACAGCTTTCCCAAAGAAATTATCTGCCTCCCTTCCCTAAGAATTATTAGATGGAATAAAAGTACAAATTCCTTACCAGAGAGAAATATTTTACTTCTTTTTTTTTTTTGGAGTCCCATGACCTAGTATCAGATAAATACTGGGCACTCAGGAAGAAACAGCTATAGGAAACAATGCTTTATTTTTTAAAAGAATAAGCAGCTTAGGTGAGGTTATAATCTCAACTTTTATGTTTTATTTCTACTATTTCTTGGTCCATTATTAAATTACATGGAAATCAAGCCAACCAGAATTCATGCTTAATCTTCTGTAAATAGCACATTAAAAACATACTTTGAATTTGCTACCTCTTATTTTAACATACTTATTACTTATTAAACTACTTGCTAAAATCCTTACATATCAAATGATGTGCATAGGATCTGCTTCAAAATAATATGGGAGGGATGGAAGCATGTGAGAGTATAGATGACAAGATACTATGAGTCGATAACTGATGAAGTTGGATGTGGGTTTATGGGATTCATTATAATGTTTACTTTTGTATATATTTAAATTTTTCCATAATAAAATGTTTCAAAAACAGAAAAATAAAATGTTAAATATTGTAAGTAGGTTAAATTTAAAACTGTGCTTTTCTTCTAAGAATACTAACATCAACAGGCATTTATACTACTACCTTGTGAAAGGAAAGGGTTCAACAATAACCTACATTTTACAAATAGAAATCCAAGACCAAGAGACAAAAAAAGAGAAAAAAAGCCAACATAAACAAGTAAACAACTAACCATTGCTCAATGAAGAGACAATGATTATCAATCTTTTTCTGTTACCAAACAAGTAAACGAACATCAGTTATTAGATCACCCTTGCCATAAATAAAAAATTTATCTTGTGAAAAAAATGTAAGTACTCAGTGATAAGCATCCCCCCAGCACACACTGGCTGACAGCTCTCACTCATTCCTTTTTTTTTTTTTTTTGAGACAGAGTCTCACTCTGTTGCCCAGGCTAGAGTGAGTGCCGTGGCGTCAGCCTAGCTCACAGCAACCTCAAACTTTTGGGCTCAAGCGATCTTCCTGCCTCAGCTTCCCTAGTAGCTGGGACTACAGGCATGCGCCACGATGCCCGGCTAATTTTTTCTATATATTTTTAGTTTGCCAATTAATTTCTTTCTATTTTTAGTAGAGACGGGGTCTCACTCTTGCTCAGGCTGGTTTCGAACTCCTGACCTTGAGCGATCCGCCCGCCTCGGCCTCCCAGAGTGCTAGGATTACAGATGTGAGCCACCACGCCCGGCCTCTCACTCATTCCTAACTTGTCATTCCAGGTTACCCAAATATTTCCTAATTTTCTGGAAAATAAACAGTCCTATAAGTACTCCTTTAAAATATGTCTACCAGTTATCTACCTTCCTCAACAATTTCCAACGCAAGACAACATACCAAAAGCATACCACACCAATCTTATAAATTATTCCCCCTCACAACATTACTACCTCTCACTACCTATGTCTCTTTTCAAATATGATAAACCAAATCCATCAGGAAACACACTGTATGTTGACTAGCCTACTACTTATTGCATTAGCTGCCAGAGATATTGGAACATGTCACTTCAATATGTAATGCAGCTTACACTTCATTTGCATCGCAGAGCAAAACAAGTGTCTAAGAACCACTGCAAAGGTAAAGCACTGATGACCATAGGTGACCACATGTTTCTTGGTAAGGGTAATCTGCAGGTTCTAAATAGTACTGGCAGCTGACTGGCAGTTTTGTTTTGTGGACTAGACTTCAGTGCCTGATGTAGAGTTTTTTTGGTTGGTTTATTTATTTTTCTTAAAAAGGAGATTATTAAACCACAATATGTGATTAAATAGAAGCTTAAAATATTCGACAGAAGCCAGGTAGCCAAGAGGTAAGTTATCTTACTAAGTGTGGGAAAGAAAACAAAAAATAAATTACAGCTATCTCTAAAAATGAAACACAGAATGTATTATTTTTACATCATCCTGTCATAAGCTATGTCAGACAGGACACAATGACAAGAAGAGGGCCACACAAAGAAACAATATGTGGCATAATTTCCAAGATGCAGAGAAGAAATGAATTTTAATATCTTTTATATTAATACAGGTGAGAAACTAACATTAAAATATATAAAAATATAGAAACAAAGGACTGATAAAAAAAAATCAGCAGTTATAGTACAAGAAGCACATAAGAAAAGTTTCAACTAAACCAAAAAGCTTGTAATTCTATTCCTTAGATCAGAATGTGGGCCACTGTAGCTAGTTTCTGCACAGTACTGGCTATGCTGGTTGAATTCTGATCTCCATTTCATAATTTTCTACAGATGGTTCTCCAAAATTATATGCAAATATTGTTAGCATCTATGAATTCTTCCAGGTAAATGGTCTAAAGTTTACATCAGATTCTTGATGGAAAATCAGAGTTTTCTGTTTGGATAGGTAGGATTAACAATAGGTAATTTGCTTTGACCTGAAATATAAAAGGTTTCATCGTAAAGTGACCAAGAGGATCTCACTGGAGTATTGCAGCAAATCTCTATTACATTATGAAACATAGGTGGAACTAGAAATTACTAAACAATCACCAAATATTTATTAAGCATCTACCATTAACACAATTCCATATGACTGAAGAAGAGAGGAAGAGTGAAATGATGAAAAAAGCATCTTTATTTAAACTATAACTAAATAACTAAATTAAAGGCAGAAAACAAAAACTTCAAAATTATTTAGTGGCCAAAAATAGAATAATATCTCAGAATCCAAAAGTTGCAAGGGGCACAGTGGCTCACACCTGTAATCCCAGCACTTTGGGAGGCTGTGGCAAGAGGATCGCTTGAGGCCAAGAGTTCAAGACCAGTGTGGGCAACCCAGTAAAACCCAAAATAAAAAAAAAAAAATTTAAAAAAAGCCAGGCATGGCAGCGCACACCTATTGTCCCTAACTACTCAGGAGGCTGAGACAGAAGGATTACTTGAGTTTAAAGTTGCACTGAGCTATGATCAGGCTACTGCACTTCAGCCTCGGAAATACAGTAAGACACTGTCTCTAAAAAAAAAAAAAAAAAAGATTGCAAGGGATTATACATGACATTTGTCCACAAAAATCATCTTCTACTAAGCCCTTCATATGCAGTCACCCACACCTGATAAAAAAAAATTACTATTTCACAATATGGACAGTTTTGAACATTTGGAAATTATAAGCAAAAAAAAAAGTTTGTTAAAAAAACCAGGTTTTTTAGTGCAATATCTAAGAATCTTAAAAGTTGAGGAAAAGTTTTTTTAATCTACTTTCAAGCCATAACACATACTTAAATTTCAGTCCACATTTTAAAATACATTTGATCCCAAACTATGTCATTTCTAATTTTGTCAATAAACTTTGCTTTATCTTAACACCTTTCGTACTGCATAGACATCTCTAAGACATACGCCAGGGACCGCACGTTTTTGGTCAAACTGCACATTATTTAAATCATCTTAACTACAGTGAAAAATGAGAAAACTCGTGAGTGGTCCTTAACAGATGACATGCGAAACAGGAGAAAACTTGTGAGCGGTCCTTAAGGTGTTAACATAAATAGTACAT
The DNA here is from genome assembly GCA_008086735.1 of Cheirogaleus medius. Lineage (NCBI taxonomy): Eukaryota > Metazoa > Chordata > Mammalia > Primates > Cheirogaleidae > Cheirogaleus > Cheirogaleus medius. Next base: position 69,662,466 of record VBSM01000272.1, read on the forward strand.
GTTATCTGTAAAATGGAAAAAAAATTAGTTTTTCTTTGAATATTATGACTATTAAAAATTGCATTTAAAATAAACTTTACAGCATATCATTTTAATGTATAGTACTAATCTATAAGTTTCTTTTTTACTTGAAACTACTTGAGATTCTACATGAAACTCACGAAATGATTTTCAGTTCCTAAGAGTCGTTAATCATCTATTACACTGAAAAGGGTTCATGAATCAAAAAAGTTTAAAAACTGTCCTATGTCATAAACCCAGAAGTCCAAGACTATTTACATAAGAATCACCCAGAGAGCACTTTAAAAATGAGATTCCCAGGCTCTACCCTCCAGTAGGTCTATGATGAGATCCAGGAATTGGGATAATGAAACCTCCCAGTAATCTCGATGTACTAGTATTCATATTTGGGAACACAGACATAAACACTAGTACAGAGGCAGGAACAAGAAAGAGCGTGACATTGAGCATGCCATCCTACTCCTGCCAAAAAAGTTTTTAAAAGCCTGCAAAAGACATAAGAATAAATCAGAATGAGAAGGATTCATGATTTACCATTTTCAGGAATGTTGGTGGAAGGTCCTGGTTCTCCAGGTGGTTCCAAGCTATCCAATAAGCGATTTACTTTGTTTCGAAGTTCTATCAGTTCTCGACGGAGATACTTCACCTGACTTGATTCAAGGGGTCTTGGTTGGCCATTAACTGAAATAAAAGCATTAATCTGCTTAAAATTAGGAGATGTTCTTGAATAAATATATCAACAGAATAATATGCAAGAAGGAAAAATATATACAATTCCTTTAAAAAAACAAAATCAAACAAGATACTAAATAACTCTTTAAGGAAAGGATTCTTTACTGCAAATAACTTATTTTAGAAAAAAAGAAACAATCATCAGTCATTCCTGATGGCACACCTATGGTGTATGACCATATAGGTAAAAAGGTTTATCAGAAAAATTAAACTACAATAAATTAGGACCTATAGAAAGCTATACTTTTTAATAGAAATTATTAAATTTAATAAAAATTACATAACTTCAAAAGCCCATTTTATTTCACACTATTTAATTTTCTTAAAATAAGACAAAAACACCTTATTCTAAACATAAATGTTAGAAGATACAGCATGACTGATAGGTCTGTTATCCCTCCTGCCTACTTTTAAGATTCACTCCTCTTACCTTCTAGATAAAAATTAAGAATCATCTCCACTTTCTGACAGCATGCAATCCAGAGCAAAGCCCCACTTCCTTGACCCTTATCCAAAAGTCACCTGACAAACCCAACCCCTACAAAAAATTCTTTTCTAACATACTGTTACTAAGATACCCTATTGTTTGCCATAGTGTTCATTCTCTCTTATTGCAGTAATTCAGTAACGTTGTAACGTTGACTCCAGGTGTGTTCCTGGTGGTCTCTGTCTGGAGCACATTGATGTATCTTACCAGAACTTTTAAGAACCCTACATTTGGCTGAGTGTGGTGGCTCATGCCTGTAATCCTAGCACTTTGGGAGGCCAAGGCGGGAGGATCACTTGAGCCCAGGAGTGAAGTTGCTATGAGCTAGGCTAACACCATGGCACTCCAGCATAGGCAACAGAGTGAGACTCTGTCTCAAAAACAACAACAACAAAAACACTACATTCATATTCCTAGTTTGGCCTATATCTTTTATATAATTCTAAAAACTCCTTTAGCCATTACCTCTTAACATATTTTCACTCCTCCATTCTTTCCTTCTTCAAACTCTCAGTGGAAATATGCTGGACTTTCTCATTCTCAACTTCTCTTTCATATTCTCCACGTCTGTGTTTTTTGTGCTTTACTCTGTAATTTCTCTGGACTTCCTTTTCAGTTAACTAATTTTCTTTTTAGCTGTGGCTAATCAGATGTTTAACCTACCCACATAGAAACTTCGATGATTCTATTTTTAATTTTCAAAGTTAACTAAGTTCTTTTTAAAATGTTTGTTCTTTTTCCATAGTGCCTTGCTCTTATATTCTTATTCCTTCTTTTAAGTCTTTAATATGTTTTAATATTTTATAGACTATCACTTCTATTACCTGAAGCTACTGGAAATCTAATCTTGCTATTAGCTGTGTTCACTGTTTCTTGCTTACACTGGCTGTTTCACATGGCTTATCGTTTTGAACCCTTAAGTTCATCAACAGGATTTTATCTACAAGAAATTGGAATGACCTGCATTGAGAATATACTCCTCCAGACAGATTTTTGCCTTTCTTTCTGCTTTTTTTTTATGGTGATATCTGGGCTTGGGAGTTTCCAAACTATATACAGTTTATATTTAAACTCAACTCACCTAAGGACCATGCTATGAATCCTTAAGGGAAACTTCTCAAACCCCTCACAGCCCAGGGTATAACAGTCAAGCTTCCTTGACTCTTTCTGTACCAAGAGAGAGATCTGTTTCCTATAGTATTCTTTTTGACAGCATAGCCCACTGAGTGTCTAGGGCCAAGGGCCTATACTATGTAAATACAAAATGACAAGTCCCTTAAATTATACAGACTAAAACCTTCACCATCATACCAACAACACCATAAGTCCCAGCTTCTGGTACATCAGGTCTTAGTTTTTAGTTCCACTAATTTTTTTGGTCCCTAGATATTTCCCTTACTTTCCTGGACAAGCTGAGTTGCGTAATTCAAAAAATATATTTGTAACAGTTTATCTAGCAAGTCCTCAGTGCTTTTTGGAGAAAGGATTTTCAGGTTATCTAATCTGCCTTATACCTAGCCAGGAGTTAAGTATTTTAAATTAAATATTATAAAAAGATAACTTTTATTAAAAAATTTTAAACAATTATTAAAATTTAACAATCTGATTCATATTCACCCTTCCTAGGTAGAAATGAAATAGATACAAATTAAATCAACAGCCATGATCATATTTCATGAAACACTAAGGTTCAGCACAACATAATTTTAAAAAATAAAACAAATGCTAAATAAAACATCAAGAAAAAAATGTGCACATTTTTCAGATAATCATGCCACCACTTAACTCTGTAATCATTTCTATTTTGTCCCTTAAGAGTTCTGCCTTGCAAATCTATTAAAATCTAAAAGAAAAATTCTAAATGATTAAAAATCAGTCTTTTATTTGTTTTTATCAGAACTATTTTTAATCTTTAAGTACTCTCTGGAAAATGTCTAAATTATCTAAGCCCTGAAAATAGGTAAGTATAATATACAGGAAGATAATTATAAATTCTTAAAGAACTCAGGAATAGTTTTAACCCTGAAATTACTTTTAATCCTGGTACAAGTGGCACACAATTTAGGGTAACAAAGCAGAGGTGCAATTTAACACCTTTCATACTGCATAGAAATCTCTAAGACATATGCCAGGGACCGCATGTTTTTGGGCAAACTGCACATTATTTAAATCATCATAACTACAGTGAAAAATGAGAAAACTTGTGAGCGGTCCTTAACAGATGACATGCGAAACAGGAGAAAACTCGTGAGCGGTCCTTAAGGTGTTAAAACATACCTACTTTCTATTCACCTTTCAAAAAAAAACGAAATAGTCTAACAATTCAAAAATTCTATTACAGCTAAATTAAAACTATAGTACTCTATTAGAGATATCAAAAGTTGTATCTGATTTCAAAAATAAAATAATCTTAACACTTTGTTCTTACTCAATTAAACTTCCATCATTTTCTTAAAACATATATAGCCAGAAGCTTCAACCACTCCTTCAATGCAAATTAATTTAAGCACCTTTTGAATAAGTTATTGCTTAATTCTTAGTCTTTAAAAGGAAAAAAGCCAAAAAGTCTTTAATAAAAATACAATGAATAAAATAGTAAATTAATCAGAAACTTTACCACTCACCAAATAACGTCAGTTTCAGTATTCTACTACATTGAATTGCGAAGGAAAGGTCAGAACTATCAAAAATTGTTATAAGATCTCCATCTGGAATTTTTAAAAAAAAAGAAATGAGTTTCAGATTTGTATGAGCAGTAAACTAGGACACATGTAAAATTAAGATCCAAAATGCACAGCATCATTAAACTCTCCTATAAAACCTTAAATCTTAAAGGATCACCTAACAAAGATGTATTTTGTTTCAAAAGAACACTACATCAATTTTGCTTCCTATTCCTATGGCAAAGTATTTATCATATCTTCATGAGAAAACATAACTAAGGACATTAACTTTTACTGGTCACCAAGAAGAGATTCATGGTAGCAATACCACCAGTCATTGGTTTAGATTGAAAGCTTTCCATTCCAAAAAATTTAAATATATTTATAAAAATTTAAAGTAATACAGATTCTCAGGGTTCAAATCTTAATCCTAATTACCACTGAACACCATTGACACAAAGGGAGGGGAAGCCATATATATTAATAATAATACAATAACTCCAAGGGTTGCAAAAAAGAGGTTTCTGCAAAACTGCTTGGGGAAACTGTGGCCTCAAGGCCACATGTGGCCCTCCAGATCCCAAAGTGTGGCCCCTTGACCAAATCTGAACTTCAAAGAACAAATCCTGTGATTTGTTCTATAAAAATTTGGATTCAGTCAAAAGGCCCCACTCAAGGATCCAGAAGGCCACATGTAGCCCCAAGGTTGCAGGTTCCCCACCCTCAGATCACTGACTTTTTTGATACTAAGATGAAAACTATCATATTTCCCTATAAAAATATTTATATGCACAAAATAGTGCATATTTAAGACTGAAATCCCCCACATGCCAAGGATAAAGATTATACTTAGCATATCAATTGTATGTTTGAAAAGCTTCCAAAGGGCTAGGGGAAAAAATGTTCCATAGAGAGAGCAAGAACAGAAAAGGAGCCATAGACAAGGAGTTGGTCAGGGACCTCTGCAGGGTATCTCCACAGACACAGTTGGGTGGGGAGGAGTTTTGTCCTAGGAAGGCCAAGAGGCTAGATGCTCTGCTGCACCAATTTTGACACTAATCAGGAAAATTTACTTTGGACAAGGATGGCAATAACTGAGGATTTTTTATTTGTTTTTAGCTCTTTATAAGCAGACTCATTTCACACACATCTAAAATTCAACTTTCAGGGATTCTACTTATAAACACATTTTGAAGAAAATAAAGTATATATGTAAAAGAAAGAAACCTCATACAACTGTCCTTTTTTCTTTTCTGAATTCCACAACAGAAACAGAGTATCTCTGATGGTAGGAACTTTACCTGAGCTATCCCTCCACTCTAGTGCCCAACAGTCGAGGGAACACATATCTGAGCAATTCAGAACACTTTTAAAACACCATGAAAAATAAATACAGTGTTGTAACTAAATGTATCGGACAAATTCCAACAATGAGGATATCCCAAGCTAGAGGTCCACAAATTTTGACCAACGGACAAATCCCTGTTTTTATAGGACTATGAACTAAGAATGGTTTTTACATTTTTCAAAGGTTGTAAAAAAAAAGATAATGAGACAGAGGACTTATGCAACCCACCAAGCTAAAATATTGTCTGATCCTTTATAGAAAAAGTTTGCTGATCCTTGCCCTAAACAAAAATCAGTGAGTTAAGAGAAAGCCACTTAGTGAGGTAAGTTTAAGATATACTACTAAGTTTTAGGTAAGAGCAAAGCATCTCAGGTTAAAAAAAGACACTTAAAAATTTCAATTGTAAAGTTTGGAAGTCACAGAAGTGAAAGTCAATGTATCATAGGCAGATGAGAAAAAAACAGTGGGAATTTTTAAAGCAAAAAGGAAACCAGAATTGTGTGAGCAGAAAAAGGAAAAAAATGACTGTAAAAATGTGAAAGTGTTCTAACACTTAAAAAACTCCCTTCTAGTAATAAATCGCTTAGCTATTTTTAACTTAGAATTGTACTAACTATACGTATATCCCATTAAATAAAGTAGGTACTCAACTATCATAAAAAGGGGGAAAAAGAAATACTCCAATAAAAATGGACAAAATATTAATAATATATATAATACTTAGACTTTTTAAAACTAGCTTTAAAAACACTCTTACCTTCATCTTTATACTTTATTGTTACTTCATCATTACTCAGAAGTTTTCCTCTGAAAACTCGTTGCATCATTAGCACTAATTCATCATAAGTAATATCTTCATTATGAATAGGAATTCGCCGAATATCCTCCCCAAGTTGAGCTTTGATGATCAGCTTCCCACTTAGGTCCAACTGTCCATTCATGGTGGACTCCAGGATGTTCTATATATACAACTCTAGGGAAAGACTGATAAAAATGGTTTTGATGATTAAATGACAACATATCTTAAAAGTTGAAAACAGAGCTACTACTAGAATCTAAGAAATTCTGACCTTCAAAAGAGATTCATTGTCTCAATGTTACCATATTCAGGTTATAATGGTCTAGAGGCAACTTTATTTTATGTGCATAATAAATTATTTTTACTGTTTTAAACTACTTATCTGACATTACCATTTAGATTTCTCATTTAACATATTTTTAAAAAATTCCTGATCCTCCACCTAAAACTGGCTTCTCCTAGTCTTTTCCATCGCAATTAGTGACAACTCTTTCCTTCTATTGTTCAAGACAAAAACAATCTTGGTTCCTCTCTTTTTCTCAAATCTTACATGCAAACTGCAGACAAAATCTGGGTGCCACTACCTTTAAAATAACTCTAGAATCCAACCACCTCAGTACCTTCACTGCTATAACTCCATCCCAGCCACCACATCTCTTGCCTAAATTATTACAGAAGACTCCTAACTGGTCTGCCTGGCTTTTTACCTTTGCCCACTTTTATTCTATTCTGAAGTATTTAATCTCATTTTCTACTTTTCTCCTTCCCTCAACTCTGCTACACCCATACTTTTAAGTTCTTCCTCCCTACTCAGGATTTTGTACTTGCTACTCCCTTAGTCTTGAACCCTTTCGGCACTCCTGATATGATTCAGATCCCTGTCCAAATGTTAAATTCTCAGAGTTCTTTTCTAACTATCTAATTTAAAATTGCTCCCCTGTCACTATCTTCTTACCCTGTTTTATTTTTCTTCAAAGCACTTAACACTAACAGACATTAAAGATTCATTAACATTTTATTGTCTTTTCTACTGGAAGGTAGGAAGTACACAATTGTTTGCTGTATTCCCAGAGCCTAGAAGAGTGCCTAGCACATGGTAGTCATTTAATAGTTGCTACATAAAGGGAGAAATAAATGATGGCTTCAAAATTCTATTAGTCTATAATTCTAAATGCTAACCCTGAAGAGAAAAGCATGTGTGAACACTAAAATAGAGCCTCAAACACTAAAATAGAGCCTCAAAATAAGAAAGATCTCATGAGTATTTTCTCTAATTTCCTATTTTTGGGAACTTGAAGAGAAAGAACAAATGTGTGATACCCTCCTGAGCTTTGTAAAAAAAAAAAACTGTCCACTACTGTGCTACATACTCCATAACAACCCGTGCTCCACCTTGCTGGGTGTTGATTAGACTGCATACTTTAAGAAAGACACACAGTAACAGAGAACTAGTCACTAAATACTAATCTGCTACAGAATTTTCCCTTGTTGGATTTTATTTTAATCGTTAATCTCATTCACTATGATTATCCTGTAATGACTTTGTAATCTTAAATTCAAAATAATGTCTAAGGCCTCTAGTAATTTAAATGGTTGCTATATAATGGAGAATATACTTGTGATCAAATAATGGGTTAGTATCTCTTCTTCTCAAGGCCAGGATGTCCCTGAATATGTTATCTTTAAGTGCTGAGCATTTCCTTAGCATCAACTTCTCCCTCCTCCTGCCCCAAGCAAATGCTCTCTCAAGACTGTTTAAGGTGTCCTACAACCTCCCACTGGCCACATTCTGGTTTCAACCTCATGCTTTACTAGTAGCAGTTTTCTGTTTTCTTCTCTTAAATCTGTTACTTCATTAACATCATTACACTTCTCTACAATTATTCTCTGTCCTTTTTGCATTTTGAGAGCACTCACCTGTCCCCTCAACACATAACCCTTCAAATACTTATAAAAAGTTTTCATGAATACTAATTCATTTCAAGAATATTACCTATCAGTGCCCTAATGTTCTTTATATAAACAGCCTAGGCCCATTCCTCTAACTATTCCTTAAACGAATGTCTCTAGACTCCCTCACCATCTTCTGCTGGACAGACTATATTTTATTATGTTAATAAATCTTTAATGAAATGGGGCATTAAAACTAAACACTCTAAGGTCAATGCAGAACACAGTGGACTGTGTTCCACGATTGGAATGCCATGCTTATCTTAATGTAAAATAAGAACAGTTAGATTTTTATCTGCCAAGTCTCACAGTGGACTTTTTATGATGACTGTGATTAACTGAAACCTCCACACAACCAGCGCTTCACCTTCTGCAGTGCCTTCTGCATTCAGGAAACATTTACTAAATACCTACTATGTGCCAAGCTCTGAAGTATAATTACTTCAATAAAAATAAATATTTCATCTTATTTGTACCAGCAGCCTGAGAGAAATAATGACTTTTCAATAAATTGATGTACTTGTTACATTCTCCTACCTAAAGGATGTGTACCAGCAATAATGTAGATAGGGACCAATGCTTAGCTTTAGTTAGATGGTTCTATCTATTCCCCAGAAGCATCTAGAATAGTGCCTAATATATAGTCAGTATTTAAAGAACTGTTTTTGTTCCCTGCATGAAAGATAAAATAAGTAATAATAAAGTTCTGATAAAGGGACTGGGAGAAGAAAGCTGTAATATCAAATCAGTTCTTAAGTCAGACTCTCAGACTTGAGTCACATATACTTTGTATCTGCCATGTTTGCCTGCAAATTCACTTTCCGTGTTCCCCATTGATTGTGGACTGTCTGTGGCCAGGAACTAGTGCTTCTTTCCTAAAGCTGTCTCCATTTATACAGTTATCTTCTCAGGATAAACACACAAGTAGCACAAAACTAAGTGTGCAAAAAAATTTTCCCTTCAAGGGAAATCTCATCCCTTTCATATAAGAGAATCCTGGTTCTCATTTTCTCTAACAAGGTACAGACTGGTATGAATAACTAGTTCCTAGAAATGCTGGTGAGATTCCTACAGCAATTTCTTCTCCAACCTTGTTCTTGCCCCATTCCCTCTGAAGTCCAGAAATGAATTGGCCACTAATTTATATAACCCTCCAACAGGAATGCTTTTCTCCGCATTGGGGATAAACCGACATGCCCAAGGTCACATAAAAAGCCTGCCTCCTGAACCAGGTTCTAGATCCAGTAGCCAAACTTCAGGCCCCACTAACCCTGAAAGGAAGACCCTGCTCAAAATCAGAGGCTGTGGCTTAGGTATCTCCTGAGGGTGGCAGTTTCCTTCATGACATCCTAAGCTGAGTCAACCCTTGATTAGTCCAAAGAATGAAAGGGGCCTCAAATCCTACCTGACCAGAGGCAGTATAGCAAGATGGTAAAGACTCGCACTACTATGTGACCTTAAGTCCTTCTTGAAGATTCATTTTCATTATATTCAAAATGGGAATAGTATCTTAATTTGGATAGGTCCTTGTGATAGACTGAGATCGTACAAATAAAATACTTAGCATACTACCCAGCAATGCCAACTCTTAAAAAGTTAACCAGAATCATCACCATAAAACCTGGCTGGGCCTCCAAACGGCACTTGATTAAGCACTGACTTAGCCAAGAAACGAGGTTTCTCCTAAGTGACCCCAATCTATTTCCACAGGCGCCAGTCTCCACGCTTCTCACTCTTCCAAGCCCCTTTGGGGGCCGACCACCGCAACCCCCTCCCCTTTCTCGATCGACCCCCTGGGCCAAGCTGACCTGTACACGGGCC
>VBSM01000272.1:69672386-69750298 GCA_008086735.1 Cheirogaleus medius
CGCCTCACTGCGAGCGAGCCAATTCACAACGCATGCGCAGAGGCGTGGGGCGCGCGCCCGGCTGCGCGGCCGCCCAGTCCCTGCTTTCTCACTGGATGACCGGATGTAGAAAGTGCGAGCTGAGCCGGTGCACGCATGCGCCAGGCGGGACCAGCACTTCCCGTTTTCCTGAAAACGTGTTGTTCCAGTCTCTCGCCCGTGGGCGGAGCACAGTGTGCTGTGCTAGACCTTTCTGAAAGCTGGTTGAGTATAAGTCTGTCCAAGTTAAAGTGGTTTTTGTTCTAGTTTTGTGGCCATTGTAGTTCCACTAGTCGCATCGCGAAGAAACTTTTCCCTCTTTCCTTCTACAAATCCATTCATTATTAGGTGCGTACGCTTTGCCAAGCACTGTGCCAGGAGTGAGAATGAATCAGTTTGTGAGCACGGAGTTTCCAAGTGAACAGGAGACCGACAGCATTTTTGAGACAGGACAAATCTGCACCTGTGTTAAGGGCTGGAAAATTAGGCTAAGGACTCCAGACGTGTTTTTTGGAGGATAAGGCATTTTGAGCTTGACGTGCATACTCTTCTCTTCTCCATTAACCTACTCAGATCCGAATACAGTATGGGCAAGTGGGAATTTATAACCAAGGAGAGGGGGTTGGTCAGTGGTTGAAAATCACTAAGAGGAAACATCAGGGGCAAGGGGGATTCTGGCCAAACTGAGCCAACAGAATTCTAGCAGGAGATAGGCCCGAGTGATCAGAAGTCACCTAGGCAGGGGTCCCCAACCTATGGTGAGTTGTATAATTATTTCATTTTATATATTACAATATATTACAATGTACTAATAATAGAAATAAAGTGCACAATAAATGTAATGTGCTTGAATTATCCCCAAACCATCCCTCCCTCCCGGGGTTGTGGAAAAATTGTCTTCATGAAAATGGTCCCTGGTACCAAAAAAGGCTGAATGAAGACCCCTGAGGATGGTGGAGGATGAGGAACCTGATCAGATATGGAGGGTGGGGGGGTTCTTACTAAACTGACTTAGTGGAATTTTTTGCTAAAACTGGATTTTGCAAGGAAGTGCACAGATGAGCTAGGAAAAGGTTCAGTAGCCCGAGTAAAGTTTGGCCAAGCAGTGAATCTTTGTCACTTCTAAGGTGGAGACTAAGCAGGTAGGTAAAGCATTTTCATCCTACCTGGTCCCCAGTGGTTCACTGAAATGAAGGACCTGGAGTAAAGTAAATTCAAGTCTTCTAGGAAGAGAAGTCATGTTTTTTTAGTACTTAAATAGTGTGATCTTTTTCAGTTACAAGTCTCTGAAAATTCTGTTTGAGAGTGAAATATGTGAGTTTAGAATGCTATTTGCCTCTGATTTGTATTTTCCAACATTTGTATTGCCCTTTGAGTAATTGTTTGCAGGGATTGGGGAGCAGAGGACTACAGAAGTTATGAAGAAGAATTCCTCATTTTTCTCCAGAGAGTGTGGTTCATTGCTTGTTTAAAACTGAGTAATATAGTTTGGAGAAATGCACTGCTGTCTGATGATAATCTGATGCCTTTGAGATGGTTTAGGATTGGGTAAAACCACACTGTATGGGCAGAGGTAAAATATTCCCTGAAGGAAGTGAATATGCCAATGTTAATGTTCCTAAAAAGAGGTCAAACCCTGAGGCCAGAGATAAGGAGCCTTGGGCTGGAATGGGATGCCTGTCACCTCTCTAGACCCCCAATGAGGGTGAACCCAAGAGTCCTTCCACTTAGGAGACATAAACTGGTCCCTGTTACATTGTGGCCAGTTGCAAGCCAGGAAGAGAGGCACCCATAGGCTGTCCTGTGGAGGGCCTAGAGCTCATGGACTCTGAAAGCAACTTGAGGTTCTTTATGTTGTAATTCCCTCATGCTTCACCCCCAGGCAATCAGAAGTCTTATTTAACATTAAAACTTGTTACCAGCTACCACAGGTTGTGGTGATTCCTCAAGTCAAAGCTGACACACATCTCTGTACTTAATCTGCCAATAAATGTAGGTGATAACTGGCCACAGAGCCATAACCCGAATTGAACCACTTACCTCCCTTACCAAAAACATAATTTCTTCTGCTGTGTGTGTAGACACTGATTTTAGTTACTGCTGCCTTTTATTAGTGAAGCCAAAAAGGCTAAGTTATCATATGATTATCACTAAGCATTTATAGTCATACTTATTGGGAATAAGCATCAAACATGTCATTAAGAAGATTGTTCTAGGTAGTCTATAATCACACCTTTAAAGTGCTGCTAGTCAGAAAACATCTTACTCTCTTTTTTTGTATGGAGCTTAGAAAGTTACTAAACCAGAGTAAGTTGAAATTCATGCTCACCTGAACGTCTGTCCTACATCCAGGCATTTTGGTTTTAAATGAACACTGAGAAAAGTCTTGAATCAGAAAATACCACTTAATGGTAGTACAGAATATGAAAGTTGGAAATATGTGACCGAAGGAGCAGCAGTGGAAGGAAATACCTTTGACACAGCCTGTAGCAAGGGGAGATAAGAGGCTCTGCAGTTTGAAGTTTACTTTCCATGATTCATCTGAAGAAGGCTTAAGTTATACTGTGGTTTTAAGAGAGGCAGTCAACCCACTTACCACCTGCTTTTTCTCCCCAAAGGTCTGTGTGGCTAAAACTCAAATGGAAAAGGGAGAGAACTCTAAGATTGAAAATGGGAGATGCGCAGACTGAGTGGGAAACAGGACAGAGACTATGAGTCCTGTAAGCAAGTTAGATAAAATCTGTTTCATCATGTTCTCCTTTAGCGGTTAGTATAAAAATAATTCTCAAATTATTTTAAAAATTTCAGTATCTCAGCTACCCTCGGGGGAACCAAAGAAAGTATATGCATATCTCCTTGGGTGAAAATCTCAAAGAAGTTATGTCCCTCCCTCAGAATCCTCCCTGTTGTGGCAGCAGTCAGCTAAATAAGAGAATTACAAACAGAAGGGAAATCGTGAGGACCAAACAGGGGTCAGCTGGTCAGCTCAGCCTCGCCTCCACTGGCCAAACATAAAGATCTGCTTGTGTGAACAAAGCAAGCTGCCACCCCATGCAGAGATAATGGAGAAGGAGAAAGGAATGATATTCTTACTGTGCATCTCTGAGTGAGGGATTGTTAGCACCAGCTTAGCAAAATACTTCAACCTGTTATACCTGCTGCACGGCATTAAGACCCTAAAATGTTTTTGCCTTACCCTGGGGCTCTACGTCCAAGCTTTCTTTAGACTAATTGCTCCCAAAGGCAGTTCTCCTAGATTGTGTATCCTTAGAGGCTGATACCTCCTAGGTATTCAATACATATTTATTGAATAAAAGAATGAAAACTAAGTTTCCTGCCACTTTATAGAGCAGAAAAAGGAAGCAGCTATCTGGTGAGTTCCTAGCTCCCTAGCAGTGTAGGATTTTATCTAATTTGAAATCACTTTTCTTCATTTATATTCCCTGGAGACAGTGCTAAGTCACCTCTGTGCTGAGTTACCTGTCAGACTTTAGGTTGAAAGAGGAATGCTGTTATGGGCTGAATTGTACCCTGTGCCCTGAAGTTCATATGTTGAATTCCCAACCCCCAGTACATCAGACTGTGACTTATTTAGAGATAAGTCCTCTCAAGAGATGAATAAGTTAAGATGAGGCTGTTAGGGTGGGTTGTTACTCACTATGACTGGTGTCCTTATAAGAAGATAAGACAGGACACACAGAAATACCAGGAATGAGTGTACACAGAGGAGAGACCATGTGAGGGCACAAGAAGGCAGCCATCTGCAAGCCAAGCAGAGAGCCCTCAAGAGACATTTTGGTCTTGGACTTCCAGCCTCCACAACTATGAGAAAATACATTTCTGATGTTTAAGCCACCCAGTCTTGTATTTTGTTGTGCTTGTAGACTAATACAAATGGCACAAGATGTGCAAAGAGATATTACAACTTTTCATTTGATCAAGAGTGGCTTTGTGTAGCTCTTTTAAGAAGCCTAATTGCCAGACTCTAGGAATCATGCACGTCAGAGATAAAATCAAATTCCGGGTGTTTGGAGGCACTCACATCTCTAATCTAATATTTATGCCAATGATCCTGTGTTTAGTCCCTCAGTATAAATGCATAGTTAAACAGAGCATTGTCAAAAAGCTTTTGCAGTAAAGACACACTCATAATAAAAGATGCAAAGTAAAATCACACAGAGATGCCATTTCTCACATATGTTTGATGAAAAAAGTTTCATAACACTTTGTGGAAAAGGGTGTGGCAAAATAGACATTTATACTTTGCTGTGGGGGCTTAAATTGATACAAACTATTTAAAGGGTGGTGTAGCAGTATCCACCAACATCTAAATGCCTTATGACCCAATAATTCCATTTCTAGTGTACCAGGGAAACCCTTACACATGAAAACATTCCCATTGTTTTATTTTCAAATGAAAGACTGTAGAGCAATTACAAGAAACACATCCATACAGTTAGATCTCAAAAACATTTTATCAACTACCAAAAACAAGTTTTAGAAAGTGACTGTTCAGAAAAGAATTGACATAGCAGCCTAGGACTGCTATCTATAGAAAGACCTGCTTGCAAGTTTGGCCCTTGGCTGGTATCTGGGAAACTGGATTTCAGGAGTGTTCTCATCATTCTTTGATTAGAATTGTGCACTGTGTCTAAACTGTATGTACAAACAATGTGGTTTATGCTGACCAATGTGTTTTATGCTTTCTGGGAGTCTGGAATTTTGGTACATGCTAGGCAGTTGGTACCTGTGTGACCAGCTCCCCCGCAAAAAAAAAACAAAAAAAAAAAACCTGAGTACTAAAGCTCCTATGAGCTTTCCTGGTAGCCAATATTAGACACGTTGTCATAGTTTGTTGCTGGAAGAATTAAGTGCATCTTGTGTGACTCCACTGGAAGAGAAGTTTTCGAAGCTTGCTCCGCACTTCTCCCCACACAACTTTTCCCTTTGCTTGTTTTGCTTTACAATTGATCCTTTTGTAATTAATCACAGTTATGAATATGGCTCTGTGCCCAATCTTATGATTGCTCCTAGTGAATAACCAAATCGGAGTGGTTTTAGGGACCACTGGCACAGTTCATTATAACATTTATGTAAAGAAAAAAGTACACAGACAAAACTATGAGTAATTTCATATACACATGTTTCTCAAAATCTGGAGGGATATACACAAAGCTCATTACAGTGGTTAACTCTGGAGAGAAGAGGGGCCCAGATTTGGTAGTAATGGTCAAAGGAGACTTTAGCTCTATCTGGAACATTCTAATGTATTGTTTTGTTTGTTTGTTTTTAAGAAAAATATGCTCATGTATTACTTAGGTGGAAAAACTATTTTAAGTTAATGTAAGAATAATTTCAGCCTGCATTTAGAGTCACAAAATTTTAGAGATGGTAGGGAATTTAGAGTTCACATAGTCTTGCCAGTTCCTTTGCTGAGATAGAGCCTTAGGTTCTTAGGCCCAGAGAGGCAACTGTCTTGCCCTAAGTCACATAAATTGTAGCTGAAACCACAACTCCCTGTCCAGAATGCTTCCCTACTTTGCTATTGCCTAATTAGTATGGGGCCAGAAAAACAGGTTTTTTTTGTTGTTATTACAAAGGTCCAAAAGTCTTAGTTGTTATATCTTTGTTTCATAGCAGCTTATAGCAAAGTTCAGCGAATTATAAAGGTCATACTTCCACGTGTACCAAAACTCCACTGGAAGAAAAATACAGATAAGAATTGAACTATAGTTCTATGGGAAATAATTTGTGAGAGATAGCAGCATTAGATCATACCACTCTGCTTTGTTTTAATTTTTCCTTCTTTTTCGTTAAAATAAAGGGCTAATATATTCAGCAATGAAATTTTTCAGAAATATGATCAATGCTTTATAAGGAAGACTTATAACTTATTTTCACTTTGTGAAACAATTCACAAATCAGGACTTGAAAAATTAACTTCAAACTTTCATATATTGCTATTGGGATTATAAAATGACACAATCACTTTAGAAAACTGTTTGGTAGTTTCTTATAAAGTTAAATATACCCTTACTCTATGACCCAATAATTTCACTAGATATTTCTAGAGAAAAGAAATCACAAGTCCACAAAAAAACTTGTACAAGAATGTTCATAGTAATTTTATTCAAAATAGTCAAAACCTGTAAACAAAGGCCCATCAACTGGCACATGCATAAACAAATTGTGGTATGTCCAAACAATTGAATACTTCTCAGCAATAAAAACAAACTAACCACTGATACACACAACAATATATATGAATCTCAAAAACATCCTGAGCGAAATAAACCAGACTCAAAAGAGGACTTACTGTATGATTCCATTCATGTGATATTCTGGAACAGGCAGAACTAATATCTGGTGATAGAGAACAGATCAGTGGTTGCCTAGGGCTGGGAATAGGGGAATTGTTTAACTGGGAAGCCCCACAAAGGCATGTTATGGGGTGATGGAAATGTTCTTAATCTTGTTTGGGGCAGTGTTTCACAGGTGTAAATATTTGTTAAAACTTATCTAATTGCTAATTGGTATTAACTGATCAACACTTAAGAACACATATAGTAATAACATTCATTGAGCGTCGGGCAGATGGGAGGGGGGAAGGGGGATGGGTATATGCATACCTAATGGGTGCAGTGCACACCCTCTGGGGGATGGACATGCTTGAAGCTCTGACTCAGGTGAGGCAAAGGCAATATATGTAACCTAAATATTTGTACCCCCTATATGCTGAAATAAAAAAATTTTAAAAATCTTATCGTACACCTTAAATGAATGTATTTTATTATATATGAATTATACATCAATAAAGTTAATTTTAAAGAAAAAAAGGCAAGTCCCTATCAAAGCAAACAAACAAAATGAAAACTAACTCTAACAGCCAAAACTAAGGAAAACCAGTATTAGAAGAATAAAAGAAAAAACACTCCTTAGTGATCCACTTGTGATACTGAAGGTTTCTGTGGTGCATTAAATTTGTGTCTTTATGTATACAGTATTGTGTAACTTCGAAGTAACATTGATTACACATACCGTTTTAGCGTATGCACTTAGCAAACTGGCAGGCATGGATGTGAACACGCTGAGTTTTCAAATGTAATAAGATCCTACCTTGATCTCTGTTCATTCAGCTTGCCCTCTGATTTGGTAATGATACCCAAATGGACATTTTCAAAGAAATTTAATGCCAACTTCACATATTGTTGGAATAACTGTGTTTTTGCAAATAAAATTTTAATTGTTAAGAGATACATGTGTGATCATGTTTCCCTAGTCATGTTGGGTGGTAGGAAGCTTATGGTCTCATACATGGCCCACTTCTAGCAAAAATACAGGACTGTTTTTCTTGGGTCATATTATCATCCCTGGCTTCTTACTTTTTGCTCCTATTATTATTTTCCCTTCCTCCTTTACTTAATCAGTTCTTCAGAAACTTTTATCTTTTTTTCAAGTATATATAAGTAACATATATAAATAATATAGATGATGTATATGTAACATTACTTTGAACCTCTCTGAATTTTGGTGGGAAGTTTTTTGTGCTAAATAATAATTGCTAATAAAACTTCTCTTCTCCAAGATTTGGTGTTTTCTTTTTAAGAAAAGGTAAGTGGACACAAACAGACAGAAAACATATCTGAAAGGAAAAATAACTTGGTCATGGAACCCCACCCAACCACTGTATGATATAATGAGGGGTTATAGATGTTATGTGTCATACATAATTCATTTGGCCTCACTTGGTATATGTATGCCACTGTTCTGCATTTTAAAAGTTTCCATGTAGTCCCTAACATATTTCTTAATACAAAATAAAAATTATTCTGCCTGTGTAAGGACATATAAACTCAGAAAATGCTAAATGCTCTGTAAGTCTTTTGGACATTTCCAATCAAATCCAGAGTGAATGCTCATTATTCTAAAAAGAGAAGAAAACAATAAACGGGGAAATATTTTCACTGGGTGTAATAAAGGGCTAAAATCTATAATACATAAGGAACTCACACAAATTTATGAGGAAAAGATAGCAGAAGCTCAATTGAAAAATGGACAAAGGATATAAATAACAAAAATACTAAGATAAACAAGAATATACAAAAAATTTTATAATATTCCAAATGTTATTGACATTATACATTATTGCAATGTTTTCAAAACAATATGCTAATATATACCAGGAACCTAAACAAATGTTCATATCCTTTGACACATTTATCCAAGTCCTGAGAATTTATCTTAAGGAAATAATTTAAAAGAAAAGAAACAATATATTTACCAGTTTATTCTTCATAGTGTCATGACAATGTTAAATGTTGAAATGATATAAATTTACAATAGGGAAACAATGTAGTAAATTATATCATATTATGCAATCATTATTATGAAGACTATATAACTAATAGTGAAAATCGGAATAAAATTTCATTTACTGTAATTACAGTTATGTAAAATTCTTATGTATTCAGACAGAGTATAGGGAATATGGAGAAGTAGACAAGAGTGACAGATTAGGGATTATGGATTTTGCTTTTGTAAAAAATATGCTTTGTGAATATTATTTTTACCCAGCTTTATTGAGGTATGATTGGCAAATGAAAATTATATATATTTAAGGTATACCATGTGATATTTTGATACACATATACATTGTGAAATGATTACCACAATCAAGCTAACATACCCATCACCTCACAGAGTTACCTTTTTGTATGTATGTGGTAAGAATACTTGCATACTTTCAGCAAATTTCAAGTATACAATACATTAGTTACTGTAGTCACTAGCCTATATATTATGTTTCCAGAACTTACTCATCTTATAACTGAAAGTTTGTGCCTTTTGAAAAACATCTCCCCTTTTCTCCTACATCTCAGCCCCTGGGAAGATCATTCTACTCTCTGTTACTATGTGTATGACCTTTTTTGGATTCCACATATAAGTGAGATCATGCAGTATATTTCTTTCTGTGTCTGGCTTATTTAACTTAGCACAAGGTACTTCAGGTTCATTCATGTTGTTGCAAATGGCAGTACTTCCTTCTTTTTTTAAGGCTGAATAATGTTCCATTACATATATATGTGTGTGTATATATGTATATATGTACATATGTGTATATATATATACACACACACTGAATGTATACACACACACACACATCACAATTTATCCAGTCATCCATCAACGGACATTTGTGTTGTTTCCATATCTTGGCTATCGTGAATAATGCCACAACAAATATGGGAGTAGAGATATCTCTATCAGGTGCTCATTTCCTTTTCTTTGGGTATATACCCCACAGAGAGACTGCTGGGTCATATGGAAGTTCTACTTGTAATTTTTTGAGGAATAGTCATACTGTTTTCCATAATGGCTGCACCAATTTACATTCCTACCAACAGTATACAAGAGTTCCCTTTTATCCATATCCTCACCAAAACTTCTTGTCTTTTGACTTTCTGATAATAGTCATTCTAACAGGTGTGAGGTGATATCTCATTGTGGTTTTGATTTGCATTTCTCTGATGATTAGCAACGTTGAGCTTATTTTCATTTATCTGTTGGCCATTTATGTATATATATATATTTTTTTCTTTGGAAAAATGTCTATTTATGTCCTTTGCTTATTTTTTAATTAGGTTATTTGTTTTTTTGCTATTCAGTTACATGTGAATATCTTGTAAAATTGAAATTGTTATAGCAGTTTCCTGTCTTGGTACCTGGCTCCCCACCATGCCCCTGGTGAACTTAATCCTGGTGCCTCCTTCTGGGATCTCATCTGAGTAGCCGTAGGAAATGAAGGGTCCAGGGTCACATTAAGGGGGTTCCACAGAGCCAGAATGCTTCAGTGGTTGACAAATGGGTATAATCCAGTTGTCACTATTGGCCAAGTTTCCTAAACATTTACTAAGGATGCCAAGCTGTTCTGATTGAGGCAATGATATGCTGATAGCAGTGAGCTTGAGATTGGTCTCCCTATGTTGGTGACAGGGGAAAAAACAAAAGAGGGACATTAAACTTTAAAATGGGAAACATAAGAGAAAAAGCAATTCAGACTCTGACAATTGAACAGTGAACTCTGAATTGTCAATTAAGACCCAGGAAAAGAAATTCAAAAGTCAGGTTTGTTTCTTCCCCAAAGAAACTGCATGTGCTACCACAGTCAGAAAATGGCTATATGGCACTGTTGTTGCACACAAAAAATCAGAAAACACAGAAAGTCAGAGCTGGCCATATACAATATCATGAAAACCAATTAGTTCCACAGTGCCCTGAGTCTCCCTTTCCTGTAATTTTCTTTATTTCTTTTTTAAGTAAGCTGCCCTTCCATTCCTCTATTCCCTTCTGCTCCTCAACTTTTAAGGTACCAAACAATTTCTTGCTCTCCCTCCGACCCCATTCAAACCCTGCTCAGACAAGGGAAATGACGGATGAGCCTTAAAGTGGTTCTTTGTTCAGGGTGTACTTGTATTTTGTCAGGGGTTGTAGTAGAGCCTCCTTAACATTTTGCTGCCAGCATCCCTTCCTTGGTGTAATTGTCCATTCTCCACTCCATCATGTCCTGTCAGCCAAGTCATCCCCCTTGCCTCCACTTCACCATGAATATGTGACCCAAGCTGGACCAATATTCCCTGAATACAATGCCTGTGGGCACACGACCCAAGCAAGATGTGCCAGTTCTGCACCTGTTCACCCTCAGGTCCTTTCCTCTCCCTGCCCCTGTTAGGTTATGCTCTGTATCACCCGGGGGTGGGGGGTACGACTGAGACCCATGGGCTCCTGGCTCAGTTGGCTTCAGGCCCTGCAGCCAAGGGGAGACACTGAGGGGAGGCTGCAGGGCAGGAGGAAGGGGGAGGCCAGGGTTCTTTTCCACTCCTTTTTTCTGGGTAGGGCAGGCTGCCTCTCCTCGGCTCCAGCCCCCACCTCTGTCCCATCCTGGTTTCAGACCCGGCCCCTGGCTCTGGAAATTCTTATTACTGTATCTCTCTGCCTAAAAGAGGTTTCAACTTTCTCCTTTTGCTAATCTCTGGGTTTCTGCAACATCCCCCATTTCGTCTGTGAGATTTTTAAACATCATAGAACCAATTGCCTGCCTTAAATTCCTTCTATTTTAAATATTTAATATGACTGCTGTTTTCCTGCAGGAACAATAACTAGAATTAGAGTCAATCCATGAGATTTGACTTGTGGACGCTAAGAGAAAAGAGATCTCTTCCTGTTAGATCATAAGGCCGCAAGATTGGAGATGATGCCAATAGCCAATTTCCAGCCACCTAAACCCAGTTTGAGCATGACATCAAACACAGAAGCATGCAGAGCCAGGAAATAGAGAGAGAAAAAGAATCCTGACACATTCTTAGAACTCCTTGCTCTAACTAGACCTAGAGTTAGCATTATCATATATTTTATGCTCCAAACCAGGACACTTGAAAGTAAAAGGGGCTGCTGGTGAAACTTAAGTCAGGGGAGCAGGAGCAAATTGGGACTGGCCCAAACAAACTAGAACATACAGTCACCCTACCTAATGGTCCTTGGACTTTACATTAATTGAGCCATTGATTTTGTTTTCTTTTTTTGAGACAGAGTCTTGCTCTGTTGCCTGGGCTAGAGTGCTGTGGCGTCAGCCTAGCTCACAGCAACCTCAAACTCCTGGGCTCAAACAATCCTCCTGCCTCAGCCTCCTGAGTAGCTGGGACTACAGGCATGCGCCACCATGCCCGGTTAATTTATTTCTATATATTTTTAGTTGGCCAGCTAATTTCTTTCTATTTTTTTTTAGTAGAGACGGGGTCTCGCTCTTGCTCAGGCTGGTCTTGAACTCTTGACCTTGAGCGATCCTCCTGCCTTGGCCTCCCAGAGTGCTAGAATTACAGGCGTGAGCCACTGCACCCAGCCAAGCCATTGATTTCTATGCTGACCAGTGCAGAACAGAAAGGTATAAATCAAAGAAATTATTTCCTAGTGGTAGGATTTCAGAGTAGGTAGGGGAATATCCACATCTACCTAAATTATTCTCCACAATTGCATGTGGAACTTGCACAGTTATGAAACAACTGTTTCAAGAACATTATATGAAATTTTAGTTGCTATACCTCAAGAGTGCTGAGAAAAAGTGCAAAGAAAACAACTGTAATCACCAAGAGAAGTACATACCCATACCACAAACACATGCCATCAGGCTAAACATAGTTCTTTGGTGATTTTTTTTTTCTTTTTAAGGACACATTAAGGAAGGAATATTTTTTTCACATTTAAAGTGGCCCTTACTTAAGGTTTATTTTTATCTGAATACAAATTTTGAGTCAACGACATCTTGTAATATTCCCTGTGTACAGCCTCTATATAGATTCAACACTACACCACCACTAAGAACTGCTTTTCTTCTGGACTTTCTTCCCTTTATTTTTTCTGTTCTTCTGTAAGGTCTCACTTACACTACAGATTACATAGGCTCTTGTTGGCTTGCCTCTGAACCCAACAGTCATTTATAACTCTATCTATAAAAACATGTCCTTTAGGGAGTGGTGAGAAGGGTATGCCAAGCCCACATGACATTTGTCTCTTAGTTGAGTGCAGTCACAGCAACTGCCTAGTTTATGGCAGAACAGAAAACAGCAATTCAAAGACTGTATCTCTTAAGTCCAGTGGGAATGCTCCCCACCCCAACTAACATGACTCACTGCCCATTTCTTACAGAGCCAATTCCTCTGATAACAAAACATGCTTAAAAAAACCAGAAAAATATCCCTTTCCAGAGGTTAAACTGATGCCAAATTCTTCACTGGAAATAAAAGCACAAGCACATACAACTTTAAAATATTCACATTCTGGGAGGCCGAGGCGGGTGGAGCATTTGAGCTCAGGAGTTCAAGACCAGCCTGAGCAAGAGCAAGACCCCATCTCTACTACAAATAGAAAAGAAATTACCTGGCCAACTAAAAATATATAGAAAAAATTAGCCAGGCATGGTGGTGCATGCCTGTAGTCCCAGCTATTCGGGAGGCCGAGGCAGAAGGATTGCTTGAGCCCAGGAGTTTGAGGTTGCTGTGAGCTAGGCTAAGGCCACAGCACTCTAGCCCGGGCAACAGAGTGAGACTCTGTCTAAAAAAAAAAAAAAATATTAAGAGATCAGAAGTATGATACATGCAAGCAAATCCCTATACACTGTTCATCAGGAGTCATTTTGTTCTGGAAGGTAAATTCTTCTCTTTATGTCTTCTTTAGTAAATTGTGAAAGAATTTCCTGTGGGTTCTTCATTTTTGTCAAAGTGTGTCACAGACTTAATGATATAAGAATCAATGGTAATCTTGAATGCTCTATGGAATTCTCTACCTCATTTGAGTAAGAATCCATTGAATACTACAAAACCTACAAAGTCCATTATCCCTAATGATAATAAACAACAGTGTTTTATCTAATTCTTAACCCTGAGCAAAATATATTGATGAATACTTTCTGGGAGGATTGGGAAATGAAGGAGGGAAACAGATATGACTCAACACAAATTGAATAAAAACTCCACAAAAGTTACCAGTTTCATGGCTTAGATGCTTGCATTTGCTTTGTCACTTTGGGAAGTGTCACATCCTCAGTGCTTAAAGATGGCTCCAGCAGCCTAAAGTGTTCATATAGGGTTGGAAGTGACCGGAGCATGTTATACATCCTTACACCCAGCCTCGGCGAGGTCATTGAAGACAGTGGCTTCACTCTCCCTGTTGACGAGGACAGTGACTTCAACACTTCAGAAGCTTTACTTTGGAAGATTTTTGTTCTAAGAGTGTAGAGAATAAAAATTTGCAATCCCTGAAGATAGAATAAAAGTTTAACATTAGGTAAGTGCTCAGATACAGTATCAAGGGAAAGATTTTATTTCACCCTGACACTCATCCTTCCTATTGCACACAGCACCTCCCCAGTTTGTGTTTGCCAGTCTGCAGGGGCCATACACTTTTTAATCTAAGACAGTGAGGCAAAGTGTTTCCAATATACAAAGCCCTACATATGACAGTATAGTAGTAGATTTAGAAGACCTGAATTCAGGTCCCAGCTTGCCACTAGCAAGCTGGCTGTATAATTTTGCTCATGTCCTAATCTCTATAATCTTTAATTTCCTGAAAGAGGCATATTAACCATGGAATACATAATTCTTCTTCCAGTTCTAACATTCTGTGATTCCACATTTCTTGGAGTTCTTGTAACACAACTGGAAATTTGGTGCACTTAAGGGCAAAAAAATAAAAAATTTATAGCCCTCTATTCACTGTTTTTATGTACTTTACCTATGAATATGAGATGTGCATGAGAAATTGAGCCATGAAAGACTGAATAATATTTTCTTCATGCTTTAAATTAAAACTGCCATTTATTGAAGTCATATTGGTATCAGACACTTGCTTTTCATTTAATTCTCATTTCATCCTTCTCATTTAATCCTTACATCAACCCTATACAATAAGCTTTACTAATTCCTATGTTAACAGAATAAGGAAACTAAAGTTCTGATAAATTAACTAACTTGCTCAAGATTACTCAACCAATAATCAGTAGAGTTTAGGATTGAACCCTTAAATCTTTGGTTCTAAAACTTCTCCTTTATCCAATATATGATGCTGCCTATTGCTTGTAACTGTAGTAGAAAGATACTGTAAAGCATGTCACAGCTTCCAAAATACCTCTATTAATTCTTCATTAATATCTTTTGTGAAAATAACAGATTAAATATCACCTATAGCTAAGTTGATAATATTGTACCAATGTCAATTTCTTAATTTTGACAATGTACTATGGGTTATATAAGATATTATCATTGGGGAAAGCTAGACAAAGAATATGTGGGAACTGTATTATTTTTCCAAATTTTTTAATTAAACTATTTCAAAATAAAAACTTGTTAAAAAATTCATCATGTTTCCTAGATTGGCATCTACAGAATCATATCCTGTGAATACTGTTATAGGAGACTTCTGGTGCTATGGTAAGATAGCCCAAAGACCCTGATAATTTGACTAATAAAATCAATACATATTGGCAAGAGGTAGACTAGTCTCTGGCCAAAAGTAGAAAGAGTAACTTGATTGTTATCCAGCAGGTAGTATCAAACTCATCATAAGAAAGGGCCTGTGACACATGGAATGTGCTTGAGAATACAGGTTCCAGGACAGAAGTGGTCACTAGCCATCCTGATTTTTCAAAGAAGAGAAATTTATCAGGGCACATGAGAAATCTGGCATCATAAAAGCATCAATTTTTGTGGGGTATACTATTTTATGTGGGTTTTCCAGAATTTAAATTCTAAGGCAAAAACAAGATTGGATCAAATTTCTGGTTGTATAATAATTAGGAAAAGATTCTAGACCATGGAGAATTCACAATGATACCATCCTGTGGGATCCTGTCTGTGTGGACTCCCAATATTTCTGTGCTCCCTAAAATCCCAAAGATGTTATTTGAAAAAAAATATGTGGATCAAACTAGTTACCACTAACATAAAGATCAAATTTTGCCTTTTAAGTAATATCTGTAGCAGTCAGTAAATGTTTATTAGAATTATAGTATTCCAAATCTAGAAGGAGCCTTATATGTAGCTAACATAGTTATTCCTACACTTTAGTGTATATAAAAATCACCTGGAGTCTTTGTTCAAAGTGGGGATTCCCAGCTCTTACTATGTATTATCAGATTCTGATTGAGTAGGTAAGGAGTCCCAGGAATCAGCATTTTCACATACTACGTTAAGTTCTTTGATATAGGCCAGGCATCCTCAAACTACAGCCCGCGGGCCACATGCTGCCCACCTAGGACATGTATCCGGCCCGCTGGGTGTTTTTGCCGCCACTGCCTGTCCTGCTTAGCAGCCGACTCTTCCTGGGCCCACAGTGCGCACTCTCCAACGGTCTGAGGGACAGTGAACTGGCCCCCTGTTTAAAAAGTTTGAGGACCCCTGATATAGGGAATATTCAGATCCATTTTGAGAAACACTGTGTTGATTTTAACATACATAGCCCCCCATACACACACACACACACACACACACACACACACACTTTATATTTACATGCCTCACCCAGAGAGGCTGTGTGACTTTCCTAAAAATCACAGGAATCATTAATGGTGAAGCTAGAAGATAGCCTAAGTTTCCTTGTAGTCCAACGCTCTTGCTGCATTGCCACCCTCAATTTTACCATGTGGTACCAACATTTTGCAATGAACCTAAGGAGAATTATTACGTCATTCACTTAAATCTACATTGTGGTTCACCTCCCAGCTGGGCTTTCAGGGAAGGAGCTCACATACGCAAATGCAACCTTGAGAACACGTGTTAATCATTTGGTAACATCCTACACCTCTCAAAAGCTCTTCCCCAGACCAGGCCAATAAAAGGAAATAACCTGAGAATTCCCAGAGAGAGAGTCAGTCAGTCAATCAGTTGGTGAGGCAGTCTGTCTCACTCCCGTGTAGAGATAGATCCGGGTCATTTTACAATAAAAAGCTGCTTGTGTGAAACTGCTTCCTGCTTGTGGGCACTCCATTGCACCGCCTTGCTTGTGATTGTTTTTTCCTAGCAAGCAGCCAAAGAATTAGGATAACGGTCTGCCAAGAAGCTGGACTTGACACTTTGGTGTCTGGTCATTCTTCAGCCAAGAGCACACCAAGAACTGAGAGCAGACCGCCACCCGAAAAGACTACGTTAAATATTTCTTATAGAGCTGGTCTAGTGATAACAAATTATCTCAGTGTTTGCTTGTCTGAGAAAGATTTTATTTTCCTACATTTTTGAAACTTAGTCTTCCAGGATATAAAATTCTTGGCTAGCAGTTTTTTCTTTCGGCACTTTGAAAATGCCATCCCATTCTCTTCTGGCCTGCAAGGTCTCTGCCTAGAGGTCTACTGTTAGTCTCATGGGGTTTCTTTTATAGGTGACTAGACGCCTTCCTCTTGCTGATTTTAAAATTCTCTCTTTGACTTTGACTTTAGTCATTCTGATTATATTATGGTATGGTGAAGTCCTTTTGCAATATATTGGCCCAGGGATACTTGAGCCTCCTGTATTTGAATGTCTAACTCTCTTGCTAATCCTGGGAAGTTTTCATTAATTATTTCCTTAAGTAGGTTTTCTAAACTCTTTGATCTCTCTTCCCCATCAGGAATATTGATCATTCATAAGGTTAGTCACTTTATGTGGTCCCAGACATCTTGAAGGCCTAGCTAATTCTATTTTATTCTTTTTTCCTTATTTTTGTCTGACTGGGTCATTTCAAAAGACCTGTCTTCAAGTTCTGAAGTTCTTTCTTCTACTTGTCCTAGTTTATTCTTAAAGATTTGGAATGTGTTTTGTATTTCCCTCAAAGAATTTTTCAGCTCCAGAATCTCTGTTTGTTTTTTTTTAATGATATCTATCTCTTTGGTAAATTTCTCATTCATATCCAGAATTAATTTTTAATTTCTTTGTATTGGTTTTCAGATTTCTCTTCCATTTCATTGAGCTTCTTTAGAATCAATATTTGGAATTCTTTATGTGGCATTATGAGGAATTATTTTTTATAGTAATCCATTGCTGGAAAATTGTTATAGTCCTTTAGTGTTGTCATATTTCCTTGCATTTTTATGTTTCCTGTGTCCTTCTGTTGATATCTACACATCTGATATAGCAGTCACCTGTTCCAATTTTTTGGACTTCCTTTCAAAGGGGAGAATTTTTTCCTGGAGGTGTATATATGTTGTTGGTTGAGTAGGACACTTTGCCTTTGATTTTAGGTGGTGTGATCTTTGCATGATTTCTTAGGCAACACACAGGAGTAGTGGTATCTGTGATTTCCTTAGTGGTTTAGGGAATAGTTATTAGTTGAGACTGTGGTGAAATTTTGCTGGGGACTTCAACACTCACCAAGCTAGTCTTTGGGCCCCAGTGGTGGAACTGAGTTGGACTGAGTATGTCTAATTTTAGGCCCCAGAGCAGCTTACACTGGCAGCAGTGTTAGTGCATCCCTGGGGGCCAATTCTTAGTTCTTTAGGTGTCCTGCTCAAAAGCTAGTTGTTGGAGCAGAAGGCTGGGTGTGAGGGCAGGTTCTCAGGCCCCTGAGCAGCTAGTGTGACCTGGGAGGCAGCAGTAGCAGTGGTGGGGTCACCACTAGGACCTAAGTGGTGCATGCTGGTGGTACTGCGAGGTGCAGTGGATTGGGCAGACTAGTCCCCAGTCCCGCAGCTGTCTGTAACAGGGCAGTAGGTACTGTCCTAAGTATGCTTAGGAGAGCTTGGTCCCCTATGCTTTCCCAGCCAGGTGGTAGCTGCAGTCACGTCACCTTGAACTCAGCAAGAGGGCAGGCCATGGCTCTGTTAAACTCTCAAAATGGTGTGGGCTTGCATCAAAGAGGGCAGGGCCCCTTTTAGGCAAGGAGCATGAACAAGCAACTGTGGGAAGTGCTGTCCACTCATATCTCAGTCTCACAGGGTGGTGGGAATTGTCCTAGATGTGTGTAGGAAAGCTTGGGCTCTCCTATCCCTCCTCAGCTGGGTGACAACTGCAGATGAATCGGCCCAGCTTCAAACTCACAAAATGGCCCCCTGGGCCTAGGACCAGAGAGGGCAGGGCCCTTCTCAGGCCGGCTGTGCTGGCACAAAGCTGCGGAGAGTGCAGTGCTTTGAGACTCAGTCCCACAGCAGCCAGCTGTAGGATGATGGGCACTGTCCTAGATGCATGCTGCAAATCCCTCGCCAGGTAAGGGACACAGTCATTTCAAGCCCAACTCAGCCTGAGGGTAGGGCACTGCCCTGTGTCAAACTCTCAAAATGGCACCTTAGAACTGTGACCAGGAAGGCTGGGGACCCACCCAGGCAGGCAGCATGGGTGAGAAACCGTGGAAAATGCTGTCCACTCATGTCTCAGTCTCAACAGCAGCCCACAGTGGGGTGGTGGGGACCTTCTCAGGCTGCATGGGAGTGCCTGGGATCATCTATTCTTCCTTAGCGCCTGCAGGTGCACCTGTAATTCCCCAGTATCTAGGCCAGGGGTCCTCAAACTTTTTAAACAGGGGGCCAGTTCACTGTCCCTCAGACTGTTGGAGGGCCAGACTATAGTTTGAAAAAAACCATGAACAAATTCCTATGCATACTGCATATATCTTATTTTGAAGTAAAAAAACAAAACAGGCACAAACACCGGGCGGGCCGGATAAATGTCCCTGGCAGGCCGCATGTGGCTCACGGGCCGTAGTTTGAGGACCCCTGCTAGGCTCTTGGGATGGCACCAGGCTCGAGCTGCTCTAGACTCAGATGCCTATGGGATTCCAAGTGAGCTCCCTTTCTGGAACAATATCTCTGCATTTTCCAAGCAGATTCCCATGTTAGGCCTGAGACCTGTGTGGTTCAGGGGGCTCTCCTATAGTCAAGATTAGAAAAGCTCATCTCAGCAAGTGAAGCCCTGGGGACTTCTCTCTTACTGTTTCCCCACATTCAGGAGCTTCTCCCAGCTCTTAACTAGTTCCCAGTTGAGCAAGTTGCCCTGAACCCTCTCTCCTTACCCACTTTTGGTACTTCCCATTACTTCCCTGGTAAATCCTAGTGTTTGCTCTTAAATTATCTGTTCAAAATTGAGAATCTGCTTACTATTCTGGTTCCTCTCTGTGGAGGAGGCACATACTACCTGTATCTAGTTGGCTATCTTGATCCTTTCTCTTCCTTGTTAAATTTTAATGTTTTGGCATTCCTGATACATAATACATACAGCAAAGGTTAAAAACTCAAAACTCTTTGGAGTCAAACATACTTATTTTTATTTTTATCTACCATTTTAGTTTATCTTTATCACTATTTTTATCATGATGAAAATCAGAAGGTGACCATAATCATCAGTCTATGTGTTCTGCTTTGTAGGATGACTTCTAAATAATAATAAAAAAAGAATATAAACTTCTTTTCAGATTTTAAAACAAAGTGCAAATGGAATTTTAAAAAAATGTTTATGATTACCTATAACCTTGAGATAAGATTCAAGGAATAAAAATATCTTCAATCCTAGAAAAAAATATGCCACAAAAATGACTTCAACTACTATCAAATTAACCCTCTTACAGTTAACAACTATAAACTCTGTATACAACGTTTTTAAAAACCTACCTAAAGGGATTGGAAGACAACCAAAAACAGTCTAAAACTGGAAAGAGAGTCTGTACTTGGAAAAGGATACCATCACTCAGTAGGTTTCCTGTTTTGTTTCATTTTGTTTTTAATATCTTTTTGCCTAAAGGCAGACCCTGTTCAGCCCCCATCAGGTTGACTAACCCTGGAGCTGAAATATTCAGTCTTATTAGGCTGAAGAACTAGAGGACAGGGTTTAGGGCAATGACAGCAGCTGGAGAATAAGGAAAAATATCCAAGAAAGGAGGAGGCAGAGAAGGGGAGCTTCAGAGTCTGTTTATAATCTCTGCCCAAATATACTATTGACCTCCAAACTATATATGAATAGGGCAGACTCTAAGAAGCCCAGCTAAGGCTAAAAGGACTAAACAGAGATGGCAGCTGTCCACTAAGGGGAGACAGAGATTCCAGCTAAGTTAACTGCCGGATAGCCCACTCTTGGTGAGAATATAACAGAATGCAGAGTTGCTATATTACTTATAATGTCCAGAAAATAATCAAAATTACTACATGCTATGAATATATGACTCATACTTTAGAAAAAATACAATTAATAGAAATTGACTAAAATTATCCACATATTATATTTAGCAGACAAAGATTTTTAAATGTTATTATAACATACTTAAGAATGTGAAGGAAAATGTAATGAATAAAACGTTTGGAAATCTCAGCAGAATTAAAACCAATAAAATAAGATAATTTTTAAACTCAAAATGTATACTATCTGAAATAAAAATCACTGGATAAGCTTTACAGCATACTGGAGATAATTGAAGAAAAAGTAAATTACTTTGAAGATAGATCACTAGAGTGATCCAATCTAATAAATAGCAAGAAGAAAGAATAAGGAAAATGAGAACTCAAGAAAATGCAGAGCAAAATCAAATGGTCTAACATACATGTAATCAGATTCCCAGAAAGAAAGAAGAAGAGAGAATTGGGGCAAAAAACTAATGATAAAAAAATTCTCAAATTTGGTTAATGCCATAAATTAATAGATTCTAGAGGTTTAGCAATCCACAAAAGAATAAATGCAAAGAAAATAATACCTAAGTACATCATTGTCAAAATAGTAAACATCAAAGATAAAGAATAAATCCTGAAAGCAACCTGAGAAAACACATTACATACAGTAGAACAATAATATGAAAGACCAAGGGTATCTCATTAGAGAATGGAGCCAGTTTGTGAAATTACTTCATAATGCTAAAAGGAAAAATAAAAAAACTCTGTCAATCCAGAATTCTATATCCTGTGAAAATATCCTTCAAGAATGAAAGCAAAATAAAGATAATTTTAGATAAAAGAAAACAGAGAATATTTGTCACTATAAGACATACATTACAAGACATTCTAAAGGAATATTTCTGGGCTGAAAGGAAACTATACCAGATAAAAATTCAGATCTTCAGAAAGTAATGAAGAACACTGGAAATGGTAGATATGTGGCTGAATATAAACACTCTTTTCTCTTAATTTTATTAAAATCATAGGTCTATTTAAAGCAAAAACAATAACATTGCATTGTGGGATTTATAATGTATGCAACACATAAGAAAATTATAACATAAGGGAAGGAGGATGGCAAGTGGACTTATATTGTTATAAGATTTTAGATTTTACTGGAAGTGGTAAAATATTAGCTCTATGTTAGCTATGAAAAGTTAAGGAAGTACAACGTATCCCTAAATTGACCCCTTATATGCAAAGAGGTGTTGCTTAAAAACTTGTATATGAATTTAAATTGAATCTTAATAATATTAAATTTACTTGAAAGCAGGCATAAAAAGAGGAACAGAGGAATAAAAAATAGAGTGGCCACAGAAACAAATAGTAAAATGGTAGACACAAATTAACCCATATCAATAAATACATTAGATCTAAATGGACTAAACACTCTAATCACAAGAGAGAGACTGTAACAATGGATAAAAAGGTAAGGTTCATGTATTTGCTGTCTACATGATACATACTTTGAATATGAAGGCAGAGTAGATTGAAAGTAAATGAATGAAAAAATACACATCATGCAACCAACATGTATGAGAAGGGTAGATATCAGATAAAGTACAGTTTCTGACAAAAAGTATTATTGGAGATAAACAGACTTTGTTATCTAAATGATAAAAGCATCAATTCATCCAGAAGACATAACAGTCATAAATGTGTATGCATCTAATAGCAGAATCTCAAGTGAAGCAAAAATTGATAGAATTAGGGAAAGAAATACACAAATTCATAATCATAGGTGGAGATTTTAACATTCCTCTTTCAGCAATTGAGAGAACCAGACAAAAATATTGGTAAGGATAGAAAATCTATACAACACTAACAATCATTTTGACTTTACTTATACTTTTAGACTACATCCAACTACAGAATATATTTTTTTCCAGTGGCAAATGTTTTGTTCACCAACATAGACCAAATGTTAGACCATAAAACTAGTCTCAATAAATTAAAAATAATTGAAAGAAAAAATTCAGCCAACTCCACAGGGATTCAAGCAATAACTGCAACATTGTCTAACTATACCAATCATGAACCTGTTGCAAGGGAGAAAAGGAAAAATAGCTGTTCCCCAAGCCAGGTGCTTGACAAAATCTCTCCTACTCAGAGAAGAGGGACTAATGTGGCTCAACCCTACTGCAATTATATTCTATGATCTCTAGTCCAGGAAAAATCATAGTAGATAAGTCAGAAAGAGCTTTCCTCTCTCTTCCCACAAAGTGTATTAAAAATAGAATCTCTCTAGGCACAGTGGCAGGTGCCTGTAATACCAGCTACTCAGGAAGCTGAGGTGGGAGGCTTTCTGGAGCCTAGAAATTCAGATCTTGCCTGGGCAACATAGTGAGACCCTATCTCTAAAAAAGAAAGGAAAAAAGAGTTTTCTAAAGGTAACTAAGCAATGACCTTCAGGGAGTTTTAAAAGGAGGAAGCTTTGGTCCAGGGTAATATCATCCTCACTACTGTATGGTCTGCTACTTTCAGACTAATTCACATAATACCTGAGTAGAGTTGAAAAGGCAGAATATGTAGCTGAAGATCAACCTGATGTCATCATTATTAATTAACATAAGGTATGCCAGAATCCAGGTAATTCCAAAAACAACTGCAATAGATAATGTGCTAACAATCTTCTTTAGGGATGAAACCTTCTTTGTGCTAGGTAAGAGAAAGCAAGAAAGAAAATATGGTTCATTAGTTTTTACCTATTAATATCATTATTACTCTCCTATATAGAATGCATACTCATCTGACCATATACATTGTTTATTTAGCAATATTATGCCTCAAGTGGAAAAACAATGTTAGACTTTATATTACTCTAGGGAAAATCTGATTTAGAAGCTTTATTTTAAAATACATTACCTACTAGGTACAATATATACCATTCAGGTAATGGGTACACCAAATGCTCAGACTTCACTGCTATACAATATACACATGTAATGTAATTCAATTTGTACCTCCTAAATCTATTGAAATTTAAAAAATACATTGATACCTCTTTAGAAGCTCAGGCAAAAACAGTTCCTTAATACTACTGCAGGCAAATTTCACTAAGAATCAACTTTTTCATTGGAATGAAATTTTAATTTAGTGAGTATTACTACAGATCAGCCAGTGAGGAATTTTTTTTATTGACATCTAGGATCTTCCTATGCCTTGGGTTGATGTGGGAGAGGAAGATTATTTAGATGCAGAGTGATCATCTTCCCTCTCATGGAAGTCTATACCCCTGGAATCTGGTCTTGGTCATGTGACTTACTTTGACCTGTGGGATATTAGCAAATAGCACAAGCAGAGACTCAAAAGACTTGAAACTCATTAGAGTTTGCCTTCTCTCACTGTTCTTTAGAACCCTGAGAAACCTGGGCTGGCCCAGTAGGGGATAACAGGCTGTGTGGAACAGAGATGAACTTTCTCAACTGAGCAGTTACTACTAAGGCCAACCAACTGCCAACTGCCAGACATGAAAGTGAATCATCCTAGATCATCCGTCAGCATTATGCGAGTCAGCTGGTATCAAACAACTACACAACTGAGACTCAAACTCACGACATTAGGGTGATGTGTTACATAGCTAACTGATACATGGAAGACCATTTGTTAAACAATTAAATTATAGCACACTTTTATCATAATTAGGCCAATTTAAGAAGCATGGCCTATCCATCAAAATTTCGAAATACAAATTTGGTTGATGTCTGTGGCTAAAAATGATACTGTTTTATATAAAGGAAATATCACCTAATTTGCAATTAGGCTAAGAAGCCTTCACCAAGGTCTTTCTGCATTGCTGCTAAAACATAGATTTTAACATTTATCAGTGATAGTATTTTCTCCATATTTTCCCTTAATATGAACTATCATTCATATAGAAAAAATGATATTTACACTTGATCTGTAAAGCACATATTTAAGGTTACATTTCCCCTAATGATGATAGTTTACATTCATCTGTTCATGCTAAGTGGATCTATTTGTGAGCTTACTATAAGCTCGCAGATGTGCCTGCGTATAGCAAGTCTACTTAAAATATGAGCAGAGTCTTGTAAAATTAAATCTAAACTCATATCCTCATTAGCACTGTGTTCTAACCAATTTGTGCTATGGAGAAGGGGTCAGGAGGGACAGAGTATATGTGTTTAATAGTTTCTGTTCTGTAGTCTGTCTAAGTAAAAAGCTCTTGTAATATCAGGTATGACAATGAAGATGCTTTTTGGGGCCAGAAGGGTTATAGAAAGGAGAGAAGCAGTCTAAATGAGAACCAGAACACTAGGGAACACACGTCCCATCTAAGGGAATGTGGGCTCAGTGTTGCCAGATGTTCCATGTTTTTCAAGAGAAGATTCAATTTTCAAGTGAAATTTCCAAATATTTGTATGTTTTCCACTAATTAAAAGAAATGTTAAACCCCTTGTATAATTCAAGCAGTACATGTAAAACATAGCCTACAGGTACTGGTTTGTAAAATGAAAATACAGGTAACCAGCATCTCCTCACAGCCCTCTCATTTCTTTAATTATTCAACTATGATTTCTTAGATATTTGGGGTCAGGGAGAAAATTTTTTCTTGAAGTCTTTGGGCTGAGTTTTTAGTTGGGCTTATATAACACAAAATGTGTTATGTAACTTAATATACCCACATTGCAGTACAGTCGTCCCTCGGCATCAAGGGGGATTGTTTCCAGGACCCCTGTGGATACCAAAATCTGAGGATGCTCAAGTCCCTTATATAAAATGGCATAGTATTTTCATATAATCTATGCACATCCTCCCATATACATTAAATCATATGTAGATCACTTATAATACCTAATACAATGTAAATGCTATGTAAATAGTTGTTATATTATATTTTGGTGGTGTTATTTTTATTGTCATAGTTATTTATTATTATTTTTTATGAATATTTTTGATCCTCTGTTGGTTGAATCTACAGATGTAGAAACCAAATATACAGAGGGCTGACTGTACTGATGTTATAAGATGAAAAGATCTACTTTCTAAGTCAAAGTTTAAGAGAAAATCTCTTCTGCAAAACACAAATCCCTGCCATTGTCTCAGTTTGAAAATTCTTCTAGGAACTATAGATGTATTATGGTTCTGTATTATGTGCTGAATGAGCCTTGCCTGGAAGCCTCCTATCCACTGGGAATCTTACCTTGTCAGATTCTGATTATTCTTCCACAGCACTTTGACTGTGATTATAATAAATATAGCAACATTGCTGATGAGGATAATTGTTATAGGTACAAAGAATGACCACAATGATGGACTTCTTATAAAATCATTGCTTTCTGGAATTGCCAGCCAGCAGCTGTGGAGAAAAAATAAATTATTTCAACAGACCAAGAAAGATATACATACTGCATCCTTGTACTATTAACATTGTTGACATTCACTCCACTGGAAAATCTGCTCAAAATCAATATCCCTTTGCATCTTACACATTTGAGATTATTCTCAAAAATTCAACCCACTAGAAAAGTGAAATGGGTTGGTTCTGCCATATTCTCTATGAGTCGGTGTATAGAAAGAAAATGAAATTTTATTTCAGGCAGTCTGACTTTAGGCAAGTTATTGTTTTTGAATAAGTAGCATATCCAGATGGTTCAAAATGTGAATGGTACAAACGGTCATAGAGGGACAAGACTCCCTCCTACATCTTATACATTTCAGCCACTCAGTTTCAGTCAATGTTTCTTGTGTCTCCCTCCAGATTTGGGCTATGCACCCACTAGTAAATGCATATTTTTTTCTTGATTTCTAAACAAATGGTAACATATATCTTCTGTACCTCAGTTAACAACAGATCTTGGAGATCATTCCATATAAGAATATAAAAAAAGTTCTCATTATTCTTTATAGGTACATATTATTCCATTATTTTGATATATTGTAGCTTATTTAAACAGTCTCCTATCGGGGGACATTTTAAAAATGTTAATGTTTAAAAAGAGTTTGAGAAAGTTATTTAACCTCATTGTACCTATTTTTTGTTTGTTTAGTTTCTTTCTTTTTACTGGTGGTAGTTGTGATGGCGGTTTTTTTCCTCATCTGAAGTGAGAATAATAGTGATGGCCTCCTGTTGAAAGACTTAATTTATTCATTTAATAAGTATTTATAGAGTACATACTGTGTGCCATGCACTCTTTTAGACACCAAGGTATTAGCAGTGAGCAAAATAGAAATCCCTTCTTTAGTGGGTTTATATTCTAGTGTAGAGAAATAGATAAAACAAACAAAATATATGTCAGATAGTGACAAGTGCTGTGAAGAAAAAGTAAAATAGATAATGAGAGAAGAAATTATTTTGTGTTTGTGCATTTTTATGTGGGGGAGGGGTTCATATTCTCATAGAAAAAGTCAATATTTGAGCAAAGACCTAAAGTAGATGAGGGGGAAGGGTGTTCAAGGCAGAAGTTACATCAAGTGCAAAGGCCCTGAGGTGTGACCTTAAGAAATAACAAAGAGGCTAGGTTGGCTGAATCCGAGTGAGCAGATGAGGTCTGTGGAAAGATACAAATTTTGTAGGAGCTTTGTAGGTGATTGCTTGTACTCTGGGCAAGAGGGAGAGACATGACATGATCTGTCTTGAGTTTTAAAAGCATTACTCCAGGTGTAATAAAGAGACAAGGGCGTGAGCAAAAGTAGGAAAAAGTTATTAGACTATTGCAATAATCCAGGTAGCTTGGACCAGGACAGGAGATGTTAAAAATAGTCTGATTCCAGATATATTTAAAAGTAAAGCAAACGGATTTATTGATGGGTTGGATGTGAGATGTAGGGGCATTAAGGATGACTCCAAAATCTGAGCTCATGAGATGGTGTAATTACCATTAATTGAGATGAGGAAGACAATGAGATGAGTGGATTTGAAAGGAAAGACAAGGAGATGTCTATTAGACAGCTGAGTGATGGTGTCATGTAGGCAGTTGGGTATTAACAAAATAACGTGAGAAGCCCTGGCACATGTTTGGCATTCAATTAATGCTTGTCTTCTTTTCCCTGGAGGTAAAACACCATTATTATACATGCCAAAGTATTTCTAAATTGCTTTGCATTGAGACTCACATCATAGGGATGTGGCGAGCATTGTCAGGGGGAAGGGCAAACCTCTAACCCTTCTTAGGGAGAGGCAAAGTTATACAATGTATCCAAAATGTAAAAAAAAAAATCTTTTGTTGGATGGAGGGCGGGCGGGAGGGGAGGAGAAAGTGTAGAGTTACATAATGTGTGGCGTGCGCGCCACCTGGGGATTGGACTCGCTTGAAGCTCTGGCAAGAGGGGTGGGAGGGGTGGTAGGGGCAATGTATGTAACCCTAACATTATTTGTACCCCCATTATATGATGAAATAAAAGGAAAAAATATTAAAAAAAT
The DNA here is from genome assembly GCA_008086735.1 of Cheirogaleus medius. Lineage (NCBI taxonomy): Eukaryota > Metazoa > Chordata > Mammalia > Primates > Cheirogaleidae > Cheirogaleus > Cheirogaleus medius. The sequence goes on from VBSM01000272.1 coordinate 69,700,436, forward strand.
AATAAAAAAATATAAATTGCTTTGCATTGGATGTTGTTATCATTTAAATGACTAAACAATATTTCTTTTTTTCTTTTAGTGAATTGAAATGTTTGCCAATGAAACACACTTCCATTATCACCTTACCCACCTGCTGTGTGTACCCATTAGCAAACCATATGTCTAATTTGAATGACCTAGGAGGAAACTGAGATGATGCCCAAGTCTATAATGAATTTAAAAATGAAAAGGCATGCCTGCCTCTAACAGCTAGAATAGATCCATCCCTAAATCAAATGGTGAGAGCAAGCCAAGTTTATCTTCAAGATTTCCAGCCTCCCTTTCTTTTCATCTGTGATTAGAAGACAAGTTCTTGCTATCTCCCACCTCAAAACCCCATACACAGAAGAAATAGGAGTGCATTTGGCTAAGAATTTAATGAAATCCTGCTAAGAACTACTTTCAAGTTTTTAGAAACCTCTTTAGAGACTAAGCAAGTGGCCATCAAAAATTTTCAGTGAAAAAGACGGACCCATTTCTTATCCAGATAGCCTTGAGAAACAGTTTAAAAGGGAATGAACTTATTTAATGAGTCCTTTCCTTTTTACTTCTGGTCAATCTAGCCATCTAGCAAGAGGGCTGTCAATTTTGTTTATCTTTTCAAAGAACCAACTTTTGGTTTTATTAATCTGCTATACGGTTCATTTTTTTCAATTTCATTTAGTTCTACTCTGATCTTAGTTATTTCTTTTCTTCTGGTTGGTTTAGGATTGGTTTACTCTTCCTTTTCCAGTTCCTTGAATAAGCTCAATTAGAAATGAAAAAGGAGAGGTCACAACAGATATCACAGAAATACAAAACATCATCTTTGAATACTATAAAAATCTCTATGCCCCAAAACTTGAAAATATGGAGGAATTGGACAAATTCCTAGAAACACACAACTTCCCTAGATTCAATCAAGAAGAAATAGAATTCCTGAACAGATCAATATTAAACACCGAATTTGAACGAGCAATAAAAAAATCTTTCAATAAACAAAGTCCCAGATGAGACAGGTTCACACGTGAATTTTACCAAACCTACAAAGAAGAACTGCTACCTATACTGCAGAAATTATTCCATAACATCCTTCCCAACTCATTCTACAAAGCCAATATTACCTTGCTACCAAAGCCAGGAAAGGACACAACAAAAAAAGAAAACTACAGATCAACATCCCTTATGAATATAGATGTAAAAATTATCAATAAAATCTTAGCAAACAAAATTCAACAGCACATCAAAAAAATAATTCATCATGACCAGGTGGGCTTTATCCTAGAGATCAAGGGTGATTCAACATATGCAAATCTATAAATATAATTCACCATATAAATAAAAGAAAGAATGAAGACCACATGATCCTCTCAATAGACGCAGGAAAAGCATTGACAAAATTCAGCACACTTTTACAATAAAGACTCTTAACAAAAAGGCATAGATGGGTCACACCTCAACATTATTAAAGCCATATATGATAAACTCACAGCCAACATCATACTGAATGGGGAAAAATTGAAAGCATTCCTGCTTAAACCTGGAACCAGACAAGGTTGCCCACTACCTCCACTTCTATTCAAGACAGCGCTGGAAGTCCTTGCCAGAGCAATCAGACAAGCGCGGGAAACCAAGGGTATCCAAATGGGGGCAGAAAAGGTCAAACTTCTATTCTTTGCTGGTGATATGATATTATAGCTAAAAAACCCCAAAGATTCAACCAAGAGACTTCTGGAATTGATAAATGAATCTAGCAAAGTCTCAGGGTACAAAATCTATGCACACAAATCAGTAGCTTTCATATATGCCAATAACAGTCAAGCCAAAAATCAAATCAAAGATGCAACAGCTTTCACAATAGCATCAAATAAAATTAAACATTTAGAAATATATTTAATTAAGGAGGTGAGAGATATATATAGGGAGAACTACAAAACACTAGAAAAGAAACTGCAGAGGATGTAAACAGTTGGAAAACCCGACCGTGCTCATGGATCAGCAGAATCAATATTGTTAAAATGTATATACTACATGATCTATAGAATCAATGCAATCCCTATCGAAATACCAACATAATTTTTCACAGATCTAGAAAAAATAACTCTACACTTTGTATGGAGCCAGAGGAGACCCCATATAACCAAAGCAATCTTAAGCAAAAAGAACAAATTGGGAGGCATCAGTCTACAAGACTTCAAGCTATACTACAAGGATATAGTAACCAAAATAGCATGGCATTGGCACAAGAACAGACATATAGACCTTTGGGTCAATACTGAGAACCCAGACATAAGACCATCCTCATATTGTCATCTAATTTTTGACAAAGAAGACAAAAATATACATTGGGGAAAAGAATCCCTATTCAATAAATGGTGCCGGGGGAAAATTGTATAGCCACATGTAGAAGATTGAAACCGGATCCGCAGCTCTCACCTCTCACAAAAATCAACTCACGATGGATAATATACTTAAACCTAAGACATGAAACCATAAGAATTCTAGAAGAAAATATTGGGAAAACTCTTGCAGACATTGGCCTAGGCAAAGAATTTATGAAGACGGCCCTCAAAGGAATCACAGCAGCAAAAAATAATCAATAATTGGGACCTGATCAAATTTAAAAGCTTCTGCACAACCAAGGAAACTATCATCAGAGCAAATAGACAACCTACAGAATGGGAGAAAATATTTGCATGCTACATATCTGATAAAGGGAGGATATCTAGAATCTATATAGAACTTAAGAAAATTAACAAGAAAAAAATCAACCCCATTAGAAAGCAGGCAAAGGACATGAACAGAAACTGTGCAAAAGAAGACAGAACAATGGACAGCAAACATATAAAAAAAATTGCTCAACATCTCTAATCAGGAAAATGCAAATCAAAACCATAATGAAATATCACTTAACTCCAGTGAGAATGGCTTTTATCGAAAAGTCCCCAAATGACAAACGCTGGCATGGATGCAGAGAGAAAGGAACACTCTTACACTGCTGGTGGGACTGCAAATTAGTACAACCTCTATGGAAGGTAATACGGAGATATCTCAAAGAACTAAAAATAGAACTACCATTTGATCCAGAAATCCCACTACTAGGCATCTAGGAAAAGAAGACATTTTATAATAAAGACATCTGCACTCAAATATTTTATGTGTGATAAATCATCATAAAATATTCATTATACCTACATCAACTTAGAATTGGTTAATACGAGCCAGACATAGGGAGTGCTCTTCAAGTTAATTAAATGTTTTCACACTTGCTTGGCCCCACACAGTAACCCCAGAACAGGTATTACTATTATTTTTGTTCCCATTTTCCAGATGACCAAACCAAGATACAGAGTTACCAAAGATCACATTGTGTCACAGTTTTCAGACTTAGTGAAAGAAGACAAATTTAATACAAGAAAATTCAGAAAGTGATTACTTGTTTTACAAAAGGATTTATCATAGGAAATTTCTATGTCCCCGCATTTAAAATATAATGTGTTCTTTGAGAAATCAAAATACTCACCACTAAATATGACAGTTCTAACGTGAAATGCATATGTACAGTGGCACTTGGAGTCAACATCACTGAATAGCTATACTCTTATGTCAAAGAAATAGATATTTTTACAGATATAAACTCACATTTCCTCTTGCCGGTAGTTCAACTCCCATTGTGGATCACTCCCATTCTGAGCATAAACAGCTCCCACTGTTATACCCACTATTATAGCCGGGACTCCTATGTGATAAAGAGAGGCACAGAATTAATGATTTATCCAAGACTGGGATCAATTATAAAAGACCATTAGTGAGTTATACATATGACCTATTTCAGGATATATTGTTCTTTCCACCATGGACAATACACTAAATGATCCCACAGATGTACATCAACAGTAGACATAATTTGTCTCTAAGCGTTTTCTTTTCCCTTTTTGTGTTGCCTCTACACACAAGTCCTATACTATTTCTGATTTCTTTGTAACTCTCACCACAATTTCCATTCTTAAATGGCATAGTTCCTCTTTCACTTGAATAAATTTAAATTTAGATATCCCTAAAACAATTCTTCCTTTGCTGGAAACTCAATACATTTTTCAAATAATTTGTCTTAGAGAGTCGCTCTGATTGTCTTTCTTGAAATATTTCTTTCAAAGCAGCTTGAAGTTAATTATTTGTGGTCTAAATCTCAAATTAAATTAATAAAAAGAGATGTTAAAGGAAATTAACCTCTTTAAGTTAGCTTACCATGTATCTAGTATACCTATCTTGATCACTTCTGCCTCCTTCACTGGAGTATAAGCTACTAGACAGAAAGTGTTCTTAGTAATCACTGTATTTTCTATCTTTCCTATCTCAAAGCCTTATATTATTCAGCCTTCAATGGGTGTTTGTTTAAATTAAATGATGTCAATGAAATTAAATTCCTGAGTAAGTGGAGATGCAAACACTTACCCCATCCAATTAATGATATGAAAAGAATGAAATGTTGAGGAAGTGGCTTCATGGTCCTAATTAGAAGGAAATAGAGCTGTGCAGCACTGAGTCCATTCCAGGTAAATGTCACTAACAGAAAATAGTGCAGTAAGGCAGCCATCACAGTGCACGTGGGATTTGGAGTGTCAATGATGTCTTTTGTGAGCATTTCATTATTATTGATGTCAATATTATTAATGTCACCACCACGTATCTTCAAGTTCTTATTGGAGTTTTCAATTCCAAACAGAAAGAGGAGGTTGAAAATCAACATTGATGTGCATAGACTGACTAACACCCAGGTCACTGAGGTTTTTCTGAGTTTCCTGAAAATAAAACAGTAAATATAAAAAACTAAATATAAATGGAACAACTGCAAAAATTAAACTCCAGTGAAATTGTAAGGAAACAAAGGAATGTTATCACCTAGTGTAAATCTAGCTCATAGCACAGTGGGGCCAGCTGGTAAATCTGACTTCTCAATTACATCAGAAATTCACACGCTTATCTCATTTCCACAAATAAGTGAGTTACAGGAAACAAGTTGATACATTCTTTCTTGAAACTGTATTCTGATCAAAAATTATACCTAATCTCCAAAGATGGCCCCTAGTGAACTCTGCTTCCTGGTATTTGTGCCCTGTGTAGTCTTCTCTGAGAGCCTGGCCTGTGCCTTGATTTAATTCATGGGATGAAACAGAAGGCCTGGCCGCCAGGGCTGACTCACCCAGCAGACACAAGAGTGCTTATTAGGGCCCACAATATTTTTAAGGCCCACGACAATGTTTTAACTTCTTTTAAAATTAGAAGGAAGAAAAGAACTTTTAGGTCAAAGAATATTAATCTATTCATCTTTATACCAATGCAGTCATAAAATATAATTTTTAATCTTATTTATGGATGAAAGGTCCCACGAAGATGAAAGTGCCTGAGGACCATGAAGGTCATGGCACAGGCCTCCTGGCAGCTTTCTCTTTTGTGCTCTTGGGAGTTCTGAGCCACCATGTAAAAGTCCAGCCACCCTGATGAAAAGATCGCATGGAGATGCTCTGAATCTACATGGAGGGAGAGAAAGATGCAGCTGCCCCAGCATCCTAGGTGAGCTTCCTGATGACTACGGCCCAGCCACCATCTGACTACAGTCTCATAGGAGACCCCAGGAAAACCAGTAGAAGAATCCAGCTGAGCCTAGTCAAGCCACAAAATCATTAGAAATAATAAATTGTGGCTTTAAGCCACTAAGTTTTAGGGCAGTTTTTTATACAGCACTAGATAATAATTACTACTGTAGATTTGCAAGCATATACAAAGGGCATCTGTAGATAAGGCCTTAAATGGATTTTTTAAAATTTCAAAATAGAAAACTGCACATTAGTAGATAAACTCTTGTTTGCATCTAGAGGAAAAGACTCTTTAGTTTTTAAATGTAAATCATTTTTAAAATGCACTCACAAATTTTAAAATAAGGCCAAATATAATTTTAAAATAATTTTACGTAACAATGTAATACATTTCAAACAAAATTATACAATATTTAGCTCACATTACATTTAAAGAGTGAGGCTTCCATATATACTTTAAATTAGGTAAAAATATTTTAAATTTGTTTTACAACCTATTGCTATCATGCTATTCTTTGAGTAGACTGATGATTACTATCTCTTCAAATAGCTGAATTTCACACATGTGTTTTCTGCAAGATTTCTCAGAATCCTATTTCCACACACATCTCCCAAAGACTAATGTTCCAAGGACCACACTTAGGGAAATGCTTGGTGATTGCCAAATGGTCAAGATACTCTGAACAGTCCTTTTAATATAAAACATGCCCAAGGAGTATTTCTTTATTTAAAGATATAATTTTTGGGTATACAACCAAGTATTCTTTAAAACTGCTTTTTCCTCCCCTTCTCTTACTTAATTAATGTATTTGTTCTAAAAGAACAGCTTTTTCTCTGATTTTGTCTGAAGGCTGGCCTTCAGATAGCCTTCAGTTACCAGTAAGGCAATAAAAGAGAGAGAGAGAGTGTGTATGTGTGTGTGTATAGCACCATGTATAATATGTTCTGGGCTGGCCCATATGTATATCTTCAGACTGGCAGGGAACAAAAGATTTCCCTTAATAAAGTTGATCTCAAAAGTGAGGCATGATATTCTCCTTTTTGTGCATGTATTGTTTTCCTTAGTGTTTACAGGCAGATAAAACCTGTATCCCTTATAATGGCATATTACAGTTCTGTGTATACTATGCATTCAGTTCTACCCTAATGAAAGTTATAAAATCTTTACTCACTATCATCTAAAGCCTTTTCAGACTGAGACCGCACTATTTCTTGAAATAACCATTTCTCTAGGTTTACTACTGTGTTTAACGTTCTAACATCTCCAAATACCTCTCTATTCTTAATAACCCAGAATTAAATGAACAAATCTGTTTGCCCATTATCCTTTTCTTATTTTATGACATTCCATCATGACTCATCTCAGTCTTTGAATTTCCATACTGAATTAAAAAAGCTTGGATTTAAACAGGACTCAGTCCAGCCTCTTGATATTTTAGTTGATAATAGTTAGACAATTCAAAATTTCATCGTCTATTAAAAGGTTTAAAGACCAGAACTGCAAAAAGCACTCAAAAGGATCCTTTTATATAAAAGTAAGATTAGTTTATAATTTTTGTCTAAATTTGAACATAAATTACAATCCCCAGGAAAAAGAGATTATTTTCAAATAGCTGGTCCTTCTTACAGAAAATTACTATATAGATGCTTCCCTACTTACAATGGGGTTATGTCCAGATAAACCCATCATAGGTTGAAAATATCATTGAGTTGAAAGTGTGTTTTCAACATATGATGGGCTTATCTGGATGAGACCCATATGGTAAGTTGGGGACTGACTGTATTCCATGCATTTTTATTATACAAGAACTTGCCTATGAACAAAGAAAACCTGTATGATTCAAGATTTAAAAGTCAATAAAATGTTGTCTTTATTTGTGTTTCTTAATGAATTTTAGTGACATTTATGGTTGCAGAATTGTGCTAGAAACCATGTTGATAAAGGAAGGGGAAAAATCTGATGACAAACAGAAGGAATGAGATTTTAGGCAAAAAAAAAAAAAACCAGTTATGCGACAACTGCAACTCATCCCCATGGGACCAAATAATTGTCAGTACAACTGTGGTGATGGTAGAAATACAAACAAAGAGATAAATATGAGAAGCATGTAATTTTACATGGCCAACTTGTAATTACATAGCATTTTCCTTCAAGGCTCTTACCACAGTTTGTAATTATATATGTTCGTGTATATATTTGTATAATGTATGTCTTCCCCCTGAGAATGTAAATTTCATGACAAATGGGAGCTTATCTGTCTTGTTAATAGTTTTGTGCTCAGCTCCTCATATAGCAAGCACTTGATATAAAATTTTTAAATGAATGGCAAGAGTCTCATTTAATGTGAAAGGAGAAGAAGAATCACAAATAATTCTGGCTCTTTGGAGAAATGTCTGGTTCAGGTTCAGGCAGAGAAAGTGAAAGATGAGCCCAATCACCTTGCTGCGATTGAAATAAGGAAGTGCTTAAAGAACAAGACATGAGAAAACAATATGAAGGAGCTTTCTCTGACTACATTGGGAAGTACGCTTTTTACAAAAGAATATAGCAAATAAATATAGAAAGAATGATAGCCTAGAAAAGGATCAGTTTTCAACCACTATGTAATCATTTTTTCTGGTAAGGATCATTAGTGGATACCAAAATTGTGGAGTAAAAGATTATTGGGAGACAGGATACCACACAGTCTCAAAGTAGCACCCCATATTTTTGACATAGGAAAAAAACGAAACATTAAAAAATGCAGAAATCCGGCAGACACCACTTTAAACAAGGACTCACACTTACAACCAATAATGGGCCAAACTGATAAGCCCTTCTTGTGTTACACTAAAAAAAAAAAAAATCAGTAATGTAGTATTCCTACCAAAAATGGTTAGGCTACATCTATCTAATCATGAGGAAAATTTCAGACAAATCTTAAACTGTAGAACATCCTTCAAAATAGCCGGCCTGAACACTTCAAAAATTTCAATGTCATGAGAGACCTAAGCAAACAAACAAAAGACAGAGAAATTCTTCTAGGCCAAAGGAGACTGAAGAGACATGACAGCTAAATGAATTGAGGGGAAAAAAATAGCTATAATGGACATTACTGGGACAATTGAAGAAATCTGAATATGGATTGTACATTAGCATGATAATATTTTATTAATGTTAAATTTCTTGAGTGGAGACATGGTATTATGCTAATGCCCTTGTTTCTAGGAGATAGATGCTTGAAATATTTAGAGATGACAGTCATGATATATGTAATTTACTTTCAAAATTTCAGGAAAAAAATTAAAAAAGAGATAAAGCAAAATATTAATAATTAGTGAATCAAGGTGAAGAGAATATGTGTGTTCAGCATTCTCATTCAACTCTTCTGTGAGTTTTTAATTTTTTAAAATAAAAAATTAGAAAAAATTTTAAATAGCAATACTTTAAAAAAAAATTCTGATTCTATACATCTGAGAAAATAGTCATGAAGAAATTTAGGAGACTCTGAAGGAAAGTTGAGTTCATCTTGAGACATCTTGAGTATGAAAGAAGAACCACATAGAAAATACTCAATAGACCCATTTACTCCTTAGATACTCCTTTACTATGGGCCAGGTACCATGCTCATCCCTGAGGATACAGTGATGAAAGCAAAACAAAACAAATTCCAGCAACAAAATCAAGAAAGGTCACTGCTTTGCCCTCATAAAATTTCATGCTGATGGAGAAAACAGATAGTAAACAAGTAAACTAATAAGCAAAGAAGTTTCTAAAAGATTACAGACTGTTAAAAATGTGGCATGTGCCAAAAAGTAACAAGTGAGATACAAAATTAGACCCTGAATGAAGGAGTCAAGGTGGACAGAGATATGTGTTTATAGACGATTATTTAAAATTAGATTTTTTTAAAGAACTATGGAAATCAAAAACTTTCACCATTTGAAAAGTTTATTTTTGAAAAAACTTTCACCATTTGAGAACATTATATATTTTAAAAATTATTTTAAAAAACTTGCTGTTTACAATGTTTCTTTCATAAATGGAAATTAGTAGGCATGGTTCTATTCTACCCTAAGGAATTATAGAGTTGATGAGTTATGGGACCACATTAATCTTACATGACAAACTGCTAATTACATGGCATATAGCTTTCTTTCAAGGCATTTGTAATTACATATTTGTGTATATTTCTTAGTCTTTGCAGGCCTGAGTGTCCTTCTCTGTAAAATGAGCACATTAAAACTAAATCTTTGCGTTCCTTTCCAGTTCAAAGAGACTGTATTCTGATGAGAATATGCTGAGAGTAAATTATATCAGGATAGCAACTTCTCTTGTGAAAAGAACCTGCTTCTCCTCTTACCTGGTGACAATCTGAAATATAATTGTAAGAGCCAGACCAGTAATAGACAGGACACATCCAGCTGTGGATAACATGTCTAGTGATGCAGGATACTGATAATCCTTTATGAAAGTCTGAAAAATAAGTTAAGACCCATATTTTTAAATAATCACTCCTGAAATGTCAATGAAGGTCAACATCATGAAGAGTTACATTGGTAAAAATAACCAGATAGTTGTCAGATATGTCTTCTTTTTAATAAAGCTTTTGCTATATGTAAAAATGAAATAAATGAGCCCCTTATCTCTAAGCAGTTTACTAAGGCAGTGAGAGAAAATATACAGATACAAAAAATCTGCACATACTCAAGTCCCATAGTCAGTCCTGAGGAACGTGCAGATACAAAAAGCCAGCCTCCACATATGGGTTTCCCATCCTGCAAATAATTGTATTTCAATGTTTGGTTGTGGATGCAGCGCCTGCCACACAGAGGGCTGGCCATTGATCTGTGTACAGGTGGATCCATGCAGTTCAAACCCTTGTTGTTCAAGGGTCAATTGTATATACTACTTTATCTTGATAACTAAAATCAAAGTTGTTTGAATGAGATCTAAATTGGCTAGAGTAGTTTTATTTATCAATTACATTATTTTTATGTGTAACTATAATTCAAGCATATAAGTTTATACACTAAAAATAAAGTTGCAGAAATTATTTTCATGGATATGGAAAGATATTCATATGATTCTCTTAATTTTTTAAAAAGGAGGTCTCATTTTTGTGTAATATATCTATATCTCAGTATGTTTGTATATATGCATACAAAAGCATGTTTCATACGAGCATGTACTCTTAGAAATCTGTTGAAGTAGTAATAGTGGTCTATTCATGGGGCAGTCATGGTGTGGGTATAATATGTATAATTCAAAGGTAGTTATGGAGTGGATACAATATATATAATTCTCTTTGCTTGTCTGTACTTTCTGATTTTTTAAATTGTTAAAATTAGAAAGCAATGTATGCTTATTTGTAAAACATGAAAGTAATATAGATGCATAATAAAAAGTATATGTTCCTCTATACTGCCAGCTACCCTACACTATATTCTACATCTTAAAATCTTTTTTTCTGGAGTTGACTGTCTTTTATTGCCTAAAATTATTATCCATGTCTCTTACACAAATCCTATTTGTTAACATAATAGGATTATGTTTGAATTGCCATTGTATTTTTTCATAGATATTTTCCACATAAGTATATTAATTGTTTAATAGGTAAAGTTTCATATTTTATGCAATGCATATATACTGGTTTTATAGAAATAGAATAAAAATAAAATAAACATTTTTTAAAAAACAAAATATATTATTTCTCATGTGTAGTAAACTAAATAGTTGCACAAAGAATCATAGAATGCATAGATTTTCAGATCTTAAAAATAATCTATTCATTCAGAGCCTATGAACTCTTACTTTACATACAATTCTAATCAGCCTTTTAAAAAAATATTGCAACCCCAAACTAATTACAGTATGGGTAGGCAGACATTGAGGCAGACTCAGATATTAGTGAGAAGACATAGCTAAAAGCCTGACCTCAAAAAAGGGGAAAGATAACTGTGACAAAGTAGTCTATATCAATGATATTAAGATATCAAAAAAGTTAAAATTTTATCTTTAGTATCTTATGACTGAGAAAGCAGATCTCTCTGTAAGTTGAAAAGAAATAATTTGAATCAATCAAGAGACGTTTGATAATTAAAAGAAAACTATAGTTTCTTTTTCAGAAAAAAATTTGAAAAGCAAAGTTCTATACTTTGATAATCTGTACCAGTATATTCTACTGATTTCCACTGGCTTCCCAAATATGGCTACATCATAGCTACTGAAGAATGAAAACAGCGGCTTCTCTCTCATAATAGCATTAATGGCTCCTTAATAAGGGGGAAGACACTCTACATATCTTCTCATTCCATTGCATATAAAACAGTCCATTGATTATATAAACTGACATTTTTGGGTTTCACCAGGATAATAGATTTCCAGAATTGGAACATACAGAAGCCCCTCTTCTTGAAAGAGTCAGCCCAAGAACTTTAAAGGATATGCATACAGCTGCACACCAGAGCTAAGTGGATCAGTTACTTGCACAGCACAGCCTTGGAGGTAAAAGAAGTAACGAATGTGTAGAGGAACTGTGGGACAAATGGAATGAGTTCAAGAGCTCTTCCTTTATATCTTCTAGCAAAAACTTAGTAATTTGAATGATTTCAATGGAAAAAGCTTTATATAACTGATTTAAGCTGTTCACATGTAGCTAAGTTTGTATTAGACCTGTCTCTAACACAGAGCTATACAGCTTCACATCTGGCTCTAACAACTTTATGCTTTAGAGCATGTGAGTTAGTTGGATGGGTTCCCTTCCCATTATTAAATATGTGGTGCTGACCTCTCTATCCTAAGACCATACTGCAAAAAAACTCTATTCTGCTTGCCTTTACCAGCATGCCACTTTTTAGTCCTATCACTCCATGCCCTATTTTTCTATTTAATCTGTGTTGAGAGTCCATGTAAACTAAACCCCAAAATTACTTCCTATGAGCACCTACTAGAGTTGTGAATAAGGAAAATTCTTATCTGGAAAGAGATTGCTATGTACTTCCTTACCATTAATACAGCAAAATTAGTAGTATGGTTGCAGCGGCAGCGCAGGAACCCATCAGAGCCCTTGTCTTTGCGACAGCCGTACGTGTCCCAGTCCTTTGTTGAAAAATTCCAATAGACACAGGCATAGGAATGGAGTTGGAATTCTTGTTGGTTGTACTGTGAATTGATAAGACAATTATAATTACTGATTTTTTAATGCTCAAGTGGGTAAAAAAATCAAATAGGATAAGATAGTAATATGAAAAATCAGTTAAACATGTACTAAGCATTAGCATTTTCATTATAGATCAAGAAAGGGGAGAGGATATAAAATTCAAGTTAGTTAACTTTGTATTTAGTTTGACGAAAGATATAAGTAGGAAAAACATTTAAATGAATACTTCAAAGACTCTTCAAAGAGTTTTTATATATATTTCTTTTACCTGAATTGTCCCTGCTTTTGTAATCAAGATTGGTCTGATTTTTTAAATTTCTGTTCATGGAAAAACTCACCTTTGGAGTAAAGACCATTTCAACAGAAACACTCTGAACTTCTTTATTTTCATCAGTTTTGCTTGAGACAATTTTTTGACTAAAATTTGATTTAGTTGTAAAAGTTTTTGATTGGAAAAGCTTGTTGTTTTGATAAACCACAAAGCCACATGCCTTGGTGCTACCTGTGTGTGGAGGGAAAACATTAACATCAATAAATGAACCTGAGGGTAAAGAGAAACAAAGTCCCATGTCATTGCTGCTTCATATTCAAGTAAAGTACAGTAAAAAATGTTTGCTGGCTGAACCTTTACTTACTTGCAATATGTAACTAACACATGGCTGGTCATTTCACCCACATTAATTTTTTTCCCCAGGGTTCAATTTCCTTACCTTCTATATGAAACAATAATTTCCGCTTAATCCACCTCCAGGAGGTATTGTGAGGATCTAATGTATAAAGTGAACATCTTACTTTTCTACAGAGCGGGACAGAGTGAGCATGATATGTAGGTAGCCCCAGCGTCAGCCCATGTTGTTTTCCTCACTGATAGGATATCGAACAAGAAACAGTGAAGGGTAAATATCAGGATGTCTGTGCCTAGAGAAGTGCCCTGTGAGGTCTGTCTCCTGTTGCAAGGGACTGAGCAGGGACCAGCCATGGTAAATGACACAGCAAGGAGCTCAAGTGATTCCTTCGGTGGAGTTTTAAAGCCAAGTACACATCACCATCTCTTGAACTCTTGGTCGCTGCTATGTCATGACAATCATGGCGTTTTCCCAAGGCTGGAAGGCTACTGTGAAATATTCTTCTGGACATTGGAAAAAGTGGTCAGTTGTTCATCAAAGATCCTGGAAGACCATGGCTGCTGCAGACCATTTTGTACCAGACTTGGCCGTGGAGTGGTCAAACAGAGCCACCTAAGGTATGCCTCCTAACATGTTAATCAACCGTTGGCCACATTTAAAACAGCAAAAGAAACGGCAATAAGTGTACATTTTAGCTGAATTAATTCCATACACTGTGCTGTCTTTTCTAAGTGATATAAGGAAAACACTGGCAGTGAGACCAGCCTATTTAGTCATGTGATTTGAAAGGGAGGCAGGCAAGGCCCTAACAGTCCCTAAATTGTCCTACATGCCAGGGACAACTGCCAGCTACCTGGTTGTACCCACCTCTACCTAGAGAGAAAGGCGTGGGCTGCTGGCTTTTGTTCATGGCACACTGCCCTCACCAAATTGTTCCTCTTGGATGGTAGATGACAAAGTTAACCCTAAAAATGCAGTAAGGCTTTTTAAAATTCTTTTTTGTCTTTTTAAAGAAAAGAATGATGTAAAATTCAAATCCATAGAAGTATGTAGATTTTAAAACATGAGAGTCCTGCTGACCCTTTCTCCCCTCAATCCTACAGTATTACAGTATTTTGGTCATCTATTTTTAGAAATTATCATTTTCATGGATATTAAGATCTATTAGAAGAAATTATATTTACTATTATCTTTAAATTTTAAAAAATCTTCATAATCCTAGATATAGATCCTGATGGTTCTTTATTTATATTCTCTCTCTCTCACTCTTTCTTGATCAAATTTTTCAGAGTCCTCTTTATTTCATTAGTCTTTTCATAGAATCAATTCTTAATTATGTTGATCAAGTCTAGCATTTGTGAGGCGAACGTGATAACCACTACACTACGGAAACTCTTAAGTCTAGCATTTGTTAATTTCTATTTTTCTTCATTTCTACCATTATATTAATTTCTTCCCTCTAGTTTCTTTACATTTATTTTATTTTTATGCTTCTTTAGCTGAATGCTTACATTTTTTAAAGCAATTTCTTTTATTTTCCAATAAATTTGTTAAAGGATATACATTTTCCTTTAAATGTTTTTTTGTCTACATCCCATAGGTTTTGACATGTGGTGTTCTCACTGTCATTAATTTTTAAATAATTTGTAATCTGTACTTTAATTTCTTCTCTACCAATGATGTTTTTAGAATTTCTAATTGGAGAGAATTTTGGCTACTCTTTCATGGTGCATTTTTAGTTTTACTACATTGTGGTCAGGAACTATGTTCTGTATAAGTTTTATTTTATAAAATTTATAAGCTTTCCTTTGTGGCCTAATAAATGGTCAGTTTTACATACTCCATGGATATTTTAAAAGAATTTTTTATTATCTGTTTCCCATCTACCAACAAAATTACACACACATGCGAATATATATAAGGTCAAGTTTATTAGTTATTTTTGTGAACTTGATCTTCAATTTCTGGGATAATTATACTGAAATCTCTCCCTATGATAGAGTTTTAATCAATTCCTCATGTTAATTCCAATAATTTTTGCTTATATGTTTCAATGATGTCTTTTTAGAGGAACAAAAAAATCTAGATATTTTTGGAGATTAGTTTTTGTCAATATAAAAACATGTCCCTTTCAGTCCAGTCAGGGTCTCTGGCCCTTAATAGTGTTTTAAACATATTTGACTATATTGATTATTCATATAGAATTTAAAAATTAGATCAATACCTTTCACCAAACACAAAAATAAATTCCAAGTACGCTAAAGACCTAAAAATGAATATAAACACTAAAAACATTCAGAAGAAAGTATACTAGACTATCATGATGACTTTAGGATAAGGAAGGATTTCTTTTAAAAAGACAAATACCAATTATAGAGGAAAAGACTGATATACTGGGCACATTGTCACACTATAAATTAAAATTTTGGTATGACAAAAGACTTCAAAAAAATAGCAACAGACTGAAAGGAAGACATTTGAAATTTACATTAGCAACAAAGAATTAGTATTCAGAATTCATAGAGAATTTCTAATGACCAAGAAGAAAAAGACAAACATCCAATATAAAAATGATCACAGTGTTTGAACAGGCAAGTCACAGTGTAGAAAATCTCAACGTCTAACAAATATATAGAAAGATGCTCAAATCAAGAGAGAGAAAAATTGAACAACAATGTTATACCATTGAGCTTCCAAGCTGCAAAAGGCAAATAACACTATACTTACCAAATAGGTAAAAGTTAACAAGCTTAACAACACACATGGATAAACATCCAAAATGGGATGTTACGTTTAAAAAAAAAAGAGTTCTAAATAGCATGATACCATTTATGTAAATGTTTAAAACACCACCAACAATAGGATATTTTGTTTATGGACACATAAATATGCAGCCAAAGTTTAAATATAACCATGAAAATACACACATCAGCTTCAGAAAGATGTAATTTCTGGGGAGGAGGGATGGGAAGAAACAAGGCAGAGGGCTTCAGGTGCAGCTATAGAATCTTCTTTCTCTTTCATTTTTTTTTTCAGGAGGTCTGAAGCAAATATAACCAAAATTTTACATCTGTTACCTTACTTAGGTACCTAGATGCTGCTTACATTATTTTCTATATGCATGAAATATTTTAAAATTAAAAGAAAAATACAAAAGACCATAAAAGACTTAGATTTAGTCTGTACCCTCAAAGAGCATATGGCCAAAGCAAATGCAAGCAGAATTCCACAGAATGCCAGACCCACGAATAATACACCTCTTCTTTTTCAGTGCTATTATGTATTTATTGTTTCTAAAATATGTACTTTCTGGCACTACATTTTTTATTTGGGGAAAGAAGGTAAATGCATATGTGTTTGATTTGCTTTTTTTTTTAGACTCTGAAAAATACAACCATTTCAAGTTACACATAAGAATTTCTGAAAGCCCTTATGCAAGATGATAGGGAGCCCATGTGGGCACCACATAAAAGAGATAACCTAAAAATGATATAATACTGCTAAATGATGACTGTGCCAATTACATGAACTGTTCTAGGAGTAGGCCTGCAGGAGGAATCTGAGCCTGTGAGTGTCATGCCACTGGTAAACGTGGGCAGACCCTGGGACTGAATATTTATTAAATGTGTAAGTATGAAACAGAACCACTTTAGCAAGATTTTTGTAGGAAAACAGATTTGTGTGCAGGGCCTAAACATTTCAATTGTGCTACACTTCATAGGGTTTTTGAAAAGAAAAGAAAAAAACAAGAGAAATCATCCTACCTATTACCTAGAATAATAGAGTTGAGATTATCATGTCAGATATACTCAAATGCAAATGATTCAGTATAAAACTAAGTAGACATTATTTCTTATTCAGTGGATTTTAAGTTATAAATCCCATGAATTTGAGTCCATACTTTTTAACATAACACAGATTGAGACCTACTTTTTGTGGTGTTAAGCAAGATCTGAAGATCAGTCTGTCCATCTGGATTAAGACTGTCCACATTTGGACGTATACACGTTGAACCAGAAACTAGAGAATCACTAGTTCCTATGAGAAGAAAAAAAGCAGAACTTTAAAAGTCTACCTTTTCATGAATACAGCATTAATCATAACCGGTAGTGGAGTGCTCTTTGCTATTTATTACAAGTGCACAAGACAAACAGCTTACCTTTCTGCACAGAGAAGAGAACACTTATAGGCCCCTCAGTGCCTTCTGAAGAGAAATTAGCTGACCGTATTGCTACATTAGGTTCCACCACGGATTCATTGCCCAAAGACAAGGAATAATTCTCCATTTGCTCAATAAGCCTGCATAGAATAAAACATAACAAATTTAACATGCTAGAGACTTTGTCTTAAAATCAGAGGTGTGTGTTCTCTCCCACATCAAAATATAAAGGCATAAACACAGAACTCATGTGATCAAGACAACATTGACAATCAGCTGGAAATAAATGGTTTTCTTGCTTTGTTATATATACTTTTAAAAAAAGTTCTCGTGGACCATCCTCATCCAAGGCTATCTTGGATACAGATGCCAGAAAGCTGGAATTCAAGGATGGCAGATGTCCCAATAGAAATAGTCTGTACTATCAATATGATGCTATTCACACAGAAGGATGGTGTTGCCACCCACCATCAGCCAGGCATCTCCTTCTGCTTGTTTCTACAATGGTGAGAATTGATTTCCATTTATTCAACTCCCTCCCCCACCCATATCCCTTGGGGTCCAAAGTGTGTCTGGTGAGTTGTTGGTTCCTGAGGTGACAGTTCAGAGGGAACCACAGAAGAGCAGAGCCCAGAGCTCATTGCCTCAGCTGTGAACTAAGTACCACAGGTTTTCACGATGCTCTTTTCTACTGGGGCTAAGGTCAAAGATAGATTAGATGGAAGGTGGGGTGGGGGGACAACCTGTCAATTTGATGTTCTCCAAAGAAAATTCATAAGACCTTTACTTTTTCTTGTTTCCTATAGATATGTGAACAATTTCTATACTTAACAAATCCTCTGTATCTAAGTTAATCAATCTAGTTTTCACAGAAATTAAAGGATTTCATCAACATGTCGTTGTGCTGTATTTCAAATGTTTATTTCTGCCACGAAAATATCTTTTCACTTGCTCCAAGTGAGATAAAAAGAGGGAAAGTTTAAAATAATTGAGAATTACTTTATAAAGAGAATATAATCATCATTTGTACAGAAGCATTCAAGTCAGCTCCTCTGTTTCAAATGTTTGCCTTTCATAGAACCACTTTCTGAGTTTTCAGCAATTCACACTATGTATTTCCCACTTAGTGAATGACAATCATACCCTAGAGCTGCTTTCTGTGGGATGAATGCCTAACCAAACTCCAATCTCCTGAGAGCATCATTCACCAGATAATACCTGTTGAGTGCCTACTGAGAGGTCAGCACCCTGTGAAACACTGAGGGTACCAGCAGCTGCTCCCTCAGGCATTCATAGGTGAAAGGGAAAGATGTACTAGATTTATGGGGATGTTTTCCATGTTCACAGGCACTTTTAAAGGGTTGCCCTACCCATAGCTATTTCTAAGGCCATTTTTTCTTCCATATGATTCTTCCCTCCTCTTGCCGTGACTAATAGATTAGAGATGGGTGCCTTCCCTAGAGTAGCCAGTGCAGAGGCTAGCCATCAACCTAGTACAAATGACTAAAAGATGTCATCAGTTTCTTTGATACAGAAATTTTCCAATTAGTGCAGCAGTTATATTGGCAAAGTCATGATTTAAAAGGGACCAGGGAGGTTATTATGTCATTATAAGGACAAATATAAATTAAAAATGAGAAGCTAATTCTTCCTGTTGAAAATAGAAGACCCACAAACTCCTTTACTAAGACCTACAAAGCTGCCTTGGATCCTTGATCAACTTCCTGCTCCAGAGTCCACAAGGCTGTAAAAAAAATAAAATTTCAGGGCTCTCTAAATTTGTTATACCAAGGATAAAGTTAACCCCTGGAGACTCAGTCACACAGCATGTTTGCAACTTCTGCTTCTTAGATTATAGATTAACTCTCTTCTTCATTGTTCTTGTTCTGTAAATGACTAGGAGAGACCATACCTCCCCCTTCTAATCACTGATCTTTGTTATAGATTAACTGCCTCCTTTATTGTCCTGTATCTAACACAGTCCAGATGATGCAAAATACCCCATGACTCTTACATCTTCAATGTGTAATGTTAAATATACCTTTCCCCAAAGAAAAAGAGCACCTCGACTAATCAGATTATTGTAATTACGCATTAAGCCTTGTATAGAAAAATGTTGAAATTCTGTTAAGTTTCCCTAAACTTTGTCTATAGAAACAATCCCAAGCTTCTACACTTTGAAACACTGACTTCCATTTTTTGGAATCTATGCTTCCTGGGCAACCATTCTCAAACTTCGTGCTTGAATAAACTCTCTTCAAACTACATTCTGACCCTTTTGATTATTTTAGGCTGATAAGATCCAGCTATATTATGATCCTATTCTTGAGTTCCCATCAGATCCCATATGTCTCTTTACAATAAATCTCTGTTTGGTCAAGATACTTTGAGTAGGTGTCTTATAACCAAAGAAGGCTAGCTGGAACAGAAAACCAACAGAAAAGTAAAAAGTAAATGTACAAGGTAGTCAGTGTTAGGGAGGCAGTTTGCATTACCCAAAGTTAGGTAAACCAGGGCAATTATGACTTTCAATACGACAGTAAAGTTCTCAGCCTTTGCAACCAATGTTCAAAATGGTGAGATGAAGCGCTAAACTCATTGATTGTACTATGATGCCCTCATCAGCAGAAACGCTATGCACAGCTCCAGAGCTCTGGACACCTTACCATTCTGCCTCTTCCCACTTTAGGAAAAGAGAATGGGTGCTAGAGAACTTTACTATGACAGCGTGAGGTGGCTGAAGCTGCTGTGGAGTCTTTCTCTCCTGTCACTCTTCTCCTTTTTATCATCACCCTCTCCACTTCTCCTTGTAAGGGTAGAAGGGGAATTCAGTAGCTGAGGGATACAAAGAGGAAACTGTGAATGAAAGAAGTCAAAGTGAGATGGATGACAAAGTGAGATGGCTGTCAGGAGACCATGCACCTAGCCTTGGTTCAAAGGATGGAGTTTGGAAAGCGAGGGTTTTCCTGAGCAAAAATGAATTTATTTCCCTGTAGAGAGAGGAGTGTGGGAGGTGACCTCTGTTGGAAGCTCATCAAGTGTAATCTCCTGAGGAGAGCTAAGGGGTTGGTGACCTGATTTGGGGGCTAGAGGCAGGTGAAAGCCTTGTCCAAGGGAATAAAGGAAGCATCTGAATCCACAAGAGGCTTATGCAAAAGATTACATGGTAGAGGGTAAACTGATAGACCATGGAAAATAGATATGTGGGCTAGAGAGTCAGAGTGGGAGGAAGGAGGAATAGAATGTGTTTATAGCCTTTCGTAGTTCAATGTGTTCTATATTTTATATTTTTATTTATCCTCTAACCACCTCCTCTGAAGCCATTTGTATCATATAATGCATACAAATCACACAGAATTGTTTTTTCCTCTATATCTTAAGCCACTAAAATTCTTTAATTGTTTATTGTGAGGTAAGTGTCCCCATCTGCATTGTGACCTGAGATATCCTCAGCCAAATTCTACTTCTCCCTCAGCTTTCTCACCAAAAACATGCACTCCTCCCCCTTTCCTCTAGCTACACTAGGTACACTCTGCAAACAAAAAGCCTCCAGCTCTGCAGGGAGCCCACTCTGGCTCTCGGCCTCTGTGTTCACAGATGAAGTGCTATATGTTGCTTCCTGGCTCCAGGGGTGGCTGTGGCCTTGGAGATAGAGAGCAAGTGGGATGATTTAGATTAGAGCTTGTTTTCTAGCCTTAGTTGTCATGGCCAAGAGGCAACCTCCACGCATGGCCACTTTCTTCTCCTACTTCAGGAAAAATGAGAGGCATCCACACTCCCCATGAGAAGGGCCCAGACTCCTGTTGAAAATCTGATGTCACAAAAGATACCAGTAAAGTGTTCACACAACTTCCATCATAACTTCTCAGAATGACAGGCTTTTGAGTGCTCTACTTTGTGCCTTTGTGCTTTTTCTACTTTGAGGATTCAACACTAAAGAGGTACTGGCTATTGGCCAGGTGGGCACAGTGGCTCACGCCTGTAATCCTAGCACTCTGGGAGGCCAAGGCGGGCAGATCACTCAAGGTCAGGAGTTTGAAACCAGCCTGAGCAAGCGGGACCCTGTCTCTACTAAAGATAGAAAGAAATTAATTGGCCAACAATATATATATAGAAAAAATTTGCTGGGCATGGTGGTGCATGCCTGTAGTCCCAGCTACTTGGGAGGCTGAGGCAGGAGGATCACTTGAGCCCAGGAGTTTGAGGTTGCTGTGAGCTAGGCTGATGCCACAGCACTCTAGCCAGGGCAACAGAGTGAGACTCTGTCTCAAAAAAAAAAAAAAAAAAGAGGTACTGGCTATAATCATTAGAAAACTGAGAACTACTTCTAGAAATTTCTCCTAAGGAAATAATGGGTCCTGCAAACAAAGACGATGTATAAGAATATTGATTGCTCATAATATTAAAAGCAATCTAAATGTCCAGCAGCAGAGAATTGGTTAAATAAATGTTTATTCATATTGTGCAGTAATCTAAAATTGTGGTGTAGATGTATAGGTATTTATATAATAAATGTTTATATAAAAAAGATTTTTCTAAGGTATTAAGTGACCAAAGTATGTTATGAATAAATACAGTATGTTTTATATATGTGTGTATATATACACATACACACAGAGAAAAAAATTTGGAATACATACCAACAGGTTACTAAAGTTACAATAAATTTAAAAATTTTGCTTATCTACATATTTTCTTATTGTTCTATAATAAGTATACATGTTTACTTAAATTTAAAAAGGGTTTTAAAAACTATATAAGGTAAAAATACAGCGAATCCTAGTGAGAAGCCTCTATGAATAAAAAGTACATGAGTTTTAGTTCAAATATACAACCCAAAGTAATCCAGAACATAGGGATCAAGAAGAGAGACAGCAGATAGAGTTGGATGATTGTTTTTTTTCAAATAGTGTTGGGAAAGCTAAAGAAAGCTTAATCAAAATACACCATGGTCTTGGGAAGAGAGAGCTGAGGTGTGGTTTACAATGTGTCCTGCAGAGTGAGCTGTTCTTTGCAGCTGTGTGCATTGAGAAGGGAATTGGAAGAGTCCTGACCTGCACAGAGGTTGCCTTTTGGCCATGACAAACTAAGGCTGGGAAAACAAATTCTAATCTAATCCCAGTTACTCTCTATCTCCCAGGCCACAACCACCCCTGGAGCCAGAAGGCAACACATACCACTTCATCTGTCTGCATTCTAGAGAAATGAGCCAGTTACTACATCCATGAGAGAAATAAAAGGTACCCCCATTAATTCTTTAACCAAGGAAAGTAAACAGCACTTTGTCAAGTTTTCTTTCCAAATTAAAACTGTGCTTACGTTGTAAAGGTATTATCATCATCATCAGCGGCAGCAGCTCTTTGAAAAACATCTTCACTGACATCTAGAAGTTGACTCACTGTTGTTACAGCAATTTTTTTTGCCTGCCAAGGAGAAGGCGCCAATCATCATAGAAGACACATACACATTACCATCACCATCACCATCACCATCATAAATTATTATAGTAGCAATTGGCACCATTGGTATGATAGTCTAGAAGCAAGTATTTTACAAAATTAAAGGTTTAGTTTTTGATCTACATGAGACAGCAGAGAGAACCAAGATAAGGAAAAATGAAAATATAAATCAAGGTAGTGAATTTAGGAGGCTTAGGTCCCTGAATTCAACCTCATAGCAAGACCTTTCACAGAACCCTCACCATACCCAGAAGAACACTAAGGCAAATGCTTCAATACAGAAGCAGTAGCAAAATAAGAAGAGTGCAATGCTCTGGTTGTTAATACTTAGCATGGCTTAGTTATACTTAGTATAACTATTATTTTTAGTAACTATTAGACTTAGTAAAATTATTTTGCATTTTCTTACAATCAAAAACTCAGGAGTATGTCAGAAAGATGATAACTTGGCATTTGATTACTATTTAACTGCCCTCTTTGGGGATATTGAGCCCTTCTGTCTTTCCTAGCTAACCCTTCCATAAATTCTACACTTGGTGGTCAATATTTTTCTCTTTCTATCCCATTTGTATTAACTTATGACTTGAATCCCACCTACTTTCACAAAGGACCTAGGGGAACATAAAATATTTTTTTAAAAATAAGGCATTTAAAGGGAATGGAAGAAAGGGGTAGTTATTTTCAGGGTACACTGATATTCAACTTGTAGACACTGGGTCAAGTCCATATTTGGTGGTTTATAGCCCTGCTTGACCATAACCAAGCTATACCAATTGGTAAATGTTGCATACACTTCCTTGTTTTCAGGTACCAGAGTTTAGCAGGTTATAATATCAGAAATGTAAACTAGGCTTAAAGTTCTCAGAAAGCCAAGACCAAAATGCAAATGCTTAACAAAAAGATATCACAGTTTAAAATAGCATGCTCCAAAATAAGTTCCTTGAAACACTATTTACTTACAATAGAATAGGGATGATGAGGACAAATGCAATTGGGAAGCATATTAATAAGGTGACATAGATTTATTCACTCCAAGACTTCCCAGATTTAATATAATAATGCTCATCAGCATCCTGAAAGAAAATATTTTGACAAGAAGCCCTTTTGTATTTCTTTGAGTGTCTATCACAAGGGCTGCTCCGCAAAATTGTTTTAAGCCACCTACACCATGTCCAAATCCATATCGTGGAATAAGGAGTGGTGTTCAGGATGTCTGTATTTGTTTCCTAAATTCCCTCTTTAATAAAAAAAAAAAAAGTCTGCGAGTTTTACCTCAGGTGAAGCTTTTCTAGATGTGTTGAAGATCTGTCCAACCACTCTAGTAGCAGAAGTGATGTTCTCAGCGGTTAATTTACTGGCATCAGATGTTAAAACCTGAGCTTCAGCAGAAATATTATCAAAGCTTGCTGTGGAATTATCTACCTGTTTAAAAGGTAAAAAAGAAAACTAGGTTTATATCTAAACATTTTGCAAGTGACTGCAGGTGAATAAGCTGGAACTAGCTGAGTTTCAATCTCCTGAACATCACATCTCCCCAGGTTTCATGTCTGCTTCAAAGTATATGCAGGCCAGTGGTTTTCCCAGCCTTTACTATCTGCCAGGATTGATTAATTATTATGGGCTGCTCTACCTAGATTGGAGCTACTCAAAGTGTGTCTAGGGACCAGTGCTCACTGTTACAAAGTCCATAGGGTGGTAAGCACAGAAACTGAAAGTCAGTGGTCAAATATTTACATAGGAATTTATGCTGTTGAATCTAATAATTTTAAAAATTTGGTTTGTATTTTATATATCTTTTTCTTTTCATTTTTCTAGTAATTTATTTTTATTATATTATATTTTACACAATTATTGGTTTACAATGGGTTGGAAATTTTTTTAACTGGTTTCTCAGCACAGATAATTTGGGAAGCACTAGCCAGGACAACCTCTCCAGGTGCTAGGTGGTCCCTGGACTCTGTGCTGTGAGGCTAATCCATATTGTCAGTAGTGAAGCTGGGTATCAACGTGTGTGTGTGGGGAGCCTTAGTTTTCACTAGATGGCAGCATCATTTCAAAAATCAAACTAATGTTACAGGCTATCCACACTCGGGGAAGAGTCAGAAACAATATCCAATCAGTAGACAGAAACAAATAACTCTCTTAAGTAATAGCCAAGTCCTTGCTATGTGCTAGGCACTTTGCTAGATGTTTACAAATATTATCACATTTAATAAGCAAAACAAGAGTGGGCACAATGGCTCACACCTGTAATCCCAGTAGTTTGGGAGTCCAAGGTGGGAGGACTGCTTGAAGCCAGGAGTTCAAGACTAGCCTAGGCAACATAGCGAGACCCTGTCTCTGCAAAAAACTAAAAAGTCAGCCGGGCGTGGTGGCATACACCTGTAGTCCCAGCTACTCAGGAGGCTGAGGCGGGAGGATCACTTGAGCCCAGGAGTTTGAAGTTGCAGTGAGCTATGATTGTGCCACTGCACTCCAGCCTGGGCAATAGAGCGAGATCCTGTCTCAAAAAATCAAAAAAGACAAAACAAAAACAAAGAAACAAAAAAATGACATTGTGAGTTGAGCACCCTCAGTCCCATTTAAAGTCTCAAGAGAAGTGAAGTTTCACACAGCTTGGAAGCAGCAGAGCTAAGAGTCAAACACTGGTTTGTCAGACTCCAGAATCTGCCATCTTTCCTCCAGTCTGTGTGGTTGGCAGCCACCTCCACACCCCAACTCCCACCCTCACCTCACCCCCACCCAGCCCATCCGGGATTAGGGAACCAGTGTATACAGTGTGGACTTTATAACCAAGATAAGCTCCATCACTTTTTGGCTGTAATCACTTGGCAAAACGCTTCACCTCTCAGATCCACATTTTCCTCATCTATAAAACGAGTACATTAATACCTATCTATGGTGTTATAAGAATTAAATATGATGAACCAATAACATAAATAAAATGTCCAGCACAGCACTTGGCATGTAAGTGCTTAGCAATTACTAATAGTGTTTTTAGCCAAAATTATACTATGGGAATAAAATCCAACTCACAGAAGCTTTATAAGGATTAAATGAGATAACATATGTCACAAGCCTGTACATTAAAGCAGCTACATAAAGGTATATTGCCTCTTCCTCCCCTTGCTTGGCCCATAGTGTTAGTTCTTCCATGCATACACATTTGTGTATGTGCTTAGTCAAAATAACTTAAGCTGCATGAAAAATATCTAGTCAGATGTACTTTTCATTTCACCTGCTCATGGATACAGCCCTGAGACCAGCATCAGGTTTGGAGTTTCCTCCTGTCTTAAAGGGTCTTTGGTTACAGTTTTTTTCTTTTCATTCTGATCTGGGAGACCATCAAAACACCTTCCTTTGGTCTCAAATGTCAGGGATCTATTTTCAGTCAAAACTTCACTGGTCTACAACGATGAGGTGATTTAAGATGTGCTATAGATTTTCACTTGCTGAAATTTGCTGAACTGTCCTTTTTCATAAAGAGATGTCAACTTAAAAAATAATAATAGTTATAGTCAGTAGTTTTTGTTATTTCTAATTGGAGAGTTTTAAAAACATTGATTTGACCATCAGGTATCTGAAGAACAGAGACTTTACACAGAGTTAGAACTTCTCCCAGTTGCCCATCATGTGGACCATGTGACATACCTGCTTTTCCAGAGTTTCCAGATTTTCATTGCAATTTCCTAATGTCACATTTTGTAATTGTATCTCTCCATTTCCAGAGAGACCACACAGCCGGATTGCCATTGGATTGCCCGCTTTAATAAAAAGAAAATTAAAAAGATAACAGTGCTTGCAAATGACCACAGCAATCACCTGTACCTGTACACATGTCCTTTTACAATGTGACTCTGCTGCCCCTCCCATCAAGAGGTAAGGTCTATTCCTCTACTCTCTGAGTCTGTGCTGGCCTTGTGACTCACTTTGACCAACAGAACATGGCAGAAATGTGTACGTTCCAGAGCCTACACCTCAAGAAGCCTTGAAGTTCCAGGCTTCACCCTCTTGGAATGCTGTCCTGAGACTGTCATGCAAAGAAATAGGTCTAACTCACTGGAAGATGAGAGGCCGCATGGGGGAGAACAGAGGCCTCCAGCCAAGAGCCAGCACCCATGCCCCAGAAATGTGAGTGAGGTTGTTTTGGACCTTCCAGCACAACCAAGCTGGCCAACCACAGAACTGAGAGAAATCTAACTTATTATTCTTTTAGGCCAAGTTTAGGATGGTCTGATACACGGGAATAGAAAAGCAGATCAGACAGTTACTACAAGAATATTTTAGGCAGATACCACTTGTCTTGATTTTTAAATCTGAAATTCAGAAGACCATTTGTCTATTTCCTTCTTTTGACATCTGTAAGCAAGTTTACCTTCTAACAATTAGGGACATAATAGCTTTGAATTGGATATGATAGGGGAATACTAAGCTAAGAGACCAGAGCCATATGAAAAATTTCTACTAGATATTGAATTATACGTTGATCTTTCCTTCCTTATGCAAATCTGGGTAACACCCGAAAGGCAACCAGTTCTATTGTATTGCAGCACCTATTAGTTGTTTGGTTGGTTCTCAATAAATGCTTGCTGGGTAATTTGGTTTATTTCCTAGGATTATCACTTGAGCCTCCCCACCTCCCTGTCCTCTTATAGCTAATACTTAAGTAGCTTCTATAGATAAAATCATTAGAGGAACAGCTAGCCAGAAGGTGAATTTTTCCTCAAGACCAGCTTTGAGCAGCTGCTTCTTGGGGCAACATCTAGAAACGATAAAATTAGAGATTACTTCAACAACCCTCAAAGTAGAAGATTGGAGTCACCTTTAATTTATGTGATGGCTCCACCTCTACTCCATGACATAATGAAAATTTCTAACATATATATAGGATATAAATAAATTTTAAGTGGCCATATGTCAAGTTCAGCAGTTCATCTTTTCCTCAATATTACCTACAAGTATAAATATCCATACTTAAAAATAATTGAAAAGCATTTTGATCATTTGCTATATAAAATTGAGTAATTAGAAGTAATTCTTAAAATAAAACTGAAAGTTAATTTGCCAACAGTTAGATCTGTAAAATTATATTATGAGCTCAGTCTGAAATTCAAAGGCAAACTTATAAATATGTTTTAATAATAGTTGTTCAGAAAAGAAAAATAAATAACCAAAGGAAAGATGATGATTCTCTCATCCCCCAAAATATGTATCAATCAAGTGTAATGACCCTTCATGGGTATATTATTGACACTTCTACTCTTCCTTATTCAATAGCACACAGTTATGTTTTATAAGTTGTATCTGTTTTGTAAATCATTATGAAATATATAAAACATATAAGACATATGAAATTAAGATAATAGGTACCCACTGCATACCATAGTATGGTATATATGGTACATGTACTAAGTAGCAATATGACTGAACCTTCCCTTTTACCCTCTGAACTCTTAATCAAGATGCCAGAAGACCCTATGTAAAGACGAGTAGTATCATGAATACTTGAGTAAGCATGATGTATGTGGGTAGAAGCAATTTGGATTCTACAAATGGAATGCAGATCTACATAATCTCTTAGAATAAATAAAGAAGCATATAAGAAAGCATTTCATGTAATTTATTCAGTGTTTCAAAGAGCCCTTGACATATACAAAAATATCTAAATAAAATGTGACATTCTCCCCAGGGGCATTACTGACATCAGTACTATCATTTTTGTAAATGATCTAAAATTGTCTATATTCTTGGGGTATCCAGTACTGTATAAAATGGGGAATTACCTAGAGAAAGATGTGAGAGGTAGAATTGATCAGATGAAAGTCAATGCAGACAAGGGATTGGTAAAACTTTTTGGGAAAGTTATATGTAATAAGAAGCTCTAGCTATCAAGAAAGGGATCCTTGAATTTCTAAAGGCCATTTCTCAGAAGGTATTACCCAATGTGCCACTGAAATAAGTCATCGAAATCCTAGATATTATCAGGGAACATACTAGAAATAGAAAATATTATTTGCTCCTTTACCCTTGGAATGGCTCTGTGTAAGAAAGGTGGTCATGTTCAAGAAAGGTAGAATGAAGCTAGAAAATGTTCCAAGATGGATAACTAAAGTGACCAAAATGAAGATGCAGGACCACCAACTGCAGATAGACTTAACAGTGCATCTCTACCTGGAAAGATGAAGTCTAATAATGAAGATGGTATAAGTCTGCAATCTAGGCTAATGTAAAAGTTGAAACAAATTATATAACTCAAAGAGCAAATGTGAACCTGATCAAATTCTAGGAGACAGAGTAAGCTGGAAAAATAAAACAATTAAGAAAAAATTAAGAAGAATTCACAAACAACTGATCCATACTGAGGTTTGTAGGAAATTTAGGGCTATGGAAAGCACCACCCTAAACTTTAAAAATTAGCATCATGAAACAGAGCAAGTCCCTGATGCCTTTTCCAGAGATATCATGCCAGTTGGAGAGATGATAGGTATGACAGAGCAGAGAGATTCTTATGCCTAAATAGAAAAGATGTTTGGAAAAACACATACCATTTGGTGTACCCTCGCCACATGTTTGCAAGGAAGGTCCATATCTGCCCACTGGAATTCTGGAAAAATTGAAACCCATATAGGTACTATTTTCACAGAAATTAGCTGTAATGAAAAGAAAAATATATTTTTTTCATTATAAATTATACTTTTCTTTTTCAAGTTGAAACCAGATAAAAGTCAAAGTTCAGAACCTCTGCAGTGTAATTGGAAGGGTAATAGAAGGCTAATAGAACCCACTGGCCTGTGAGGAACTTCAATACTTTCCTCTCTGCTTAAGTTACTGCCATTAGAATAACTAGTATGTTAGATAACAGACTCCAGTTAAAATGTGCACAACATATATGTGGGTAGAGGTGGAATGTGAGCATTAACACATTAGCAAGGAGAGTGTATCAGACTAGGTAGAATCTTGAAAATTAAAAATATAGAGCCTACAGTGGTATCATGATAATATGGGTCAAAGCTAAAAGGCCAAAGTCATGGGGTGTATGGGATATACTGGCTGGTAGGAGTCTAGGAAATGACAGGAGTGGGCTTCCAGGGCTCTGGATCCTAAGCAGAGGGCATGAATTGTGCAGAGCGTTGTGAAGCACACTTCAGATCAAGAAATACCCTTGAACTTTGGTTCTGAGACAGCATTGATTGATATCAAATTACTAATTTAGTAACAACTTTTCAAGGAAAAGGAAGAAAAGACAAAAACTTAATTAAAGTATATACTTGGATAGGAAGATGCATCTTAATTTCAGAAAATTTAAATAGTGATAGAATAGTGATATTTGAAATAGGGTACTATGGCATATCACCAATTGAAACAACCTGAGAGAATATCACCATTACCCTGGATTAGACATTGCAGCCAGAAGGAAACACAACTGTGAGTTTGCAGAGAAACTTGATATAGTCAGAAAACAGACCAAGAACAGTGAATGTATAGGTAAATAGTCCAAGAAGAAAACTTGGCTTTTACTATTGAACTGATAAACACATCGTAAACCATCACTATTATGCCTACTGTTTCCATAATTATTAACTGAAGCTTCCAGAAGCTTTGCTGCTCTTCTTAACACAAGAGTCACCTAAATGTCACACCCCAGTGACTTACCAATTGTACATCTCAGTCCTTTCCACTCTTCTGTACAGACACATCTGCCATTTTCCCAGGTTCCACCATTCCTGCAGAACTCTGTAGGGGTGCTTGACGGGGGAGTAAACATTCCTAAGGAAAAATAAATAACAGAATAGCATGTGAACTGGCTGATTAGTTCCTCCTTTCATGCCTGTGGCCATTTAATTTCTATATGTAAAACCACTGTTTTGAGTATCATTGCTGAGAAATATTCTTTTTAATATCATCATCAACAAACATATACACTAAGAATCTGCACAGGATATACAATGCTTACTAGATGTTATGGACACCAAAAAAGACATATCTGAAACACATAACACTTTGCCCAAGGACATTAAAGCCCCCTGAGAAAGAGGAGATGATACAGATAGTAGATAGGTAATAGATAGATTTAATAAATAGAGATAGATAGATCAATAAAGTCAACATGAAGACATATAAGTACTGTAAGAACACCAGGGCAAGATATTGAAGACAGAGGTAGCCCAGTCAGAGAAGACTTTCCAGAGAGATCATATTTGAATTGGATTCTAAGATTAAATCTACAAAAGTCAGATGAAAATGGGTGACCCAAGTAGATAGGATACAAAGTGCAAAAATCACAAAAACATGGGAAGTTCTTATGTGTCCAAGGAACAGAGAAGAGTTTATCATATAGCATTTATTCTATGGAACAACAGCAGGACAGAGATTGGATTGTGAGGGGCTTTATAACCCAAGCCAAAGAGATTTAATCCTGAAGGAACTGTACAGGGGTCTTAAAACAAGGGAGTGGCATAATAAGCAATGTTTTTAAGGAAGATACCTCAAGAAGTTTGGGAAGTAACTGAGGCTAGGAGGCAAGGAGAGCCAGTTGAATGAGGAATAGGACTAAAGCAGTGGCTCTGAGGAAGTCAGGTGTCCATAGATGTTGGACTTATACCTGAGAAAGGATTGTTAGGATCTAATGACTCGTTATTTTGAGTCAGGGAGAGTGAAGTCTCTAAATTGGAAAACAGAGTGGATGGTGAACAAAGTAACTAAGCTTGAGAATGTGGAAGGCAGAGTTCCAGTTCCAATAATGATTGAGTAAATTGTACCATATTAACCCTTCCATACATAATCATTTTAATCTCTGCACAAAAATTTTTTTGTTGTTTTTTTTTTAAAGCTACCTGAAGGCACTGGACAGCCGAAAAACAGAAAATAAAATGATATTCCAAGTTTACACAGTCTCTCCTCTAAGGGCATTACCCAGTCTGTACGGCAGAAGTGGCTGAAAGCCACAGTTTTAATGGATGAAGGTGTGAGAGGAATATGTTGGGGCTACTAGAGCAACTGGGAATTGAAGGAAAATATCCCAGAATGGCAGGAGCCATGTAGAAAGGAAGCTCAAAGCCTGTGTATAAATAACCCTCAAATCTGGGTAGAAAGAAAGATGGAAAAAAACATAAACAGACCTTCAGGGATCTATAGGACAATATTATTTAGTCTAACATATATGCAATTGGAGTCCCAGAAGGAGAGAAGAGAAGGAATAGGGAAGATAAAATATCTTTTAAAATAGTGATTAAAATTCCTCAAATTTGATTAAGAACTTTAGATTATAGATTCAAGCTGCTAAGCAAATCACAAGAAAAATAAATATTTAATATAAGGAAAACCACCCATAGATACATCATGGTAAAACTGCTGAAACTCAAAGATAAGAAGAAAATCCTGAAAGCAACCAACTATCAGCCAAGATAGTTTTATGGGTGAATTAGGAAAGAAATAATATCAATCTTATATAAACGCTTTCAGAAAAGAGAGAAAGGAAGAAATTTCCCAAATTATTTCATAGTGCCAAGATAACTCTGATATCAAGATCTGACAAAGACAGTATAAGAAAAGAAAATTACAGGCCAATAAACCTCATTTACACAAATGCAAAATCCTTTAAAAATAGTAGCAAATCAATTCTCACCATATACATCATGACAAAGTGAGATTTATCCCAGGAATGCAAAGTTGGTTTAACAATAGAAGATAAATTAATTTAATTCACCATATGACAGAATAAAGGGGGAAAATTATATGATCATATCAATAAATGCAGGGGACAAAAAGCATCTGAATTAAAAAAAACTCTCAGCAAACAAGGAATAAAAGAGAACTTATTCAAACTGATAAAAATCATCTGAAGCACCTACCACTAACATCATGCTTAATTGTTTAATATTGAATGCTTTGTCCCCTAGGGTTGACCAAAAAAGTGTTCAATATAATTGCTCTAACCACTTCTAATTACATTGTACTGAAGATCCTATCCAATGTAATACACAGGAGAAAGAAATAAAAGGCATAATGCCAAGTAAGAAGAAAATAGAATTATGTTTTGTTGCAGATGACATCATCAAATATATTGAAAATCCTAACATGTCGCAAAAAACCTACTATAATTAATAAGTGAATTTAGCCAGACTGCATGATGCAAAATAAGTACATGTTAGCAGAAAATAATTGTAACATGAAAGTATAAAATTATTTACATTTAAATTAGCATCAAAAATAATAAGACTTTTGGAAATATACTTAACAAAATATGTGCAAGACATCATTGTTGAGAGAAATTTTAAAAGATCTAAATAAATGGAAATATATATCATGGATGGATGGATTGAAGTCTCAAAGTTGTTAAGGGGTCTATTCTGCCCAAATTGATACAGCCAAAATACAAACACAAAAGATGTATTTTTTAGACATTAACAAGCTGATTTAAATTTTTTATGGACATTCAAAAGACTTAGAAAAGCCAAAAGAAACTTTTAAAAGAACACAGTTGGTTGGCTCACATTGCTAATTTTATGACTTACTATAAAGCCATAGCAATCAAGACAGGATAGAATCAGTATAAAGACAGGCGAATATATCAATGACAAATAATAAAGAGTTTGGAAATAGATAAAACATATACGGTCAGTTCATCTTTTAAAAAATACATGTAGGCTGTTATTAAAAAGACAAAAAATAACAGATGTTGGTGAGGATGTAGAGAAAAGAGAACTCTAATACACTGTTGGTGAGAATGTAAACTAGTACAGCCTCTATGCAAAACAGTATAAGATTTCTCAAGGAACCAAAAATAGAATTACGATTTGACCCAGGAATCCCACTACTGAATATCTACCCAAAGGAAAACAAATCAATACAGCAAAAAGATATCTACACTCATGTTTATCACAGTGCTATTTGCAATAGCAAAGATATGGAATCAACCTAAGTGTCCATCAATGGATGAATGGATAAAGAAAATGTGGTATATTTATACAATAGAGTACTATTCTGCCATAAGAAAAAAAAAAAAACACAGTGAAAATCATTTATTTTACAGCAATATGGATGGAACTGGAAGCCATTATCCTAAGTGAAACAATCCAAGCACAGAAAGTCAAATATCTCATGTTCTTACTCATAAGCGGATGCTAAAAAATGAGTACACGTGGACATAGAAAGTGGAATGATGGACAGTGCAGACTTGGAAGGGTGGGGGGTAGAGGGGGAATTAGTTATTGGGTACAATGTGCGTTATTTGGGTGACATATATCTAAAAGCCCTGGCTTGACCACTAAGCATTCTATGAATGTAACAAAATATCACATGTACCTCATACACTTGTACAAATAAAAAATAATAAAAAGTGCCAATGCAATTCAATTGAGAAAGAAAATTTTTTTCAACAAGTGGTGCTACACTAACTACATAAGCATATCCTGCTCAAGACTCACTGATCACAGATCACCATAACATATGATAATAATGATAAAACTTGAAATATTGCAAGAATTACAAAAAAAATATGACACAGAGACATGAAGTGGGCACATGCTGTTGGAAAATGGGACAGATAGAACTGCTTGTCATAGGGTTGCCACAAACCTTCAATTTGTAAAAAACACAGTATCTGTGAAGTACAATAAAACTGAAGCACAATAACATAAAGTATGCTTCTATTGTATTCTTTCCTTCTGCACTCAATTTCTTGCTTTATGATGAAATAATTCTTTCATCTAGGGTCTATAAGCAATAGAATCTCCAGTGTTTATCTGAAAATGATTTTTAATTTTTCCTTCACTTTTGGTAGTCAGTTTAATAAGGTATGGAATTCTGGGTTAACAACACTTTGAAGATACTTTTCCACTGTTTGCTAGAATTTGTTGCTCTGATAAAAAGTTTTTTCCTTGTCTAATTGTTATTCCTTCTGGAGGGATCTTTCTTCTATAGCTATCTTTTAAATATTCTTTACCTGATATTCTGCAATTTTATCATGACGTGGTTTGTTTTTGTCTTTCCTGCTCGAGACTCAGTCATTCTTCAATCCAAAAAAATTTTCAGTCATTATTTCTTCAGCTATTGCCTCTCCCATATTCTCTATTCTAGTCTGAAATTTCTGGTGCACCCTGTTGGGATTCAGTGTTCTATACTTCAAGTTTCCTAATCTTATTGCCATAGTTAGCATCTCTTTATATGCTGTGCTGAATGACAGGTAATTTCTTCAGCTGTCTTTTCCACTTCCCTAGTTTTCTCTTTAATGATTTCTAATCTCTTTTCTTTTTGAGACCTTTTTATCGACTTGAGATCAAATCTTCTTTTAAACCACTCATTAATTTTTTATTATTGTATTTTTTATTAAAAAGTACTATTTTGTACTTTTTCAAATTCTTTTTTAAAATACTATTTTTTCTTTTGTTGTAATTTTTCCCCTATATTTTAAACTTTTTAATCATTTTAAACATACTTTATGTTCCCTTTGAGATTATTTTGTTATATCCAGTTCTGAGAGAATAAATCCTTTTGATCAGATCTGATGTCTCTCCAACATCATGGTTCACATGTAATTTTGGATTATAAACTCATCTTTGCCTTATTTATTATTCTTCAATTAGACTTGTATGAATTATGTTTGTGAAAATATTTCTATAGGAAGATTTCATGATTACTTATTTTATGATCCTGGAGCACCATCATAGTAGTTTTAGGGTAATTTCTTTCTCACTGGCTGTACAGGTAGGACAAATACAGATTTTATGGCCTGGGGTTTCAATTATTTGTAGTGACTTTATTTTTTTTTTCACTCATGCCC
Organism: Cheirogaleus medius; assembly: GCA_008086735.1. Lineage (NCBI taxonomy): Eukaryota > Metazoa > Chordata > Mammalia > Primates > Cheirogaleidae > Cheirogaleus > Cheirogaleus medius. Next base: position 69,736,218 of record VBSM01000272.1, read on the forward strand.
TGAACAGATGACAGTGTTATTTATTGCTTCTTTGGGCAAGTGAAAAGAATTTTGCTAATCTTCTTTTTTATGGTTGAACCTACTCCTTAAGGCTTCATGTGTTATGCTGATGGCTCAGGTCCAATTTCTCCAGTTCACACAGGATGGAAATCGTGCCTTCTGTTCCCATGAATGCACTGAAGCTACAACTTCTAGGGCAGATGCCAATGCCTGCTAACCATTATAGTATTGCACTTTCTCTTTGTTTCTGCCCTCTGGAATTTCCCTTCAAGAAAGAAAGCCTGCTTATATGTTTGAATTAAGTCTTATTTTATTTATAACTTCTATATATTTGTAAGCAACAAAGAGAACTATCCATGTCTACTCATTCTGGCCTTTTGCTGTAAGTCAAGAGTCATTTCTTACATTTAAGAAGTATTTTGACAACCTTTAGAACAAGGATCCTGGCTTGTATTTCCAGATCCTAACGTAATGCTGCAGTTGAATAGAAGATACCCAACAGACTGGCTTCCTTGCCACTTGCATTTTGATTGAGGATATCTAGTTTAAGCGAAACTATCCAATCCTGTCACAACCACATATTTAACACCTGTGCTACCACTTCAAGACACTAGCCTCTGAAATATCTAAATTATCCACAAAATATAGTATTGGTATCTTTAAGACTCTGTATTTTACATAAAGAATGTAAGATCTAGAAGGATTAAGTGCCTTGTTCATATCATGCAAATAGTTTTAGAATTACGGACTCAAGAAAAGTGACAGCAGCTACTTGTTAACCCAACCTCCCCATTCTACATAAAGGCTAAGTGGTTTGTTCCAGATCAGTAATTAATTGAGAGCTGAGCAGCTTCTGGACTCAGATCTCCTTACTACTCATCAATGCTCCTGTTCCCTCCTCACAGTGCCTGCCTTACCCACAGGGAGAGTGAGTACCAGCTTTATTTTATTTGAGGATCCATACACTGGAATATATTTAATAGCAGTATTTTTCTCTTATAACACCAGTATAATAACAATATTTCCTACATTCCTTTCAATTGTAATAAGAAATATTTCCAGAAATATCAACCCTATTTTCAGTGCTTTTACTACACTTCTTGGAAGATCAAGTGCAGATCATACATGACACCCACTCATACTGCTTGAGAAAGTAGCGTAATATTAAAGATTCCAAACGAAAAATAGGAATTTCTTCTAAAACAGAAAAATTTAAAATCTGCTTTGAAAGTTTAGTTTGAATAAGTAGCAAAATAAAAACATATTTCCTTAGCCAAAGAAATTCCATCTAGAGATCTTTCTAGTATATGGCTCAGTTTGGGGGGTTTAAAATTCAAGCGTCTGTCATTTGTGCCAGATAAGGAATTTGAAATATTTGGGTGAAGATAAAGTTAACTCTTAAACCAGAGGACAAGGTTGGAAAAAAAAACCCTGAAAGATGTATACAAATAAAATATGCGTAGTCTTTCACTTTAAGGTAAAATTTATCCAGTATTAATTACTTGGTTAAATATTTCAATAAACTGGTTTAAACATTTTAATAAACTTTTCCACTGATGTTACGTGTAGTATAAATATTGAAATCAAATGCAGGAAGATAAGATAGTTCTTAAAACTGTTCCTGTTTCGATTTGGTGCTAGTCAATTGAACTTAATGATTAAACCTATTGTAAATCTTTGGTTTGATAACTTAAGTGTTAATCCAAAGGTCCAATCTAGGTCAATGGTTATCTACTTAAGGTATAATTCATGGAGTGGGGACAACTATGCTATGCACTGAATTATCTCAAAATTCATAAATTAGAGAATAGTAGCCAACATTTATTATTTACAATGTAATAAAAATCATCTTAAAACTTTCAATGTATTAACTCATTAAATGCTACCTGTGAGGTAGGGTTTATTATTATTCCCATAATAGATAGGAAAACTGAGACACAGGAATATTGAATAACTTGATCACAGTAACTCATCTAGAAGGAGCAGCACTGGGGTATAAACCCAGGCAGTCTGGCTCCAGAGCTTTCTTTCCCCAACTCATGTACTTTTCCCTCCTACTCTCAAGTCCCCACTCTTAATCATTATATTCTATAATGGTTGAAATTTTATAGATTTTCAACACGTGTCATCAAGGACATACAGGTGGTGGTCCACATGTTAAGTAAAAATATCTACTACCTGGAATTCAAGAATAATCCTCTCAACCAAGATTCCAGCCTCTTCGTTCAATCAAGTGTCATTTAAAATGAGATCAACAATTTAAACATCACTGATTCTGATGTTAAAATAACCCATGTGTCCTATTACATTACAAAATTTATTTCTCAACAAATAATCCCTTCCCTCTCATAGACTTTTTTAAATTTAGAGAGTGGTTATATGGAGAAGCATGTAAGAAGACTGGTAAAGGAGCTGAAGAGAGATTTACACCACCAGGGTTGAGACTACAGAACACTACAGCTGCCTAAAACCCAACTTTCTCCATCCAGAAAACACTTCTCTGTAGCTATCCTTTAGGATGAATCACATGAGTTAGATTTATTATCAAATTTGCCTCTGTAATTGAGTGAAATGAAAGTCAAATATCAGGGGACAGATTATTTTCTGAGAGACAATAAACTCTCATTGACCTTTTCCAACAACCCTCATTTCTCCTGTGCAAGAATTACCAATGCTATGAAATCTGACCATGGAGGTTAGGAATATTTCAGCCTTCTTAAGTCTCTTGTCAGGCTGAGGAATATGTGTCTCTGGTGATAGGGAATAAGATATAGATTATCTAGAGAGTGGTGGGAAAAACAGTCTGATGACAGAAAGCAGAAAATTCTATAAGCCATGAAAAAATACATGTAAAGGAGAGTGAAGGAGAGAATATCTTAGATGGGGTGGATAGGAAAGATCTCTTTGAGGAGATGACATTCTACCTAAGACCTAAATCATCAAAGGAGGAGACAGTCATGTGAAACTCTAGATGAAGATTGTTTTATGTAAACTGACATCACTGGAAAAGAACTTCTAGTCTTGAGCTCCTTTTGGAAATTGAAAAAGTCATCAATAGTTCTGAAAATTTTCATTATCAAGCAAAATTTCAAATGAATAGGAAATCCTGTTCCTGGGAAAATAGATGGAGAAAGTATTATGCTTGGCGATACATTTCATTGTGCTACTTTCTTGAGAAAAGATCATTATTATTTAATATTTTCATCAGCAGCATATGAAAAATGCCAAAGACTATTCCAGAAACCCTGAAAGAAGTCTTGTCTCCTCCCGTGAAATGCTGTTAACTTTATCAAGACCAGAGCCTTAAACTGTGACCTTTTAACAAAAAAACTTATTAAGAAATAGGAACAGAATTAATCTTTTCTATACTACACAGATCACTAACAATCTAGAGGCCATGTCTTGAAGTGCTTGTTTAATATTAAAGCAATGATTAATTTTAAAAAGTTCAAAGAAGAACTGACACTTAGAATAATTAGAATTGAACTCATTCATGGCTTGTTTGATGGCTATAAGATGTTTGGGGCAACATGAATATGAGAAATCTTTCCATTAAAGGCTATCACCTGGATGAACACTACTAGAAAATGCAGTCTCTTTTGCTGTTGAGTACTAGAAGATCAAAGGCAGACAACCACATAACTGCAAAGCTGTAGGAGGACTTTTGCACAACAAGTAGAAGGTGGCAAAGCCATGGCAGTTACTCTGTAGCCAAAATCTACAGACACCATTTCAAGACTCAGAAAACCTTAAAGTTTAAGCATGAATACTAATCTCACTCTATAAACAGCATCAGCAATGTAGATCTTCTTGACTTGAAGACAACATGACTCCCAAAGAGTCTAACTTTGCCTAGCAAAACAACAGAATGCTCTGATTCTACTGCTTATTGCATATCCTTGTGAATTAGGGTTTTTAGCCATTGTTTCCTCAAAAATACAAAATGAATTAATTGATTTGTGTTACCATTGCCTTCCCTATAGGAACGATAGTAAGGCAGAATAGTGTGGGAGTTACACCATAAATACTAAAGTCAGAATGATCAAGGTTGAAAGCCAGACCCAATACTTTCTAGCTATCTAATCACAAAAATGTTCCCTGAGAGTCCATTCCCCATTTGTAACATAGATATAAAAATATATGCCTCAAAAGTGCCTGTCAGAATTAAATGAGATAAAGCATGTGAAGTTTTAGCATGGTACCTAGAACATAATAAGGATTTTTGACACTGTAGGTATTATAATAATTAAATGTATATATAGCATAAATATTGTTACATCAATATTGACTGTACAGCCAAATAACAGTAACTTCTTATTGAAGCAGAATTTGGATTTTTTTTTCTGTGTTAAGAAGCCATTATTTTTGCATGAATGATAAAAGTGAGAGAGACATAATTTTTATATTCTCTTTATAAATTTTGAATGCAATAAAATTAGTTAATCCAAAATTGTGTGTTTGTATATATTTTTTCCTAATAAGACATTCATAGTTTTCTTCTATTTCTCAGAGATATGAGAAACTTTTCTCTCCCTTAAAAAAATAAAAGAAAAGAAAGTTCATCTCCATACCCAAGGAAAAGGACCAAAACAAAAACATTCAAAGATTACATAGGACAAGAGAGGATGAGAGAGATGTCGTGCTGTGAAGTGGAGTGGAGTGGGTGGAAGAGAGGAAAGTGGAACAAAACAGAATTTCCCACTGAAACACACGTAATGAAATGCACAAGGCAAAATAGTATCACCCAACAGTGCCAGCTGGTTCAATATTTTTCTTTAAATGGTAGTGAGAATCCTCTCCTTTGCCTCTGGGATTACCCAAAGCCTGAGGGGTATCCCTTATATAAACAGCCAGTGAAAAATTCTGCTCAGAACATGGGAAAAATTTGTCTTTTTGAGGAGCTGGTATGCTTCTGCTGGGAGACATGGGATCTTTATTATTTATCATACTTCCTTTTGTAAGGTACCCAGGAAGGTCAAGGATATGTCTTGTATTTATCTTAAGCACCTCGCCCTAAGACTTTGACTTTCATGTACTTTCTATCCCCTGCCCTGCACTTCTTCATATTCTATGTTTGTACTTTGGTCCTGGTTTTAATGGTTCTATTGTAACTATGTCTTTCATAAGTCCCCACAAATTTCCCTTTAAAAGCAGATATCATGTAAATAAGGAAGGGAAGGGAAGAAGGAACAAAGACTTCTTAGAAGTATTCCTTTAAATGAGGTCTTGTAAATTTGGCAGCCTTAATAGGGTAAAATTTTTTTAAAACCTGAATTAAACTATTTTACAAACCTTAAACACACAAACAAAAACACATTTTCCCCAAATTTAAATTGTACTATTTTGGTTTTTTTGTTGTTGTTGTTTGTTTGTTTGTTTTCTGGTATATTTTCTCATCCCAGTTCCCTAAGTACTATTAATACAGTATTCTCTAAACACTGTCCGGGGCAGGTTAGTGGGGGATGACAGATCCATTCCCAGCTGCCACCCCCTCAGCAGCCAATAAATTGGACCCCTTCGGTCCTTAGCAGTGGCTCTTTGCAGCCGTGCTCCGTGCTCCTGCTGGCTGCCCTCCCTTCAATCCTCTGCAGTTACCTGCTTGGAGGGCACACGACCTCTCTTGACTAGCGTTATTTACCCTCATTTACTGTGCTTCATTAGAATATTTCTCTGTTTTCTACAAAAGGGAGTGTTCAGCACATCCAACTTTGAATCCCTTTATGGAGAACCTCTGCAGCCCAGGGGAACCAGCATTAGGATTATTGAAAGTTTCTGTTAAGAGTTCCCAGAGGGCTTTTCTTTAACATCATTGTTTTACACGCTACTGTCCCTTTCTCACCCTCCTTTCCCAGGTCAACTCTGACACACAGTAGGGGATTAACAAATATTAACTGAATAACCAGGAAAGTCATTTTTTAACTGATCTTAATTTTTTTTAGTAGTTTTCTACATCTGGAAAGTGGGAAATTTGTGTGCAAACCATGAGATCATTTTACTTACAATCTTAATGATAACATTCTTACTTTTTTTTTTTTTTTTTTTTTTTTTTTTTTTTTTTTTTAGAGACGGGGTCTCGCTCTTGGTCAGGCTGGTTTCGAACTCCTGACCTTGAGCTATCCACCCGCCTCGGCCTCCCAGAGTGCTAGGATTACAGGCGTGAGCCACCGCGCCCGGCCAATGATAACATTCTTAAAACTCCTTCTTGAAATGAAATTCGGTTCTGTGCATGTTTGGGGGTAGGAGCGCTAAATCCAAGAAGTCTACCTTTCTTGGATTTAGACAAACAAACCCAAACATGTGTTACTAGTGATTTTAATTATTATTCTGCTATCAATTCAGTCTGGAGTTACAAGAGCAAAAAGAGGCCAATATGTCACTCTTCACCGTGCCCACTCACACACACATATTCATTTATATGCAATCATCTGCTGGCCATCAATTGACCCAGTTTTTTATACCCCATAAATGCCACCTTAGTGGGCAGCCTCAGCCTGGACAAAGTACTTCTCAGTTCTGATGTGTCAGGTGGCAAGGACAAAGGCTCAATTCCCTTTTTTGCTCTGAGTTAAATGTAGCAGAACAGGATTACCTGTCTGGATCCTGACCACGGTCCTCCAGATGCCCAGTGCGACGACAATGGCCGTCAGCAGCCCACACACAACGGCCACCAGCACCCTGAGGTTACAGGCATGGCAGGAAGCCATGGTGGAGCCAAACCACAAATCCACTCCTGGGTGAAAGACAGCTGGCTTCTTTTCTCTTTGTGCTAGTAAGTTTAAACAGAAGCTATCCTAAAGCATAAAGATACTTCCTCCTTTCAGTGCTCTACCAGGCAGATGTCTTCATATTTTAGGATTTTTGAGGTTAATCCAGCAGGGTGCAGTTCGTGTCACCTAACAAAAGGTGTATACTCTGCTTGCAATTTCCTCACCCTTCACCAAAGGAGAACATGAAAAAAGTGATTAGCATTATGGAAAAAGGGAGATAACTCAGGGCAATAAAGAAGAAGGAGGGACTAGCAGAGAGGTTCAAAGGGTGAATGTGCAGACAAGCCACAGAGTGAAGGAAGGGAACAAAATAGAAGAAACCAGAGAGGAAATCACAAAGGCACTGGGTTCTGGTGGCCCCCTATGTCTCAGCTTCCCATGTTTTTGTCTTAGGAGGGTCTAGCAAAGGCAAACTAGCAGGTGCCTCAGGCCACACAAATACCCTCTTGGGGAAATGAGCCAGGTTGTCAATAAGAGGAAAAACAGCAAGAGCCACAGGGGACTCTGGTAATCGCATTTCTTTAAAGAGCCTACATCTTGACAGCTGCAGTGGGTTAGTGGGCACACTGGCACGGGGTGAGTCTTGAAAAACACTAAAGCCCAGCGTTACAACCCATCTGTTAGGGGCTAAATTGTCCCCCCTCAACAATGCTGGAGTCCTACCCTCCAATATCTCAGAATGTGACCTTATTTGGAGATAAGGTTGTTACAAAATAATCAAGTTAAAATGATTAACCCCAAAGAAGAGGGTTACTGCTATCATCAGGGTAGACCCGAATTCGATATGACTAGTGTCCTTCTAAGAAGGGGAAATCTGGATGCAGATATGCACAGAGGGAAGATGATGTGCAGAGACCCAGCAAGAAGGTGGCAACCTACAAGCCAAGGAGAGAGGCCTGGAACAGACTCTTCCCTCAGAGTCCACAGAAGGAAATAACCCTGCTGACAGCTTGATTTTGGACTTCCAGTCCCCAGAACAGTGAGATAATAAGTTTCTGTTGTTTAAGCCACACAGTTTGTGGAACTTCCTTATGGCAGTCCAGCAAGTGAATACACCATCTGAGTCACTGCCAACTGGTGTCTCTCTGCAGCTGCTGCTCTGAGTCTCTCCTGCACAGCATCATGTGCTCTTCTTCCCTCTCCCTTCTCCACCCTCAACTGAAAGGGGAATGAATGAATGTTCACCTCATCAATCAGGGCTCTGTTTCTGCTGGGGAGAGCAGGTGCTCTGGTCTGCTCTGGATGCTCCATTAAGTTTGAGCTCCCTCAAACCCATATTAAATGCCTTCAGCATGTCAGAATTGGTGCAAGATGTGGATGGGGTCCTTAAGGAACTCCTATTTTCTCAGGGATGAGATACCTGGATATAGCTACCTAGAAGACAAGTAGTAACTGATAAAATAAAGGATAATAAATGTTAATTATTATAGACTACAGATGCTCCTTGCTTACGATAGGGTTGCATCCCAATAAACCCACCATAAGTTGGAAATAGCCTAAATCAAAAATGCATTTAATTCACCTAACCTACTAAACATCATAGCCTAGCCTACCTTAAACATGCTCAGAATACTTACATTAGTTTGCAATTGGGCAAAATCATCTAACACAAAGCCTATTTTATAATAAAGTGTTGGATATCTCCTGTAGTTTATTGAATACTGTCCTGAAAGTGAAAAACAGTACCCTTGTATGGGTGGTCAATGCATGGGTTTCTAGTGAAGGTGTATCACTGTCATATCACCATAAAGTCAGAAAATCTAAGTCAAACCACCAGAAGTCAAGGACCTCTGCATTATGCCATTAATTCCTTCAGGGAGAATTAAGCGAAGTTTTACAAAAAAAGGTTTTACATTTAAGTGGACTTTTTGTAAACCCCTAAACAACTATGTATTTTTTTCCCAACTCTTTGTAATGCTCACTTTATCAAAGTTTAGCTTTGAGGGGCATGAACACAAAGCCCTAACTTTACCCAACTCAGGAGTTTCAGAAAAACACACTGACATACCACAAAATGGAAGAACTTAGAAATACTGCTGCAGACGTGCAGAATAAATGAATGTGATTTCATTATCTCATTTACTGTGACTATGTAAAGAATATCTATTTCTAATACGTGTGCATGTATATGCACAGAAAATGTCTGGAGGGGCACATAAAAAAGTCCTCTTGGGAGTGTGAGGGATCTGAGGTGAGGGAAAAATATTTTTTAAATTTTAGTCCCCCTTTTATGATTTGAAGTCTTAGCCTTGTGCATTTATTTTTTTGAATTATTATAAACATAAACATGTATTACTTTTTAAATACTTTTTAAGTTTTCAATAAATAATCAATCTAAGGAAAGGAATCAGCACTTACCAAATGCCTAAGGTATACCAAGCACTGTGCTGCATACTTTACATATCTTTAGCTAATTCATTCTGTATAAAAGCCTCAAGTAACACATGACGTTTTAGCCCATTGCATGAATGAGGAAATGAGGTTGAGATAGGTATAACTCTCAACAGGAGTTCTGTGGCTTAGTAAGTTTGAAAGATACCAGGTTGCACAAAGTTAAACAGTTTTCTCCACTCTAGGATTTCCTAGAGCTTTCAATATGCTCATGTGCATTATGAATGTCCAAGTTTTCAACATTATTTGACCACAGAATCCTCAAGAATCTCTCAGAGATACTGTTATTTGGAATATGCTTTGGAAAATAGGCCCTGCATGCTCATCTGCAGAAGGGAATTTGTTGAACAGTGTGGCTAAAGGAACTGATCGTGGGACCTGAGTTTGCCGTCTGGTGGATGGTGTTTTTCTCCTGTAGGCATCCAGATATTTTGAATGGAGTGTAGTCTAATGATTAAAAAGCTTACTTCAGGCCGGGCATGGTGGCTCATGCCTGTAATCCTAGCACTTTGGGAGGCCGAGGTGGGAGGTTCGCTTGAGGTCAGGAGTTGGAGACCAGCCTCATTCAACAAGAGCAAGACCTCATCTTTACTAAAAATAGAAAGAAATTAGCTGGACAACTAAAAATAGAAAAAATTAGGTGGCCATGGTGGCACATGCCTGTAGTCCCAGGTACTGGGGAGGCTGAGGCAGGTGGATTGCTTGAGCCCAGGATTTTGAGGTTGCTATGAGCTAGGCTCATGCCACGGCACTCTAGCCCAGGAAACAGAGTGAGACTTTGTCTCAAAGAAAAAGAGAGAAAGAAAGCTTACTTCAGTGGTACTCATTCCCTCTTCTACACCTGGTAGAAGTGCTGGGATCCTAGGATGCTGCAATAGCTGTTGGTTCTTAGGGCTTCAGTGTTCTCAGTGACATGACAAAGTTTATAAGGCCTGCCACCTACCCAGCTAAGAACTCTGGAAATTCATGGAGTAGAAGAAACCCTAGGGACAAAAATTAAGATGTTGACATTTATGTGAGGGCATGAATTACTATTGATTGTAGACATGTGTAAATGGTTACCAATTTTTATACACACAGCACACACATATCAGGATGACAGAAGAAAAGTAAAATAACTAAATAGGAAATATTTCATTTATTCTTCCATTCTACTCAGTGCAGACATTGTGCTAGGCACTGGGGATAAAATAGTAAACAAGAGGGGCAAAGTCCCTGTCCACACCCAGCTTACACTCAGGAATATCTGGATTTGTACTAAGGCTGCCACTAATTTTCTCTGTGATCCTGGGTAAACCAGTCGCCCTCTATTTCTTCATATTTTAATCAACCTTGTTAAGGTCTTCGATTCCTGAACATTTCAGTACTAAAGTCATCAGTTGAGGAAGAGCAAGGCAGGTGTCTGTGGTGGGGGTAGAGAAAGACAGAGGCCCAGAGTAGGTGTCAGAGCCCGGGTGGGATAACAAGAGCATCTACAATGGGGACACCTAGCCTAAGATGTCAGACCCCAAGCAGAATGAAGAGGGCATCCATGTGAGGGGGAGGATGGCCTGACATGGGCTGTCAGAGCCCAGGTAGAGCAGGAGAGCATCCAGGTGAGGGACACCCAATGTGGAAACTCTAAGCCAGAGCAGGGAGGGGAGGGCATCCTTCAGAGACCAAGAGTGGTCGGGAAGGCATCTACACAGGTGGGCAACTGTGCATGGGAGGTCAGTGCCAGAGTTGAGTGGGGAGGGTGTCCACACGGAGTGGCAGCCTGGAGTACAAAGTCAGAGCCCAAGCGGGAAGAGAAGGGTGTCCATGCATGGGAAGGGAATGGTGCTGAAGGTCCCAGATTGGTAACATACAAGATGATGGATCAAACAGGTGAGCATATAAGCATAATGGGAGCCAAGTTTCTCACTCTAGGAGAAGGAAGTTACGAACATGGAAAGGGGAGAGAACTTGGATTCCATAAGAATTTCAAAACAAGTAGTCAAAAATAAGGAGAAAGAAAATCTATGTGCTGTTAATTATGAAGGAAGCAATACCCTCCAGAGAAAATGGCTGTCAGACAAATGCGAGAATGATGTCAGCAACTTCTCATCCAAAAGAGGAAAGTTGTTAGGACTACTACAAAAAAGCCAAGTATTTCAAATGAAAGGGTGTGATATTACCTCTTATTTCCAATACTTGAACTAAATAATTTCCATTGTGCCTTTAGAAAAAAAGCCTACAGTGTTGCATTAGAGTTGGATGTCTCAAATGAACTCAAGATTCTTATATATTATTATATATCTATGTAATATATATACAATATGTATATATAATATATATTTATATAATACTATATTATACAGTTCAATATATTCAATAAATATATATTTATATATCAATATAGAAATAAATGTAGATACAAAAATGTGTATACATAAACACACAAATGTGTATCTGTGCATGTTTATGATATATATCGCACATTTATATACATATATTCTCTAACTCCAGCCCATTACCAGGTCTGGATGCAGTGACACCCCATTAACAATGAGCACACTATACTCTGGTTTCTCTTCAGGCCATATAAATCTTTTACCTTCAGCAATGAGCACACATAAAGCCCAGACCTTGATTTATAAATACAATTTTCCACTAAAAGGATACAGATCCTTGGGAAAATGACTAATTCCAGGACAGCATCTGAGAAAGTCCAGGGTAAGCCAGGAATATCTTGTGCAGAAGGCAAGATATGACGGGTACATATCAAATGGATACAGAATCCAGCTAGAATAGACTCCCTGTTACCAGATGAGGGACAATTTGAGCATCAAAATGATGTTTATAAATAAGCATTATTTTAAATAATAATGGTTATAATTAATAACATTCATTTATTGAATAACTTAGTACATAAAATATTATAAATAACAAATAATACATATAACAGATAACAATCCATTATATAAATTAGAAAAGCCACTGAATCTGAAATCCTCGAGGTAGTGCCTAGCAATCTGCATTTTAACAACTCTTCCAGGTGATTTGGTGCCCACTGAAGTTTGCTAACCACTATTCTGAGGTAATTCTGCCCCCAAAATCAAGTTTATAGCAAAGTAGTAAATGCAAGAGATTAAGTGGCATTTTGTTTACTAGGACATTCCTTTGTTAATTTATGAGAATTGTCAAGGCTTTAAAGATTGCCACATTATCAGATAAGCCTGCTAAAATTCATCAGAGCCTGTATTTCTGTCATCTGTGAAACCACTCTTCTCTGTTTCATTTTATTTTATTTTATTTTGGTTTTGAGACAGGGTCTCTCTCTGTTGCCCGGGCTACAGTGTAGGGATGTCATCATAGCTCATTGCAACCATACATTCCTGGGTTCCAGGAATCTGCCTGCCTCAGCCCCTCAAGCAGTTGGGACTACAGGTGTGTACCACCAGACACAGTATTTTTTATAGAGATGGGGTCTCACTCTTGCTTAGGCTGGTCTCAAACTCCTGACCTCAAGCTATCCTTCTGCCTTGGCCTCTCAAAGTGCTAGGATTATAGGTGTGAGCCGCCACACCCGCCTATTCATTATCTTTTGGTAGGTTTTTAATGAGCTTATCCCAGGAAGTGTCAGGAAATTCTGAAATCCCTTTTATTTCCTGACCATCCGCACTGGGACCCCAAGGGAGAGTTAAGAGCATAGAAACCTGCTTGCTGTACATCCACAGCATTAACGAAGAAGGATAGTCTTAACTTACCCACCTGTGACACCTGAGAGCTGAGCCTTTGTGTTTCTCCTTTGGGAGACTGTCAGTGGCATTTCCTGCCCCTTCCATGGTAAAGACTCTAAGCTACTGCTAACAGAGAAACCCTTAAATTCACCTGCTTGTATATCCATACAACCCAGCACATCTGTTTCTATTTGGTTGTTAAAGAAGGGCAGGGAGAAAGGGATCAAAAAGGCTTTTCCGGGCCAAAAGGAACTCAGCTTGCTTTGTATCTTCTCACTTTGTTCAGTAGCCCTTGGTTCTGCAGGTGCCGCCCGCTCTCCCAGAGCCAAGTGTTCCAGATAGGATCTCAAGGGCTGAGTGCTTCATGGAAGGGAGACCAGCATCGTTTTATGGAAAGTAACTTATTTGCCACTAGTAAAAGGTTGTCTATGAAACTGAAATATGTGTCCATGGAAGACACTGGATTCTGATTCATATAACCTTGAATCAACCTCTCTATGCTCCAGGAGATGAAAATAGGAACCCTCAAATTATTTCATTTTAAATTTCCTTCTGCATTTTTCTCCAGAGAACCTCAATCCCTTCTTTCTCTTCTGACTTGATTCTTTCATCTTTCTTTTTCCCTGTTTTCTCCTCTTTTATTTCTTCCCTTTTACATCCCCAAAGTCTGAGATGGCTGGCACAGGTGTACAGTCAAGAGTGAAAGAGCAGAGAAACAGTCAGCCATGGTTATGTTGAGGGGCAGGCATAGTGTCAAATGGTTTGAGTTCCTTCTTTTCCTTCTAGAAAGCCCAAAACAGGTGAGGGAAAACCCAAAATTTATAGTAACTAATCAAGAGTATCAGCTGAGAAATACTCCTCTGCAAACACCAACCCTAAGTTGATCCCAGGCATGATGAGTTGATGTTTTCAACATCCTGTGTACTTAGCACTATCACTTCTTCTTTGACAAAATAATATTCTGGATTCTAAATCTTTCCATTTAGTACAGCATAATTTTATTTTAATGAAATCCTTGGTGTGTGTCAGTTATCTATTGCTGCATAACAGATTACCTCAAAACGTAGTGATTTAAAAGACAACCACCATTTATGTGATCCTGATCATGCACTTCGTACAGAACCTAGCCGAGATGCTTTGCTCCACATGTTACTTAGTTGAGTCATCTGGAAGCTAATCTAGGGCTGGAGGATCCAAAATGGCCTTTCTCACATGTCTGGGG
>VBSM01000272.1:69750398-69767738 GCA_008086735.1 Cheirogaleus medius
TATCTCTTTAAAACTTCCCCCAATCTTTTTGGGACTGTAGCCTGGCCTGCATCTCTGAGGCAGGTTAAGTCTTTTGTTAATAACTCTCAGGTGGTGGCAGCCCCACAGGTAGGCAGCTGATGGAGTTCACAGGCTTTGTCTCTGGCAGAGATGGGAGATTAGAGTAATTAACCACAGTATCCTAGAATTGAGGGGCCCTCCCTTTAAAAGCTCTGAATTTCTATGTTCAGGAAATTTGTATATTGAGATGACAAATTCTGCCATTTTTCTTCTTTTGCCAGCAAAGTAATCTCTTTCCTCCTCCCCAAACACTTGTCCTCCTTCTTCCGATTTGGCCTCGTGCACAAGTGCCAAGTTTTCGGTAATAAGATTAGTCTTGTAAGTCCAATTTATAAATGTGCAATTGAATAACAAATCTAGGCTTATGATTTTATTTTATTTTCACTAACTTTATACACAGTATTGGAATATATAAGAAAACAAGTTTCACCACATTTATAAGTTTGATAAATTAATGTATTTATAAGTTTCATAAATGAGATTTGTAAGAATAACTTTAGAGCTTGGAAAGGTTTATCAGTTAATGAAAGTACTTAAGAAGGATATTAAAAATATTTAATTCATAAATACAATTTGAAGTGTGTTGGTGATATAGTGGTGAGCATAGCTGTCGTCCATAAATACAGTTTAAAATGTTTGCTTAATCTAATTACTTAAATTTAAGAATGTGCCCAAACATTAAAGACTCCTTAAAATTTTGTGTTCACATGAACTCTGTAATAACTGGTAACTAACCAATGGGCACAGAGAGATGTGACGGTCACTGGAAATCAAGACGAGAGGAGCGATGGAGGGGAGGAGTAAAAACCTACTTATCAGGTAGAGTGAACACTATTAGGGTGATGGGTACACTAAAAACCCTGACTTAAGCATTATACAAGGTATCCATGTAACAAAAAACTTTGTACCTCCTTTATATTTTGAAATTTTATAATTGGCTGTTAACATCTATCAGGCTTAAAAATAGAATTAAAATAAACTGAAATAAAAGTATAATAAAGAACTAAGTTTTTTAATTTATACTGATTTGGTACAGAAATCCAATCATTCTATCTACTACACATCTCTTGAAACCACCCTTCAAGCTTAGTAAAAAATCTCCCTTCATTGCCATTTATTTAGGGAAATCATTTTATATTATTTCATGCCTGTCCTCCATTCTATAAATTTTCTTTCTCTGGAATTCACATGGGACAGAATGTAGAATTTCTGGATATCTTCATGTGTATTAACTTTTCTTTCATGCATTAAAAAAAAAATTTTGTAGAGACAGGGTCTTGCTATAGCCCGAGATGGTCTAGAACTCCTGGTCTCAAATGACCCTCCTGCCTCTGCCTCCCTGAAAGGGGCAGCTTTGCTGAAATATCAGGAAAATATCTAAACCCACAGTTTTCTAATAACAGCCAAACATCAATCATGAATTCTACCAGCTCTTTCTCCCCTAGTTGGCAGGCACCCTGCAGGGACTCTGTTTACAAAACATCTGAAAAGAGCCCAACCGACAAATATGAAATGTAAATCTTTCTCCTTACATTCATCAGCTCACAGCCTTTAGAATTCATTTCTATAGCCTCAAGGTATTCCCGAAAAGCTCCTGAACAGACATTAGGGGAGCAAACTCCAGGCCTTAGTTTCCTGCCAAAACCATATCTCAGGGGCAAAATCACATCCCCTGCAATAAGCCTGACTATATTTCAGAGATAACCAAGTCTCCAGGTGTTGGGAAAATAGGCTAGAGACAAGAAAAGTTTCAGGAATTTTCCAGGGCTTTGCCTTGAAGGAATCTGTGGGTGTGCTAGTTCACAGACTGGAAGCTGCTCTCAACAATGCAGGCAATGTCAGAGGACATTTGCAAACAAGTGTTTCTTCAATGCTGCAAGCCACTACCTTGATGGTTTTTGCACAGTAAAAGCTCAGTTTGTGTCCTGCCTGAGAAGCTGATTAAAATGCCTTCCCAGCAGATAACATGCAGCTGGAACTACCTTAAACTTCAAGATTCTTCCTGCTTCACTCCTAACCCCATGTCTGTATTTAGAGAAATAGTTTAGATTAGCATACAGACTCAGTGTTCCTACTTTATACATTTTTATCTTTAATTTGTATGCTCAGCTAGGTCTGTTTCTAACTTAGGGCTTAACATGTTTCTCTTAGAAAACTTTTGTAACCATCTATTCTTGTAGACAGAGTTAGTAAGTGTCCCTTGATACCTTTGGGAGCCTAGAAACCTCAACGAATGAGCTGTACACTTAATTCTTTAACCGAGGACAACTATTTGCTGTAATAAAAAATACTGATGAGGGATTTCACTCAGTGCGTCACAGCTCACAAGAATGCTGGAGGACTCCTGACACCCTCATCACTTTAAACTGCACTTTGTCTCTATCTCTGTTGTTTCTTTGTCTGTATCATTTCCAAATCTCTTGCGAGGATCCTGCCTGGGACCTGTTTTGCTGGGACAGTAGCTAACTCCTAGCATCCAGGAACAGAGAACACAAGAAATATAGACAACTTGACTTCTTGCAACTGCCTGCTAATTACTCCACAGCCACTTCTGTTTCAACTGACAACAGTCACTGTTCTTTTATTTCTGTTTGTCCTCATAAAATCAGCAAGCCACTTGGCCTCCCTGGTGGTACCTCCTTCTATTTCTTTGGGATGCCATGCCACCTCCCTGCTCTCCCTCTCTTTCTTCTCTCTCTCACTCTCTCATTCTCTCACTCCTCTAAGAAGATAAACATTTTTAACTTTTATGTATCCTAATCTCTGCATGAGAAATCTTTGTCCACCCACACCATGAAAACCTACTAGGCTTTCCACCCTAACACTCCCAAAGTACTAGGATTATGGGCATGAGCAACTACAGCTGACTTTTCATAATTTTTATCTATTGTTTTTCTACTGTTTCCTTGTATTTTAGAAGAATTCCCCACTTCTCAGTTTCATTTTCATTGTTCACTTACCACCCAATGACTCCAATTCACCTCATTAATCCACATCCAAGATATTAATATAATCAACAGAGACTTAACTAATGAGCTTCTATAGTGAAGAAATGATGAGAAAGGGTATAACAATGTGTTCATGGCCTAGTCTCCCATTTCAACAATGTGATGGAAGTTTGCGTAATCAGAGATTGCACTTTTCCAAGCAAAGGAGATTGGAGGTCACAGAAATCACTGAAGAGTTGTTATCACAACCACATCCATAATTGATATTGCATAGTAATCAGTCCATACCCCTCATGTTCATAAGTACGTGACCACAGAGCCTTTTCATCCACAGGCTTTGTCTGCATTGTAAAATGTCCCTCGGTCCTTCCTATGCTGGCATGCACTGACTTATTTAAAAGGTTTCTCCACTTTGGCTATGACAAATGAAGCATGGGGTACTCACAAAGAAACTTTGGCAAAAGTTCAAGAATTGAGACCTCAGGTGTTTAGATGAGATTATACAAAATAAAATATAAAGTAAGGGAGTAAACCCCCATCCTCATTCCTTCTTAAAAAGGTTTCCCCTTCAATGCTAGAGGCTGTGGAAACATGTAAACACTGTAATTTCAAATACTGAGAGAAACGGATGGGCGGTGGGACTATTTTCCCAAGGTGGTGAGAGAAGCACCTCCAGGAAAGAATCACCCTAGGAAAAGTGGCCCTACCTCAACCCACTGTTTGTTATTCTCCTTCCCAGCTTTGCTTTTCTTCATATCATTTATTACTGCCTCAAATTATAGAACTTACTTTCTGACTTTGTTACTGTGTTTCTCCTGTGGGAACGTAAGTTTGATGAGGACAGACTTTGGCTTGGGTAACAATGTATTCTCAGTTTATTGCCCGCTGTTTGGCACATGGTAACTTCTGAATCAACATTCATTAAATGAAACATTCCATTGGTTCCCACAGATTGGTAAGTGTAGCCTGGAACTGATTTTCCTCATCCCGTATTCTAGACTTGAAAACTTTTTATATTTTTCTTATAAAACATATTTTATTATTTCCAAAAATTTACTGAGATATAGTTCTTTATAAATTGAAATACTTACAAATTCAACTTATTGCCTTTAAGACTTCCAAGCACAATGTAAAGAAAATACAAGACTCTCCCATTTTGGCTCAAGCTCACAATTTGCTGATTTTCATGTCCTTCCATAAAAATAGTAGTCATCAAACATACATCCAATAACATAAGTATAAAGTTACAATAACGATGTTCAAATTTATTGCTCATTTCAGGAACTAGAAGGCAGTTAGCCCCAGACTGTGGACTTAGACCTGAAACAAATGGTCCTCCTCTGGGAACTCACCAGGTTGCATCTCACTTGTATAAGCAGAGACTAGAAGAGTGGACACTTCTTTCCCTCATAAACAGTGTAAAATATTTGTATTTACCACTTTTCAAAATTTCAGACTTAATCTGGTTCATGCTAATTATCTAATGATAGGAGTCCCTGCTCAGGCCTACTTACCAGTAATGCCAGTTTCAAGGAACTACAGCTGACCACTTGCTCACACCTTTGAAAAACCAAACTTGCCAGAGTCATAGAATCTTGCAGGTGTATAAAAGAGCACCCATGGGACAGAATGCCATGATGCCCTGAGGACTGTGCCATGTGGGCATTTTCATATGCTAGGAATGTTCTAAAGTTAATTGCATCATTCAACATAAACCTTTAGGCACTCCCATGTGCTCTTTTCATATTTATGTAACAAGATCAGTGTGTCTAGTTCTGGAGCCTGAAGAATCCACTCACCTGACTCTTCAGTGTAACTCTGACATGCATCAGACTGGGCAGTCTTCTGGACTTGTCAGTGCTTCTGGAATGCCAGGGAGCCTCCAGGATTTAGTTGTCCATGTCTCAGCTCCAGCTGCCCATGAGGCCGCCTCCTTTCCTCCATTTGTGGGCCATCCCTCAAGGATTCCTGCAGTCCTCCTTCCTTTTCTCTCACAGCAGAGACTGGCCTTTCTGACTAGCATTGTACTACATTAGCTGTCCACATGCTTCCATTTCTAGATTCATAAAATGTGACAGCGAAAAGGGACCTATGATTCATTCCGTTCAATTCCTTTACTTTAGAGAGAAGGACATGGTGATTACTACAGACCTAAGGCTGGCTAATGGTAGACCCAGAATTAGAAACAAGAGTTTTTAACTCTCCATGAGGGGCTGCCTAGCCCACAGACTAGGTAAGGGTCCTGACTTCTTACCCAGGTATTCCATAAAAGGCTTTTACTCATTTTAACCTTTGGCCTGTTTTAACAGAGTAGATGGCATGGTGGCCAGGTTATGGTATGTGATGACTTTTTACTCTTACAGGTAACAATACAACTCTCCTTTCCAGTTCTCAAATGGCTTTGCAACCACATGTCCTGGGGATCATTCTTTTATCTTCTCTGAAAGATCACACACCTTAGGAGGACTCTCATGGCCTACCTTTCCCAGGGAGAACTCAGGTGCTACAGAGAGAACTGTCTCACAAAAAGGATTTTCTGTGTCCTCCAGCTTCTTCTGCATGATGTAAGGGTGCGGTGTAGTTAAATAACGAAAACAAAGATTTGAGGCATCTGCACCAAAGTGCATGTATTCATTTATTTCTCATTCTAGTAACAAGACAAACAAGTGTAACTCCATGTTCAACAAGTTACAGATGGCAGCATGCCCAGGAACCCTGAGCATATCTATAAGGCAAGTAAAACAAATATTTTTTATAGTATGAGCATCAAACTGTAGAGGACCTGGAAAAAGTTCCTCTAGCCCCTGAATAATATGTTATGTATGATGTGCAAAATGAACTTAACACCCAACGTATTTTCAGAGCTAAAAATAAAACATTTAAATTCAAATACATCAATAAAATTGGAAATACAAACAGTATACTGATATTTACCCTTAGCCAGTTCTCCAAACAAAAGAGGAAGAAACAAAACCATGAACAACAGTACACAAAAGAAAAGGTTTATCTAGGAAGACTGGATGCCCATCCAAATCACATCTCTTCTTCTGATTCTTGTTCAACACTTTTTAGGAGTCCAACTTCTGAGGGGCAGAGACTCTTAAGTTTAGACTTAACCAACCTGAGGAGAAAGAAAAGCATCCCTAGTTACCTGCTGTTTAAAATAGAAACCCAGAGCAATACGCATCTGTAATACAACAACCTCCAGATCATTCACATTGCTTGAGCAAATGAGGGGAGTAACTCAAAAAGGAAAATCACTTTTATTTGGCTTTGGAGCCAACTGAAATTTTTCTGGATGAAAGCAGGGTATAAGTAAACAGATACCTGGTGGTTTCTGCATACATTGCATGATTGTTCAGTTAGGCATCAGCAAAATGGAAAAGCATATAAAACATGATATCCTAACAAATGAAGCCTATATTTATGTAGGCTACATAGGACTACTAACACAGCAAACAAGGGTTTATTGAGAACCCACTATATGTTTGGCAGTGTTCCAAAGGTGTGGGTCTAATGAAAAGGGTCTTTTTCTCAAAGAGACACAATCTAGCCAGCAGATAAGACTAAGACACATGAGCTAATAGTAAACATCATGAAAGAGATCATTGTTAAAATGTATGGTGGAGACTAAGTGCTATAAAATGTCTTGAAGGGAGATGATCAAGGGCTCCAAGAATCATGGAAGGTTTCATAGAAATGTGCATTTAATGTGGATATGTCATGTAGAGGGAACTGTGTGGTCAAAAAGATTAGAATAACACATGGGGGTAGGGAGGATGAAAAATAAGAAATGGAGCTTCCAGTCTCTAGAGAACTATAAGTGCATAGGAGGTTCATTAGAGGTCGGAAGGTTTTTGAAACAGGAAGGGTCAGTAGTCTTCTTTGGGCCCACGAGGGGAGCTGACATGAAGTAGAGCATTTCCTTGAATGCTGGCACTGTTCTTGGAGGCTGCCCAGCCCCTACGTAGATGACATTGAGATGTCAACCTAGAACAACAGGGGAAGAAGCCAAGTTTCACACAGTGGCAGAGCCAACCTTGTCAATGATCTCATGCACATGCTTTCAGGGAATGGAACAGGACTAATAGAAATCAGTCAGTGAGAAGGAAGAATTTCCTAGCACCCAAAGCACTTGGACCTCTAGAAGGAAACTACAAATCAAAGTGAGCTGACCCAAAGCCAAACAAGGAAGAGACAAGGAAGCAGTTTCTTCACTCAGAGCCTCAGCACCAGAGTTGCCTTAGCAGGTAAGCACAAAAGAGCACAGGCAGGAGGAGTGACCTGGGGCTCGTGTCTGGAGAGAAGAGTGGAAAGTTGGTGCCCACAGAGGCTGAGACCACACTGGGCCTAAAAGCAGCTACCGCATTTCAGGAATCTAAAGAAACTGCCAGTGGGTAGTATCCAATATAGTAGCCAGTATTCACATATGTATATTTAAATTAATTAAAATTAATGTGGCACTAGCCATATTTTAACTGCTCAATAGGTAGTGACTACCATATTGAACACTGTCAATACAGAACATGCAGGCATAGAACATATTGATCAGTGCTGAAGTCTAAAGGATTAGGCGCTAAAGCCTTTCTGCCTAGTAATTGGGATCAGACAAGCCTACTGTGGTTTAGCAGTAACCTCTTTAGAGAGAGGAACTGTGACCACCCCTTTCTATTTCTGCTCATTCTTCAAACTGCAGCTTTATTTTCAGTTGTGGGGAGACCTCCCCTGAGCTCCAATAGTGGCTTTATTCTCCTACTATTTCCATTTATTGCACTATATTTTGATTATCTGTCTCTCTAATTTAGTTCTAATTATAGCACTAAAAATCCTCATGCTCAGTGTCTATATTTCATTCATTTCTTCATACCAAAAAGGAAGGAAAAGGAAAAGGATGAGGAGGCCAATAAGAACAAGAACAAGAGCAACAAAAAAATAAGAAGACAATACCATTTATTGAGCTCTCATTATGTCCTAAGCAGTTTAAGTACATGATCTCCTTTAGTACTATATTATCTACATTAGTTGAAAACAAAACTGAAACTTAATGTGGTTAAGCAAATGGTCCAAAGTTATTCAGCTGATAGATAGTGGAGCAAGGAATATGTGTTCTTATCAATCTATTATACTGCTCCTGACCCACTTATGAAACATTATATTGGGTTATTTGTAAAAAATGTATTATTCAACTGAATGTTACTTTTAGGCATATTAGAGTCAATGCCAAGTTAATCAGGCACTCAAATTCAGTGAGACACGTGCATGTTGGTCAAAAACTGACTCCAAGCTTAAGAAGTGCTATAATTGCAGGGTGTACACCTGGGTAACTGGAGGCCTCACTGCAGGCGGTGGGTGGGGAGACCATTCAGAAGAGCATATACAAAGAGAGACAGACGTAGAAGAGTGCGTTGACAAGTAATGCATGGGTCTAAAGAACAGCATAGATACTGTTGAGCTATTCCAACATTATAAATGCACTTATTCCTTTACTGCGAACTTTTTGTGTTTACAGATAATTTTCTGTTATGCTACCCTGTCTTGTGGGATGGTGAGGAATGAAATCCCCACTTGAATTTTAAATTCAATGTTATTGAGTCTTGATGATCATATACCAAGAAACAGAACTTCCATGAACAGAAATCACTAACTTACCAGGTGACAAAAGCATAATTCGCTCCAATGATGATAAAGCTTACTGCATAATGCCAGCAAAAGCATATGGTGAGAAACATAACGTTGTCATGATCCGTCAGATTCCATGCAGGAGCCCCACTGGGGGGAAACAGGACAAAACCGATCTGTAATTTAAAACAAAAAGCACATATTAAAATAACCAATCACATTCTAAAATATGGTACCTTAAAAAATGCTTCATTCCAAGATGAATAATAGCTAAGTTAACTCTCATTATCCAAGATGCAACAGATAAAGCATCAGGTTTTGCTCCCTGTTTTATTAATAAAGACAGCATCTACTATATCATATTTTTGAAATAATTTTAAAGGACATTTAATAATAAATTTACAAAATATAAACAGTGATCATCTCTGAGAGTGGATTGACTTTCAGAGAACGTTGTAGGTGTCTACATGCGTAGTTTCACTCTGTTATTTCAAATTTAGAGAACAAAAAGGTTTTAAAATAAATAACTGTCCACAATTAACATGATGTTCAATAGTGAAAGACTGAAAGCTTTCCCCCCTAAGATAAAGAACAAGACATGACTGTCTGCTTTCACCACATCTAATTCAACATTATCCTGGAAATTTTAGCTATAGCAATTAGGCTAAAAAATAAATAAAAGGCAACCATATTGAAAAGAAAGAAGTAAAACTACCTGTATTCACAGATGACATAATCTTATATATAGAAATTCCTAAAAAATGCACCAAAAAAACTATTACAGGTAATAAATGACTTCAGAAAAGTTGACGGATAAAGAAAAAACACACAAAAATCAGTTGTATTTCTTTGCTCAAGCAATGAAAAACCAAGTCCCCCACCCCGAATATTAAGAAAACAATTCCACTTACAATAGTATTAAAAAGAATAAAATACTTAGGAATAAATTTAATCAAGAAGGTTGGAGACTTTTACACCTAAATCTGCACAGCATTGTTGAAAGATATTGACAAAAACCTCAATAAATAGAAAGTGATCTCATTTTCATTGACTGGAAGACTTAATATTGTTGTGATGGCAATAGCACTCAAGGGAATCTAGAGATTCAATGCAATCTCTATCAAAATCTCAATGGCCTTTTTTGCAGAAATGGAAAAAGCTGATTATAAAATTCACATGGAATTGCAAGGGATACAGCACAACCAAAATAAACTTGAAAAAGAAAAACAAAGTTGGAGGACTCAGACCTCCTGATTGCAATACTTAATACAAAACTATAGTAATTAAATCAGTGTGGTATTGACATAATGACAAACATATAGGTCAATGAAATAAAATTGAGAGTTCAAATATAAACCCATATATCTATGGTTAACTGGTTTTTGACAAGGGTGCCAAAGACATTCAATAGGAGAAAGAGTAGTCTCTCAAACAAATGGTGCTGGAAGTTTGATAGACATATGTTTACTGAGTATTGACTGTGTCTTTGGTCATCCTGTTAAAAGAAATGGAAAAATAAATGTTAAAAAAAATTTATAAATAAAAATTTGTTTAAAAAAATAAACAAATCGTCCTGAGAAAACTGGATACTCACATGTGAAAAAATGAATTTAGACCCCTACCTCATGTTCTATATAAAATTAACTCAAAATGGAATGCGGACCTAAATATGAAAGCTAAAATCATATAACTCCTAGAAGAAAACATAGGGAGAAAGCTTCATGACCTGAGATTTGGTGATGGTTTCATAGCTATAACACCAAAAGCACAATCAACAAAAATAAAACCATATAAATGGGACTTCACCAAAATTAAAACTTTTGGTGCTTCAAAGGACAAGTGGAGCAATGTAGACCAAGGTTTTCTACTTTCGTGTTGTCCCTGTGCATTTTATTCATCAACCAATGTCAGAATCATGATTTTTCCTAAACTATCATATTAGTTGAAACTAATATGGGGTACTTTATAATAAATTCTTCCTGCCCTTCTCTACATCCCAAAAGACAGAATGCATTTGTTGTATATTTTAGAGATAGGAAAATTAAATGATGCATGGGCCTGGCCACTCTGTCCCAAACAGTTGCAAAGATGTCTGTATCACTGCTGCTGTGCCTCACCCAGCAAGGGCTGGGCCTCTGCCTTAGAACACAGTTACATTCTAAAGGGATGACCTGTCAGTACCTCTGGCAAAAGACACATCTGTCTCTAAGTTAAAGAGTCTGCAATACTTAGAAACTGCAGGCAGAGAATGCCACCCAGCTGCTTTCCCTGCTGCTTTGGATATGTAAGTGTCTTGCAATAAGCCTTTGTAAACTGCTAGGAAAGCTCACTGTGGGGCCAACTGGTCAGGGCCCAGGTCCCTGAAGCCCCAGAAGGAAGCAAAAATTTCTGGGTCCTCTGCGCTCACTCTTTGGAATGACAAGAATGAAACTCAAGTCACATAGTCAACTCCAAGTTCAAGGGCTCAGCTGTTTCAGCTGCGCTGTCAGGACCACAAGATTGTTCTTCTCACATCCTCCTCTCACAGCAAATTCATGGAAGTTGACAGAGAAATTCTATGTCAAGAAAGGGCCCTTTGAGGTGGGGGTGAGTATAAATTATTATGGACAGCTCCCCCGTTCCCATCTATCAGTCCTGCCATGTTCCTCCAATGCCATCCACACTATCCATCCACCCCTGCTTGGGAAGTGATGTGCTCCAGCTGCCAGAGGTAGGGGTTCGCAGTAGTAGGGGGGTAAACTGTGTCCTCCCACATGTTGAAGTCCTAACTGTCAGTACGTCTGAATGTGACCTTATTTGGAAATAGGGACTTTGCAGATGTGATCAAGGGAAGGTGAGGTCAGACTGGATTAGAACTGGCTTTAAATCCAATGAGTAGTGTCCTTATAGGAAAACCACGTGAAGACAAAGGAGCACAAAGACACAGAGGGAGAACATCATGTGACAGCAGAGGCTGAGACTGGACTTAGCTGCCGCAGCAGGAATGCCCAGATTGCCAGCAACCATCTAGGAGAGCGGCGTGGGACAGATTCTCCCTCTGGACCCCTGAAAAGAAGCCAACACTGCCAACACCTTGATTTCGGATTTTTGGCCTTCAGAAGGGTAAAAGAATAAATTTCTGTTGTTTAATTCATTGAATTTATGGAAATTTGTTATTACAGCCCAAGAAAATAATATAATGGTCAATACCGAAATTAGCAAAACAGTATCACTCACCCTAAACCTCAAGCCTAGGCACATCCTGCTGCCTTCTGATTTCAAGATTGTTCTTTTTAAGCACCAGAGGAGGCAAGAAAAGCTTCATCTTTCTCTGCTGCATCCCTTTTAATAAAAGGACTTGTTCCAGAAAATTTGCATTCAGTCAATACGCTGCAGGCTCCCCACACATCTCTCAGATCCCAACTTGACTTCACCTTTTCCTGGAAGCTTTCTTTTCCCACTTCCTCGGGATTAAGCAACCAGGTCCTCAGGGCAGCATGGGCTTTCAAAACTGCCCAACAGTGAAAATTACTACATATCAAATCTTATGGGAGGCAACTATCCTAGTGTATAGAGATATGTATATAATTATATATATTTAGTTTAAAATAAGAAAGATTGAAAATAAATGAGATCAGCATCAAACTCAAAAAACTAGAAAAAGTGATGCAGAGTTTAGCTTTCCAGTAAAGCAAAAACTGAAAGAAAATTGATAAATCCATAATATAAAACTTTAAAAGACTTCTATTAGAAAGCGAGAGATCAATCAGTTGAAAACCAATTATGTATATAGAATATATTTTTTAAAACACACACACACAATTAAAGAGTTCTAAGTTAACATTTTGGTATGTTTCATCCGACCATCCACATCAAATGTTCTCATTCAGGCATTATCTAGCATCATCTTTTATGATCAGAAACTGTGGTCCTTATGTCTAGGGGCACTTACCACAATTTATGCCACGATATTGCAGCAGTATTGAGAGAGCATTCTATGGGAAATTGGGAAAGTCTCCATGACCACAACTAAATAAATAAAAAACAAGTAGCCTGCCTTACGAGTTTTGAAAAGGTTATGCTTAGAATTTTTAATCATCTTTTCCCCCAACCTGGGACTTCATAGCAGTATGAAAAGCAGTACTCAAATGGTTTATTCTAAAAAGATGCACCTTAAGCAACATAATACTTTAGATTCTTTAGAGAGTTAGTCTGAATTCATAAGTCAGCCTTTACTTCTGTTACATCTCCCTTGCATATGAATGTGAAAGTTGAGTATACTGGCTGACATATAGCTGTTTCTCAAAAAATAATAACTTCCTCTCTTTCCTGCCTTCCATGTATTTCTCCAACTTGCTACCCATTAGGCTGCAAGCTGCTATAGCAACAGGAACTGCTTCTAACTAAAAGCATCAGCTCAGAGTTCCTACGTAATGGTTATTCAGCAGTGAGATGAAGATGTGCACATTCCACTTCCTTCCCAGCTGCTCTGACAATGCTCCCACCAGGGCCACCAGGCTACTCTAAGAAACATCACCCCTTGGATTCCCATGTTCTCACGACAGGCAGCATGTTGGAGGGAAGTCTTTAGTGTCAAGAGCAAAATGCCCCAAAACATAAAGAGCAATTACAGGCAGAGACACTAACTGCATTTACTGGAGCACCCAACTTACCTGCCAGAACCAGCTCCCCTGAAGCAGAATGAGGCTTGAACGCAGAAGTTCCAGAAGTACATTCTTCTGGAGGAGGAACTCCACGAAAGTGACCAGGCCTGTCAATAAGACGACCAAACCCAGCAGCCAGTGCACAAAGATGTCCAGCATTTCCCGGCCGTGAGTGTGGTTGTGGAAGATAAAAGCTGATAGAGGGCAGAAAAAACAGTTTGTCTTTTTCAATAAAACAAAGGCCACCACTGTTTCTCTCTCTCCCTCTTTCCACAGAATTGTATACACACAAAGCACAGGTGTTACTGATTCCCACGGAACTGCAACTCTGCAGCATTTTTGAAGTCATCATGCCTCTTTGGAGTGTAATCCTCGAAATATAACCCTGCTTTTCTCTTCCCCAATCTTTATTCTTTCCTTTACACGTTTTGACATTTTCAATTAACTATATTTCAAAGCATCCTCTATGCAAGATGAGGAATAATAAGCACAAAAAAGAGGGGAGCAAGAATTAAGATGACACACAGATGGATAAGCTAAAGCCTCACCCTTAGGAATTTAGTCCACTCACAGATCATGAAAGTGGACTGTGATGGATATGACAAGATGCTCTGAGAAGCTGCCAAGAAATAGAAACTAACTGCCTTTTGCATCCAATGCATAGATGCCACCTTTATCTTAATCCTTTTCATTTGTATAAACAGAAAAGGATGTTCATTCAAAATATAACAACACCCTGAGATAACAAGAATCAGGCTATTATTAGTTGTTGCACCCATCTTTTATCTAGCCCTTGTTCCCAAAGCGGAATGGGAAACAGTTTTATTTTCAGATGCCAGAAGCAACATGAGTAGGGAGTGACTGCCTTCTGATTAATTTGAGCCTTTTTAAATTTCATGATCTATTTCTTATACCCATAATAAATGACAATAAATCATTAAACACTTGTTTCCATTTCCCCTCCTACAGGAACGGGGGATTGAACTAAAAATATTCTTTTAATTAACTTCTCAAAATTATGACCTCATAATTTTAGGTGGCTGAATTTTTCGAACCCTACTTATCACATAATGGCAGGGTTTTGCTATATCAATATGAAAAGAGCTAGTTAGTAGATGGTGGAAGCTGTTCCCTTGTGAGTATTTGCCTCATTTCAGGATATTCATGCTTCACTGTATTCAGTTTTCACTTGTTAAAAGTGGAAAGAATATTAATCTTCAGGACAATGTAGACATAAGTAACTATCGAAAGTGGTTCTTTAATACAGATGTGAAGTGTGAAGAAACCACTTTGAATGAGTGTGCTTGCCCAATTCTACTAAAGGCATCAGTAGGGAGGGACAATCTTTGTCATCCTGCCTAGGAAACCCATTATGGCCCAGAAAAATGGCCCTATCAATCAAGGCTGCACCAAGACACCAAAGGTATATTATTATAAAGGGCTACGCAAATGCCCACTAATAAAGAAAGGTACAGAAAATACTCACTTATACTTACCCTCCACAAATAAGGCATTTGACAACATTAACTTGGGTAATGAGGAGGGAAGTGAACGTATGGTGACACATAGGATGTCTGCCACGCCCACCAGCCCAAAGAAGAAATACATAGTGAAATGATGCCAGTTAAGGAGTTGGTTCCACTGGCCCTCCTTATATAAGATCAGGTGGGGCCCTCCAGGATTAAACTGGTGTACAGCCATGCCTGTAGAAGAACATTTAATAGTTTATCAACTGATTCCATAACTTTACCTAGAATGCAAGAAGATGCAGGAAGATCAGCTCATTGCTCATTTCAATCTACTGTCATCTTGTGACATCAATTCCTCTATCTAGGCTGTTCCACAGCAGCTGAGCATTGATGCTTTAGGATTGTTTTAGAGGTTCAGATGCTGGTTCAAATAACCAGTTTTAGTCAAAGGTAACCAATGAGTCAAACAGCTCTTTCAGATCTTCAGTGCTGATGATCTTTGTTCCACTGACTAAGTTCTACTGACTATTCCAATCTAATGACTAAGATAATCCTGAATAATTTGGGGGTATGAATTTGTGATTAGTCCTATGGAGGCTGATTACTTCCTTCTTAGATACTATTATGCATGTTTGGGTAGCTGCCATGAAGTAGGTGGTGGCACTTGGTCCCCAGAAAAACATTAAAGACTTCAGCTTTTCCTCAGTTAAGGATAACTGAAAAGACTCAGATGGATAAGCATAAGATCTAGTCAGTTATGCAAACAGTTAAACTTTTTAGTGATTCTGCCTTCTTTGTTAGTGTATAGAATTTGGCAAGGAAATTTCTCTCTTTGGAAACACTACTCTATAATTAGAAGGTCATAGCCTTCTAAGACATATAGCCATGAATAAAGCATAAAGAAATCTAATGGGAAAATGGGAAGTTTTACCTTTTATAAAGGAGAGGCTACAGTGGAACTAATAAAAACACAGCACATTTTCATAGAATCTTCATAGTCAGTGGAAAGGCCTCAATAAGTCATTGGCCTAAACTATTGCTCCAATTTAGGAACCAAGGAAGGATGAGTGAATGAGGCAAGATCTTCTACAGCCTATCAGCAATGATTTATTATTGAAGCTTTTCCATAATCACTTCATTATTTTGCAGTTGTTTGCAAAATAGTTTTTGGTTTTGAATGGGTTCGTTCTTTCAGGGATAAGAACAATAGATATAAAATAATTTCAGAAGCTCCAACCAATTCTATAAAGGAAATTTACCTTAACTATGTAGGCAAGTTAACTACTGTGACTAATTCATAAATAGGCCTTTGTATAAACATGAGTATCACCTTCCTAACAAATTATAAATACATCAGAGAGAAATTACAATTAGAATATGTTAAGAGATTTTTTATTTAAAAATTCATTTTGGCAATTTCTTGACTTTATATTGGATCTTTTCTTTGTATGTGAAAATATCCAAAAGTAGAAAAAAGAACACATAAATCGTCCACTCACCGGTTAAACATATGCCAACTAACATAGTTCCTTCCAAAAGTTCTACTCGGTGGAATAATGCTTTGGAACCAAGGTAGAAGGTCTGCTTTTGCTTTTTACAGACATATTTCAGAATACTCCTTGTACTCCACCAAAGACTCAAAATAATAAAGAAGGTTCCAGGGAGAGCATGACCTCCGAAATTCTCTATGACCTACAAGAACATATAGAAGATAAAAACATTTTATTTCTGGAACCTGGACAAAACATCACTGGTCCCCATAAAGTACACAATCTTCCAGTGATTATGGATATATAACTGATTTGGAGGATCACTGTGGACAATAGTAGATCCCACTACAATATCAAAAATACCATTAAAAATAAAATAAAAATTCACATTTGATAAACACTTAACCATGCACTGGTCACTATGTCCAATGTTTTACATACGATCTCCAACCTAATTTTTGCAACATACCCATGAATGAGGGATTATTATGCCATTTTCTATAGGGATACAGGTTTTAAAAAGGTAAATGCTTTCCCAGATAGAACAACTATTAAGCAAAAGTTCTATTGTTTTTAACACAGAGATCAAAGGGATTTCTTTAAATGACAGTATGCACTTCACCATACAGTTACCCTTGAAGTATATTAAAAGGAAAGTAATAAGAAAGTATTACCTTTATGTTTAAAACTTGAAATGATGTGAAATGGCCTACAAAGTTTTTCGAATAGATAATTTCAAAGTATCAAGCATCAAGTGCATGGAGGAACCCATTAGTGTTCATCCAATATCTTTGAGCTGCTCCCCACTTTTCCCAGCCTCTCCTCCAGCTGGATTGGAACCCTGTTTTAATTCTGGCTAATGGACTGTGAGCAGAATTGGCACGTGTTACTTACAGGCTGTGACAATTAAGAGCTACATGACTCTTTTATCTCTCTCTCCCCCTGCCTTAGCAACTGTGGCATGGCATATCTATAACACAGAGGATGATCAACCAGCTTGCTTCTCATTTTGCAAGAAAGAACATTTATTGCGCTACCCCATTGAAACTTCATGGTGTTTTGGGAATACAGCCTAGCCCCACCTTGCCAGATACCAAGCCAAGACAAATTG
>VBSM01000272.1:69767838-69783253 GCA_008086735.1 Cheirogaleus medius
TAGTTCTTAATTAATAAAAGGAGGGGTTGGGCCTAGATGGTACCTGGAGTTTCTCCCTCTTCTGACAGCCTCTGATTTATTATTCTAACCACCACCTTTGACTAGCGTTTTTGAGTTCTCCTGTTTGTTTTGGTATGAGCAATCATGTAGGGTTGAAAAACACTTCTACATGGGATTGAAAAATACATCTAAATTGTAAAAATTTTCAACTTTCCTGGAAAAGAATTTTATGTGATTTAGGAAACCTTAAATATTTTTTATTTCTTAGTACAGAAAGCCCACTTGCAGGATTTATCCTGAAGACATAATTACAGATATAATCATTAGGAGAATGATTAAATAAATTTCTCAACCACTATTAATAAGGTTTTCAAATAACTTAAATGATAGGGGATATATTTAGTGACAAGAATAGGATAACAAAATGAGGGGATGGGTCTTTGGATTCAGACCCACTAGTTCTGAATACCCACTTTATTATTTATCATTATATGACTTTATCATTTATTGTTTATATGACTCTAGGAAAGTTATTTAACCTCGCGGTTCCATAGTTTCCACTTCTGTAAAATGGGACAAATAACAGTCCCTACCTAATAAGATTAAAATGAGTACTCCAAAGCAAGTATTAGTAACTCACAGTGCTCTTAAATAAGCTCATGACACCCTCAACCCATCTCAAACTACCAGAATAAAACAAGTAAAACCAAATGGACAATTCTACTTGGATAGTAACTACAGAAAAACAAGATGTATCTATACAATTCATCTGGCAATCATTCATGTACTGCCTATAACATTTATCTTGTTGTTGTCTAGAGGGTTATGGGGATCTTTCTGTGGTTATCAATATCTCAACTTCAATTAGACAATAAACTTGAAATGAGGAGTCATAAAATTTATTCCTCTTTCTATTCCCCATTGGGCCAGGATAGTACCTTATACAAGGTTCTAAATTGACAATAGTAACTAAGCGCTTCCTATAAAACAAGACCATATATTTACAAAGCATCTCTACACTGATGTCTCAAAGGCCATTCATACTCAACATTCCCCCAAATCAAATTAATCATCTTATCTACACAGCCACTATTAGAAAATAAATTTTCTGAATTACCTATTTTGGTTAACAACACTGCCATTCACCACTTGCACCACCTTAAAATATGAAAATCATCCTAGAGTTTGGCTATTTCCCTAAAACTAATTGGTTATTAAGACATATCACGGGGAAAATGGCAGATTAGGGGTGACCTCCTGGTTCTCTGCTCGCAGAGTGGGAAGTGAAGAGAGCATACAACCACATGCAAGTGAACTGCACTTCCACAGGATCTGCTTCGTGGACCTGCAGAGAAGCAACGGGGGACAAGGAAAAAAACAGTGGCAAAAATCAAAGGTGAATCGAACAAGCTTCCACAAAACCCAGAGAGTCAGAAATATACAACCAGGAGGATGTGTGGATCAGCCGGCGGAGGCATTGGTTCTGCCTTGCACAGGGAAACAGTCCTTCCCCCACCGAACTCCACACCCACACAGGCAGGGAAGTTCCTGAAGTTGGTGGGAAGTTGTAGATCAGGCAGACGGGCTATGTGAAGTAGAGCCTGGAGCAGGGAACTTTTTGAACTCTCCTGAGTGCTCTGCCAAGTCAGTTTCTGGTGGGGGAGGGTCCAAACCCAGCAGATGCTTCTCTGTACCACAGGAGGAGTGTGGAGAGAAGCGTCTCACTTCAGGACACTTCCAGGACCAGGATGGGGGGGTGTATGCCTTAATGGAGGCTCTGTCCTTGGAAATCACTCAGGTTTTGGCTAGTGTTGGGCAGACAGAGAACACAGATCTCTTTACCTAAACTGTTGCATCTGAGTGAGTTGGGGACACAGTGGGCTCAGCGGGTGGCTTGGAGAAAGCCCGCCAAACCCAGCCCAGGTTTCCGCCCTGCAGGCACCTTCTGCACTCATGCTGGGAGGACAGGCACCTGCCACTCCATTGCTTGGAAACGCTGTGGAGGGCTGCTCTGGAAGTGGTCTCAGACCTCCCCCCTGCCCTAGACTCACTGAACGAGTCAGGCTTTTGGAAGAGGGAAATAAGGAGAAAAACTTTCTGCTTCTCCAACCCCACCCCAGGTCTTCCCATTCTGGCAGCTTGGGCTCAGACTCTGCATTTAAAGGAGCAGAAGGGGGAGAGTGGTTGCTTGCACAGCTGTCTCGCCAGATTAGACTTGAGCGGTCTCCCACCCACCCAGCCGCTTGTATTCTGTGCCCAGAGACAATCTGATAAGTTCAGAACACAAGGGCTTGCCCTTGACACCCAGATTGTTGCCAACTTATGGGCCTGTCATTCGGGAAGGAAAATTTTGACCATAGTCCTTAGCATTTGCACCAATTGTTTCCCCACACCAGGAGCTCCTCCACAAGAGTGACAAAAGATCTCTGAATCACATATTAATAGCTCCCCCCTAGCTACAGATGAAGCAACCTCTAAAGTATTCTCTCATAGGCTCACTGATACCTGATGTTCCTCTCAGCCCACCTAAAGTAGTAACAGGACTCTAGGAACCCTTGGGAGTGGGAGGACATTCCCTAAACACTGAGATACCTTTATATCCTATTTGGAGGCTTAGAGCACAATACAAATGACTTGGAATACCTTGAAAATTGGCTCCTCCTAGCAAACCATAGGTAACAAAAGAGAGTAACCTCAGAGCCTAACATAGTGCCTCACAACTCAACCTAGTGGTTGATAGCGGACTCACACTCAAAAGAGTGATCTAACCCCTGAGTGTCTAAGCAAGGGGCTGACACCCACTAAACTCTGTAGGCAGAAGGTGAAGTCATCAGGCCAAAGATAACCCAACAGGCTCAAACTCCTCTCAGACAATACAAGACGAGAGCACATATCTCCAGTTCTGCCAAGAATCATTCCTTTGGAATCCCAGAATTTAGCTGATAATCCAGTCACAGCACCTCCAGTCATTAACAAAGTATCCAGATGAGAAAGAACCAGCAAAAGATCACAGGAAAAATGAAGCAGCAGGGAGAAAATTCACCTTCAAAAGAAAATACTCGATCTCCATCAACTGACACCAATTTACATGATATGATTAAACTGACAGAGGAAGAATTCTGAATATGGATTGTTAGAAAATTCAATGGAATTGAAGAGAAAATAGAATCCCAACATAGAGAAACCACAAGAACAATTCAGGAAATGAATGAAAAATTCTCCAAAGAAATTGAAATAATATAGAAAAACCAAACAGAAATCCTGGCAATGAAGGAAACATTCAAGGATCTCCAAAATACAGTGGAAAGCCTCAAGAATAGGATGGACCATGCAGAGGAAAGAATTTCATAGCTTGAAGAATATGCCTATGTGCTAAACAAATCAGAGGAAGAAAGGGAACACAGAAGCAAGAGACAAAACCAAAGCTTAAAAGAAATGTGGGATTATGTAAAAAAGCCAAATCTCAGATTGATTTGGATCCCAGAAGGGGAACAAGAACATTCACAAAGGCTGGAAAACTCATTTCACGGAATACTGGAGGAAAATATGCCAGGCGGGGCCAGAAATCTTGCTATACAGATACAAGAAGCACACAAAACTCCTCGGAGACTCAAAGAGAAAGGCAATCACCTCATCACATGGTTATTAGGTTGACCAAAGTAAACACGAAAGAAGCAATCCTCCATGCAGCGAGACGAAAACAACAAATAACCTACAAAGAAAAGCCTATCAGACTAACAGCAGACTTCTCAACTGAAACCTTACAAGCCAGGAGGGATTGGGTGCCTATCCTTAATCTTCTAAAACAGAATAAAGCCCTACCTAGAATTCCTTATCCGGCAAAATTAAGTTTCATCTATGAGGGAGAAATAAAGTCCTTCTCAGACAAGCAATCACTGAAATAATCTACAAAGATGACACCAGTCCTATAGGAAGTACTCATACCTGCCTTACACACCAAACAGGACTATAGACCCTCCTCCAAGTAAATGTTTAAAGAGTTAAATGATAGAACTTAAACTGCATGATGGATCAAGGTCTATAACAAAGCAACAGGACTTCACCCAACAAAATGAATGGAAATCTTCCTCCAATATCAATCCTCTCAATAAATGTAAATGGCTTAAACTGTCCTCTGAAGAGACATAGACTGGCAGAGTGGATAAAAATCCACAAGCCTAGTATCTGCTGTCTACAGGAAACACATCTAACCCACAAAGATGGCTTCTGGCTGAAGTTCAAGGGATGGAAAACTGTCATCCAGGCAAATGAAAGTCAAAAGAAAGCAGAGGTAGCTATGCTATTTGCAGATAACATAAGCTTTAAAATAGCAAAAGTAAAAAAGGATAAGGATGGCCACTATATAATGGTGAAAGGGAAGATACAACAAGACTATTTAACAATTCTTAATATTTATGCACCCATTGCAGGAACACCCAGTTACATAAAGCAAACCTTGTATGATTTAAAGAACATGTTAAACAATACTGCCATAGTGGCAGGGGACTTCAACACTCCAATGAGTGAACTGGATCTATCCTCCAAACAGAAAATAAGCAAAGAAGTAATGGGCTTAAACAGAGCTCTTGATCAAAAAGTTCTGACAGATCTCTACAGAACATTCCACCCAAATCATGTTGAATTTACATTCTTCTTGGCAGCCCAGGATTCTTCTCCAAGATTGATCACATAGTAGGCCGCAAATCAGATATCAACAAATTCAAAAAAATAGATTTATACCATGTGTCTTCTCTGACCATAGTGATTTAAAATTAGAGTTCAACTCCTATAAAAACACTCACCACTTCACATAGTCATGGAAACTAAACAATCTATTTTGAAGAATTATTGGGTCAAGGAGGAAATTTAGAGGGAAATCAAGAGTTTCTTTGAACAAAATGATAATTGAAACACATGTTACCAAAACTTGTGGGATACATCAAAAGCATACCTGAGAGGAAAACTAATAGCAATAAAAGCTTACATCCAAAAAACAGAAAGCTTAGATACTGACAACATAATGAATAGACTCAAAGAATTGGAAAAAGAAGAGCCAACCAATTTCAGTCCTAGTAGAAGAAAAGAAATAACTAACAACAAGGCAGAACTAAATGAAATTGAGAACAAGAGAATTATATGGAAGATCAACAAAACCAGAAGATGGTTTTTCAAAAAGATAAACAAAATTGATAGCCCTTTTGCCAGATTTAAAAGGGAAAGGACTCTAACATACTCAATAAGAAATGAAAAAAGAGTGGTCAAAACAGACATCATAGAAATACATAACATTATGTGTGACTACTATAAAAAACTATATGCCCCAAAACTACATAATGAGGAAGAAATGGACAAATTCCTGGATTCATACGACTTCCCTAAGTGCACCCAGGAGGTAACAGAATTCCTTAATAGAACAATCTCAAGCACAGAAATTGGATCAGTAATTAACAAACTCCCCAAAAGGAAAAGTCCAGGATCAGATGGCAACACTTCAGAGTTTTATCAACCGTACAAAGATGAACTCATACCTATACTACAGAAACTATTCCACAACATTGAGAAGGATGGTATCCCTCCTAACTCATTCTATGAAGCCAATATCACCTTGATAACAAAGCCAGGAAAGGATGCAACAAAAAGGAAAATGACAGACCAATATCCCTCATGAATATAGATGCAAAAATCCTCAACAAAATTTTAGCAAACAGAATTCAGCAGCATATCAAAACAATAATTCAACATGACCAGGTGGGCTTTATTCCAGGGATGCAAGGCTGGTTCAACATACACAAGTTTATCAATCAATCAGTCTCATAAATTAAAACAAGAACAAAGACCATATGATTCTCTCAATAGATGCAGGAAAAGCATTTGACAAAGTCCAACACATCTTTATGATAAAAACTCTTAACAAAATAGGCATAGGCGACTCATACCTCAAATTTATCAAGTCCATTTATGACAAACCCATGGCCAATATCAAACTGAATAGGGAAAAATTGAAACCATTCCCACCTCAAACTGGAACCAGACAAGGATGACCACTATCTCCACTTCTATTCAACATACAACTCGAAGTCCTAGCTATAGCAATCAGGCAAGAGAGTGATATTAAGGGCATCCATGTGGGTGCAGATGAGATCAAACCCTCACTCTTCACTGATGATATGATATTATACCTAGAAAACCCCATGGATTCATCTAAAAGACTCCTAGACTTGATAAATGAATTTGGTAAAGTCTCAGGTTACAATATCAATATATACAATTCAGAGGTATTCATATATGCCAAGAATCGTCAAAACAAAACTCAAATGAAAAACGCAATACATTTTACTATAGCACCAAAGAAAATGAAATATCTAGGAACATATTTATTGAAAGATATGAAAGACCTATACAAGGAGAACTAGGAAACACTAAGAAAAGAATTTGTAGAATATGTAAACAGATGGGAAAATCTACCTTGTTCATGGATTGGTAGAATCAATATCATTAAAATGTAAATATTACCTAAAGTCATCTACAGAATTAATGCAATCCCCATGAAAGTGCCACCATCATTCTTTACAGATCTAGAAAAAATAATTCTGCACTTTGTATGGAACCAGAAAAAACCTCATATAGCCAAAGCAATCTTAAGCAAAAAGAACAAACTGGGAGGCCTTAGTCTTCCTGACTTCAAGCTGTACTATAAAGCAATAATAATTAAATGAGCATGGTACTGGCACAAGAACAGAAGCATCACTATCTGGAATAGGACTGAGATTCCAGAGATGAAACCAGCTGCATATGGTAACCTAATCTTTAATAAAGTAGACAAAAATATACAATGGGGAAAAGAATCTCTCTTCAATAAATGGTGCTGGAAATCTGGATAGCTACATGCGGAAGATTGAATCAGGATCCCTACCGCTCACCTCTCACAAAAATCCACTCAATATTGATAACAGATTTAAACCTAAGGCATGAAACCTTAAGAATCCTAGAAGAAGAGGTTGTGGAAACCCTTTCAGACATTGGCCTAGGCAAAGAATTCTTGAAGAAGACCCCCAAAGCAATCACCACAGCAACAAAAATAAACAAATGGGATCTGATCAAATTAAAAAGCTTTTGCACAGCCAAGGAATCTATCATTAGAGCAAATAGACAACCTACCCATTGGGAGAAAATATTTGTTCTCTACACTTCCGATGAAGGTCTGATAACAAGAATCTATCTAGAGCTCAAAAGAAATAACAAGTAAAAAATCAAACAACCCCATTAAGAAATGGGCAATGGAAATGAACAGAAACTTTTCTAAAGAAGACAGAATAATAGCTGGCAAACATATTAAAAAATGTTCAACATAGCTAACCATTAGAGAAATGCAAATCAAAACCACATTGAGATACCATCTAACCCCAGTGAGAATGGCCTGTATCAAGAAATCCCAAAACAACAAATGCTGGCGAGGTTGTGGAGAGACAGGAACACTCTTACACTGCTGGTGGGACTGCAAATTAGTGCAACCTTTGTGGAAAAGAATTTGGAGATATCTCAAAGAGCTAAAAATAGAAATACCATTCGACCCAGCAATAGCGTTATTAGGCATCAACTTAAAAGAGCATGAGACATTCTATTATAAAGACATCTACACCCGAAAGTTTATGGCAGCACAACTCACTTTTGCAAGGACGTGGAAACAAGCCAAGTGTCTGTCAATTCATGAGTGGATTATTAAAATTTGGTATATGTTTACAATGGAATATTACTCAATTCTATGAAATGACAATGAGCTAGCACTGCTTATATTATCCTGGATTGAGCTTAAGCCCATTATCCAAAGTGAGGTGACACAAGATCAGAATAATGGGCTCCATATATACTCGCCATCAAATTGGTACTGACTGATTAACACTATGGTGCTCAAAGAGTGGTGGTGTTCACCAGGGATTCAGGGGTTGGAGGGGTAGTCCCACATCCAAGGGATGTGGTGAACATTGTGGAGGGGAAGAGCATACCTCTAACACTTGCTAGGGAGAGGCAAAGATATAAAATGTAACCAAAATGTTAAGCAAAAAAGAAAAACAAACATTTGTCAGGTGTGGGGCAGGTGGGAGGGGGGAGGAGGGGATTGGTATATATATACATAGTGAGTGTGATGCACACCATCTGGGGGATGAACACACTTGAAGCTCTGATTTAAGGGGGAGGGGAGAAAAGGGCAATGTATGTAACCTTAACGTTTGTACCCCTGTAATATTCTGTAATAAAAAATTTTAAAAATTAAAAAAATAAATAAAACTCTCAAAAATAAAATTCACTTTTCAAAAATAGTGAAAAGCACAAAAATAATATTGTATTCCAACTATGGTGGACTGATATTTTGTATCATTTGCTTCAAATTTTTCTTTGTTTTAATAAAACAAATAAAATGTTACTGTTTAAGTATCCCTTGACATACCTCATTTTTGTTTCCCTTATCTTCTGCAGAAAAGAATTATTAGTGTTTATACTTGCAGTGTCTCTTTTATACTTTAATATTAATGTATGTCCATGAACAATGAATAGTATTATTTTTCAAGTATTTAAACACAGTACATAAATTCCATCAAAGTTTATCAGCACTTTGCAATGTGCTTTTTTCATTCAACCGAATGCTTTCAAAATCTATCTATGTTGTGAAGAACAGATCTACATATTTTTATTTTTAAAAAAATTTCTTAACTGTAGTGTCATGTTCTGCTTTGTGTATGTTACCGTTGTGTTATTTACTCATTTCTCTATTAATAGATGTTCAGATTATTTCCAATTTTATGCTACCACAAGCAACGTACAAATGAACTTTGTTTTTTTACAGATACTAGAGGATGTGTATAAAAGTTTTTCTGGGGTACATAGTACAAACTGAATTTCTGGATTATGGGGTAAGTGCACTTCTAACTATCCTAGCCACTGCCAAATTCTTGACAGGGTAGCAATGCCAATTTAAACTTTTAGGAAGGTATGAGTGTTCCTATTTCCTTATACCCACACCAACACTTGATATAATAGATCTTTTTAATTTTTCCAATCAAATTGGTGAAAAATACCTGTGTTTAATTAGTTATTTTTATGTCTAGTAAATTGAGAATCTTTCATATAATCATTGGTCATTAGGGTTTTGTCTTCAGTTGAACTGTCTAATCTTATTCTTTGCCAATAGAGGGAACAATATTTCTCTTCCTTTTTCTTTATTTTTCTTTTTATTTAAATAGATTTAGGAGGTACAAGTGGTTTTTTGTTACATGGCTGAATTGCATAGTGGAGAAGTATGTGCTTTTAATATACCTGTCACCCAAATAGTGTACATTGTACCCAGTAGGTAATTTTTCATCCTCTACCCCAACCTCCCCCTCTGAATCTACAATGTCCACTAAATCACTCTGGATGATTATAATACCCATTGCTTAGCTCCCACTTCTAAGTGAGACCATGTGGTAATTGGTTTTGTGTTCCTCGGTTACTTCACTTGGAATAATGGCCTCCAATTTTATCCAAGTTGCTGCGAAAGAAATCATTTCATTCTTTTTGATTGCATAGTACTAGTCCATGGTATATATATACCACATTGCCTTTATTTTTTTTATTTCCTCTTATTATGGGGGTACAAGTATTGTTAGGGATACATATATTGCCCCTGCCACCCGTCTCCAACACTGCTGTGCCAGAGCTTCAAGCATGTCCAACCCTCAGCTGGTGCGCACCTCACCCATTATGTAAATATACACCTTTCCCCTCCTCTCCCCTCCCACCAGTCCACCACCCGATAAAATTTTTTTTGTCATTTTGGTTACATTGTATATCTTTGCCTCTCCCTAAGAAGGGTTAGAGGTAATCCCTTCCCCCCAACAATGTACATCCACATTGCCTTTATCCACTCCTCAGTGGGTGGTCATTTATGCTGGTTCCATACCTTTGCAATAAGGAATTATGCTACGATAAACACATGGGTGCAGGTGTCTTTTTTATAAAATGACTTCTTTTCCTCTGGGTAGATCCCCAGTAGTGGGATTGTTGGATCAAATAAATCTATTTTTAGTTCTTTGAGAAATCTACATACTGTTTAACATAGAGGTTGTACTAATTTACATTCCCACCAACAGTGTATTAGTGCTCACTTTTCACAGCATCTAGACCAGCATCTATTGTTTTTTGACTTTTTTATAATGGCCATTCTGACAGGGGTAAGGTGGTATCTCATGGTGGTTTTAATCGGCGTTTCCCTATGATTAGTGAGGTTGAGCATTTTTTCATTTGTTTGTTGGCCATTTGTTTTTCTTCTTTTGAAAAATGTCTGTTGATTTCTTTTCCCACTTTTTAATGGGATTATTTATTTTTTCCTTGCTGATTTGTTTGAATTCCTTATAGATTCTGGATATTAGGCCTTTGTCAAATGTATGGCTTGTGAATATTTCCTACCATTCTGCAGGTTGTCTATTTACTCTATTATTTCTTTTGCTGTGCAGAAGCTTTTTGGTATGATTAAGTCCCATTTATTTATTTTTGTTTTTGTTGTATTTGCTTTTAAAAGGAGTTGTAGTCATAAATTCTTTACTTAGGCCAACATCGAGGATAGTTTTTCCTAAATTTTCTTCTAATATTTTTATAGTTTCAGGTCTTACATTTAAGTCTTTAATCCACCTTGAGTTAATTTTAGAATATAGTGAGAGATAGGGATCCAGTTTCATTCTTCTGCATGAGGCTATCCAATTTTCTCATCGCCATTTATTGAATATGGTGTCCTTTTCCCAGTATATGCTTTTGTCTGTTTAGGTATTTGGCTTTATTCCTGGGTTCTCTATTCTATTCTATTGGTGTGTGTGTCTACTTTTATACCAGGACCATGCTTTTTATTATCTTTTTTATGCTTTTTACTATCACCTGGTAGTATAATTTGAAATCAGGTA
Source organism: Cheirogaleus medius (assembly GCA_008086735.1). Classification (NCBI taxonomy): domain Eukaryota; kingdom Metazoa; phylum Chordata; class Mammalia; order Primates; family Cheirogaleidae; genus Cheirogaleus; species Cheirogaleus medius. The sequence continues at coordinate 69,778,770 of VBSM01000272.1, forward strand.
CTGAGATGCCTCCAGAATTTTTCTTTTTGGTTAGGATTCTATTAGTGCCCTTTTTTGGTTTCATATGAATTTTAGGGTTGTTTTTCTAATTCTGTCTAAAATGACATTTGTATTTTGATAGGAATTGCATTGAATCTGTAGATTACTTTGGGCAGTGTGGACAGTTTAACAACATTGATTTTTCCAAACCATGGAATGCTTTACATTTGTTTGTGTCATCTACACTTCCTTTAATCAGTGTTTTCTAGTTCTCCATGAAGAGATTTTTTCACTTCCTTGGTTAAGTATATTCCAAGGTATTTCTTTTTTTTTCTTTTTTTATCTATCTTCTTTTTTCTTTTTTTTATTTTTTCAGCATATTACGGGGGTACAAATGTTAAGGTTACGTGTATTGCCCTTGCTTCCACTTCCCACCTAGAGTCAGAGCTTCAAGCTAGTCCATCCACCAGTTGGTGCACATTGCACTCATTATGTATGTATATACCCATCCCCTCCCCCTCCACTTGCACCACACCTGATAAATCTTATTCCTATATGTACACTTAGGTGTTGATCCATTAAACAACAATATGCTGGTGAGTACATGTTGTGTTTGTTTTTCCATTCCTGGGATACTTCACTTAATGTAATGGGTTCCAGCTCTATCTAGGAAAATACAAGAGGTGCTATATCACCGTTGTTTCTTATAGCTGAAGAATACTCCAGGGTATAAATATTCCACATTTATTAATCCACTCATGTATTTATGGGCACTTGGCTTGTTTCTGCATCTTTCCAATTGTGAATTGTGCTGCCATAAATATTCGAGTGCAAGTGTATTTTTCATAGTATAACTTTTGTTCTTTTGTGTAGATACCCAGTAATGGGATTGCTGGATCTAATAGTAGATCCACTTGGATCACTTTAAGGTATCTCCATATTGCTTTCCACAGAGGTTGAACTAGTTTGCAGTCCCACCAGCAATGTAGGAGTGTTCCCATCTCTCCACATCCACGCCAACATTTATTGTTTAGGGACTTGTTAATAAAGGCCATTCTCACTGGAGATAAGTGATATCTCGTTGTGGTTTTGATTTGCATTTCCTCTGAGGATTAGAGATGTTGAGCACTTTTTCATATGTTTTTTGGCCATTATTCTGTCCTCTTTTGAAAATTTTCTCTTCATGTTCTTTGCCCACTTTTTGATAGGGCTGTTTCTTTTTTCCTTGCTGATTTTCCTGAGTTCTAAATAGATTCTAGTTATAAGCCCTTTATCAGATGTGTAGCTTGTGAAAATTCTCTCCCATTCTGTGGGTTTCTGTTTGCTCTCTTGACAATTTCTTTGGCTGTGCAGAAGTTTTTTAATTTGATCAGGTCCCATTTATTTATTTTTGTTGATGCTGTTATTGCCTTTGGGGACTTCTTCATAAATTCTTTGCCTAGGCAAATGTCTAGAAGAGTATTTCCAACGTTTCCCTCCAGAATTCTAATAGTTTCACCCTTAAGGTTCAAGTCTGTTACCCAACGTGAGTTGACTTTTGTGAGAGGTGACAGGTGTGGGTCCTCTTTCAGTCTTCTAACGTGGCTATCCAGTTTTCCCAGCTCAATTTATTGAATAAGGATTCTTTTCTCCAGTGTATGTTTTTGTCTGCTTCGTGAAAGATAGGATGGCTAAATGAGGATGGTTTTATATCTGGGTTCTCTGTTCTGTTCCACTGGTCAATGTCTCTGTTCTCATGCCAGTGATAAGCTGTTTTGATTACTATAGCCTTGTAGTACAGTTTGAAGTCTGGTAAATGATACCTCCCATTTTGTTTTTATTGCCTAGGATTGATTTTGCTGGTTGAATATGAAGTGTAAAATTATTTTTTCTATATGTGTGAAAATGATGGTGGTATATTAATAGTGATTGCATTGACTCTGTAGGTCACTTTGGGTAGTATAGACATTTAATAATGTTGATTCTGCTGACCCACGAGCATGGTATGGTCTTCCAAGTGTTTACATCCTCTGCTATTTCCTTCTTCAGTATTTCATAGTTCTCCCTGTAGAGGTCTTTTACCTCATTAGTTAAATATATTCCTAGGTACTTTATTTTCTTTGTTGCTATTTTGAAGGGAATTGAGTCTTTCATTTGGTTCTCACTTTGACTGTTGTTGGCATATATGAATGCCTCTGATTTGTGTGTATAGATTTTGTATCCTGAGACTTTACTGAATTCATTTATCAATTCAAGGAGTCTCTTGGTTGAATCCTTGGGGTTTTCTAGGTATAATATCATATCATCAGCAAAGAATGAGAGTTTGATCTCTACTGCTCCCATTTGGACACTCTTAATTCTGCTCTCTTATTTGTTTGCTATAGCAAGGACTTCCAGCACTATGTTGAATAGAAGTGGAGATAGTGGCCAACCTTGCCTTGTTCCAGTCCTAGGTGGGAATGCTTTCAATTTTTACCCATACAATATGATGTTGGCTGTTTATTTGTCATAGCTGACTTCTATCACTTTTAGGTAAGCCCCGTCTATGCCTATGTTGTTAAGCATTCTTATCATAAAAGGGTGCTGAATTTTGTCAAATGCTTTTGTTGCGTCCATTGAGAGGATCATATGGTCTTTGTTTTTACTTCTGTTTATATGGTGAATTACATTTATAGATTTGCATGTGTTGAACCATCCCTGCACCCCTGGGATGAAGCCCACTTGGTTGTGATGGATTATTTTCTTGATAAGCACCTGGATTCGATTGACTAGGATTTTGTTGAGAATTTTTGCATCTATATTCATAAGGGATATTGGTCTGTAGCTTTCTTTTTTTGTTGCATCCGTTCCTGGTTTTGGTATCAGGGTTATGTTCACTTCATAAAATGTGTTGGGGAGGATTCCATCCTTCTGGTTGTGGTGGAATAATTTCTGCAGGATAGGCACCAGTTCTTCTTTGTAGCTGTGGTAAAATTTGGGTGTGAAACCATCTGGTCCGGGACTTTTCTTTTTAGGAAGGTTTTTTATTGCTGTTTCAATTTCAGTACTTGATATTGGTTGTTCAGGAATTCTATTTCTTCCTGGTTGAGTCTTGGGAGGCTGTGTGTTCCTAAGAATTTTATCCATTGTCTCCACATTTTTTAGTTTGTGTGCATAAAGCTTTTTGTAGTATTCATAAATTATATCTTGTATTTCCTTGGCATCAGTTGTATTTTCTCCTTTATTGTTCCTGATGGAGCTTATTAGAGATTTTTCTTTTCTGCTTTTTGTTAGTCTAGCCAAAGGTGAGTCAATTTTGTTTATTTTTTCCAAGAACCAACTTTTTGTTTTATTGATCTTCCGTATAGTTTCCCTGTTGTCAATTTCATTTGGTCCTGATTTGATCTTAATGATTTCACTTCTTTTTCTGGGTTTGGGGTAGGTCTGTTCTTCTTTTTCCAGCTCTTTGAGATGATTCATTAGGTTGTCTATTTTTGATCTTTTCAACTTTTGGATATAGGCATTTATGGATGTAAACTTTCCGCTCAGGATATCTTTAGCTGTTCCCCACAGGTTTTGATAACTTGTGTCATATTTGTCATTTAGTTCAAGGAATCTTTTGATTTCTTTCTTGATTTCCTCATTTATGATCATTCAGCAGAAGGTTGTTTAGTTTCCACGACTTTGTTTAGAAATGAGAGTTCCTGTTAGGGTTGATTTCTACTTTTATTCCATTGTAATCTGAAAAGATACATGGTATAATTTTTATTTTTTAAATTTTTTCAGACATGCTTTGTGTCCTAGGATATGGTCAATCTTAGAGAATGACCCATGAGCTGATGGGAAGAACATATATTCAGTGGTTTAGGGGGAGAATGTTCTGTAAATGTCAGTCAGGCCCATTTGGTGTAGAGTTCTGTTTAAGTCCATTATTTCTTTGTTATTTTTCTGTTTGGAGGTTCTGTCCTGTGCTGTCAGTGGGGTGGTTAAGTCACCAGCTATGATGGTGTTTTTGTTTATCCATTTATTTAGATTAAGTAGAGTTTGCTTTATGAATCTGGGGGCACCTAAGTTGGGTTCATACATACTTAGAATTGTTATGTCTCTGGGGAAGAAAAATGGCGGAGTAAAGGTAACCCCCGGGATTCCTGCTCCCAGAGAAGGAGACATAGATCGTGGTCTCCTACACGCGAGTGGATCTCCCCGCTACAAGGACAACATCGAGAATCCGCAGAGGATCAGCGCGGGACTCTCAAAAAAGGGAAAAACAAGGTGATCGGGAGATAAGATAGCGTTCTCTGGAGACTGCAGAGCGAACAATAGGGCGCGTGGGAGGGCGCCGGCCCGCCGGGCCAGGGGGTGAAGTGGGATCAGACCCACAGGAGAACTCCTTGCTTCCCCATTGACCTCCACACCCACCCAGCCAGGGTCCTGTCCGAATCGGGTGGCAAATCGCGGCAGGAAAAGAGGGTGCTGGAGAGTGCCGTCATTACTTGAGACTCCCGGAGCTCCACGCTAGGACGGCTCTAAGACGGGAGGAAACTGAA
>VBSM01000272.1:69803319-69816091 GCA_008086735.1 Cheirogaleus medius
AGCAAGATGGCAGGCCAGAGACACCACCAGCCAGAGCTTCTCTGTAAGAAAAAGCTTTAGATTAAAGTGAAAAAAACATACAAACAACCATAGATCAGAAGAGGGTCTTAAGGAAGTGTGCCTAATCTACAAAAGACTCCACAGGAAGAGGTTGTGGAGGAGATCTGAAAGGAGAAAGGCATCCGTGGGGATTAAGCCCCAACAGGCTTCGAGACCAGTGAGACAGCTAGTTGCAACAGTTAAATTTCTCCTCCCTTGCACCTTGGACTGTTGGTGGGCTCCTGAGCTGCTCGAGAGACCTTCTGCCAACAATAGCCCAGACTACTGCTGCCAGTGAGCAGAGAGCTTCTTGCACACAGGTCACCAGGCTCCCAATCCCCATGGGGCGGCTCCCACCCCACAGACCTGAGCTGATGGCAGGCATCATATTGCTTCTCTAGCTACTGGGCACCTTTGTCCTCCCCAGGGTTCTCCACCCCCTCAGGATCTGTCTTGCTCATCTTTACATGTATATTTCCCAACTCCAGCCCAGATTGCAGGAGCCACAAGGGCCCAGTGGGTCCTGAGAGACCTGCATAACTCCAGAGCCATGTCATTCTGGGTGGACTGCCTCTGGAGAGAGGGATGGAGATGACCAAAGGGCAACATTCCTCCACTCAGACTCTTTTTCTCCCCTTCTCCTCCTCCACCCGCAGCTGTCAAGAGACAATTGTGCTGCCACACAAAGGCTTCCACAGGGATCAGGGCTCAGACTTCCTTTTGGGCTTCTACAGCAGACTGATGGGTGCTCGGACTGTGAGGTCACTCTCTGATGGTCCTCCCTGGTGCTGCTTGCCTGACAACTCTAGCAGAAGTGGACAAACCCTGAAGCAAAGAGACATTGAACCAGCTTGGGTGCTGCATGGGTGACTTGGAACCAGGATTCTTCTCCCTGGCATGGACAGGTATTAATCACTCGGGTTTGGGGGATGGGCTTATAGGCCAGATTCCGTACAACCAGGTCTGGATTGCATCACCCAGGGGCATAAAGGGGATATTTGTTAACTAGTCTCGAGATGTATGAGTGCCTACAGGGGCAGATTGGGGGGAAAGTGTGGTGTGGCTCCTAGCTGTGGCATCCTTGTTGGGTACCCCTTCTCCCACAGGAGGGCCATACTCCCAGCTCAGTCCAAGATCTTGGGCTGCGAACTTCCCAGCCTACAGCACAGTAATTTGGGAGACCGGCTGGCTTTAGGTCCTCACTGCAAGCAGAGGTCCAGGAGAAACCACAGAATAGAGGAAGGTGGAAAAGAGTGAGGCCTGCTCCAGACTATCTGATTAAGGGTCGGAATTGCCCCCACCACCACACACAGACTTTCTGGTTGAGTGAGGCCACTCCACCTCCTCCATGGTAGTATTGTCCAGAAGCAGGGAACAGATCTTTGGCCCTGCTAAATCATTTGTTGGTCTTTAGGGCAGGCTCACCTGACTCAGCCCTGCCCAGGCTCACTCCCCAACCTGCCCCTGCAGAGGTGATGAATAAGGACACACCTACCACCTGGGGTACTAGAGTGCTTCTGCAGAGGAACTAGAGCTCGTCACAGACCCAAAAACAACAGTAGAGCTTCTTCTCCTGGCAAGTGCCACCTACTGACAGGGAGGCTAATTTGGAGCCTTTTTACTGCATTGACTGACTCATCATACAGGGTGTAGTTGATTCTCACCCACAAACACCACGTACTGGCTCAGAGATTAAACTGGGCATATTGTTTTCTAAAAAAAGAAAATACAAAGGTAAGAAGCAACAGCTCCTCCAGATGAGAAGGAATCAGTGAAAGAACTCCAGAAGTATGAAGAATCAAAGTGAAAGGATGCCCCCAAAAGGGAACACTAACTCTCTAGCAATGGATATCAACCAAAATCTGAATACTGAAATGACAGATGAAGAATTTCAAACATGGATTTTAAGGAAGCTCAATAAAATGCAACATAAAATGGAAACCAGACACAAAGAAACCACAAGAATGCAGAAAATGAAAGAAAAATTCATTAAAGAAATTTAAATATTAAAGAAAAATCAACAGACATTCTAAAAATGAAAAATTTATTCAAGGAATTACAAAATAGAGTGGAAAGCATTAAGAATACATTAGATCAAGCACAAAAAAGAATCTGAGAGCTTGAAGAAAACATATTTCAATTAAACAAGTCAGTCACAGAGACAGAGCAGAGAAATAAAAAGAATGGGCAAAGCCTAGAAAAAATATGATATTATGTGAAGTGGCCTAATTTAAGAATAATAAGCATCCCTAGGGGTGAAGAAGAAAATACACAAGGGTTGCATAATTTATTTGAGGGAATACTTGAGGAAAAATTCCTTGGCCTTGCTAGAAATCTCGATATCCAGATATAAGAAGCTCGAATGAGGGCGGAGCAAGATGGCGGACGAGAAACACCACCAGACAGAGTGTCTCTGCAGAAAAGACAGCTTCTAGAAGACAGTAGAAGAATGAAGCAAGCAGATGACCATACATCAGATGGGGGTTGGAAGGAGGGGAACTGGAGACTATGGGAGACTCCATGGAAGAAGGTTGCGGAGGAGAACTGGACGGATGGACCTCCGGAGCGAGCAGTTTGGAGACAAGTGGCAAGGATAGGTGGAGCAGTTAACTTCCCCCTCCCTTGCATCTCAGACTGCTGGTGGGCTCCCCAGCGGTTGGAGAGACCTGCGGATATCAGCCCAGAGACGGACGCCACCAGTGAGCAGTAAGCCTGTAGCGGGTGCAGCACCAGGCTCATAATTCCCTCGGGGCCCCTCCGTGTGCACAGACCCGACCGCGCGGCAGGCACCATACTGCTATACGCTCCCCGCCCCCGTTTCTACCGCAGCTGCCGAGACAGACAATATAGCCACCAGCCAGAGGCATCTCTAGGGAATGGTACCTTCCCTTTTGGGGCCCTATAGCTGACTGAGAGGTACTCAGAGAGGGAGCTCCCTACCCGCCAGCCCTCCCAGGTGCTGCTGGCCTGGTGATTCTGGGAGAACAGGGAAGACCCTGAGGCTGAGAGACATCGACCCAGCTTGGGGTCCCAATGGGGGCATTAGGACTGGCACTCCTCTCCCTGGTGGGGTCAGGGATTGAACACCAGGGCCCAGAGGTCAGACCTGCAGACCAGATCCTGCGCACCCAGGTCTCGCATTGCCCAGGGAGCAGAGGGGATATTCGGAAGGACCCTACTAAGGTGTGAGTGCCTTCAGGGGCAGATCAGCGTGCTTGAGGGCAACCTTTCTCCCAAAGGTGGGCCGTGTGCCCAGCCCAGGTGGTGACCCAGTGCAGGGAATCTCCCGGCCTGCATCACAGCCAGGGGAGACCTGGTGGCGTGACATCTGGCCTACAGGCAGAGGCCCAGGAGAAGCCACAGCATTGGGGAGGGTGGAAAGGCGTGAGGCCTGCTCCAGACTGCAGGACTCAGACAGCCCCACCCTCACACGCAGACTTAATGACTGAGTGGGGCCATCCCAGCCCCTCCTTGACAGCTCTTCCCAAAAGCAGAGAATAGGACTTTGACCCCTGATAACAGCATTTGTGGTGCTCGAGGGCAGGCTTACCCAACCCAGCTCTGCCCAGACTCACTGCCAGACCAGCCCTCACTGAAGGGGATAATAAGGACACACCTGGAAATCCCAGGGCCCCTCCCACCACCTGAGACACTAGAGTGCCTCTCCAGAGGAACAATACTGGTTACAGGACCCAAAACCAGCAATTTAGCCTGCTCCTCACAGCAAGTGTCACGTACTGACAGGGAGGACATTCTGCACACCCTTTTACAGCATCTACTGACTCATCATACAGGGTGTGGTCGAATCTCACCCACAAACACCACCTACTGGCTCAGAGATGAAACAGGGCCTGTCATTATCCAAACAAAAACCTAAAAGTAAGAAACAACAACTGATCCAGATGAGAAGAAATCACCGAAGGAATTCTGGAAATATGAAGACCCAAACGGAAAGCACACCACCAAATAGGAACCCTAGGACCTTAGAACGGACAGCAACCAAAATCAGACCACTAATAGGACAGAAGAAGAATTTCGAGCATAAATCATAAGAAAATTCAATGACTTGCGAGAATGACTGGACAACAAACACAAAGAACATGCAAAAACATTACAGGACATGGAACAAAAATTCACTAAAGAAATTGAAACAATGAAGAATACTCTAACTGAACCCCTAGAAATGGAGAATCAATTCAGGGAACTACATAACACAGTGGAAAGCCTCAAGAAGAGGGCAGATCCAACAGAAGAAAGAATCTCAGAGATTGAATATAACACCTTCTAATTAAATAAATCAGTCACAGAGATAGAGCGGAGAAACAAGAAAAAAGAGCGAAGTCTACAAGAGATGTGGGATTATGTGAAGAAACCTAATGTGAGGGTTATAGGGTTACCTGAAGGGGAAGAAGAAAACACTCAAGGGTTGGAAGAGCTATTTAAAGATATAATAGAGGAAAATTTCCCAGGCCTTGGTAAAAATCTCCATAAACAAGTTCAAGAAGCTCAAAGGACCCCTGGGAGATTCAATGCAAACAGGAAGACATCATGACATGCAGTCATCAGACTGACCAAAATATCAACTAAAGAGGCTCTTCTACGAGCTGTAAGATGAAAGAAGCAAGTAACATACAAAGGGAAGCCAATCCGAATAACGCCAGACTTCTCTACTGAAACTTTGCAAGCAAGGAGAGACTGAGGCCCCATCCTCACTCTTCTGAAACAGAATAATGCTCAACTGAGAATCTTATTCCCTGCAAAACTAAGTTTTGTATACAAAGGAGAAATCAAGACATTCTCAGATAAACAAAGACTGAGGGAATTCACCAAGAAAAGACTAGCTCTCCAAGAAGTACTCAAAACAGTGTTACCCACGGATCAGCACAATAAACACTCACGAATGTAAATCTACTCAAAAGCGAAAGATCAAGGCCCAGATACCACAATGGCTGAAGAGAGAAAACAAAGCAACAAAGTTCAACCCAACAGAATGAACAGAAATCTGCCCCACCTATCAGTTATCTCAATAAATGTGAATGGCTTGAACTCACCACTCAAGAGACATAGGCTGGCCGAATGGATAAAAAAATACAAGCCAAGATTCTGCGGCCTTCAGGAAACACATCTAACCTGCAAGGTTGCAGTTAGACTAAAGGTAAAGATGTGGAGAACAATATTTCAAGCAAACGGAAGCCAAAAGAAAGCTGACGTGGCAGTGCTGATTACAGATAACTTAGTTTTTAAATCAACAAAAGTAATAAAAGACAAAGAAGGTCACTATATAATACTCAAGGGTACAGTTCAACAAGAAGACATAACAATTCTAAATATATATGCACCCAACCTAGGTGCACCCAGATTCATAAAGCAAACTGTACTTGTTCTAAAGAATGGATAAACAACAACAAAATAGGATTTGGAGACTTTAACACCCCACTGACAGCACAGGACAGATCCTCCAAACAGAAAATTAACAAAGAAATAATAGACTTAAACAGTACTCTAGAACAAATGGGACTGACTGACATTTACAGAACATTCTCCCCCTCAAGCACTGAATATACGTTCTTTCCAGCAGCTCATGGGTCATTCTCTAGATTGACCATATCCTAGGACACAAAGCATGTCTCAAACAATTTAAAAAATAGAAATTATACCATGTATCTTTTCAGATCACAATGGAATAAAGGTAGAAATCAACGCTAAAAGGAACTCTCATTTGTAGATGAATTCATGGAAACTAAACAACCTTCTGCTGAATGATCACTTCATAAACGAGGAAATCAAAATGGAAATCAAATAATTATTTGAACTAAATGACAAAGGAGACACAAGTTATCAAAATCTGTGGGACACAGCTAAAGCAGTCCTGAGAGGAAAGTTTACATCCATAAATGCCTACATCCAAAAATCGAAAAGATCACAAATAGACAACCTAATGAATCATCTCAAAAAGCTGGAAAAAGAAGAACAGACTGACCCCAAACCCAGCAGAAGAAGTGAAATAATAAAGATCAAAGCAGAACTAAATGAAATTGACAACAAGGAAACTATATGGAAGATTAATAAAACAAAAGGTTGGTTCTTGTAAAAAATATAAAAGATTGACTTACCTTTGGCTAGACTAAAGAACAGCAGAAAAGAAAAGTCTCTAATAAGCTCTATCAGGAACAATAAAGGAGAAATTACAATGGATGCCACAGAGATACAAGATATAATTTATGAATACTACAAAAACCTCTATGCACACAAACTGGAAAATGTGGAGGAAATGGACAATTTCTTAGAAACATACAGCCTTCCTAGGCTCAACCAGGAAGAAATAGAATTCCTGAACAGACCAATATCAAGTACTGAAATAGAAAGAGCAATTAAAAACCTTCCTAAAAGGAAAAGTCCCGGACCAGATGGTTTCACCCCCGAATTCTACCACAGCTACAAAGAAGAACTGGTGCCTATCCTGCACAAATTATTCCACAACATCGAGAAGGATAGAATCCTCCCCAACACATTTTATGAAGTGAACATAACCCTGATACCAAAACCAGGAAAGGATGCAACAAAAAAGGAAATCTACAGACCAATATCCCTTATCAATATAGATGCAAAAATTCTCAACAAAATTCTAGTTAATCAAATCCGGGTGCTTATCAAGAAAATAATCCATCACAACCAAGTGGGCTTCAACCCAGGGATGCAGGGATGGTTCAACATATGCAAATCTATAAATGTAATTCACCATATAAACAGAAGTAAAAACAAAGACCATATGATATGATCCTCTTAATAGACGCAACAAAAGCATTTGACAAAATTCAACACCCTTTTATGATAAGAACGCTCTAAAAAATAGGCATAGATAGGGCTTACCTAAAAATGGTACAAGCCATATATGATAAACCCACAGCCAATATTATACTGAATGGGGAAAAATTGAAAGCATTCCCACTAAGAACTGGAACAAGACAAGGTTGCCCACTATCTCCACTTCTATTCAACATAGTGCTGGAAGTCCTTGCTACAGCAATCAGAAAAGAGAGCGGAATTAAGGGCATCCAAATGGGAGCAGTAGAGATCAAACTCTCACTCTTCGCTGATGACATGATATTATACCAAGAAAGCCCCAAGGATTCAACCAAGAGACTCCTTGAATTGATAAAGGAATTTGGTAAAGTCTCAGGATACAAAATGAATACACAGAAATCAGAGGCATTCATATAAGCCAACAACAGTAAAAGTGAGAACCAAATAAAAGACGCATTCCCTTCAAAATAGCAACAAAGAAAATAAAGTTCTTATGAATATATTTAACTAAGGAGGTAAAAGACCTCTACAGGGAGAACTATGAAACACTGAAGAAGGAAATAGCAGAGGATATAAACAGGTGCTCATGGATCGGCAGAATCAACATTGTTAAAATGTCTATACTACACAAAGTGACCTACAGAGTCAATGCAATCCCTCTTAAAATATCATCATCATTTTTCACAGATATAGAAAAAATATTATGGAACCAGAGAAGACTCCGTATAGCAAAATCAATCCTAGGCAATAAAAACAAAATAGGAGGCATCAATTTACCAGACTTCAAACTATACTACAAGGCTATAGTAATTAAAACAGCTTTTTATTGGCACAAAAGCAGGGACATTGGCCAGTGGAACAGAACAGAGAGCTCAGATATAAAACCATCCTCAAATAGCCAAATAATTTTTGACAAAGCAGACAAAAATATACCCTGGGGAAAAAATCATTATTCAGTAAATGATGCTGGAAAAACGGGATAGTTACATCTAGAAGACTGAAACAGGACCCACACCATTCACCTCTCACAAAAATCAACTCACGCTGGGTAACAGACTTGAAACTTAGGTGTGAAACTATTAGAATTCTAGAGGAAAACATTGGAAATACCCTTCTAGACATTGGCCTAGGCAAAGAATTTATGAAGAAGAACTCAAAGGCAATCACAGCAGCAACAAAAATAAACAAATGGGACCTGATCAAATTAAAAAGCTTCTGCACAGCCAAAGAAACTGTCAAGAGAGCAAACAGAAACCCACAGAATGGGAGAAAATTTTCACAAGCTACACATCCGACAAAGGGCTTATAATTAGAATCTATTTAGAACTCAGGAAAATCAGCAAGGAAAAAACAAACAACCCTATCAAAAAGTGGTCAAAGGACATGAACAGAAATTTTTCAAAAGAAGACAGAATAATGGCCAACAAACACATGAAAAAATGCTCAACATCTCTAATCATCAAGAAATGCAAATCAAAACAGCAATGAGATATCACTTATCCCCAGTAATAATGGCCTTTATCAAAAAGTCCCCCAACAATAAATTTTGGCATGGATACAGAGAAATAGGAACACTCCTACACTGCTAGTGGGACAGCAAACTAGTTTAGCCTCTGTGGAAAGCAATATGGAGATACCTTAAAGTGATACAAGTAGATCTACCATTTGATCCAGCAATCCCATTACTGGGCATCTACCCACAAGAACAAAAGTCACTCTATGAAAAAGACACCTGCACTTGAATGTTTATAGCAGCACAGTTCACAATTGCAAAGTTGTGGAAACAACCCAGGTGCCCATTAATACATGAGTGGATCAACAAAATGTGGTATATGTATACCATGGAGTACTATTCAGCTTTAAGAAACAATGGTGAAATCGTACCTCTTGTACATTCCTGGATACAGCTGGAACCCATTCCACTAAGTCAAGTATCTCAAGAATAGTAAAACAAGCACCACATGTACTCACCAGCAAATTGGTATTAACGGATCAACACCTAAGTGGACATATAGGAATAACATTTGTCGGGTGTTGGGTGGGTGGGAGGGGGGATAAGGGGATGGGTATATAAAAACATAATGAGTGAGATGTGCAACGCTTGGGGGATGGTCATACCTGAGGCTCTGCCTGGAGGGGGGAGGGGGATATGGGCAATGTACATAACCATAATATTTGTACCCCCATAATATGCTGTGATAAAAAAATATAAAAAAGCATTAGCATTCAGGAATAAAAAAAAGAAAGAAAGAAGCTCTAAGGAGTCCTGGGAGATTCATCCCAAAGACAAAAGTACCACAAAACACACTTATCAGACTAGCCAAAGTAAACAAGAAAGAGACACTCTTATTAGCCATAAGGCACAAGCAGAAGTAACTTATAAAGGAAAGCCCATCAGACTAACTCCAGATTTCTCAACTGAAACCTTACAAGCCAGAAGGGATTAGAGCCCCATTCTCAGTCTTCGCAAACAGAATAATGCCCAGCTTAGAATTTTATATCCAGCAAAATGAAGTTCCATGTATGGGGGGGAATAAAACCTCTCTCAGACAAGCAAACACTAAGGGAATCTATCAAGACAATATTTGACCTCCAAGAAGTACTAAGAACTGGGTTATAGATGGATCACCACAATAGACACTCACCAGTGTAAAATCACCCAAAAGCTAACGGTCAAAGGCCAGATACCAAATGGCTCAAGAGAGAAAATAAAGCAACAAAGTTATACTCAACAGGATGAAGAGAAATCCACCCCATTTATCAATTCCTTCAAAAAATGTGAATGGCTTTAAGTGCCCACTAATGAGACATAGGCTGGTCAAATGATAAATACATACAATCCAAGTATCTGCTGTCTCCAGGAAACAAATCTAACCCACAAGGACTCATTCATATTCAAGGTGAAGGGATGGAAAACAATATTCCACACAAATGGAAACCAAAAGAAAGATAGTACAGCACTTCTCATATCAGATAAGTTAGTCTTCACAATAACAAAAGTAATGAATGACAAAGATGGCAATTAAATAATGGTAAAGGGAGAAATTCAACAGGAAGACACAACAATTCTAAATATTTACACATCTACCACAGGTGCACCCATATTCATAAAGCAACTGCTCCTAATCTAAACAAAATATCAAACAGCAGCCATGTAATGGCCAGGGACTTCAACACCCCTTTGACAAAAAAGGAAAGATCCTCCAAACATAAAATAAATAAAGGAATAATAGATAGAAACAGAACTGAAGAATAAAATGGGCCTGACAGACACCTACAGAACATTATATCGAAAACCCACTGGATATACATTCTTTTCATCAGCTCATGGAACATTCTGTAAGATTGGCAACATCCTAGGCCACAAAACATGTCTGAACACATTTAAAAAATACAAATGATACCATGCATCTTCTCAGACCAATATGGAATAAAATTAGGAATCAACTCCAACAGAAATACTCATCTCTATACAAAGTCATGGAAACTAAACAAACTATTGATGAATGAGAGGTCAAGAGGAAATTAAGATGGAAATCAAGAGTCTTTGAACTAAATGATAAAGGGGACACAAGTTACCAAAATCTGCTAAAGCAGTCCTGAGAGGAGAACTCATAGCCATAAATGCCCACATCCAAAAGACAGAAAGATCACAAATCAACAATCTAATGAATTAAGTAAAAAACTTCAAAAGGATGAGCAAACCAAGCTCAAACTCAACTGAAGAAACAATGAAGTTCTTAGCAGAACTAAATGAAATCAATAACAAAAAACTATATGGAAGATTAACAAAACAAAATGTTGATTCTTTGAAAACATAAACAAACTGGACATGCCACTCACTAGATTAACCAGAGCAGAGAAGAAAGGACGCTAATAATCTCAAACAGGAATGAAAAAGGAGAAATTACAATTGAAACCACAGAAATACAAAATACCATCTAAGAATAATACAAAAATCTCTACACACATAAACTTGAAAGTGTGGAGGAAATGCACAAAATCTTAGAAACATACAGCCTCCCTAGGCTCCGTCAGGAAGAAACAGAATTCCCAAACAGACCAATATCAAGTACTGAAATTGAAGCAGCAATTAAAAACCTTTCTAAAAAGAGAAGTCTCAGACCAGATAGTTTCACACCTGAATTTTACCAGTCCTAAAAAGGAGAACTGGTGCCTGTCCTACAGAAATTATTCCACAACATCGAGAAGGATGGAATGCTCCCCAACACATTTTAGGAAGTCAACATCTCCCTGATACCAAAGATAGGAAAGGACTCATCAGAAAAATAAATAAATAAAAGGAAAGACCAATATCCCTTATGAATATAAATGCAAAAATTCCCAATAATATTCTAGCAACTCAATTTTAGCTGCTTATCAAAAATAATTCATCACAGCCAAGGGGCTATATCCCAGAGATGTGGGGATGATTCAACATATGCAAATCCATAAGTGTAAATCACCACATTAAAAAATGTAAAAACAAATACCATATGATCCTCTCAATAGATGCAGAAAAAGCATTTTCAAAATTCACCAACCTCTTATGAAAAGAACGTTTAACAAAATAGGCATAGACAGAACTTACCTCAAAATGATACAAGCCATATACGACAAACCCACAGCCTATATCATACTGAATGGGGAAAAATTGAAAGCATTCCTTCTCAGAACTGCAACCAGACAAGGTTGTCACTCTATCGCCATTTCTATTCAACATATTACTGGAAGTCCTAGCCAGAGCATAACACAAGAGAAGGAAATCAAAGGGGTCCACATGTGGGCAGAGTAAGTCAAACTATCTCTCTTTGCTGATGATATGATCTTATATCTAGAAAAGCCCAAAGATTCTGCCATGAGACTACTGGAATTGATAAATGAATTCAGAAAAATCTCAGGTTACAAAATCAATATACACAAATCACTAGCATTACTATACACCAACAACAGTTTAACTGAGAACCAAATCAAAGACTTAATACCCTTCACAATAGCAACAAAGAAAATAAAATACCTAGGAATATATTTAACTACATAGGTGAAAGACTTCTACAGGAAAAACTATGAAACACTGAGGAAAGAAATAGCAGAGAATGTAAATAAGTGGAAAACCATATCATGCTCATAGATTGGCAGAATCAACATTGTTAAAATGTCTATACTACCCAAAGTGATCTAGAGATTAAATGAAATCCCTATTAAAATACCAAAATCATTTTTCACAAATCTAAAAAAAAAATTTGATGCTTCATATGGAATTAGAGAAGACCCCATACAGCCAAAACAACCTTAAGCAAAAAGAATAAATTGGAAAGCATCAATTTACCAGGCTTTAAGCTATACTACAAAGCTATAGTATCCAAAACAGCATGTTATTGGCACAAGAAAAGAGACATAGACCAATGGGACAGAACTGAGAACCCAGATATAAAACCATCCTCATGTATCCATCTGATATTGGAAAAAAGAAACAAAAGCATACACTGGAAAAAGAATCCCTATTCGAGGGAAAATTGAATAGCCATACATAGAAGACTGAAACAGGATCTGCACCTCTCACCTCTCACACACACAAAAAAATCAACTCATGATGGCTAACAGACTTAAACCTAACACATGAAACGTTAAGAACTCTAGAGCATAAGTCATTCTATTATAAAGACATCTGCACCCGTATGTTTATGGCATCACAGTTCACTATTGCACGGTCATGGAAACAACCCAAGTGCCCGTCAATTCATGTGTGGATAACTAAAATGTGGTATATGCTCACAATAGAATATTACTCAATTCTAAGAAACGACAGTCAGCTAACACCATTTATGCTATCCTGGATTATGCTTAAGCCTGTTATCCAAAGTGAGGCGACATGAGATATGGAAAATGGGCTCCACATCTACTCGCCATCAAATTGGTATTGACTGAT
>VBSM01000272.1:69921569-69935919 GCA_008086735.1 Cheirogaleus medius
AGGCACTCTTGTGCCTCAGGTGGTGGGTGGGGCCCTGGGACTTCCAGGTATGTCATTATTCTCCACCTCAGTGAAGGCTGGTCTGGGAGTGAGTCTAGGCAGAGCTGTCTTGGGTAAGCTTGCCCTCAAGCACCACAAATGCTGTTAGCAGGGGTCAAATTTCTGTTCTCTGCTTCTAGGCAAAGCTGTCAGGGAGGAGCTGGAATGGCCCCACTCAGCCGGAAAGTCTCCATGTGGGGGTGGGGCTGTCTGAGACCTGTGGTCTGGAGCAGGCCTCACTCCTTTCCACCCTCCCCAACTCTGTGGCTTCTCCTGGGCCTCTACCAGCAGGCTGGACCTCACATCAGCAGGTCTTCCCTGGCTGTGATGTGGGCCAGAAGTTTCTCTGCACAGGATCTCAGCCTGGGCTGGGCACACGGCCTTCCCTTGGGAGGAGAGTTGCCGTCAAGCATGCTGATCTGCCCCTGAAGGCACACACACCTTAGTAGGCTCATTCACGAATAGCCCTTCTGTGCCCTGGGGCAATGTGAGACCTGGGTGCATGGGATCTGGTTGGCAGGTCTGACCTCTGGGCCCCAGAATTCAATCCCTGTTCCCACCAGGGAGAGTAGTGCAGGTCCTAATTCACCCATGGGGAGCCCAAGCTGGGTTGATGTCTCTCAGCCTCAGGATCTGTCCCATTCTCCTGGAGTTACCATGCCAGCACCACCTGGGAGGGCTGGAGGGTAGAGAACTCACAGTCTGAGTACCCTTTAGTCAGCTGCAGGGCCCCAAAAGGGAAGGTCCCATTCCCTGAAGATGCCTCTGAATGGTGGCTATATTGTCTCTCTTGGCAGCCACGGATAGGGAAGGGGGAGGGGAGAATCTAGTGATATGGCACCTGCCGCGCGGGTCAGGTCTGTGCACAGGGAGGTACCCAGCGGGAGTTGGGAGCCTGGTGCTGTGTCCACAACAGGCTTACCACTCTCCAGTGGCAGCCGTCTCTGGGCTGGTGTCTGCAGGTCTCTCCAACTGCAGGGGAGCCCACCAGTAGTCCAAGATGCAAGGGAGGGGAAAGTTAACCGCTCCACCTACCCTAGTCGCTGATCTCCAAGCTTCTCGGGAGCTCTCTTCTTCCAGTTCTCCTCCGCATCCTCCTCCCATGGAGTCTCCCGTAGTCTCAGGTACACCTCTTTCCGACTCTCCTCCAACGTATGCTTGTCTGCTTGCTTATTTCTTCTACTTTCTTCTAAAATCTGTCTTTTTAACAGAGACATTCTGGCTGGCGGTTTTTCTCGTCCACCATCTTGCTCCACCTCCCTGAGTGACCCCTTTGTATTTTTAAAAAAATAAAATTTTGTAGAGATGGGGTCTTGCTATTGCCCGAGCTGGTCTCAAACTCCTGGCCTCAAGCGATCCTCCTACTTCTGCCTCCCAACATGCTAGAATTGCAGGCATGAGCCATTGCACGTGGACTTTCATAATTTTTATCTATTGTTTCCTTGTATTTTGGAAGAATTCCCCACTTCTCAGCTTTTATTTTCATTGTTCTCACACATAGTGATTCCTACTTCACCTTATTAATCCACTTCCAAGGTATGATCAATATAGCCTTGATTAATGAGCTCCTATAGTGAAGAAATGGTGAGAAAGGGTATACCATTGTAGTCATGGCCTAGCTTCCCGTTTCAACAATGTGCTGGGCATTTGTGCAATCAGAGATTGCAGTTTCTCAAGCAAAGGAGATTAGAGATTATAGAAATCACTGAAGAGTTGTTATCACAGCAACACCCACAGCTGATATTGCTCAATAATCAGCTCCCACCCCTCATGTTCATAAGTACGTGACCACATAGCCTTTCTATCCACAGGCTTTGTCTGCTTTGGAAAATGTCCCTCAGTCATTCCTACACTGACAATTGAACTAGGAATCATGCACTGACTTATTTAAAGGGTTTCTCCACTTTGGCTATGACAAATGAAGCATGGGGTAGTCATAAAGAAACTTTGACAAAAGTTCAAGAATTGAGACCTCATGTTTTTGGAAGACTTGAGACAAAATCAAATATAAAGAAAGGGAGTAAACATCCATCACCATTCTTTCTTTATTTTTTTAATCTTATTTCAGAGTACTATGGGAGTACAAACGTTCTGGTTTCATAAATTGCTTCAGTACAGTTTGAGTCAAAGTTGTAAGTATACCCATCACCCAGATAGTGTGCATTGTACCTGTCAGGTATGAATTTACTCATTCCCTCCTCCCCCTTCCCATCTGCTTGACTTACAATGAGTTTTATTTCGATATGTGCACATAAGTGTTGTTTGATTAGTTCCAATTTAATGGTAAATACACATGGTGTTTGTTTCTCCAATCTTCGGGTACTTCTTTAATAAAAGTTTCTCCTTCAGAGCTAAAAGCTTTGGAAACAAACACTGTAATTTCAAATAATGAGAGAAAGGGATGGGCGATGGGGCTATTTTCCAAAGTTGGTAAGAGAAATACCTCCAGGAAAGAATCACCCTAAGAAAAGTGGCCCTACCCCACCTCACTGTACTTTATTCTCCTTCTCAGCTTTGCTTTTCTTCATATCACCTATTACTGCCTCAAATTATAGAACTTACTTGTTGACTTTGTTATTGTCTGTTTCTCCTGTGGGATATGAGTGTGATGAGGACAAACTTTGGCTTGGGTAACACTGTATTCCAAGTTTGTTGCTTGCTGCTTGGCACATGGTAACTTCTGAGTCAACATTCATTAAATGAACTATTCCATTGGTTCCCACAGATTGATAAGCGTAGCCTGAAACTGATTTTCCTCATCCCATGTTCTAGACTTGAAAACTTTTTATATTTTTGCTATAAAATATATTTCATGGTTTCAGAAAATTTACTGAGATATAGTTCTTCATAAATCAAAATGCTTACAAATTCAACTTATTGACTTAAGACTTCCAAGCACAATGTAAAGAAAATACAAGACTCTCTCATTTTGGCTCAAGCTCACAAATTGCTAATGATCATGTCCTTCCATAAAAATGGTAGTCATCAAACATAAATCCAATAACACAACTGTAAAGTTACAATAATGATGTTCAAATTTATTGCTCATTTCAGGAACTAGAGGCAGTTAGCCCCAGACTGTAGACTTAGACCTGAACCAAATGATCCTCCTCTGAGAACTCACCAGGCTGCATCTCACTTGTATAAGCAGAGACTAGAAGAGTGGACACTTCTTCTCTCTCATAACAGTGTAGAATATTTGTACTTAGCAGTTTTTAAAATTCCAAAATTCCAGGCTTGATCTGGTTCGTGCTAATTATCTGATGCTGGGAATCCCAGCTCAGGCCTACATACCAGTAATGCCAGTTTCAAGGAATTACAGCTGACCACTTGCTAACACCTCTGAAATCCAAACTTGCAAAAGTCATAGACTCTTGCAGGTGTAGAAAAGGGCCCTGGGAAATAGGACACACATAGGACAGAATGCCATAATGCCCTGAGGACTGTGCCATGTGGATATTTTCATATGTTAGAAATGTTCTAAAGTTAATTGCATTATTCAAGATAAACCTTTAGGCACCCCCATCTGCTCTTTTCGTATTTAAGTAACAAGATCAGTGTGTCTAGTTCTGTGGCCTGTAGAATCCACTCTGAAGAATCCACCTCTCTCTTCAGTATAACTCTTACATACATGAGACTGGGCAGTCTTCTGGACTTGTCAGAGCTTCTGGAATGCCAGGGAGCCTCCAGGATTTAGTTGTCCATGTCTCAGCTCCAGCTGCCCATGAGGCCACCTCCTTTCCTCCATATCTGGGCCATCCCTCATGGCTTCCTGCAGTCCTCCTTCCTTTTCTCTCACAGCAGAGACTGGCCTTTCTGACTAGCATTGTACTACATTAGCTGTCCACATGCTTCTATTTCTAGATTCATAAAATGTGACAGCCAAACGAGACCCATGATTCATTCCATTCAATTCCTTTACTTTAGAGAGAAGGACATGGTGATTACTACAGACCTAAAGCTGGTTAATGGTAGAGCCAGAATTAGAAACGAGAGTACTTAACTCTCCATGAGGGCCTGCCTAGCCCACAGACTAGGTAAGGGTCCTGACCTCTTACCCAGGCACTCCATAAAAGGCTTTTACTCATTTTAACCCTTGGCCTGCTTTAACAGAGTGGATGGCATGGTGGCCATCTTATAGTATGTGATGGCTTTTTACTCTTACAGGTAACACTACAACTCTCCTTTCCAGGTCTCAAATGGCTTTGCAACCACGTGTCCTGGGGATCATCCTTTTATCTTCTCTGAAAGATCACACACCTTAGAAGGACTCTCCTGGCCTATTTTCCCAGGGAGAACTCAGGTGCTACAGAGAGAACAGTCTCACAAAAAGGGTTTTCTGTGTCTGCAGCTTCTTCTGCATGATGTAAGGGTGGAGTATAGTTAAATAACAAAAACAAAGATTTGAGGCATCTGCACCAAGGTGCATGTATTCATTTATTTCTCATTCTAGTAACAAGAAAAACAAGTGTAACTCCATGTTCAACAAGTTACAGATGGTAGCAAGCCCAGGAACCTTGAGCACATCTATAAGGCAAATAAAACAAATATGTTTTGTAGTGTGGGCATGAAACTGTAGATGACCTGGAAAAAGTCACTTTAGCCCCTAATACTATGATGTGCATCATGTGCAAAATGAACTTATTACCCAACATATTTTCAGAGCTAAAAATAAAACATTTAAATCCAAATACTTCGACAAAATTGGAAATACAAACAGTACACTGAGAGTCATCCTTAGCCAGTTTTCCAAACAAAAGGTCAAGAAACAAAACCATGAACATCAATGCAAAAAAGAAAAGGTTTATCTAGGAAGACTGGATGCCCGTCCAAATCACATCTCTTCTTCTGATTCTTGTTCTCGTTCAACATTTTTCAGGAGTCCAGCTTCTGAGGGGCAGAGCCTCTTAAGTCTAGATTTGACCAACCTGAGGAGAAAGAAAATCATCCCTAGTTAGATGGTGTTTAAAATAGAAACCCAGAGGAATATGCATCTGTAATACAACAAACTCCAGATTATTCAGATTGTTTGGGCAAATGAGAGGAGAAACTCAAAAAGGAAAATCACTTTTATTTGTCTTTGGAGCCACCTGAAATTTGTTGTGGATGAAAGCAGGGTATAAGTAAACAGATACATGGTGGTTTTTGCATACATTGCATGATTGTTTAGTTAGGCATCAGAAGATAACTTTAATCATGTCTAAAACAAAATCAAGTCCAGATGAAACCAAGATCAGTCGATCTTTTCCATCAAAGCCACACCTGGCCGTGTATTGCAAAAGGTGCCCTTTCCTGTAAAGGAAGTGCATGAAGTCCTCTCCTTCCCTAGGGTTGGCGGCCCAAGTCAAGCCCCACGTCAAGTCTGGGCTAAACTTCAGCCCCCTACTAGGCTCTTCAATGGGTGCTTTTGTACGGAGCACAGGATGTTCCACTGCATGTGATTGGCCCTGTCCATCATAAATTAAGAAGTGCAAAGAGGTGACCTCCACCCTTGTGACTGTTTCCATAGCTTAAAAGAATATGTAGGTTGGAGGAAAGAGGCAATTATAATTTTGAAATTGGAAGGTGTGACGCTTCTTAGTAGCAGAAGCTCAGCAAGTGTTCTGCTTCTCTGATGTGAGAAAAAGAATGTATCATAAGAACTAGGCAAAGATTTTCCTATGTGTGATTATTATAAATATATTACACTGTGATCATGTCAAGAAAAATTAGTTAACTTTTAGAAATACATATGAATCTGCAAACAAACTTGATAAACCAAATCACCAATATTACATTCCTTTTTATGAAAAGCTTCACAAGCCCACCTGCATCTTTACCCTTATTTTCTAACATCCTTCTTCTTCTGATGAAGGACTCGCCTGTCAAAATCAATATGTAATGCCTTTACTTGTGCTCTGGATCTCACTAGAATATAAGCTTCATAAAAGCAGGGACCTCATCTTATTTACTGTTCCTCATTTCTCTTTTCTGGGTTGTATGTGCTGTTGCTACAAGCCACCAGGCTGGGACATGTTCAGACATGTCCCTTAACCAGACCCTATCTGCCACCTGTAGCTATAGGTATGTACACATGCAGAAATAGCCACCTGGGGCAGACTGACCAATGGGGTCATAAAGAGGATGTACAAATAATTGCCAGTTACTGGAATGGCACAAATCCAGGAAACTAGTGTCAGAGTATGCCTATGCTTTTACTGCCATATGTTCTCTTCAATTAGTATGAGAAAGTGCATAACTGAGATAATAGGTGTACTTCCACGGAACTATCACATGCCTTAAATTTGGGCATCCCTATTTTGCTCTTCAAAATGACTCACATGAATCATTGCTTGGAAAACTAACCTGCAATTGGGTAATATTTCCCTACCCATAGATAGGTTTTTCATAATGTGGTTTACAGGAGAGATATAGTAAAATATGCAATAAGATTTCCAAACAGATAGTCCTCACCTATGAGCTATCATAATCAAGGCTGCAGGCATGGAATTGGATGAGGCAATCTTTAAACCATTATTCTGGAAACCTAGGAAATACAGCTTCATTTTTCAGAGTTATTAGGTCATTAAATGTGAAATGTGTGATTTCAAATCAAAAGTTTAGCTTATTATATCTGACACAAGAATCAGTATAATTATTAATCAAAGTATATGCCTAAACTATCGACTCAGTTTTGCCATCTTAATAGTAGCTTGTTTATGCCAGCAGTAGAGAAGCCTGGAGAACAAGTCGTGATGAAATCGCAAAAGGAATTTTGCAAAGCTTGTTGAGAACTGAATATTTTTCCTTACAAGAAGTGGGTCAAAGTCTGGAAGAAGTTTTAGTCAGCTGGCATAAGGTCCGGTGAATATGGTAGATGACAGAAAGTTTCCAAGTCCAGCCTCTGTAGTTTGAGCAATGTTGTTTTTTGCCACATGTGGTCTTGCAAGAGGATTAGCCTGTCTCTATTGACCAGTCTCAGCTGTTTAATCACAAGCGTCTCAGCATTTCATCCAATTGGTTGCAGTAGACATCTGCTGTAATCAACTGACCAGGTTTCATGAAGCTGTAGTGGATAATACGAGCACTGGACCATCAAATAGAAACCATTAGCTTATTTTTTTTTCACACACAATATTACAATTTTAATTCCGAAAGGCATCTTGAGTTTCATTTGGCACTTTTCTGAATTTATCTGTTGGGAACAGACTTAACAATATTTTATCAGTATTTAACTTTTTGGCAAAATTGAAACTTTGGTCGTAGCCATAGCTCTAAAAAACTTTTTAAAAGTTTTTTGTTTATTACAATAGTATTTTTAGCAAGTAAGACAAAACAATAAGGAAGCAAACATATTCATATCTAATGTAAGAGCAAAAACTCTTTACCTACGTCTTATTTTAAGTATAGCGAAAAAGTCAGTAGTGCTTACAAAAACACAGAGGATTCTCTTAAAGGGAATCAGAAAAATATCAAAATAAGGTACAGCCTGTTACTGTCACAGATTTGCATTAGGCAGTACTGTTCTTTCTGTTAGGCAGTAGTGTTCTTTCTAGAAGGCACAAGTTGGAAATTTAATTACCCAGGGGTTTAAAATGTAGTTCTGAAGACAATGCCATATGACAAGGATAACTAACTTGGCACAAATTCCCTTAACTGGGATAAATGGCATTTAATTAGTGATTACATTACATCTAGATTATAATACTCTGGAACTTAAGAAGTCCTCTTCATCAGCCCATATATAAATCTGTAAAGGCACTGTGCAAAATGTGGATGGGGCTGGCCATACTTCTAATGTGGAGTGTGTATTAAAAAACAAAGGCACATTTCCTAGAAATTGAACTTTACATTAACTAACAAAAAATAAACATTTTAGATAAAACAGTAGGTAAGCCTGATAATATAGCAGGTTCTAAGTCAAAAGTCTTAAAGAGGTTTCTTGAACAGCAGGCTTCAGTTTCACTGGTTCTTCACGAAGAGACACTCCACACTTGCAAAAATTCCACCGATATTTTCTCTTCAATTTGGCGGCACTTGTTTCAAATTGAGAAGCTCCTGCCTGCAGTGCATCTGCATGGTCATCTAACTCGGAGAGCTTCTGGTTTCTTTCTAACACCTTATCCACATTACCTCTCATTATGTCTACCACCTCATCTACTTGATTTGGAGTCTGTTGAAGTCTTCGACTACTGCCAGTGGCAGCACTTGAACCTGCAGGTGCACCAGTAGACATTTTGGCGGCGACAGCTGCAAGGGTCCACCATTAGCTATTTTTGATAAATATTTGGTTTTGAACTGTGTTTTGGCACATCATCTTTATCCAACCATTGTGCTACATGCTTACAAAAAAATGTCAAAAATAATCTATTTTTCATCACAGTAGCAATACAGTGTAGAAATGGTTCTTTATGTTGTGACAGCAAAGAAAGGAAAGCTTTAAGATGATTTCTCTTCTGATGCTCATTTAATTCATGTGGTACCCATCTGTCCTTGGCTACCACATGTCCAAGCTCCTTTATCTTGCCAATTTGTTTCAAATGGTCCAATATTGTTAGAACAGTAATGTCAAACCTTGCTGCTAATTCACACATAAGTTGAGATAGATTCACTTCTACTACAGCTTTCAGCTCATCATTATTCACCTTGGTCTCAGGTCACCCACATGGCTCATTTTAAAGCTTAAAATCCCCAGAACAAAACTTCTCAAACCTTCAATGTACTGTACATTCATTAGCCACATCCTTCCCAAATACTTCAATGATATTCAAGCTGTCTGCACTGCATTGGTTCCATGATGGAACTCATATTCAAAAATAACACAAAGTTTTGACTTATCTATGGTTTCGCAAAAATCACAAGATAATCACAAGCCAAAATGTGCATTTGAAAGACTGAGGATATACCTTCATAATAGGGGGAAAAAGAAAAAAATATAAGAAATGTCAAAGTGAAATGTTAGGGATATAAACTGTCAAACTTAGTACTTAATGAAATCAAACAATTCATATTTAATGACCTAATACTTAACACAGTCATGCTTCCATGGTGATCTTTGTGCTATGTCAAACAAATTATGATACAATGTTCTGACAATACATGACTTGTGGATAAGTTGCAAACCACTCTGCAGTGAAATCCTGACCAACAGACTTTTCAAGGCTCCTTATGATTACAGGACTGGATTAGCCTGCCATGTGACCTCATCAAAAGGAAGTGCTGAATCTCCATGAGATTTTTAGGCTTTTGCTTGAGTTTGTATGAAAATATGTCAGAAAAATTGAACTCTTGGTCTTATGTTTCCAAGAGCAATACAAGAGCAAAATGGAAAAGCATATAAAACATGATCTCTAAACAAATGAAGCCTATATTTATGTAGGGTACATAGGTCTATTAAAATAGCAAACAAGGGTTTATTGAGAACCTACTATATGTTTGGCAGTATTCCAAAGGTGTGGGACATATGAAAAGGGTCTTTTTCTCAAAGAGACACAATCTAGCCAGCAGATAAGACTAAGACACACGAGCTAATAGTAAACATCATGAAAGAGATCACAATTGTTAAAATGTATGGTGTAGACTAAGTGCTGGCTGTAAAACTCTCAAAGGGAGATGAGCAAGAGCTACAGGAATCATAGAAGATTTCGTAGAAATGTGCATTTAATGTGGATATGTCACGTAGAGGGAACTGTGTGGTCAAAAAGATGAGAATAACACTTGGGGGTGGGGAGGATGAAAATAAAAATGGAGCTTCCAGTCTCTAGAGAACTGTAAGTGGTACAGGGGTCCTCAAACTTTTTAAACAGGGGGCCAGTTCACTGTCCCTCAGACCATAGGAGGGCCAGACTATAGTTTGAAAAAAACTATGAACAAATTCCTATGCACACCGCACATATCTTATTTTGAAGTAAAAAAACAAACAGGCAAAAATACCCGCATGTGGCCCGTGGGCTGTAGTTTGAGGACGCCTGGAAGAGGTTCATTAGGGGTCAGAAGGTTTTTGAAACAGGAAGAGACAGTAGTCTTCTTTGGGCCCTGGAGGGGAGCTGACATGAAGTAGAGCATTTCCTTGAATGCTAGCACTGTTCTTGGAGGCTGCCCAGCCCATAAGTTGATGATGCTGAGATGTCAACCTAGAACAACAGGGGAAGAAACCAAGTTTCACACAATGGCAGAGCCAGGCTTGACAATGGGCTCATGCACATGCTTTCAGTGAATGGAATAGGACTAAGAGAAATCAGTCAGTGAGAAGGTAGAATTTCCTAGCACCCAAAGCACTTGGACCTCTAGAAAGAAGCAACTACAAATCAAAGTGGGCTGACCCAAAGCCAAACAGAGACAAGGAAACAGTTTCTTCACTCAGAGCCTCAGCACCAGAGTTGCTTTAGCAGGTAAGCACAAAGAAGCACAGTCAGGAGGGGTGACCTGGGGCCCGTGTTTGGAGAGAAGAGTGAAAATTTGGTTCCCACTGAGGCTGAGACCTCACTGGGCCTGGAAGCAGCTACTATGTTTTAAGAATCTGAAGAACCTGCTATGTGGGTGGTGTCTAATATGTTATCCACTATTCACATATAGATATTTAAATTAATTAAAATTAAGGAAAACCTATCAGGCTACCTACAGACTTCTCAACTGAGACTTTACAAGCCAGAAGGGACTGGGGCCCTTTCTCAGTTTTCTCAAATAGAATAAGGCCCAGCCTAGAATTTTGTATCCTGAAAACTAAGTTTCTTACCCAAAGGAGAAATATTGACCTTCTCAGGTGAGCAAACACTGAGGAAATTCATCAAGACAAGGCTGCCCTCCAGGAAGTACCCAGAATAGTGTCACACACGGAACAGCACAATAGACACTCACCAGTGTAAAATAATCCAAAAGCTAAAGGTGTGTAGAGACTTGTATGGTATTTCATAGATGATATTTTGTATTTCAGTAGTATCAGTTAAAATTTGTCCTTTTTCATTCCTGATGGAGCTAAAGGTCAAAGGCCAGATACCAAAATGGCTCAAGAGAGAAAATAAAGCAACAAAGTTCTACTCAATAAGATGAGCAGAAATCCACCCCATTTATCAATTCTTTCAATAAATGTGAATGGCTTTGATGTGATCTGCCCACTGAAGAGACATAGGCTCACCAAATGCATAAATATACACAAGCCAAGTATCTGCTGTCTTCAGGAAATACATCTAACCCACAAGGATGCATTCAGACTCAAGGTGAAGGAATGGAAAACAATATTCCACACAAATGGAAAACCAAAGAAGGCTAGTATAGCAGTTCTCATTTCAGATAACTTGGTCTTCAAATCAACAAAAGTAATGAAAGGCAAAGATGGTCATTATATAATGATAAAGGGAAAAATTCAACAAGAAGACATAACAATTTTAAATATTTATGCTCCTAACTTAGGTGCATCCAGATTCCTAAAGCAAATCCTACTTGATCTAAACAAAATGATCAATAGCACCACAATAATAGCCAGGGACTTCAACACCCCTCTGACAGAACAGGATAGATCCTCCAAACATAAAATAAACAAAGGAAAAATGGACTGAAACAGAATTCTAGAAAAAGTTGGTCTGACAGACATTTACAGAACATTATACCACAAAACCACTGAATATACATTCTTCTCATCAGCTCATGGGACATTCTCTAAGATTGACCATATCCTAAATGACAAAACATGTCTCAGCGAAATTAAAAACATAGAAATTATATCATACATCTTCTCAGACCAGTGCAATAAAATTAGAAATCAACTCCAACAGAAACACTCACTCTACACAAAGTCATGGAAACTAAACAAACTACTGCTGAATGATTATTGGGTCAAGGAGGAAATTAAGATGGAAATCAAAAGATTCTTTGAACTAAATGATAAAAGGAACACAAATTATCAAAATCTGTGGGACACAGCTAAAGCAGTCCTGATAGGAATATTTCTAGCCATAAATGCCTACATGCAAAAGAAAGAAAGATCACAAATCAGGAATCTAATAAATGAACTCAAAAAACTGGAAAAAGAAGAGCAAACCAATCTCAAACCAGTAGAAGATTAGAAATAACCAAGATCAGACCAGAACTAAATGAAATCTATAACAAAAAATTATACAGAAGACTAATAAAACAAAAAATTGGTTCTTTGAAAAGATAAACATTGACATGCCTCTTGCTAGATTAACCAAAAGCGGAAAAGAACAGACTCTAATAAGCTCCATCAGGAATGAAAAAGGACAAATTATAACTGATACTACTGAAATACAAAATATCATCTATGAATACCATAAAAGTCTCTACACACATAAACTTGAAAACGTGGAGGAAATAGACAAATTCTTAGAAATACACAGCCTCCCTAGGCTCCATCGGGAAAAAACAGAATTCCTGAACAGACCAATATCAAGTACCAAAATCAAAGCAGCAATAAAAAACATTCCTAAAAATAAAAGGTCCCAGACCAGTTGGTTTCACACCTGAATTTTACCAGACCTACAAAGAAGAACTGGCGCCTATCCTGCAGAAATTATTCCACAACATCGAGAAGGAAGGAATCTTCCCTAACACATTTTACAAACTCAACATCACCCTGATATCAAAACGAGGAAAGGACTCACAAAAAAAGAAAACTACAGACCAATATCCCTTATGAATAGAGGTGCAAAAATTCTCACCAAATTCCTACCAAACCAAATTCAAGTGCTTATCAAAAAAATATTCATCACAATCAAATGGGCTTCATCCCAGAGAATTTGTATATGTTGAACATATACATATACAAAATATACATATACAAATATATACGTACACAAATATATGCAAAATCTATACATATACAACATATACAAATCTACAATTGTAATTTACCACATAAATGGAAGTAAAAGTAAAAACTATATGATTCTCTCAATAAATAAAAAACATTCAACAAAATTCCACATCCTTGTATAATAAGAACACTTAACAAAATAGACATAGACGGGATTTATCTCTAAATGATGAAAGTCATATACAACAAACCCACATTCATCACCATTCTGAACAGTGAAAAATTGAAAACATTCCCACTTAGAACTGGAACCAGATGGTGTTTCCCTCTATCACCACTTCTATTAAACATAGTGTTGGAACTCCTAGCCAGAGCAATCAGACAAGAGAAGGAAATCAAGAGCATCCGAATGCGGGCAGAAGAGGTCAAACTATTGCTCCTTGCTGATGATATGATCTTATATCTAGAAATCCCCAAAGATTCTGCCATGAGACTACTAGAAATGATAAACAAATTCAGCAAAGTATCGGGTTACAAAATCAATGTACACAAATCAGTAGCATTCATATTCGCAAACAACAGTCAAACTGAGAACCAAATCAAAGACAGAACACCTTTCAAATAGCAACAAAGAAAATAAAATACCAAGGAATATATTTAACTAAGCAGGTAAAAGACCTCTATAGAGAAAACTACAAAACATTGAGGAAGGAAATAGCAGAGGACATAAACAGATGGAAAACCATAAAATGATCATAAATTGGCAGGATCAATATTGTTAAAATGTCTATACTACCCAAAGTGATCTACAGATACAATACAATCCCTATAAAATACCAACATCATTTTTCACAGATCTAGAAAAAATAATTATATGCTTCATATGGAACCAGAGAAGATCCCATATAGCAAAAGAATATTAAGCAAAAATAACAAATTGGGAGGTATCAGTTTACCAGACTTCAAGCTATACTACAAGGCTAGAGTAACCAAAACACATGGTAATGGCACAAGAACATAGACATAGACGAACAGAACAAGACGAAGAATCCAGAAATAAAATTATCCTCATGTAGCCATCTGATCTTTGACAAAGCAGACAAAACATACACTGGGAAAAAGAATTCCTATTCAATAAATGGTGCTGGCAAAATTGGATAGCCACATGTAGAAGACTGAAACAAGGTCACACTTCTCACCACTCACAAAAATCAATTCACAATGGAAAACAGACTTAAACACAAGGCATGAAACCATAAGAATTCTAGAAGAAAATGTTGGAAAAACTCTTATAGACATCAGCCTAGGAAAATAATTTATGAGGAAGATCCTATAGGCAATCACAGCAACAGCAAAAATAAATAAATGGGACCTGATCAAATAAACATGTTTCTGCACAGCCAACAAAACTACCATCAGAACAAACAGACAATCTACAGAATGGGAGAAAATATTTGCATGCTATACATCCAATAAAGGGTTGATAACTAGAATCTAAATAGAACTCATGAAAATCAACAAGAAAAAATTAAACAAGCCCATTAAAAAGTGGGCAAAGGACAT
>VBSM01000272.1:69936019-69953772 GCA_008086735.1 Cheirogaleus medius
TTAACTCCAGTGAGAATGGCTTTTATCACAAAGTCCCAAAACAACAAATGTTGGCATGGATGTGGAGGGAGAGGAACACTCATATGGCAAACTAGTGCAAGCTCTAGGAAAGTAATATGGAGATACTTCAAAGAGCTAAAAGTAGAACTACCATTTGATCCAGCAATTCCATTACTGGGCATCTATTCAAAGGCAAAAAACACATTCTATAATAAAGACATTTGCACTTGAGTATTTATAGCGGCACAATTCACAATTGCAAAGATGTGGAAACAACTCAAGTGCCCATCAATACATGAGTGGATTAATAAAATGTGGTATATGTATGTCATGGAGTACTACTCAGCCACAAAAAACAATGGTGATCTAGCACCTCTTGTATTATCCCAGATGGAACTGGAGCCCATTCTACAAAGTCACAATAATGGAAAAACAAACACCACATGTACTCATCATCAAATTGTTACTAACTAACACTTAAGTGCACATATAGTAGTAACATTCATTGGGTGTCAGACAGGTGAGAGGGAGAGGAGGGGATGGGTATAGTCACACCTAATGGGTGTGGTGAGCACTGTCTGGGCAATCGGCATGCTTGTAGCTCTGACTCAGGTGGGGCAAAGGCAATATATGTAACCTAAATATATGTATCCCTGTAATACTCTGAAATTTTTTTAAAAACCAAGAAAATAAAAGAAAATTTAAAAATTAATTGATTAAAATTAATGTAGCACTAGGCATTTTTTAATTGTTTCCTACCTGGTAGCTACCATATTGAACACTATAGATAGAGAACACTGCAGACATAGAACATATTGATCAGTGCTGAAGTCTGAGGGTTAGGCACTAGAGCCTTTCTACCTAGTAATTGGGATCAGCCAAGCCCACTGTAGTTTGGCATTAACCTCTTTAAGAAAGAGTAACTGTGACCATCCCTTTCTATTCCTGCTCATTCTTAAAAATGCAGCTTCATTCTCAGTTGTGGGGATGCCTTCCCTGAGCTACAATAGTGCTTTATTCTCTTATTATTTCCATTTATTGTACTATATTTTGATTGCCTATCTCTATAATTTAGTCCTAATTATAGGACTAAAAATTCCTCGTGGGCAGGGTCTATACTTCATTCATTTTTTGATACCCAAAAGGAAGGAGAAGGAAGAGGAGGAAGAGGAGAATAAGAACAAGAACAAGAGCAACAAGAACAATAAGAAGACAATAACATTTATTGAGCTCTCATTATGTCTTAAGCAGTTTACATACGTGATTTCCTTTAGGTACTATTATTACCTCCATTAGTCAAAAACAAAGCTGAAATTTAATATGGTTAAGTAACTAGCCCAAGGTCACACAGATGATAGACAGTGGAGCTAAGAATATGTGTTCTTATCAATCTATTATATTGCTCCTCACCCACTCATGAAACATTACGGTCCTTGCAAAAAAATGTACTATTCAACTGAATCTTATTTTTAGACATATTAGAGTAAATGTCAAATTAATCAGGCACTTGAATTTAATGTGACACACACAAGTTGATCAAAGACTAACTCCAAGCTTAAGAACTGCTATAATTACAGGATGTACACTTGGGTAACTGGAGCCCTCACTGCAGGTAGGTGGTGGGTGGAGAGACCATTCAGAAGAGCAAGTAGCATATACAAAGACAGCCAGGCATAGAATACTGCATTGATGGGTAATGCATAGATCAGAGGCACAGCATAGATATTCTGAGCTATTCTAACATTAAACCAGCATTTATTCTTTTTATTGCAAATTCCTGTTTGCAGATAATTTTCTGCTATGTTACCCTGTATGGTGCAATGTTAAGAAATGAAACCCCCTTTTGAATTTTAAATTCAACATTATTGAGTCTTAATGATCATATATCAAGGAATAGAACTTCCATGAACAGAAATAACTAACTTACCTGGTGACAAAAGCATAATTCACTCCAATGATGATAAAGCTTAATGCATAATGCCAGCAAAAGCATATGGTGAGAAACATAACGTTGTCATGATCCATCAGATTCCAAGCAGGAGCCCCACTGGGGGGATACAGGACAAAACCAATCTGTAATTTAAAACAAAAAGCACATATTAAAATAACCAATCACATTCCCAAAAATGGTGCATTGCAAAATGCTTCGTTCCAAGATAAAAATTTATAATAACTAAGATAACTCCCATTATCCAAAATGTAACCTGAAACATCAGGCTTTGCTGCCTGTTTTAGCAATAAAAACAGTATCTACTAGGTCATATTATTTAAAAAAAATTTAAGGGACATTTAATAATCAATTTGCAAAATATGAACAGTGATCATCTGTCAAAATGGATGGACTTTCAGAGATTGTCCTAGGTGGCCTACCTGTACAGTTTCACTTCTTATTTCAAATTTAGAGCACAAAAAGACTTTAAAATAAATAAATGCCCACATAAACATTATGCTCAATACTGAAAGCTTTCCCACTAAGGTCAGGAAGAAGACATGGATGTCTGCTTTTAGCACTACTATTCAACATTATACTGGAAACTTTAGCTATAGCAATTAAGCTAGAAAAATAAATAAAAGACATCCATATTAGAAAGAAGTAAGACTACCTATATTCACAGATGACCTGATGTTATATATAGAAATTCCACCAAAAAAACTATTACAGCTAATAAATGAGTTCAGCAAAGTTGAAGGACACAAAATAAACACATAAAAAACAGTTGTATTTCTACAATCAAGCAATGAACAACCCCCCAAAATTAAGAAAACAACTCAACTTACAATAGCATTAAAAAGAATAAAATACTTAGGAATAAATTTAATCGGAAGATCCAAGACTTTGATACCAAAATCTGCACATCATTGTTGAAAGACATTGAAGAAAACCTCAATAAATAGAAAGCAATCTCATTTTCATAGTCTGGAAGATTTAATATTATTGTGACGGCAATAGCACCCAAAGAAATCTACAGATTCAATGCAACACCTATCAAAATCCCAATGGCCTTTTTTGCAGAAATGGAAAAAGCTGATTATAAAATTCACATGGAGTTGCAAGGGATATAGCATAACCAAAATAAACTTGAAAAAGAAAAACAAAATTAGAGCACTCAGACCTCCTGATGGCAATACTTAATACAAAACTATAATAATCAAATCAGTGTTGTATTGACATAATGACAAATATATAGATCAATGAAATAAAACTGAGAGTCCAAAAATAAATCCATATCTCTATGGTCAACTGGTTTTGACAAGGGTGCCAAAGCCATTCAACAGGAGAAAGAGTAGTCTCTCCAACAAATAGTGCTGGCAGTTTCATAGACATATGTTTTGTTTGTTTGTTTGTTTGTTTGTTTTTTCATAGACATATGTTTACTGAGTACTGACTGTGTCTTTGGTCATCCTGTTAAAAGAAATGGAA
The DNA here is from genome assembly GCA_008086735.1 of Cheirogaleus medius. NCBI lineage: Eukaryota > Metazoa > Chordata > Mammalia > Primates > Cheirogaleidae > Cheirogaleus > Cheirogaleus medius. Next base: position 69,939,441 of record VBSM01000272.1, read on the forward strand.
AAATAAAGCATGACAAAAATTGTTTAAAAAAAACACAAGTGGTGCTTAGATAACTGGATATTCATATGTGAAAAAATGAATTTAGACCCTTACCTCACGTTCTGTATAAAATTAACTCAAATTGGATCAAAGACCTACTATGAAAGCTAAAATTGTAAAACTCCTAGAAAACATAGGGAGAAAGCTTATTGAACCCCATGGGATTTGGTGATGGTTTCTTAGCTATAACACCAAAAGCACAATCAACCAAAGAAAAAATAGATAAATTGGACTTCATCAAAATTAAAACCTTTGGTGTTTCAAAGTACAATATCAAGGAAATGATAAGACAAGTCATAGCAAGTGAGAAAAATATTTGCCAATCATATATCTCATAACGGATTAATATCAAGAATATTTATAAAGAATACCTAAAACGCAACAAAAAAAATTTTTAAATGGGAAAGGGACTTCAAAAAGTATGCAAATGTTCAATAAGCACATGCAAAGATGATCAATATCATTAGCCATTAGGGAAATGCAAATCACAACCACAACAATACTACTTTGTATCCTCTAGAATAGCAATAATAATAACAAAAAATTGCAAATGTTGGCAAGGATATGGAGAATTTGGAATCCTTGTACATTTCTGATGGTATAAAATGGTGCAGCCACCATGGAAAGCAATTTGGCGATTCCTAAGAAAGTTAAATATAGAATTACCATATGACCTACCAATTCCACTCCTAGGTATACACCCAAAAGAAGTGAAAATAGGCATTCAAACAAAAACTTGTACACAAATGTTTATAGCAGCACTATTCTTAACAGCCAAAAGATGAAAACAATCCAAATATCCATCAGCAGATGATAGATAAACAAAATGTGGTATATATCCACACAATGGAATATTATTAGACCATAAAAAAGAATGAAGTCCCAGTTGCATGCTACAACATGTATGAAACTTGAAAATATACTAAGTGAGAGAAGCCAGACACAAAAGTTCACATATGGTATGACTCTGTTTACATAAAATATTCAGAATAAGTAAATATTCAGAGACAGAAAACAGATTAGTGATTGCCAGGGGCTGAGAAGAAAGACAAAAGGACAGTGACTGCTTAATGAGTCCAAGGTTTCCCTTTGGGAGTGATGAAAATGTTCTGGAACTAGATAGAGGTGTTGGGTGCACAACACTGTGAATATACTAAATGCCACCAAATTGTGCACTTTAAAATGGTTAATTTTATGTTATGTAAATGCTACCCCAATAAAAAATAATTAAATTATAGATAGATAGATAAATGTATTTATTTCAGGTCTCTTAACTAAATGAGATTCAAAACCAAGATTTTATTATGGATAATTGTACCAATGTCTACCATACATTGGTTGACTATGGCAGTTGCAGTGCTTAGGAGTTTCCTTACAAAGGCCCTTCAGAGATGTATGGTTACCCTCATTTTAATGTATTATCCTCATTATCCAGATAAGAAAATTGGATAGCTTAGTGACTTGCCCATGGTCACACATCTAATGAATGAAATCTTACAGGAAACAAAGCATTTAGTCTATAATATTGAGTGAAACATTAATTCCATTCTGTTTGAAATTTCAAATAATCTGAATAAATCAGAGAAAACTAAGATTTATGTCTTAATCATGTGTTCCCATGTCTGAATTCCCTTTCTTTGGAAAGAGAATTAGCATGTGTACCATCTGACAGATGTACCACCATGTGCCAGGCACTTTTTATCCTCACTCGTGCACATAAACTTCACAATGATCCTTAGTCCTCAAAACAACCTCAAGAACAAAAAAGCACTATCCCTTATTACACAGGGGAAGACTGGAACTCAGAGACTTCAGTAACTTCCCCAATGTTACAAAATGTCAGGATGAATAAAGGAGGATTCTAAACCAGGAGTGTCTGGCTCCAGAAGCTTTTTGTTCTTTCTTTACTCCACAGTCTCTTTCACCATAGAGCCTTTCCATAGGGGGCAGCGTGCAGACAGTGTCCTAGATGACAAGGTCAGTTTGAGTCATCTCAGCAGCTCTGATATGGTTTGAACAATCTGTTACTGAGATAGGAGTTGTTCCCACAAAGACATGGTACTATGTGGCCCTCAAAACACACGTTAGAGACTGGCAGCCCCTGAGCCACATCTAATTCATAGACATGCCTTGTCTGGCCTGCGCGTTTTTAAAAATAATTTGAATTAGTTGCCAACACTTAAAAAATTAAGGAATGTCACACAAAAGTTTTCATTCTCGACTTTCTTGTAAAAACACAACTATCTGGCAAGGTTAGGCCTGTATTCCCAGGTGGCAAACATGAGTGGAAGCATGCACTCTACATTGATTCTCCATTCACATTACCTTCCTGACCAAGTGGAGCAATGTAGATCAAGGTTTTCTATTTTTGTCCCAGCCCTGTGCATTTTATTCATCAACCAATGTCAGAATCATAATTTTTCCTAAAATATCATATTAGTTGAACTAATAAGGTACTTTATAATAAATTCTTCCTGCCATTCTCTACTTCCCAAAAGACAGAATGCATTTGTTGTCTATTTTAGAGACAGGAAAATTAAATAATGCATGGCCCTGGCCGCTCCGTCCCCAAACAGTTGCAAAGATGTTTGCATAACTGCTGCTGTGCCTCACCCACCAAGACCTGGGGCCTCTGCCTTAGAACAGGGCTACATTCTAAAGGGATGAGGTGTCAACACCTCTGGCAGAAGACATACATCTGTCATTAAGTTAAAGAGTCTGCTCAGAAACTGCACGTAGAGAATGCCACCCAACTGGTTTGCCTGCTGCTTTGGATACGTAAGCATTTTGCAATAAGCCTTTGTATACTGCTAGGAAAGCTCACTGTGGAGGCCAAAGTGGTCAGAGCCCAGGTCCCTGAAGCCCCTGGAGGAAGCAAAAATTTCTAAGTCCTCTGTGCTCACTGCTTGAAATGACACAAAGGAAACTCAAGTCATATAGTTAATTGCCATTTGAAGGGCCTCGCTATTTCACCTGTGGTGTGAGGACCACTGGAGTGTTCCTCTCACACCCTCCTCTCACAGCAAATTCATGGAAGTTGACAAAGAAATTCTGTGTCAAGAAAGGGCCCCATCCACCCCTGCTTGGGAAGTGATGTGCTCCAGCTGCCAGAGTTAGGGGTTAGTTGTAGGGGGAAAAATTGTGTCCTCCCACATGTTTAAGTCCTAATTCTCAGTGTCTCTGAATGTGACCTTATTTGGACATAGGGTCTTTGCAGATGTGATCAAATTAAGGTGAGGTCCTACTGGATTAGAACTGGCTTTAAATCCAATGAGTAGTGTCCTTATAGGAAGGCCATGTGAAGACAAAGGAGCACAAAGACACACAGGGAGAACATCATGTGACAGCAGAGGCTGAGACTGGACTTAGCTGCCGCAGCAGGAATGCCCAGATTGCCGGCAACCATCTAGGAGAGTGGCGTGGGACAGATTCTCCCTCTGGACCCTTGAGAAGAAGCCAACCCTGCCCAATGCCTTGATTTCAGATTTCTGACCTTCAAAATAGTAAAAGAATAAATTTCTGTTGCTTAAGTCATCCACTTTGCAGAAATTTGTTATTGCAGCCCTAGGAAACTAATACAATGTGGTCAAGACCAAAATTAGCAGAAGAATATGACTCACCCTAAACTTCAAGCCTGGAGTGGGGTGGGGAACCTATAGCCTTCTGATTCAAGATTGTTCTTTTTTAAGCCCCAAGGAGGCAAGAAAAGCTCATCTTTCTCTGCTGCATCCCTTTCAATGAAAGTATTTGTTCTATAAAATTTGGATTAAGTCAAAAGGCCTCACTTAAGGACCTAGAAGGCCACATGTGACGTTAAGGTTCCCCACCCATCTTTCAAATCCCAACTTGACTTCACCTTTTCCTAGAAGATTTCCTTGCCCTCTTCCTCTGGATTTACCAGCCAGCTCCTCAAGGCAGCATGTGCTTTCAAATTATAACATCTGATTCTCCAAGTAATCTCATGTGATATTATTTCTATTTTATAGTTAGCCTAACAGCACAGAATATTTTGTCTATGGACATGCATGTGACTCACATGGTAAAACTAGCATTCAGATCCAGGTCGGCCTGACCTGTATGCCGAGGGACTTGTCACTAAATGCCATATTCACAATTGCTTTTTGGAGCTTCCAAAATAAAATCTCTTTCATGTCGCCTCCATTGGTCATCATCAATTCTATCAGTCAAACTTTGCACTGTTTTACATCAGGAGACAAAGAACTTTGAGCACCTCTTCCTGCCAATCTCACTGGGAACTTCAGTGCCTGATATTGAAAGTTAAAGATTTGGCTGAAGTCTCCGTGAAACCTCTGAACAGTGTTAACTGGTGTGACTACACTGAAAGCCACAGAAATATTCCATAGGCATTTTAGGCTAGAAGCAAATAAATTAGGACAACTGAAACCCCAAACTTAGGGCCAGAAACTGCCACAATTCATTATATCCTCCTTTAAATACAAAGACCAGCCACTGCTGGTCCTAATTTGCTTCCTAACATAAAATTCCAAGACATAAAAAGACCTGCAAATGAAATTTTTTTCTTGCTAATATCTTGTATGCCACTCCTGAACATCTGTTTTGGACTAGTTTCAGCTTCATTAGCATCACATTTCAAATGTAAATAATTATCTTCTCTAATAGACAACAAGCCCGGCATCCATCTCCTGTAATTTAGAATCTGAATTTCCTCTTGTTTTATATCTGGATCACTCAATCATTTATTTCAACACTATAAGCCTAAGCAAGTGCTTGATCTATCATTTCAGATCTCAGACCACTATTGCCTAGTAGGGACTTTTTGCCATTTTAGGATGAACTTTTGTCCTTCTTAAAGGCAAGACAAGGCTGAGTTTTAGCATGGACTCAGAATCTTCCAGTCCTGGGAGGAATGCCTAGGAGGAATCATGGAGCTGGGAGATGCCGTGGAAGCAACTGTGCTAAGTAACAAGAAGCAAGATATCAGGAGCATCTTCCTCATCATGGGACTGTCCCTGTGCCTGGGCTCTAACAATGATGTGAGAGAGCTTAGCAGTGAGAAAGAGCAAAGAGAGCCTTTGCAATACTTTCCCACATAGTCACAAGGAAAACATGATTCATGGAATGAAGGGACCTGAAGGATTTTTGCTTCTTTTTTAAATTGCACGATGTGGCTAGGTTATTGAGAAAACATTTTTGCCTGTAATGTGGTTCAGGAGAGAAACTACTTTTTTTTTTTTTACTATTTATTTTTTAATTTCAGAATACTACAGGAGTGCAAGGGTTTAGGTTACATATATTGCCTTTGTACCACCTGAGTCAGAGCTACTGATACAAGTGTACTCATCCCCCAGACAGTGCGCACCACATCCATTAGGTGTGAATATGCCATCCCCTCCCGCTCCCTCCCACCTGCCCAACACCTGATGAATGTTACTTCCATATGTGCACATAAAAGTGTTGATCAATTAGTAGCAATTTGATGGTGAGTACATGTGGTGCTTTTTTTTCCATTCTTGTGATACTTCACTTAGTAGAATGGGTTCCAGCTCTATCCACAATAATACAAAAGGTGCTAGATCACCATTGTTTTTTGTGGTTAAGTAGAACACCATTGTATACACATACCACATTTTATTCATCCACTCAAGTATTGATGGGCACTTAATTTGTTTACACATCTTTGCAATTGAAACTATTTTTTAATAGATTGGGAGGGAAATTCCCCCTCTGTTTGTATATTAACCAATCATTTATATACCACTTATTAAAAAGTGGCCAATCTCAGCATTTGCTTCATTCAGTTCATGTCTGCATACATATGGTTCCAAAAATCTAGGTGGGTGTTTTATGCAATTTGTCTATACATAGTTTTTGTACTAGTACCAACCATACACAGAGAAGTAGTGAGAGAAAAAATATTGTGAAAAACAAATCATGATGTAATTTTGTTAGCTTTAGACAGTTTGGGCCATAAACATTCATATACCACACACGAAACATGGAAGCATAATAAATTCACCTAAGTTTCTAGACATTTTTCTTTCAGAAGAATGCAAGAATGGGAGGGTCATTATGGCTAAACCTTCATTTCCTGCCAGTGTGTATGTTTGCATTAGTATGAAATGTTCATTTTAATTTAAGGCTGCAGACATTATTTAGACTGGCAACCAGGTAAAAAATGGAACTAGTCTAGACATACTGGTAAATGAAAAAATTTCTAAATAATCACAGATTTTTGCCCAAATATTTTAACCTCTTCTTTAGAAAAACATTTGGGGAAATATGAAAACATTATTTCAAAAAGGGCAACATTAAGACAACCTATTCCCAGTTAGATATAGCCCACAGCTTCCTCCTTCAAATCCTAAATGTTAACTAATCATTATTGACTGAATACTAATAACTTTCATTAATTCTGCTCTTATCTTTATAATTCCTTTCCTCAACTCTTGTTGGGTTTCCCCTCTTGTTCTTACTGTCCAACTTTCTTTATCTGAATATTTAGCTCTTTAACAAACTTGATTTAGTAAATATATATAAAATCCTGAACGCAACAAAGAAAGGATATACTTTCTTTCCAAACGCATGGAACATTTACAATCACTGACATTGGGCTATGTCCCAGGGAAGTTTCAATACATTTTAAAGAGAAAACATTCTCTGACCATAAAACAATTAAATTAGTTATAAATAGTGAGAAAAAATATTTTTGGAAACTTAAAAGTGTACTCCTAAATAACTCATAAATATAAAACTTTAAAAGACTTCTATTAGAAAGAGAGAGATCAATCAGATGAAAACCAATTAGGAATATAGAATATATTTTTTAAAACACACACACACACACACACACACACACACACACACACACGCTTGGAGAGTTCCCAGTCGACATTTTGATATCTTTCATCCGACCATACATACCAAAAGTTCTCATTCAGACATTACCCAGCATCATGGTTTACGAACAGAAACTCTAGTCCTTATATCTAGAGTGGCACATGGAGTCCTTTTATGCCATGATATTGCTGCAGTATTGAGAGAGTATTTTATTGGAAATTGGGATAGTCTCCATGACCGCAACTAAATAAAGGACAAGTAACCTGCCTTGTGAGTTCTGAAAAGGTTATTATACTTTTTAACAATCTTCCCCCTACCACCACCAGCAGGGACTTTCTATCAGTATGAAAAGCAGTACTCAAATGCTTTATTCTCCATAGATTCACATTAACCAACATAATATTTTAGATACTTTAGAGAGTTAGTCTGAGCTCCTAAGTCAGGCTCTACTGTGTTGCATCTCCCTCACCTGAATGTTATTTGGTGCTTGTCTAAAGAAAGGAAAGAGGAAAGCAAATATAAATTGTACTATGTTGTACTAAATCTTTGGGGTTTATTGATAAATTTGTTTCAGTGTAGTGTATCAGAAAAAGAAAACCTTTGTTTTCTAGGCTGAAGGCCTAATTGATTAATACATTTGACTTAATGATGACCATTTATTCACCATCTTTCAGACGAGATCGGGCGCGTTCAGGCTGGTATGGCCGTAGACTATTCACCATCTTTCAAATGAATTTGCTTTGAAAACAAATGAAGAGCAGCTCTCCTTTTTTCCTCCTGTAAGTGTTCAGGTGTGGCATATTCAGATGTTCCTGCTGGATTCCAGCTGGAGCAGTGTGACACCCTGCTGTTCAGTGGTTTGCTCCTTTCTTGTCCCTAACTACACAATCCCAAAGATAATCAGTACCTAGTTAATTCCAGCTGATGGAGACCAGAAAATTTGCAAGTAGATGGTTTAATATTACTATAAATAAAAAGAGGGCCTGGGGGGGAAAAAAGAGTTCCAAGAGCCTGGCTTCATATCCCCCACCTTGAGAGGAGGCCTTTTACTTCCTTTTAGTTCCACTGGAGCCAAAAACTCGACCATCATTTTCGTCTCTGGACCTGGAACCAGCAAGCCTACACATCAGCTCTGCTGCTGCTGTGCATTTCTATCTGCGTCCTTCCCACAAGTGTCTTTGCTCTGGTTTTGCTTGTTTGCTCATTTGCAGTCAGATATTTTTTTACTTTCTTATTCATTTATTTAATTTTTATTTTCTAGGGGATTTTTTTCTATTTTATCTGTTATTGTTATGTGTATAGAGCAAAGAGGTATATACTGTGTCATCTTGATCAGAATCCACCTGTTTAAAAATGTTTAAAATTTATATTTATTTTTGGATAGGTAATACATGCACATAGAAAAACATGCCAATCAAGAGGTACAGAGCACATAATAGTAATTTATACACTATTTTATTTACTCTATTTCATTTTCTGACAGATCATAAATAACCTAACAAAACAACTTCTGTGTATAAACTGGGGTTAAATTCAACAATTATCAGTTTTATCACATTATAATGTGATAAAACCCTATGGGGTTTTTGTTAAGGTATTTTTCCTATAACATATTTCCATTAAAATAACCCTTGAACCCAGCCCCTCCTTACTAGCTTCTGTTCCAACAGCCTTTCCTCACCCCCACATGCTTGAGTATCACATCTTTCCCACCCCCTGCTTAACTATGATGTTTCTCTCTCCCTCACCTACCAAGGCTTCCTTCTCACTTCTCATGTGCAATGCACATCCCTGATAACCTCATCATCCTCAATCCCTATTGTCTGGTAACTAAAAACCTCATCTAAGAAGTCTTCCCTGATTAAACCACATTCACCTTCCATCTCAGACTTTCTTTACATCTATGTATGTATGTCAGATTATGATTTATCAGTCTCTGCAAATTATGTGTTCACTGATTGGAATTCATGCTTTCAACAACATACCAAGTTTGTGGAGTTGACACTGTAAAACAGAAAGTGTCTGGGATTTGTGGTCGGACATATTAAGACTTAGATCCTAGTTCCATTATTGTGTGAGCCTGGGAAAGTAACTGGGTCTCTATGAGTCTTCCTCTGCATAAATTAGGGATAATAATACCTAACCTCCCAGTTGTTGTGAGGACAAACCAAAACAATGTGAATGTAAAAGTTCAGGATAATGGCCAACATATAGTTGTTTCTCGATAAATAATAATTTCCTCTCTTTCCCACCTTCCATGTATTTCTCCAACTGATCACCCATTAGGCTGTAAGCTGCTTTAGCAACAGGAATTGCTTCTAACTAAAAGCATCAGCTCCGAGTTCCTACGTAATGGTTATTCAAGTGTGAGATGAAGATGTGCACATTCCACTTCCTTCCCAGCTGCTCTGACAATGCTCCCACCAGGGCCACCAGGCTACCCTAAGAAACATCACCCCTTGGATTCCCATGTTGTCACGACGAGCAGCATGTTGGAGGAAAGTCTCTAGTGTCGAGAGCAAAATGCCCCATCAGATAAAGAGCAATTACAGGCAGAGACACCAGGTGCATTTACTAGAGGACCCAACTCACCTGCCAGAACCAGCTCCCCTGAAGCAGGATGAGGCTTGAACGCAGAAGTTCCAGAAGTACATTGTTCCGTAAGAGGAACTCCATGAAAGTGACCAGGCCTGTCAATAAGACGACCAATCCCAGCAGCCGGTGCACAAAGATGTCCAGCATTTCCCGGCCATGAGTGTGGTTGTGGAAGATAAAAGCTGATAGAGGGCAGAAAAAACAGTTTGTCTTTTTCAATGAAACAAAGGCCACCAACTGTTTCTCTCTCTCCCTCTTTCCACAGAATTGTATACACACAAAGCACAGGTGTCACTGATTCCCACAGAACTGCAACTCTGCAGCATTTTTGAAGTCATCATGCCTCTTTGGAGTGAAATCCTTGAAATATAATCCTGCTTTTCTCTTCTCCAACCTCTACTCTCTCCTCTAACACATTTCGACATTTTCAACTAACTATATTTCAAAGTATCTTCTATGCAAAATGAGAAATAATAAGCACAAAGAAGCAGGGGAGCAAGAATTAAGATGATGAACAGATGGATAAGCTAACACCTCCCCTTAAGGAATTGAGTCCACTCATAGATCATAAGGGCGGACTGTGACGGGTATGACAAGATGCTCTGAGCAACTCCCAGGAAGTGGAAACTAACTACATTTTCTCCTCCCATAGACAGATTCCACCTTCATCTTAATCCTTTTCATTTGTATAAACAGAAAAGGCTGTTCATTCAAAATATAGCAACACCCTGAAATAACAAGAATCAGGCTATTAGTTGTTGGCACCCATCTTTTATCTAGCCCTTGTTCCCAAAGAGGAATGGACAACAGTTTTATTTTCAGATGCCAGAAGCAACATGAGTAGGGAGTGACTGCCTTCTGATTAAATTGGGTCTTTGTTAGTTTCATGATCGATCTATTTGTTACACATGTAATAAATGAAAAAAAAATCATTAAACACTTGTTTTCTTTCATGCCCCCTACAGTAACTGGGAATTGAACTAAAAATATTCTTTTAATTAACCTCTCAAAATTATGACCTCATATTTTTATGTGGCTGAATTTTTTGGACCCTACTTATCACATAATGGCAGGGTTTTGCTATGTCAATATGAAAAGGACTAAGTAGTAAATGGTGGAAGCTGTTCTGTTGTGAGTGGTTGCCTCATTTCAGGATAATCATGCTTCACTAATTGAGTTCAGTTTTCACTTGTTAAAAGTGGAAAGAATGATAATCTACAGGACAACATAGACATAAGTAACCATATAAAGTGGGTCTGTAATACACATGTGAAGTTTGAAGAAACCACTTTGAATGAGTGTGCTTGCCCAATTCTACTATATGAGTCAGTAGGCAGGGAAGATCTTTGTCATCCTGCCTAGGACACCCATTGTGGCCCAGAAAAATAGCCCTATCGATCAAGGCTGCATCCAGACACCGAAGGTATATTATTATAAAGGCCTACACAAATAACCACTAATAAAGAAAGGTACAGAAAATACTCATTCATACTTACCCTCTATAAATAAGGCATTTGATAACATTAACTTGGGTAATGAGGAGGGAAGTGAACTGATGGTGACACATAGGATGTCTGCCACACCCACCAGCCCAAAGAAGAAATACATGGTGGAATGATGCCAGCTCGTGAGTAAGTTCCACTGGCCCTCCTTATATAAGATCAGACGGGGCCCTCCAGGAATAAACTGCTCCGCAGCCATGCCTGTAGAAGAACATTTCACAGTTTTAGCAACCCTTTCCATAACTTTACCTAAAATGCAAGAAGATGCAGGAAGATCAGCTCATTGCTCATTTCAATCTACTGTCGTCTTGTGACATCAATTCCTCTCTCTAGGCTGCTCCCCAACAGCTGAGCACTGGTGCTTTAGGGTTCTTTTAGAGGTTCAGATGCTGGTTCAAACAACCAATTTTAGTCAAAGATAACCAGTTGAGTCAAACAGCTCTTTCAGATCTTCAGTGCTGATGATCTTTGTTCCACTGATTATTCCAATCTAATGACTAAGATAAATCCTGAATAATTTGGGGGTATGGATTTGTGATTAGTCCTATGGAGACTGATTACTTCCTTCTTAGATACTATTATGCATGTTTGAGTAGCTGCCATGAAGTACATGGTTGTGCTTGGTCCCGGACATAAAAGCTAAAGAGTTCAGCTTTTCCTCAGTTAAGGATAACTGAGACAGCCCAGATTGATAAATACATGATCTAGTCAGTTATGCAAACAGTTAAACTTTCTTAGTGATGCTGCATTCTTTGTTAGTCTATAGAATTTGGCAAGGAAATTTCTCACTTTGGAAACACTACTCTGTAATTTGATGGTCATAGCAAAGACATATTGCCATGAATAAAGCATAAAGAAATCTAATGGGAAAATGGGAAGTTTTACCTCTTATCAAGGAGAGGCTGCAGTAGAACTCTTAAAAACACAGGACATTTTCATAGAATCTTCATAGTCAGTGGAAAGGTCTTAATAAGTCATGTGGCCTAACCTCTTTCTCCAATTTAAGAACCAATTTAAGAAAGGATGAGTGCATGAGGCAAGATCTTCTACAGCCTCTCAGCAATGATTTATTATTGAAGCTTTTCCATAATCACTTGATTATTTTGCTGTTGTTTGCAAAATGGTTTTTGATTTTGAATGGGTTCCTTCTTTCAGGGATTAGAACAACAGGTATAAAATGATTTCAGAAGCTCCAACCAATTCTATAAAGGAAATTTACCTTAATTGCATAGGCAAGTACTATGACTAATTCATTAATAGGCCTTTATATAAACACAAATATCACCTTACTAACAAATTATTAATATATCAGAGAGAAATTATAATTATAATATGTTAAGAGATTTTTTGATTAAAAAATTCATTTTAGCAATTTCTTAACTTTATATTGGATCTTTTCTTTATATGTGAAAATACCCAAAAGGAGAAAACAGAACACAGAATGGTCCACTCACCAGTTAAAGCCATGCCAACTAATACAGATCCTTCCAAAATTTCTACTCGATGGAATAATGCTTTGGAACCAAGGTAGCAGGTCCGCTTTTGCTTTCTGCAGACATATTTCAGAATACTCTTTATACTCCACCAAAGACCCATAACAAAAAAGAAGGTTCCAGGGAGGGCATGACCTGAGAAACTCCCCATGATCTAGAAAAATAAGAACATACAGAAGATAAAAGCATTTTATTTCTGGAACCTGGACAAAATATCACTTTTCCCCATAAAGTACACTATCTTCCAATGATTATGGATATATCACTGTTTCAGAGGATCCTATATTACTGCGAACCGTAGTAGATCCCACTACAATATCAAAAATACCAATAAAAATAAAATAAAAATTCACATTTGATAAACACCTAACCATGGTCACTATGTCAAGTGTTTTAAATGCAATCTCCAACCTAATTTTTGTAACATACCCATAAATGAGAGATTATTTTGTCATTTTCTATAGGGATATAGGTTTACAAAATTTAAATCCTTGTCCAGATAGCACAACTATTAAGCAAAGGTTCTGTTGTTTTTAACACAAAGATCAAAAGGATTTCTTTAAATGACAGCATGTACTTCACCATACAGTTGCCCTTCAAGTATATTAAAAGAAAAGTAATAAGAAAGTTTTACCTTCATGTTTAAAACTTGAAATGATTGAAATGGCCTAAAAAGTTTTTTGGGTTTTTTTATTTTTTTTTTTTTGAGACAGAGTCTCACTCTGTTACCCAGCCTAGAGTGCCATGGTGTCAGCCTAGCTCACAGCAACCTCAAACTCCTGGGTTCAAGCAATCCTTCTGTCTCAGCCTCCTGAGTAGCTGGGCCTACAGGTATATGCCACCATGCCCGGCTAATTTTTTCTATATATTTTTAGTTGGCCAATTAATTTCTTTCTATTTTTAGTAGAGATGGGGTCTCACTCTTGCTCAGGCTGGTCTCGAACTACTGAACTCAAACGATCCTCCCACCTTGGCCTCCCAGAGTGCTAGGATTACAGGTATGAGCCACCACGCCCGGCCAAAATGGCCTACAAAGTTTTTACTGTAGATAATTTCAAAGTGTCGAGCATAAAGTGCATGGAGGCGCCCATTAGTGTTCATGCAATATCTCTGAGCTGCTCCCTACTTTTCCCAGCCTCTCCTCCAGTTGGATTGGAACCCTGTTTTAATTCTGGCTAATGGACTGTGAGCAGAATTGGCACGTGTCACTTATAAACTGGGTCAGTTAAGAGTCTACATGACTCCTTTATCTCTCTCTTCCCCTGCCTTGGCAACTGTGGCATGACATATCTATAATGCAGAGGATGATCAACCAGCTTGCTTCTCATTTTCTAAGAAACAATCCCTTTATTGTGCTAACCCATTGAAACTTTGAAGTTTATTGGTAAAACTTAGCTTAACCCCACCTTGCCAAATACCAAGCCAAATCAAATTGCAAATTTTATTTACACTGTTGTCATGTGGTGGAGTCATTTGGGGCTTGTAAACGGAAATATGCTCCTTTTTTGGTCAGTGCTATACAAAATTAGTGTTGAATTACGAGTTTTTAATTTTGTGAGCAGCCATCTGTTCAAATGTTTTGTAGCATCAACAGAATAATGAAGAAAGAATCCAGATCATCCTTGTGGATCTCACAACAGGCAGATCCAAGAAAACTCATAAGAGGGGATTTCAGAATTGCCCCTGACCCAGCAGACGTCTTTATCTCTCTGGGTGAATACAGGGCCTCTCAGTTCAGGACAGACCCCTTTGGATTATTTCCCTACCCCTCTGACACACTGTGAAGCTCAGGGGGAAACTGTGAAGCTGACCCCAACACTAAAATTCCCTTAAGTCTCCACTCAAGACCCCAGGATGGACATTTCAGGACACCTTTTTTTTTTT
>VBSM01000272.1:69970564-69996907 GCA_008086735.1 Cheirogaleus medius
ATAGGATCGAGCCTTTGCTGTCTTCTAGAGCAGCGACTCTCAGCCTGGCTGCCTATGTGAACATCTGAGGAACCATAAAATATAATCCTGCTGTCTGCTCCCCAGCCCTATTAAATCGGAATCTCTGGGTGTGAGGCCTGGGAATATTTTTGTTTCTCTTGTAAGCCCTCCTGGTGATTCTAGTCAACTGGAACTGAAAGCACGGGGCCCTCTCTCGAAGCTGGTGTCTGAGCTTGGTTGGCCATGCCAACTGCATCACTAAGTGAAGGAAGGGAGGGGACAGAGGTATGTGTCAAGACATTTTACATGCACCAATTAATTTAATCCTCATAATTATTATCCTCATTTTAAATATAATGATAAAGAGCTCCATTTCATAGGGATTATAATGAGACTCGCAAAAGTGTTGTGACAGAACCAAGATTCAACCCTAAGTCTACATCTAAAAGGGACAAAGGAAGAAAAATGACATTTATTGAGCACCCACTTCTCTAAGAGCTGTATAGAATGCTCTCAATTCCATGAGGTGTGCTTTTCTCCCCATTTTACATTTGAAAAGACAGAGACTTGGAAAGGTTAAAAACCTTGCCCAGGTCAAATAGCTTATAATTGGCAAAGCTGGGGTCCAAACTCAGGCCTATGCATCTCCAAAGCCCCATCTTCTTTCCTGTCATTTCCACCCTTACCCATGCTCCAAAAACTAATAGTAAGAACCCTAACAAGAACAATGAACAATTACCAAATGGGGACTCTGTATCAAACACTGTGCTGAGAGCTTTCTATGCATTTTCCAAAGAAAAATCAAGAAAAATGATTGTGGCATAAAGACAAAACAGTCAGTTGTTTAGACACAGGTTACTCAGCATATGGTGTACAGGCCAGCAGCTTTACCTGGGAGGGTTAGATCTCAGAATCTGTATTTTAAAAGATCCCAGGTAACTCCTAAGCACCTTAAAGGTGGAGAAGCCTGATGTAGATGATTTTTGGTTTGCTTTTTATCTTTCTAAAGAGTTGTTTTGGTAATGTGTAGGGTTGGCCTAAGATTCTCCACTTACCAGATCTTAGGAGGCACTAGTAAAAGATACAGAAGGAGGCAACTGCCTCTGTTCTCTGGTTTGACATGATGCCTGGGAGGGGAGGAGGCCCCCAAATACCCTTGTGAATACAGCTCTTTTTCTTTGAGTGTTCCAGGGTGTTGGTCTCTAGGCACAAGTATTAGACTCTAATTACACTGAATGGGGGTCACTCCTTAACAAGACAAATTATGCTGCATGTGAGACTAGCTAATAGCCCTATGAAGGCAAGCATGAGATAAGCAATATTTCCCAATTCGAGCAATGTGCAGAACTTTTAAAGAGGAAAAAAGAATTCTTTCAGAACCTGTATTTTGAATTTAATTGCTTTAGTCATAAACTTTCTTAAATAGTAAAAATATTTAGACAACTGTAAAAATGAAACAAATTTACAAATTAAATATAAGCAAAACTATAAACCAACACAAAACAAATAAACTAATGCAAATCAAATATAATATTAACGGAAGATAATTTTCGCTAAAATAAATTGCCTTTCACAGCATGACTATGGCACTGAAGGCTACCATGTATTTTCTTTTTGTTCAAAATATGTATATTGTTGTATGACCCAAAATGATTAAATTCTCTATTCAAACAAAAATCCACTGAAAGGTTGTTTGGCATATTAAGACCATCTTCTTTATTTATTAATCCTCTATAATTACTAATAAAGTAATGCTACTGGCCACCATCATGATCCTAAATACAAATGCAAACTCCAGCCCTGAGCTCAATGGTTGAACCTTGATACAAGATGCTCATCTAGATGATCCAGACATGCTTATCGTATTTCTCAATCATTGTTTAGGTAAATGCAGAATTAGACTAGTAGAAAGCTTACAGACCTCTCTCTCTCTTTGTTTTACATACATACATACACACACACACACACACACACACACACACAAATATGTCAGCAGACTCCCAGGAGTTTATCAACCCCAATTTGAGAAAAACTAGGATAATGAACTAGGAAGAACTATACCCAAATGATGGACAGGGACAAATTCCTCTTTATGGAAATATTCCAACTAATAAATGCAAGAAGAAATGATATAATTTTACAAAATGAATTAATAAAGTCAGGCAATGTTAATCAAGGACTGCTAATATCCCAAAGAAAGGCAACCCACCAAGATATGCTGAAAGTATTCTTGCAGAAAAAAATTGAACCTAGATATGATCTAACTTATCTATATAATTACCAATTTAGGGTAAATACAGGTGAACATGTTAAATGACATCATGGAGATGCAATCAGTAAAATTCACATGATGCAAAGTTCTAAAGGACAAAATAGTTTCTGCAACAGATAAATTGTAACAAAAACAAAAAGGAAATAAAGAAAGAACCTATGGATCCCAAGGGACTTCAGAGTCATATCTATAATTGCAATGTATGGGTTTTATTTGGATCCTAATTCAAACAAAAATAATTCAGGATTTTTAAAATTTCATTAAGGTGATGGTAATATTGTGTTTCAGCTTTTTAAAAGAATTTCTACTTTTGTAGAGATACAAACTAAAATATTATGGATCAAATAATATGATGACTTTGATTAGCTTCAAAATTGTGATAATTTATTTTATGTGTCAACTTGGCTAAATCATGACCCAATTTTTTCTCAAAGACCAGACTAGATGTTACCATGAAGGTATTTTTTAGATGTGATTAACATTTAAATCAGCAGATTTTGAGCAAGGCAGACCAACCTCCATACTGGGGATGGAGGTGAGAGGAGCAGGAATCACTGAATCAGTTCAAGGCCTTAGGAGAAATGGCTGAGGTCTCCTCAAGGAGGAAAGAATTCTCCCTCTACTCTGCCTGTGTACTTGAGACTGCAACAACTCCTCCCTGGGTCCCCAACCTGATGGCCTGCAGATTTCAGACTTGCCAGCCCCCAATATTGCATGAGCTAATTCCTTCTGTGTGTGTGTGTGTGTGTGTGTGAGAGAGAGAAAAACAAAATGACACTGAGACAGGCACCTAAACTTCAGTCTCCTTTAAATTCAAGTTCAGATAAGAAAAGGTGGAGAGTTTTATAGCCCACCATGCTCCATGGAAAATGTTCTGACTCCTGTACAGTAAAATGAGGGGTGTCTAAATGAGTTAAAGTCTCCTTCCCTCCTGCCTCCTCCCCTGTCCCATGATTTGACCCTTAAAGTCATTACTTCAGCCCAATAAAATCCCACCTTTTGATTCTGCCCCCAGTTCACAGGTCAGGTATACAAGTTCATGACAAAACTTCAAGGTAAATGAGAATGAACAAAGGGAATAAATGAGTGACTGCCTCTGGGCTGCCACTGCCTCAGTTGGGTTACACACCCATGAAAAAGAGCAAGACTCCCTGAGAAAACCAAAGACACAGCCCTATTGCCTTAAACAGAGATCTGAAAGGTCCCCAGAAAAATATTTCAGTAATCTGTGTTAACAGCTGTGCAGGACTGTCACCTATATTTTTAGTTCCTGTCCTTTAGCACCAGGCACCAGCATGGACATCTAAAGGTAGAGTGGGCACAGTTAGCAATAACAACAATGAAAGTTCAGAACACTCAGTGAAACTTAAATTTCACATAAGCAACTAGTAAATTTTTAGCATGTTCCACATATTGCACAGGTTGTTTATTTGAGATTTAAATTTCACTAAGCATTCTGTATTTTATCTGGCAATCTATGAAGGGATTTCCATGGGGTAATGAACATTGCAACAGCTCAGGGTGGAGATTTCTCAAGCAGTCCCCATTGTCTCTTACTTGGTGTCCTGAGTTGACTTGGTTGTAACTTCTGAATATTTTCAAATCTCTATTTGAACATCTTCTGCTTTTCTGAATTATACCCAGGCTATTTTTTAACCAAAAGTGTTCCTATGCCTCGTTTATACAAAAATTAGAAATTTGGTCTAAAATGCTGGTGGTTCCATCAGCTGAGCTGAGGATTCCTGGGCAAGGTTTCATTGCAAGAGGCCACGTGAGTCCGTATGGGTATATTTTTTTTCTCAGTCAACAAACACTAAAAGTACAGCCACAATCAAATTGCAGGATGAGATGGACATGGATCCTAGAAATCTTCTGATGTTAAATATGAGTCTACTTCATATTTGATAAGCTTGGAACCATGGCTCAAGGACGATTTCCAATGCTTCTTCCAACTTCATCATAATTCCCAGCATTCTGACACTACACCAGAGCTACTGAATCATTAGATTTTTTTTTATTTATTTCAAAGTATTAAGGGGGTACAAATGTTTTTGGTTACATGAATCACTTTTGTAGTGCTTGAGTCATGGCTATAAGTGTGTCCATCACCCAAATA
This sequence comes from Cheirogaleus medius, assembly GCA_008086735.1. Taxonomy (NCBI): domain Eukaryota; kingdom Metazoa; phylum Chordata; class Mammalia; order Primates; family Cheirogaleidae; genus Cheirogaleus; species Cheirogaleus medius. The sequence continues at coordinate 69,974,953 of VBSM01000272.1, forward strand.
GTGTTTGTTGTATCCATATTAAGTAGGTTTTTGCCCCTCCCCTTTTCCTGCCTCCCCCTGCTTGATTTCCACTAAGTTTTACATTCCTCTGTGCACATGTGTGCTCATCAGTTAGTTTCAGTTTAATAGCAACTACATGTGGTGTTTGTTTTCCCACTCTTATGATGCTTTACTTAGGATAATGGTCTCCTGCTCCATCCAAATTGTTGCAAAAGGCATTAATTCATCCTTTTTATGGCTGAGTAGTACTCCATGGTATACATATACCACATTTTGTTAATCCACTCATGTATTGATGGGCACTTGGGTTTATACCACATCTTTGCAATTGTGAATTGTGCTGCAATAAACATTTGAGTGCAGGTGTCCTTTTGATAAAATGACTTCTTTTCTTTTGGGTAGATATCCAGTAGTGGGATTGCTGGATCTAATGGCAGGTCTACTTTTAGATCTTTGAGGAATCTCCATACTGTTTTCCATACAGGTTGTACTAATTTGCAGTCCCACTGACAATGTATAAGTGTTCCTTTCTCTCTGCATCCATGCTAGTATCTATTGTTTTTGGACTTGTTAAAAGCAATTCTAACAGGGTTACTCTGATGCCTCATTGTGGTTTTAATGTGCATTTGCCTGATGATTAGGAATGTTGAGCATTTTTTCATATGTTTATTGGCCATTGCCTATCTTCTTTTGAAATCTACTGTTCATGTTTTTGCCCATTTTTAATGGGGTTATTTTTTTTTCTTGCTGATTTATTTGAGTTCTTTGTAGATTCTGGATATTACAACCTTTTATCAGATATATAGCTTGTGAATATTTGTTGTTGCTGTGATTGCCATTGGGGTCATAGTCATAAATTCTTTGCCTAGGCTGATATTTAAAGAGTTTTTTATTGGTTGTGAGCAAATATAATAAGGGACCAAAGTCTTGGGGCCCAGAGTAAGAAGGACTGTAATAAGGGTGGTCAAGAGTGATGGCACTATATTAACATTGTTGTTCCTTTCAACAAATTTTAAAATATAGATTGAGGACCTAGTATACAAGATACCTTCTGAATTCCTGTTTGTGTTTTTCTTTTCTTATCATCAAATACTACAGTAATTTATATACATTTCTGTCTCCCTAAAGGAGTTGTCAAAACATTACTTTTTAATTGATATTCATTTACCCTCACCTTATAAATACCTCTTGTGCACTGAGAACCAGGTATTATAGTTCTCTCTTGTCAACTAACAGCTATCGTCCACAGAGATAAATGGAAGGAAAGATGCCCTCTTGCTCTTGATTCCTGATACACATGGTGCCCCCAAAAAGCATATATATCATGGTTTTAAATTATATTTATGTATTTTAAATACCTATTTTAAAATACTTACATAAATAGATGATGTAAGATTTATATGTCTTGGTTTTAAGAAAATGTAGAAAAATTATTTTGGCAACATTAACTCACTTTCTGCCTGTGACTGCAAATATAAAAGTTAACCTTGAATAAAAGCCTTGCTTTCACTTAATGCTTCTCAGTTTGAAAAAGACCTTGCTTAATTACTTAGGGGACTCAAACACAGTCTGTTCTTTGTAGCTTAATTTTTTGGAGTTGTGACTAGTCTGTTGCAATCCAAAAGTAATGGACCTCTTATTTTTGAAAAACAAATTAAAATCTAGAATTTTTGGCAGATAGTTTCTTTATTTTTTTCCATTGAAAATAACAGAGTTCTTTATGGCTAACTTGCCTTAAGTCTACCAGCAGTACTGTCTAAAAGACTGTTCCCTATGAGAAGGGCTCAAGTTGCCTCCTCATTCTAACAATGGGCCTTATACCAAGTCTTAGCAAAAAAACTGAGGAGAGACTAGTTTATAATAGCACCTTAAACCTGTGTGAGTCTTTTAACACTTGAAGTCCATGACCTGTTTAGCCTGCAGAGGAACTTACGAGGTGTGATTAGGAAGGAATATGGGAAGAGAAGCTAAGGCGTGACTAGACCCCCAGTCTCCTGTATCCCTGACTTCAAGACTTTCTCACCGTTTCTCGTGGACAGAAGTAAAGCAAAAAACACATTTAGTTAAGAGTGGTAAAAGCAAGTGATAAACCAGCAATAATATGACTTTGATGTGGGAAGCAGGGAGCTAACCAGGACTGCTGTGCAGGAAAAATAACAGACTCCACAAGGGTCCACAGGGGCTTTTCAACTAACTCTTTTGGATCTGCTTTGGACCCTCCGAGGGACCTCAGGACCCTAAACTAGATGGTCTCTTGAGGTCCCATGCTGCTCTATGACACTACAATTCAGTGCCCCTGTCCAGTGTTTTCGGCCAGCACTACCAGTACACAAAAGTCAGATCACAGCCCATTACCAGATGTAAGGAAGTTACTAATTGATACTAGGGATGCAAAAAGAAAGCAGGGCCAGAGGTCCCTGGAGGCAACTCTGTTAATCAATACACTAGGGCTTACCATTATTGGAACAATGGCCATGGATTAAGGACCCCATGGCCCTTTGCATGAGCCCCTAGTACACAGCACTTATGATTTATGGCCTAGGCATTTATTAAATGCTTTATACAGAGTGTCTTATCTTATCCACCCTGCCCCAAAGGGTACAAATTACTATTAGCATCCTGCTATTAAATAATTAGGAAACTAAGTTTAGAAAAGATAAAGAACTTATGGAAAAGGTTCCCACAGCTAGTTTAATGGCAGAGCTGGGACTGAAGCTGCCAGAATGGCTCCAGAACCTGTGCTCCTGGCTAATGTGCTCCCACCCTTCCCTGGGAGACAGTGCTCCTCAGCATTTGAAGAACAGTAGAACTCGAGCACACCTGGCCCACTGAGCGATGCAGGAAAGGAGTAGAGATATGGGAAGATGGCTGGAGGCGAGGTTTTAGAGGGTCCTCAGTCTCAGCAAAAGGGGTTGGCTGTGACCATTCTCCTTTGCAAACTGCCTCATTACCTGTAGAAGGAAAAGGTGAGGGGGGAAAGTAAGAGAGGTTCAGCAGCTCCCAGCAAACTGCTCCTCTGCCAGGAGCAGGGTGCTAGTAAAAGTTTTGAAGTAAGTTAACATGGACTAAATGGTATTTCAAAAAAATGAATTTGGCAGCCATGCACAGAATGTATGAAAGGAAGAAAGAGGCTGGGGGCAAGGAAACTAGTTAAGAAGCTATTGTAGATACTCATTTCTGAGATGATGACTCAGTCAGTGCAGGATGGTAGGAACAGGAAATAGAGGGACAAATGTGAGTGTTACTCACTACCCACCATGAAGAAACAACAGAGCAGCCCTGGGGACCTGCACGGTCAAGGCTGTGGTCAATGATGGTTCTGAGACAGGAAGAAGAAAGGAGGAAGGTGCTTCTATATCCAGCAATTGTCACATCCCTGCACCCTCAGGTCCTGCTTGTCTTGCCTGTCTCCCTACACCACAACCTCCAAGAAGTTAGGGACCCTTCTTGGGTATGTCATACCCACAGTTTTCCACAGTTTTCCAGAGTATGAAACTTGTGTTTGGGAGACTCAATACATATTCACCAGCAGGCTGTTTCCTCTGCCTAGAATGCTCTGTCCCCACCTCTGTCTGGAAACTTGTGTAGGAAGAGCTTCCCTCAGGGCTCAACACAAATGTCCCTTCTTTGGAGAGGCCTTTCTTGGCCAGCCAATCTAATTAAGCTGTCCTGTTGTCCTCTGCATAGCAACTTGTCTTCACAATAGGTATTATACTGTGTAATTTTATATTTGCTGTATTTAAATTTACTTTTTAAATTTCCTTCTGTTGTTGTTGTTGTGTTTCTATCTTCCCCCAGTTACACAAAGTGCTGCCTAACAGAAATAGAAGGCAAACCATCTATTTAATCTTAAATGTTCAGTAGTCACAGTTTTGAAAGTTAAGAAGAAAACAATGAAATTAAGCTTGATAATATGTTTTATTTAACCAAATATACCCAAAATATTATTTAAACATGTGCTCAATGGCAAAAAATTATTAATGAAACAGTTTGGGTTCTCCACCTTTTTTTTCTTTTGGTTCTGAGTCAACATTTCCAAACTTCTATGGAAAACAAGAACACAGACTAGGAATTTCAAAGCAAGACTTCATCATTTACAAGACATTTCAGGAAGGGAAGAGAGCTCACCAGTCAACAGCTGAAGACCACCTCAGAAACCCATCAAAGACTGCCTCACTATAAGAAAAACCTCCACAGACTCAAAAAGCCTCTAATCGCCTATCTTATGCTCTGGAATGGGGTGGAAACAAGGCAGAGTGTTAACTACCCCAACTTCTGTGTGTATTTTACACTCATAACACAACTCAGTTAGGATTAGCCATGTTTCAAGTGTTCAATAGCCACAAGTGGTTGGTGGCTACCATATTGGAAAAAGTAGATCTTTCAGGGTGCCTAAAATATATTACTCACCTAATAAAGAGCTGACGAAATAAAAAGAAATGGGGGAAGGGCTGAAGGAAGCAAAAGAGAAAGTAAGAAAAAAGATAGATGAGAAGGAAAGAGAAACCAATTATCTGTTGAGTACTTACTATGTTAGACTCTTTCATCTATCGATACATTATGTAATTTAAATCTCATTACAACCCTGGGGAGGTAGGTATTATTAGAACTTTATAAATGAGGACACTGGTTTGAAGATATCATGTCAGTTTCCCAAGATCACGCTGTCTTCCAAATGCAAAACATAGGATTCAGAATGTGATCTCCCCCACCATCCTCCTGCACTCATAGAAGCCATTCATAACAAGCTTAGTCAAGCCAGACTGCCATCAAGATTTCACTCTCTTCCAGGTGAAACTTTCCAGGGCTCCTATAATATATTGTTTTGAATCCCACAGACACTCTCCTTCCAAAAGTATGGTCTGACCATTATAGGCTACTGTGAGAGTCTCCTCTCCTCAAGTGATCCTCATCTCATCTGTTGCTGCTGCCCAATAGGGCGCTGCTATGACCAAACCAAATGGAGGCACCTGAAGTTCCCCTAACATGCCAAGCTCCCTACCATGCCTCCCTAGCTCTGTATAGTTTTCCTACTGCCTGGAACCCTTCTCTCCTTCATGCAATTAATACACATCCCAGATAACTCAGTTTTAAAAAAAGAATCATTATCATACTGGCTAAAATAAACACAAAAGAGCCCCCCCTGCAAAAGCCATAAGGCAAAAGCTACAGGTAATCTACAGAGGAAAACTCATCAGACTAACTGCAGACTTCTCAACTGAGACCTTACAAGCCAGAAGGCATTGGGGCCCCATTCTCAGTTTTTTAAAACAGAATAATGCCCAGTCTGGAATTTTGTGTCCTGCAAAACTAAGTTCCTTCTATCAAGGAGAAATAAAGATCTTCTCAAAGAAGCAAACACTGAGGGAATTCCTCAAGACAAGACCTGCCTTCCAGGAAGTACTCAGAACATCGTTTCACACACATAAGCACAATAGACACTCACCAGGGTAAAGTCATCCAAAAGCTAAAGGTCAAAGGTCAAATACCACAATGGCTCAAGAGAGAAAACAAGGCAACAAACTTCAACCCCACAAAATGAACAGAAATACACTCTACTTATCAATTCCTTAAATAAATGTGAATGGTTTGAACTGCCAACTGAAGAGACATAAGCGGACTGAATGCATAAATACACACAAGCCAAGTATCTGCTATCTTTAAGAAACACATAGAGCCCATAAGGATTCATTCAGATTCAAGATATAGGAATGGAGGATAATTTTCCACACAAATGGAAACCAAAAGAAAGCTGGTGTAGCAGTTCTCATTTCAGATAACATAGACTTCAAATAAACAAAAATAATGAAAGACAAAGTTGGTCATTATATCTTGGTAAAGGAAAAAATTCAATAAGAAGACATAACAATTCTAAATATTTATGCACCTAACTCAGGTGTGCCCAGATTCCTAAAGCAAATTCTACTTGATCTAAAAAAATAATAAACAGCACCACCATAATAGCCGGAAATCTCAACCGCTCTCTGACAGAACAGAACAGATTCTCCAAACAGAAAATAAACAAAGAAACAATGGACATAAACAGAACTCTAGAACAAATAGGTCTGACGGACATTTACAGAACATTGTACCCAAAAACCATTGAATATATGTTTTTTCTCATCAGCTCATGAGACAGTCTCTAAGATTGACTATACCCTAGGCCATAAAACATATCTCAACAAATTTTAAAAAAACAAAAATTATAACATGCATCTTTTCAGAACGCAGTGGAATAAAATTATAAATAAACTCCAACAGAAACACTCATCTCTACACAAAGACATGGATACTACACAAGGTACTGCTGAACAATTATTGGGTCAAGGAGGAAATTAAGATGGAAATCAAAAGTTTATTTAAACTAAATGATAAAGAGTACACAAGTTATCAGAATCTGTGGGACATAGCTAAAGCAGTCCTGAGAGGAAAATATAGCCATAAGAGCCTACATCCAAAAGACAGAGACATCACAAATCAACAATCTAATGAATTATCTCAAAGAACTGGAAAAGGATGAGCAAACCAAGTCTAAACCCAGTAGAAGAAAAGAAATAACCAAGATCAAAACAAAAGTAAATGAAATCGATAACAAAAAAGGCTATATGGAAGACTAATAAAACAAAAAGGGGGTTCTTTGAAAAGATAAACAAAATTGACATGCCTCTTGCTAGATTTAACCAGAAGCAGAAAAGAGAGGACTCTAATAAGCTCAATAAGGAATGAAGAAGGAGAAATTACAACTAATAACATGGAAAAACAAAAGTACCATTTTTGAATACTATAAAAATCTCTACACACATAAACTTAAAAACATGGAGGAAATGAACAAATTCTTAGAAACACACAGCATCCATAGGCTCCATCAAGAAGAAACAAAATTCCTGAACAGACCAATATCAAGTACCAAAATCGAAGCAACAATAAAAATCCTTCCTAAAAAAAAAGTCCTGGACCTTTTTGGTGGCTTTACCCCCAAATTTTACCAGATCTAAAAAGAACTGGTGCCTATCCTGAAGAAATTTTTCCACAACATTAAGAAGGAAGGAATCTCCCCAACACATTTTACGAAGCCAACATTACCCTGATAACAAAACCAGGAAAGGACACAACCACACACCAATATCCCTTATGAATATAGATGAAAACATTTTCAATAAAATCCTAGCAAACAGAATTCAGGTGCTTATCAAAAAAAAATAATAATCCATCACAACCAAGTGGGCTTCACATCAGAGATGCAGGGATGGTTCAACATAAGCAAATCTATAAATGTAATTCACCACATTAATAGAAATAAAAACAAAGACCATAGGATCCTCTTAATAGACAGAAAAAAGGCATTTGACAAAATTCAGCAACCTTTTATGATAAGAACACTTAACAAAATAGGCATAGATAGATCCTACCTCAAAATGATAAAAGCCATATATGACAAATCCACAGACAACACTATGCTCAAAAGAGAAAAACTGGACTAAAACCAGAAAAGGTTGGCCTCTATCACCACTTCTATTCACCATAGGGCTGGAAGTCCTAGTCAGAGCAATCAGACAAGAGAAGCAAATCAAGGGCATCCAAATGCAGACAGAAGAGGTCAAATTATTTCTCTTTGTTGACAATATGATCTTATATCTAGAAAACCCCATGGATTCTGTCATAAGACTACGGGAATTGATAAACAAATTCAGCGAAGTCTGAGGTTACAAAATCAGGGTACACAAATCTGTAGCATTCCAATATGCCAACAACAGTATAACTGAGAACCAAGTCAAAGACTCAATGTCCTTCACAGTAGCAACAAAGAAAATAAAATACCTAGGAATATATTTAACTAGGCAGAGGAAAGACCTCTGCAGAGAGAACTAAGAAACACTGAGGTAGGAAATAGCAGAGGACATAAACAGATGGAAAACCTCACCATGCTCACAGATTGGCAGAATCAACATTGTTAAATGTCTATACTACCCAACGTGATCTACTGATTCAATGCAATCCCTATTAAAATATCAACATCATTTTTCACAAATCTAGAAAAAATAATTCTATGCTTTGTATGGAACCAGAGAAGATCACATATAGCAAACACAACCTTAAGCAAAAAGAACAAATTGGGAGGCATCAATTTACCAGACTTCAAGCTATACTACAAGGCTATAGCAACCAAAACATCATGGTACTGACACAAGAACACACACATAAACCAATGCAACAGAACTGAGAACCCAGATATAAAATCATCCTCATATAGCCATCTCAACTTTGGCAAAACAGACAGAAACATACACTGGGGAAAAGAATCCTTAGTCAATAAATTGTGCTGGGAAAATTAGATAGCCACATGTAGAAGACTAAAACAGGATCCACACCCCTCACCTCTCACAAAAATCAACTGACAATGGATAACAGATTTAAACTTAAATCATGAAACCATAAGAATTGTAGAAGAAAATGTTGGAAAAATTCTTATAGACATTGGCGTAGGCAAAGAATTTATGAAGAAGACCCCAAAGGTGATCACAGCAACAACAAAAATAAATAAATGAGACCTGATCAAATTAAAAGGATTCTACACAGCCAACGAAACTATCATCAGAGTGAATAGACAGCCTACAGAAAGAGAGAAAATATTCTCATGCTACACATCTGATAAAGGGGTGATAACTAGAATCTATATAGAACTCAGGAAAATCAATCAACAAGAAAAAATCAAACAACCCATTAAAAAGTGGGCAAAGGACATGAACAAAAACTTTTCAAAAGAAGACAGATTAATGGCCAACAAACATATGAAAAAAATGCCCAAAATCTCTAACCATCAAGGAAATGCAAATCACAACCACAATAAGATATATCACTTAACTTCAGTGAGAATGGTTTTTATCAAAAAGTCCCAAAATAACAAATGATGGCAAGGAAGCAGAGAGATGAGAACAGCTGGTGGGACTGCAAACTAGTACAACCTCTATGGAAAGTAATATGGAGATACCTAAAATAGCTACAAGTAGAACTACCATTTGATCCAGCAATCCCATTACTGGACATCTACCCAGAGGAAAAAAAGACATTCTACAAAAAAAAAATCTGCATTCAAATGTTTATAGCAGCACAATTCACAATTGCAAAGATGTGGAAACCACCCAAGTGTCCATCAACACATGACTAGATTAATAAAATATGGTATATGTATACCATGGAATACTACTCAGCCATAAAAAAATGATGAACTAATATCCCTTGTACTATACTTGATGGAGCTGGAGCCATTCATCTAAGTGAAGTATCACAAGAATGGAAAAACATGCACCACATGTACTGACCATTAAATTGGTACTAATTGATCAACACTTATGTGCACATATTGAAGTTACATTCACAGGGCATTGGGCAGGTGGGAGGGGTGTGGAGGGGATGGGTAAATTCACACCTAAATGGGTACAGTGTGTGATGTCTGGGGGTTGGCATGCTTGTAGCTCCAACTTGGGCATTGCAAAGGCAATATATGTAACCAAAGCATTTCTACTCCCATAATCTTCTGAAATATATATGAAAAAAACCATAATACAAGAGTCATCTTATCTCAGCAAGGGAACCTCCTCTGATCCACTCTCCAAGTATAAAAATCTCCCCTTTTCTCTGTTCCCAAGACACCGTCCTGGAATTTATCATGCATACCATCATTGTTTACTTCTAGGGTCTCCCTCAATGGATTGTGAGTTCCCAGAAGCCAAGGACTATGCCTTTTATCTTTATATTCCTGGTACACAGCATTTATTGAATAGGGTTTTCAAACAGTTAAACAAGTAAATTAATGAATGGGTAGACTGTTGAGTCCATAGCCCTGTTTAAATATAAGAAGCACCACCTGGTAACACACAGTCCAAAGGGTTAAAAGAGAGCTAGAGTGTCCTCTGCAATATCTGCCCTCCACCCAGCCCAGTATCCAGGTGTGGATCATGGCACCATGAGCAGACTCTCTCAACAGGGCACAATGATGCCTCCAACCACTGCATAACAGGTGATGTTCTAAGCCATCCAGAGGATGTAGCAAAGCTGGTAGGTCAGGAATATGTAGAAGTCAAGTGAAATTCCTCGGAATATGGTAGGGTAGAGAGAAGCAGGACTAAGAATTAGGATGTGGCCACAAAGAACCAAGGAGCCTGATCATGCTGGCCTGGAGGGGACAAGGGGCATGCAGTGTTGGTAATATCTTTCTATCCCCATTTCCAGAAGGACAGCTGGTGCCAGACTGCACCAAGTCATGGACATGACCACAAGAACTTACATCTCCCAAATACAATATTCTGGGCAAGAATTTCCACCCTCTGTGTACACTTTGGAAGATATTTATGGATGGAACTCTTTGTTGCACATGAGATCATGGTCTGTGCTAGATCTTGGGCCAGAGCTTCTAACCTTTGCTGCAGCACACTTGTGCACCCCTGGTGAGTACAAGTGTGCCAGAGGGAAACAAACTCCCTAAGGCCCAGGAACAGCCAGGTGAGGGTGATGCTGGCAAGGGCTGTAGTAGCCAGATCCCACTGGCCTGTTGCCCTGGGAATGAGCCCTCCTGTCTCCATAAATAGTACCATGTCTTTTTTTAAATTTCAGCATATTATGGGGGTACAAATATTATGATTATGTACATTGCCCATGCCCCACCTCCCCCCTCGAGGCAGAGCCCCAAACATGACCATCCCCCAAACGTTGCACATCTCACTCATTATGTTTGTATATACCCATCCCCTCCTCCCCCCTCCCACCCGCCCAACACCCGACAAATGTTATTCCTATATGTCCATTTAGGTGTTGATCCGTTAATACCAATTTGCTGGTGAGTACATGTGGTGCTTGTTTTTCCATTCTTGAGATACTTCACTTAGTAGAATGGGTTCCAGTTCTATCCAGGAAAATACAAGATGTGCTATATCACCATTGTTTCTTAAAGCTGAATAGTATTCCATGGTATACATATACCACAAAAAAATAAATTAAAAAAAATGTACATGCCAAACTCACCTATAAATATTGATTTTAAGATTATAAAGAAATTATAAGGTGATAAAATCTAGCCATATAATAAAACAAATAGGCAAAGTCAAAGGTATTTTAAGGAAATCTGTTGTGTATTTCATTACCTTAACAGCTTGAAGGAGAAAAATCTTATGACTCTCTTGATACATGACAAAAGGCATTAGATAAAATTCAACATCTATTCCTGATTTATTTTTTTTAATTTTTTTGTTGTTGTTTCAGCATAATAGGGAGATACAAATGTTAAGGTTACATACGTTGCCAGTGCCTTCCCTCCCCCCTCGAGTCAGAGCTTCAAGCATGTCCATGCCCCCGACATATTCCTGATTTAATAAAAAGACATACTAAAACTCTCTAGCTACCTTGAAATAGATGGACTTTAACATCATCAAGAACATGAAGAATTAATAACAAATGCCATGCTAACAATAAAAATATCAGATGCATTCCTATTAAAAAAAATAATAATATAAATAAATAAATAAATGGTACCATGTCTACGTATACTGTGACATGAAAAGATTGGGAAGCATTGAGTTAAACTACAGGGGCTGATTGAGCAGCACCAGGGACTTAGGACTTCTAAGAAGGATTTCACCTGCACAGGGCCAAGCAGATAGAGGGCAGTGGATGTGACAGCAGCCACGATTGGATGAGGCAAGCCTCACAGGATTGGGATCTCTCAAATGTGAGCACCAGCCAAGGCCAGTCTGTGTGTTGGTGTTTCTGATGTTTCAGATGGAAGATGGAACGTCAGGACCTTGCACCATCAAAACTAAATAAATAGCAAAATATTGTAAGGAGGTTTTGCCCACTCAAACAGACCAGTCTTAACTGTCATCGCAGCTCTGGCTGGTGTCACTGTATTCCTATAACTGAGTGGGCAGGAGAAGGCCCACACAGCTGTCACAGAGTGACATGGTGTGGACCTGTGTAGACGTGCTGAAGTTGGTTGTGGCATTCCCACAGTCCTAGCCAAGGAGGAGGAACCTGTGAGATCTAAATCCAGAAAGGGGAAACTAAAGCTAATGCCAGCCAAACCCAACCTCAGCCGGAGATTCAGCCTGGGCCCTGTCCGTCAGATTGCCAGTGGGGAGCTCAACATGTTGCAAAAGAAACTTAAGCTCTACTATAAGGCAATTAAAAGGTATCCAAGGTTTCTACATAGCTGCACTCACTAAACTTTGCTCCCAGCTTCTAAAATGGTTCTTTAACACTCTGAAAATGACTGGAAAGCAGATATCGCCCTTCATGAAAGCTAATGAAACATTCACCCACTCATCATCCACCATGGGCCAAGGGAGACTAGGTATCTCCTGGATGCGGATCCCATCCTCATACTGCAAAGGCTGCTTCCAGGTCCCACCCTGGCTGTGACACCATGGTGTCCTTGACTTGCTTCCTCCTGTCCCATAGCTCCTGGACCAAGACAGAGAATGTGAGAGGCTTTTCTTGGTGACGAGACACTCTGCTCCCACTATCTTGGGACAGGAAATGGTGAAGGCAGAGGCTGCTGTTGTCCAAAGGGGTGAAGTTAGGCTGGGAGCCTGTGCCCACTTGTTCATCCAAAGGAGCAGGAAAAGACTAGAAGCAGAGGCCCAGCTCCACAAGGGACCACATCTAGCTGTAGAGGCAGAGGTCTCTGTGGGCTGTGCAGGGCAGGGCTAGAGATGTTATAAGAAAAGGTCGTGGAGGTAGATGCCCAATGTATAAGGCCACACGGATAATAGAGCAGAAGGTATCACTCTCCAGAACCGAGTAGGGGCAGCAAAGACGGGGCCCACCAATCCTTCATCTGGCATCTACTACCATAGTAACACAGTCCTAGAGGAAAATCCTAAGCTCGTATTCTGTGCTCCCCCAAAATTTATTGTTTTCATGAGCCAAAAATGGTGAGGCCTCAGTGAATAAAAAGAGGAAGACAAGGGGGCAACAGGCACTGCTGGTTGGTAGTAACAAGAAGACACTGTCTGCCACTTGTGTTCAGAGCACTTTAGGGGAGTTCGTTCTCAATGAGACTTTCTCTCATCACCTATTTAAAACTGCATCAATACCCCACCCCCTTTTCCTGCTTCATTTTTCCCTATATCTTCTTTTAATATACTGCATGATTTACTAACTTATTTTGTTTATTGCACTTCCTACTTTCACTAGAATGAAAGCTCCATAAATGCAGGGATTTTTTTCTATCTTTCTTCATTGCTTAAGCCCTACCTCTTAGAACTGTACCTTGTATATAGTAAGTTGTTTAGTACCTAAGTAACAGATGGATAAGTGGATGGATGGATGGATGAACAGATGGATTAACAGATGGAAAGGAAGGATGGAAAGAGTGGATGGCAGGCCTCATGCTTTAGTTTCCATATTTCTGAAGGTCCCAGAGGGAGGAAATTCTACATAAATCAAGTAAAGCTTTTAAGATACATACCTTCAACATCTACTCTGGCTATCCAATCACAATGCCAAGGTGCTAGATCTTAACATAGAATGAATTGAAATTTCCACAGAATCATTAGAATTAGGCTAGGCTTAGCTTTGCCTCAATCAGCTACAAACCACAATAAGTTACTTGCACAATGTCACAAATACACAATAGAGTCAGGATTCAAATTAGGTCTGTATAAGCCAAAGGTTCTTGCTCTTTCCACATTATCTTATCAAAGGTTACTTCAGAAATCGGCAAACTAATCTTTGGCTGTTTCAGTCCAATTCTCCCTTCTGAGTCATTCATCATCCTTGGTCTCAGTAGATCAAGCACCTTAGAATTGCAGCAGAAGAGATAAGAAAGAAGCAGCCAAAATTGAGCCTTTGTTTCTTAGGTAACGCTGAAAAGTTTCTGGAATAAAAACACCAGTAGGCTGAAACTTGACACCTTACAGTCAGTTTTACACACACACACACACACACACACACACACCCATGTCAAAATCAACTAGTAAGAAAACACAGTATGAAACTTACCACACTTTTACCTTTGCCCAAGTCCCCCAAGGATCATGAGTACTGAAGAGCTAACACTCCTAGCAGACGCTGCTTAACGCTAGAGGAAGACAAGTATCTTTCACCAGGATCAACCTTGCAACAGCTCCAAAGAAATCTCTTTTCTTCCTCCCACTCACATTCTTCTCCCTGGGCGTTGTACTCACTGCCAGTGGCCTCCACCTCCACCCAACTTACAGAAACCTGGCCCTTAGTACCCTGCAATTAATGACAGCAGACAAGTAAGTGTCATCCCTCCCCTTCCATGCCTCAGAGGTTCCCTGTCACTTCCCTGCTGAATTCCAGAGCTGTCTCTTAGAAACTCTATTCAGCCTGTGATTATCTACTCACCACTGTTTTGGTCCTTCTCTGTGGAGGAGGTGAGTGCCAGGTGCCTGTAGTCAACCATCTCGAAGCCCCTCCTATGCTCTCTCAATGTCTCCTTTATATCTCTCTCTCATTGGAAAACAGAGAGAGGAACAGAACCTTCTAACCCATGCTAACTGAAAGGAAACTAAAGTGATAAACTTACTTCATCTACTATTTAGTGTTGTGTTTTGATTATTAAATACTGTAAGTGAATTGTTCTGGCCATGAAGACCACCTTGGTGACCACAAGAATGCTGACTAACATCCATCCTACATCCCTCCATCCTTGTATCCTGCTCGTAGTTACTCAGTCCACAATACAGTCACCAGTGGAAATGGAAGTAAAGTGTTCCAAGACCACTGATCAAAACTTTGTTTCTAGGTGAAAAAGTGATTTTAAGACCCCCTCCTTTAAACGGCAAACTGACTTCTAATTTTCCTAAAGACTGATCCATTAGTCCCCATCCCATCTCTCAAAGAAGTAAAATTTCTGTCAAATAATGGTAGTGATCTCTTGTCATCATCTTTAAGTAGGAACTTTCCTACAAGTTAAACTGGGCTACAATATTTCAAGAAACTGATTGTTTTCCAGAAGCCAAGAGATTTATAAATTGTATGAAGAAAAGCCACATTTCTGATCTGACAGAGTGGGGAAGAAATGCCAAGGTGCTAAGCACCAACCAATCTGAAGAAAACACGTTAGTTCTGGCAGTCAAGTGTCTAACTATCAATAGAAACACCCAGAAGACAGAGTGTCAGGCCGGATTTGGGTGGTGGGGGTGGGGCAGGATCAGAGAAACAAGCCTGGCAACCAAATTTAAAACTGTTCAAATCTCAGAGACAGAATACTCAGCCCAGATTCAGTGTGGAGCTCAGTTATGGACCTCCAGAGCAGTAAGCCCACCCGCGATCCCGGCATACCCCTCTCTGACCCAGCCTCCACCCTCTGCTATGAACAAGCCCTGCCTCTTCAGCCTTCACTACAGCACTGACAGAACTTTGTTCACCTCACTCCCTTACGTTCTTGTTGGGTTTCAAAGGCTTCTAGTTCTGGGCCTTGGCTTAGCCAGCCCGCTTAGACCTGTCAGAGATCTCGGCCTGCCTGGTTTGGCCCTTACTACTCTCTAATGCCTTTGAATGTGAGTCATCCATTGGCGTCAGAAAATTAGTCCCACCTTACCCACCCAGTACCCCTACTCCTAGCTCCAGTCCCTTAGGGTACATCATGTACTTGGCCAATATCTTAGCTGAATTCACCCTGCCACAATCCAGTGGGGAGGTTGGGGGTATCAAACACAGGAAAAATATTTTTAAAAACAATAATAGACATCAAAGAGGAGCTGCTGTCTCAGAAGCCAAGATAAATATCAACACAGACCATGGTTAGGCAGTCTCTGGCTTGTTATGTATAAAATGTTACCCTGAAGGCCTTGGCATAAAAATGTCCTCTAGGACAGTCAGGGAGAGTGTATTTCCCTCTTAAACAGAACTGATTTACTATTTTGGAGTGCCGGAGATCTTGTTGGGCACTGGATATTTTTTTATTCCTATAAATATTCCTCACCTCTGTTGTGGGATGAGGTTAAGTGACCTAGATGCAGTTTAACACTTTCGTGAATTGCTTTTTTATGATTTGTTAGGCACATTTGGAGCAGTGCCCAGTCTAGGGCTAATTATTCCCCACTACTGAGGCAAGACCTTCCTGACTGTTGTACCCAATACCCTGTGAATTATGGGTTTTCCAGTCTGGCTGGAAGGAACAGGCAATATTCCCAGCCCTTTGTGATCACCGGGCTCTGTTCTCGTCTTCCCACAAGCCCAGCTCCCATCTCTAGTAGTTTCCTCACACACACGTGCTGATCAGTAGGGTGCTGAACCCTCAAGGGGCCCAGCACTATCTAGGTTCCTCTTTCTCTGGGCAACTTTCTCATTTCTGGTACTCTGTCCTATGAAATCTAACCACCTTGGTTTCCTCCAGGCTCTTCACACCATCTCCTCAACTCAGGGAATCCAAATTCCACCTGAGTTCCCCTCTCAGAGTCTCAGCCTAGAAACTCTCTCCAGGCAGTAAGCTGCAGCATCTCCTTTTCTCTAAGAAATCAGAGACACTGACGGCCAGTGTTTCAAAAACCACTGTCTCATATATTTTATCTGATCTTTTTGGTGGTTTCAGACAAAAGGGTAAATCTGGTCCTGTTAAACCATCTTGGGCAGAAACAGAATTTCTTTAAAACTCAGTTTACTTTGTACCCAATATCAATATTACACAGAAAAGATGCCACTGTAACCAACGTTTTTCAAAGTAAGGTCCTTGAACCACTCACCTTGGAATTACCTAGGACGCTTGACAAAAATGCATGTTGCTACATCACATTCCCAGATCTATTTTTTCTTTTTAAGAGACAGGGTTTTGTCTTGCTCTGTCACCCAACCTGGAGTACAGTAGCTTGATTATAGCTCCTTGCAGCCTCGAACTCCTGGACAATCCTCCTGCCTCAGCTTTCCTAGTAGCTGGGACTAGGAACACACGCCACCACACTTGGCTAATTTTTTTATTTCTTGTAGAGCCTAGATCTTTTCATATTGCTCAGGCTGGTCTTAAACTCTTTGCCTCAAGTGATCATCCCACCTCAACCTCCCAAACTGCTGGGATTACAGGCATAAGCCACAGTGCCTGGTCCCCAGATCTATTAAATATAAATTTCTTGTCATTTACTGCTGCCATTTCCATGACAATTAACAAAAAACAATGAAGTCCTCCTTTGGAAAGTCCGAAAATCATTGAAATAGGCAATAGATTAAAAAAAAGTCAAGGAGACAGGGGGAAGTTAAGGACAAGGAAAGAGTTGAGAGGTCAGCTTCCTAGAAACCACGGCTCTCCATGGCTGAATGAAGCATATTGACATAGCTACTTCCTTCTCATTCATGGCCGCAGCAGTGCATGAGGGTGAGACAGGGAGAGAATCCCCACAGCCTCCATTCAAGAGGCTCTCTGGGCAGCAGTCACCAAAGGCCAAAGCCAAACCAGCCAAGAAATTGTTTTGCCAGGATGTATATTTCCCCCTCAGTTCATTAAATAATTAATACAGCGATGGTAGCCACGCTCCATACCAACAAATCCTCAGCAATGGCAACAACACACTGCCAACCTTTAATCCCCCAATCTCAGGAGCATTTGGAATCACCCCTCACCATCTTGGCTCACAACAGACACATTTTCTGGGGAAGGAAGCCAACAGCCTAAAAAGCAGGTATGAGACGTGAGCAGAATACAAGCACCTTCGGGCTGAGCTCGCCAGAGGGGCAACAGGCTTCACTACACAAGCAGAGCTGCCCACAGAGCTCTTGTGGGACTTGGTTTGGTCATCTTGCCCATTCCAGCACTAGTGGAAAGGCTCTCGCTGCTAGAGAGAAAGTGACAGAAGCACTTGCCCATGCTTGATCTAGTAGATGAAAGGATAAAACAAGGCGTATCTCACATCCCAAATCATCACGTGATTTCATTGCTGATTGTGTTTCATTATCACCAAGGAAAGCCATGAGCAAGGGAGGAGATGGAAGTGGGTGGATACAGGCAGGGCCAGATGTTTTGGGCTGTTGGCAAATATCTGGATTTTATTTTAAATGCAATGGGAAGCCATTGGAGGGTTTAAGCAGGAGAGTGATGTGACATTTATTTGCACTTTTCAAAAATTGCTCTGGCTGCCTTATGGTGCATGATTTATCAGGGGCAAGAGCTAAAGTAAGGAGGTCCTGGGTCCTATCTAAACCATGGTCTGTGGATCAGCGTCCATCTGCAAACTGTTTGTTATCATCTACAAGGACAGAAATGGAGAGGAAAAGTTTAGAAGCTTTTAAAGTAATTTAATATCATGGCAACATCCAAGCAGGATTTTTATTTTTTTTTTACAAAAGTATAAGGTTGCAATGGACTGGGGGAGAAAACCCTGGTCCTTTACTACAGATAACTCTAGACACCATTGCTGTAATTCAGGAAAGGGGTGATGGATGCTTCAAAAAAGTGGATCAGGCACAGGTGAGACATAGTGTTTCACTCTCCCAGTGAAAGGACAGTAAGAGAAGCTGTAAGGTCAGGATAAGGAGGCTGGAGCACCCACTGACACCTCTGCCTCTGCTGACCTGCATTAGGCCTGCGCACGTACCAACTCTCTGTAAAGTGGCAGCCAACAACTGTTGTTTCATTCCTGAGGAGAACGTTACAGATGGCATAAATGTTAAGAGTTCAGACGCTGCTGTAAAGCTACCCCGTGTATAAATCCTGATTTCACCACTGTGTGACCCTGGATGAGGTACTTAACCTCTCTGGGCCTCAGTTACCTCATCGGTAAAATGGGAATAATAATAGCCTCTACCCCATAAGGTGTCCATGAGGGTAAAAAGAGAAGAACCCTGAGAAGAGGCTGACACCTAATAAACAGTCACTCACTTAGCCATTAGTTGTTCGTGCATCTTTCTGTGAAGAAAAAGCTTCATGGCATGATTGTGGTCACATCATCTCTAACGTCTGTGAGGTACATTACATCACAGACATTACTTCATTAATCCTCCTGCAGTGATACTTACAAGTAGGAAGGGAAAGGTCCTATTTTCTTGATGAGGAAAATGAAGCTCAACGTCCATAGAGAGGTTCCCAAACCTGCCGTGGGTGGATGAGGTATTGATTCATTTGTCTGCTCCCCCACTGGAAACAACCGGCCCAAGAAGTCATACAAGCAGTAAGGAGAAAACACAGTCACCCTGCTCTTCGGCAGTCCATCTGCATGCCCGGAGTGCACACAAACTAAGACCAGCACAAATGAAGGCCAGAAAGAGCAACACCTGGGATGGAGATGCTGGGGGCCAGTTCTCCTTAGGCCCTGCTTAAAAGTAAGATGCCTAGGACCAGGTGCGGCGGCTCACGCCTGTAATTTCAGCACTTTGGGAGGCCGAGGCAGGAGGGTCACTTGAGGCCAGGAGTTTGAGATTAGCCTGGGCAACATAGTGAGACCCACTGTCTATAAAAAAAATAGAAAAATTAGCTGGGCATAGTGGCATGTGCCTGTAGTCCCAGCTACTAGGGAGGCTGAGGTGGGAGGATCCTTAAGCCCAGGAGTTTGAGGTTACAGTGAGCTATGATCATGCCACTATACTTCAGCCTGGGCAACAAAGTGAGACCCTGTCTCAAAAAAAACCAAAAACAAACCCCAAAGGTAAGATGCCTAGAAGGACTCTGACACCATTTCCCCCCATTCTCCCTCAACACAGCTTTTCTTTCTCCTTCTTGACCCTGTCTTCCTCTGGCCTTTATCCCCAAAGTTAAGCTATAATATGATTTTGGTGTGAATGTTTTATATAATTTTTTCTTCCTCACTAACATTTTTAATATTATTAAATTTTATTATTTATTAAATATAAGGATTCCCAAAGCTGTCCTAAAGGTACTCCTTACCACCATACATGCCTCTATTTTGTTTTGTTTTGTTTTTTTTAATCTGCCTTTAACAGTTTGCCATACTTGTTAGTCTGAATGAAGCCTGGCTTGTAGGGTGAAAGGAAGAAAGAATTAAATAATTGGAGGAAAAAATCCCTAAACTGAAGAAATTTGGGGGTCTTCAAACTGAAAAGGTCATATCAAGAGAATAGATCTTTAAAAAACCAAACAAAAGATACATACCTAGACATATCAAAGTGAAAATGAAACTTAATTCTTTTTTTAGAGAGAGCAGTAATTTAAAATGTAGGCTTATTTGGATATGAGAGATGTCTTCTGAATTTAATCAGAGTAGGTAATAATCCCAACATTTGATATTTCAATCTATTATTTTAAAATTTAGAGGAATCTTTTAGGAACTATTAAATAATATATCTCGTTTTAAAGAAAAATTTGTCTGAAGGTCAGAAATTCCTTACATTTCACTTTGGTTTTTTTTCTTCTATTAAATTTAAGATAAATTAAATGTAATGCTTTTTACTGAAAATGTAATTGGTGGCAGACTCTAGGCCAGAGATAGACACCGTCTCCATACACAAGGAACCGGGTCTATTTGACAACCCTAGTTGTTGACTCAAGTCAGAAAATGGACTAATTATATTTTTAGGTTATTAAGAGGGAATTCAGATGCACCCTAAACACCTAAGTTACTACCAGAAAATAACTACAGAACTGAGAGAACTTTGGTTCTGAAAAAGGTGAAGTTAATAGGAGTTCTGCATAACTTGGTAAGAAAGGGTCCACTTTTTAGCTTAGAGAAATAAGTTTTCATGGGAATGAGACAGCAGGATAAAAAGGTAACCTCTATAAACATCCCAAGAAGAAGGAGTTACCATCCAATTTATTTGCTTTTTAATTAGGACCTTTGGTAGAGCTTTCATCCAACTAGGACTGCTTGAGGCCAGTTCTAAGCCTTGGGAAGGAAGGACATCAGCCTACCTGAGGATTCTGACCTTTGGCTGGGAAGCTCCTCCCACCGGACCAGCAGTTCTCAATCCAGGCCAACCACCAGATGCCCTGCCTCACTGCACACCCTCTGAAAGAGAATCTTCAGGAGCAGGACAAGCATGGGTATTTTTTTTAAAATACTCCACAAATTATTCCACTGCATAGAGGTGAAGTACCATGAGATGAAACTGTGGAAATCTCAAGGGCAGTGTGCTGCTATCTTTTGGAGGCATCAGGGATGTTTAATGAAACGCCAACTAAAATTAGAGAAAATTTCACATTCCTTACTTGCTAGACAAGGAACACAATCTACCTTTCTGAACATCAATTTCCTTGAGCAAATCATATTACTTTTATGAAATTCAATTTTTTCATCTACTAAAAGGAATTCAATAAAATAAAGTATATTTGTTTTAAAACCTACAGAATTTCAGGCAGCACAGAGAAAGATGCAGACATACCACCCACTTCCTTGCCTTAGAGGGCGCCACCTGGTTCTTGCCAGTCACTTTTTTTTTCCTATTTTTCTTGAGGGAGAAATAAACTAAGCTACAGAGGAGAGCAACCTTTGCTCAGGACAGCAAAGAAGAAAGCGGCATTTGTCTCTGGATCTTTTCTATATCAGCATTGCTGATGGCACCGGAGGGGCACAGCTGGTCAGAAGTGGTGGTGGGGTAAGGGGGAAAGGACTCACTGTCTTCCAAGGTTTCACTGAGACAGCTGAATGTCAGAGTCCTTGGAGGGAGC
Source organism: Cheirogaleus medius (assembly GCA_008086735.1). Classification (NCBI taxonomy): domain Eukaryota; kingdom Metazoa; phylum Chordata; class Mammalia; order Primates; family Cheirogaleidae; genus Cheirogaleus; species Cheirogaleus medius. Next base: position 69,996,521 of record VBSM01000272.1, read on the forward strand.
TTTGAAAGTCAGAGGAGACTGGAAACAGTCAGATGCTCACAGAGAGAAGCTGACAGTCCAGAGAGAGGCAACAGAGCAAACGCACCTGTTTCAAAGGCTTAGCGCAGTCCGCTGTTACTCTATGTGACTTGGACTTCTAGCGAAGAAGAACATTCTTTCGTTTGAGTGCCATTGTGTGTTCTCCATGACAAAATATGGCCACTAAAATTTGTATGTCTCAACTGACAGGCTGAGATATGTATATTATATATTTTTGAGATTTTTTAAAAAGCAGAGGCAGAATGATGTATATAACAGGGTCCCATTTATATTTTTAACCTAATCTTTGATAAGCCAGACAAAAATATACAATGAGGAAAAGAATCTCTCTTCAATAAATGGTGCTGG
>VBSM01000272.1:69997007-70016111 GCA_008086735.1 Cheirogaleus medius
ACAATATTTGTACCCCCATTATATGATGAAATAAAAGGAAAAATAAAAAGGAAAGAAAAAACAACAAAAGAAAAAATAAATAAAATAAAATAAATTATATTTATGCTTAATCTATATTTGTGAATGGACTCTTGGAGATTTGGAAGGATCCAGAACATACTATTTACAAAGGTTACCTTCTAAGAACAGTAGAATAGGAAGAAAGCAGGTAAATAAAGGGGAAACCATTACTTTTGACTCGGTTTCAATTTTTCAACATTTTTTTTTTGTATTCTAAATATCCCCAAAAGGTAAAGATGCTTTAAAAAAAATAAAAAGATAGCTATTAGGAACCCATGCCTTTCACCACAGGAATAATTTTTCTTCCTTGGAAACATTAAAAGCTATAAAGAGCAGAAACTTTGAGTATTCTATGAGAAAAAGATCAGTATTTTAGATACAATTAGGAAAATGTCAAGGATGAGTAAATTCACACCTAATGGGTACAATTCACACTGTCTGGGTGATGGACACACTTAGAACTTTGACTCAAACTGTACAAAAGCAATTCATGTAAGTGAAACATTTTGTACCCCCATAATATTCTGAAATAACAAAAAAGAAAAATGTCAAGAATGAATCAACATTTTTATACTAAGGCTATATCTATGACAATGGTGTCTATATAGAGATGAACATTAAAATGGTTGATAAAAATTACTAATGAATTGTTTAAATATTCATATGCAAATGAATGAAGTTGGATCCTTACCTTACACCATTACAAAAATTAAGTCAAAATGAATCAAATAAAAATATTTGAGCTAAAACTATAAAATTTTCAGCAGAAAACATATGGGAAAAGCTTCAGGACGTTCGATTTGACACCAAAAGTATAAGCAACAAAAGAAAAAGTAAATAAATTAGACTACATCAAAATTTAAAACTTTTATGCATCAAAAGACACTGCAAACTAAGTGAAAAAGTAATGCAAAGAATGGAAGAAAATATTTGCAAATCATACACCTAATAAAGATTTAATATCCAGAATATTTGAAGAACTCCTACACTACAACAACAACAAAAAATCTAATTTTAAAAATGGGCAAAAGATTTACAAATAGTCAATAAGCACATGAAATGATGCTCATCACCACCAATCATTAGGGAAATGCAAATTAAAACCACAATAAAATACCACTTCACACCTATTACGATGTCTATTACTAAAAATTAAAAACAAAAATTTAGGAAATTACAAGTATTGGTGAGGATGTGGAGAAATCGGGACTTTTGTGACTTGCTGGTGGGAATGTACAATAAAATGGTGTAGCTGCTGTGGAAAACAGTAGGGCGGTTCCTCAAAAAATTACCATATAATCCAGCAATTCCATATGATCCAATAATTCCACTTCTGTGTATATACTCAAAAGAATTGAAAGCATGGACTTGAATAGATATGTGTACACCAAGGTTCATAGCAGCGTTATTCACAATAGCTAAAAGATGGTGTATTCATCAGTGGTCAGGGTTGCCCAGAGAAACAGGACCAATAGGATACGCATATATACATATAGAAAGAGAGAGAGAGATTAAATCTACAGGGTAGGTTGGCAGGCTGGAGGCCCAGGGAAGACTTGATGTTGTATTCTCAAGTCCAAAGGCAGTGTGGAAGCAGAATTCTCTCTTCTTCAGTGGAAGTAAGTCAGTCTTTTCCTATGAAGGCCTACAACCAATTGGAGGAGGCCCATGTACATTATGAAAGGCATATCAAAGTCTCCTGATTTAAATGTTAACCTCATCTAAAAAATACTTCCATAGAAACGTGTAAAATAATGTTTGGCCAAATATCTGGGTACTACGTGTGGCCTAGCCGAATTGACACATAAAATTAGCCATCACAGATAAAAACAACCTAAATCACTCTCTCAACAAATGAATGGATAAACAAAAAGGTAGTACATACATAAAATGGATTATTATTCATCCTTAAAAAGGAAGGAAATTCTGGCACACGCTACAACATGGATGAACCTTGAAGATATTTTGCTAGATGAAATAAGCCAAACATAAAGAATAAACACATAATTCCACTTACGTGAGGTACTAGAATAATCAAATTTATAAAGACGGCAAGTAGACTGACTGGTTGTCAGAGGCAGAGGGGGTAGCATATGGGGAGTTATTGCTTAATAGGTAAGGAGTTTCAGCTTGGAAAGATGAAAACGTTCTGGAGAGGGATGGTGGTGATGTTTGCACAACAACGTCCATGTACCTAATGCCCTTGAACGCATACTTAAAAATTGTTAAAATGGTAAATCTTATATCGATTTTACTACAATAAAAAAATGAATATGCTTTACTCTGAGCCAAACAATATGCTAAATGCTTTACATGGATTTTCTCATGTAATGTCTACTAGTATCCCCATTTTATAGATAATAAAGGCTCCTAGAAAGAGTAACTTGCTCAAGGTCACACTAGTAAGAGTCAGATCTGAGATTCAAACTCTCACGGTCTGACTCTAATGCCTGTGTGCTTAGTCACTATCCTACATGGAAAAGAGTGACTACATTAAGGTAATGAGATAAAGAGCAAATTAAAATATTTTTCAAATATTATATTTTTTTGAGACAGGATGGATTGTCCAGGATAGACTGCAGTGGTGTCATCATAGCTCACTGCAGCCTCAAACTCTTGGGCTCAAGTAATCCTCCTGCCTCAGCCTCCCGAGTGGCTGGAACTACAGGCACGCAACACCACACTTGTCTAATTTTTGTATTTTTTGTAGAGACGGGGTCCAGGGTTTTGTTGCTCAGGCTGGTTTCCAACTCTTGGTCTCAAGTGAACCTCCTGCCTTGGCCTCCCAAAGTACTAGTATTACAGGCATGAGCCACTATGCCCAGCCTCAAATAATATTTTAAAGTTGATTCAATACTTAAAATATTTAAGGAATTAATTTCCAAAAATATGTCAAATCCAGACTGGGTGTAATTATTAACTGTACACCTAAAATAGCCCTACATCAACCTTCACCATGAGAAGTCCTTATCCCCAAACCACAGCATCTCCAGAAATAAGATGAGAAACCAGAATGCCCCAGAAGCAGGAATAGATTGTTTACCTGGCATCTGCCCCATTTTTCCACAAGTCTTGGGACATTTCATAGTTTCTCTATTTTTAAAACACAAAAATACTGTGGTCACAAGTTCCTTTTTCCAAGGGACAGTCATCAACTGACATTTATTGAATGTCTACTCGAAGACCAGGTGGGTTTTGTTCAAACAAATTGAAAAGACAGAGTACTTGCCTGCAATGAGATCCATCAAATAAGTAAAATGTCTCCTATGTCCACATGGACCACACCCCATAGACAAGATTTATGTTGATATTCTGGGCCGGGCACAGTGGCTCAGGCCTGTAATCCTAGCAGTCTGGGCGGCCAAGGTGGGAGGAATGCTTGAGGTCAGGAGTTCAAGACCAGCTTGAGCAAGAGCAAGACCTATCTCTGCTAAAAACAGAAAAAATTAGCCAGGCATGGTGGTGGGCACCTGTAGTCCTAGCTACTCAGGAGGCTGAGGCAGGAGAATCGCTTGAATCCAGGAGTTTGAGGTTGCAGTGGGCTAGGCTGACACCATCACCACAAACAAGAAGAGCAGTCTTAGGTTTATTACCCCTAAAGTAGTGGTTAAGGTCGGTGGTTAAGGCTTGGGCTCTGGAATTAAACTGTCTGGGTCTGCACCTGCCATTTGTTCACTGTGGAATCTTGGGCAAGTTTTTGCCTGTGCCTCTGTCTTCTCAACTATTATTATAAAAACAGGACACAAACAGGTACCAACTCTCACATGGTTGCTGTTGAGGATGACTGACACGCACTAAAACATGTAAAGCACTCAGAACAAGGTCTGCCATGTATTACGTTTTCAGAAAATATTAATCGAAGATGTAGGAAGCAGCCATCTGTGAGTAACAGATTGTTCTAGGGATGAGGGGAGAAGATGAATGATCATCCAAGGGAAAGAGGCCCTTAGAGATCATTTCAAAGATGATGGCACAGAGGGCCATATGGGCTCAAAGTCTTGCCTGAGGTCACACAGGTGGTCAACAGCAGTGCCGGGGCATAGCTTCCTGCCTCAGAATAATACCCTTGAGGAAGAGAAAGCAAGAGAACTCCAAATTGACCCTCCACTTAGGTGCACATCACCAGTCTTAACTACTTCAATAATTGTAAATTATAAAGTTATATGTATTAAAATAGGAATAGCTGATTCTATCAGCAGGATGAGAAAGAGCTACTCTGCACACAGTGTGTGGGGTGGGGGTTGGGAAGGGTTGCAACAATCACATCCATGTCAAAGACTTTAGGGCATGGCCTGTTAACCAAAAGTAGTCTGGGTAATGGCCCAAAGCACCAGACCACTTAAGCAGAGGTCCAAGGCAGCCACCAGAGAATTGAGTCCAGGACACAGGGCCCAGACTCACTACCCAACTCTGTCTCCCCACCTGCAGGCCCTGCATGGAGGTTACAGAAGCAGTAAAGAGATGGGGAGGGTATGCTGTGCAAGAAGGGAGACTGGACTCCAGAGGTGGATCATTCCAGAAACACCTACACTGTGTAACTGCTGCCAGTTCAGCTCGCCGTCTCCCCACCAAGCCTCTCCTTCCCTATCAGGTGACTCATGCAATTCTCTCCTATTTCTCCACTATTCCAACCTTTCCTCCACTAACCCCCCACAGATTATCCCAATGTCCCAGAGATAATCCAGGATTGTCCCAGGATAGCGCCACACTTTCCAGCCACAGTGCCTTTGCCTCTGTTTCCCCTTCCTCCTAAAATGCTGCTGCTGTTCTATAATCACATCCCTCCCTCACACCCCCAAACCAAAACTGTTTGGTAAAATCCTTTCCCAGAAATGCCAACCCTGCCATGAAGCCATGTTCTAATCAGATGGTCTTTTTCCATCCCCTGCACTCCAAGAACCTTCTAGATCTTTCTAAAACATTTGATTAATTCTACCTCACTCCCCATTCAATTCTGTCTCTTCCTTTACATCCTCACACAGCACCTGGCTAGCAAGTGGTCAGCACTCAATAAATACCAGTTGCTAAAACAGGGTCCAGAATAGAAGCTGGGGAATCAGAGCGGGGTTCTGCAGGGCAAGCTGGGAAGGAGGGCAATGAAGAGTGAGTACGATAGCAAAGACTTACTGCGTGCCAGAACTATTCTAAGTGTTTCACATATGTTAACTCAGTCCTCAAGACAGCCCTCCAGTAGGTGCTATTGTAATTAGCACATTACAGAGGAGGAAACTGAGGCACAGATGGGTTGAGTAACTTGCCCAAGGTCACACCCTGGGGTTGTGAACTAAACCACTCCAGCTGGCTCTTTATATTGCTACTCTGCAACACCGTCTCTTTTAACCCTGCATCCCTGAAAACCACTTCAGTTATTCCACCCACTTGTGTGCATGACCTCTCAGAATCAAAAACACACTCTGCAACTTAAAGTTATTGCAACTAATTCCCACCTCTGCTTTCTGAACCAGAAATTAGAGATGAATTCTGGCCAGATTTCCCATGACAGTAAATAACATATGACAAAAGTCTCAAATCCAAAACATTGCTTAAACAGAGGGAATTATAGATGTTTCAGATGAAATGGGCCTCAGGGCCACTCACTTAGCTCAATATTTTTCATCATCCTATTTCTAAATCCTGAAATATATACCAGAACTATCTGCAAGCATGTACATATAACAATCACTCAAAATTATTTTGATAGAATTATGGATTTAGGGAGGAGAGACAAGAGGGTGTAAAAAAAGAATTGTGGATTTAATATACAATTGGAAGGCTATAGATACACAATGTTGTCTGTCATATGTTTAATGTGTCTTTTTTTTTTAATAATCAAAGGAATTTGGGTCTCCCACTATGGATAAGAGAATATAGAAAAGACATATATTTGGATTACAACTACATCCAAGTTTAAGTGAAAATTCCAGCAATTACCTGCATCATTAAGGTTTTAAATAATTCATATTAAACATACTAGTAACAGAAGCAAAAGCTGTGTTAATTCTGAATAAGATAGATAATTTCCTCAATCTTCCATCAAAATAGTTAGGGAATGGGGGATGGGTAAAGATTTTGGCTTTACAAATGTACGCAGTGTTCTCACAAAAAGAAAATAGAAAAATAAATTTACCGGTAAAGTCAACTTTGGAGTTAGGAGAGGCTCACCACAGGATACCAAGTAAATTTCTGTTCCCAGGAAATTTTAAAACAGCATGCCAAAAAAAATTTTTAATAGCAAACCAAAAAATTAAATGAAATTAAGATGTCAGCAAAGCACAAGAGAAGGAAGCCGAGGGTCCAGTTTGTGGCAGCAAGTGATATTTTTTCTCCCCTTGACGAAGAGAAGGCTGATGAGAACAGCAAAAAGACACAGCATAGAGATCACAGCAAGAGAGATATCCAGCACGTATACAAAACTTACCCAACTTGATCTGTTTACTCAACACTTTATTTTCCCCACTTTGCCAGCTTAAAATCAAACAGCGGCTGGGCTTTTGTTGTTGCTCTTTCTGTTCTTTTGATCCCAGAGCCCCATGAAAATTAAACTGTGTGTTGGATGGGATCTGGCCCCGTCTCTCATTAGGGGGAAAAAAGTTTTAAACTTGGGTCCCTGGTTGCTTGTTTGGGAAAGTGAATAAATAAATGGCTAGCAGGAGAGGACGTGGGGGACGTGCTCAGCGGACGTCGGGCCCGCTAAGGGGCCGCACAGTTTCTCAGCACACACAGCTGTCCAGATGTGCTTCATCTGGCTCCCCCCGCGAGGCACGAGCATTGCCTGCCGCGGCGGGCAGAAGCCCCAGCTCATTGGTGGCCGCTGCTTCTCGCTTGCCACGGATTGGCCAGACGGCCCGCCACTCCCGCGGACTTCGAGCCCGCCCCCACCCGCCGGGCCAGCTCGCAGCATCCTCGAAAGGAACATGGAAGTGCGGCGCCGTCGCTGATGTGGCACTCGGCGGCGGCGGCGGCGGCGGCGGGCCCGGGAGGGGCCCGGGGCCAAGAGGGGAGTTGCTGGACACCCAGGTCTTGCCCCTGCCCGGGCCCCTATTATTCCCCTCCTTTTAGGCAGTTTAGGCTGGCTCGTTTTAATAGGATGATTCCTATCCGTTTGGGGGCTGAAATTAAGGCGCGCCCGGCGCTCGCTTAAGCCCCCGGCATTCCGAGTGGAAGAGGCTGGGGCTATGGGCTGCCCACGCCCCCGGAGGGCGTTCAGGCCACGCCCAGGAGCTTCACTCTCCCCTCTTTCTCCTGGCAGTAAATATTATAATAAGGTTCAAGTGCTTGCTCCTTGGGGACAGTGTACTTTTGTAGGAGGGAAAACCTTAATGAATGAACCCTTCACTGAAGTCCTTATTAGCCAAAAATGTGGTGGTTTCTGCGAAGAAGCCCAGGGGTGGGTACAGGTATGGTTTGGCAGATTTAGTTGGTTTGTGGTTTTTGTTGAGTGATGGTAGTTATAGGAAAAGAAATATTGCTTTGTTATGTGAGAATTGAGAAAGGACTATACCAAACAAGGCTTTGATCCTACCAAAAATGGTTGAAACTGGTTGGCTGATTAGTTAGTTGGGAGGGGAGAAGGGGAGGGGTGGCTGGAAAGAGATCTGCAAATCAATTGGCATTATAATTTGTGGATGTTTTAAGAAACATGACCTCATTGAAATATTAAAGTGGCAAGAACCACACTCACTGGGCTGCACACCATGGAAAGTGCCAGGCCTATACTAAACAGCTTTGACCTGCACTATCATATTTAATTCTTACAACCCATTTATAAAATAGATGTTAGAATTATCTCTATTTTCAGATGAGGATATCAAGACCCAGAGCCTATCCCAGCATGCCACAGATGTCTCCAAACATATGTGTGTGGTACTCCATCATGGGCACATAAACTCACCTGCCATTTGCCACCAGTGTGAGGGTCAGAATTTATTCTGAGTGCCTTTACCTTCTGATGTCCAAAGCTTTCACTACAAAGATGATGTTTGTTGGTGCATATATTATCTATTGCTGTGCAACAGATTGCCACAAACTTAGTGACTGAATCAACACACACATATTATCGCACAGTTTCTGAGGGTCAGAAGTCCAGGTATGGCTTAACTGGATCCTCTGCTCAGGAGCTCACAAGGTATCAGCCAGGCTGTGTTCTCATCTGCAAGCTCTGCTGGAGAAGAATCTGCATCCACACTTTCTCAAGTCATTGGCAGAATTCATTTCTTTGCAACTATAGGACTGAGCCGTCGGTTTCTTTCTAAAGGTCAGCTAGAGGCTGCCCTTAGCTCCTAGACTAGAGTCTGCTCTCACACTCCCACAGTTCCTAAAAGCCAAGAGGTGGAGATCACCAGGAGCCATGTTAGAGTCTCTTTGCCACATTTGAGTATTCAGACAACTCAGTTTCCATGGACCTGACTGCAATGTTCTCATAACTCCACGAGCCCATGGAAAAATTCAGGGGCCTGTTCACTAAGTAAAGTAGGACTATGTGAGTGGAATCACAACAGTGTGATCCCTCTGATAGTCAAGGAAATCCCAAAAGGAGCATCCTTTGAATGTGGCTCTTGAAAAGTAATTCATGTTAGGTGTTCAGCTTTCTGATGCATTTGTAATATCACAGTGGTGCACTTTTTATCATAGAAGCTATTCAACAATGGGCTGATAGTCAAGATATTGAGCAACCGTCCACACACATTACTATCAACAGGCATCTGGTATTATTGACTATTGGAAAATCCACCAAAAAAAGAGATTTCTTCTGCTTGCAAGAAGATGGAATAGACAAAAATTTTCCATTTCTCCTGCTAGGCACAACTAAAAATCCTGTGTTTTATATATTAACTAACATAAGAAGACTCTAAAAAGTTGAAAGAAGAAGGCAGACCAGTGAGAAATCTAGGAACTCAGGGAATAACATGATGCTGAGATCCCTAGCTTTTCTTTGTTTTATTGTCCCAGTCTTGGAGCTAAAGAAGCCAATAACCAAAAATTGCTAATAGGCACAGACAAAAAGAAAAAGAAGTCTCAACAAAGCCTGCTTTTTATAGTCAAGGAAAAAGAAAGGGGCAGCCTAGAAAGATTTAAAAAACAAACAAACAAACAAACAAAAAAACTTCTAGACAGTAATGGCTCTACTCCAGCCAAACACCACAGAAAAAACTCTGGCCCCGCTCACACTCACACTCACACTCACACCAAAAAAGACCAAGTGGGAATCCTAGACTTCCACAATTTCCAGGCTATAACAAGGTGAAGATGTAAAACTCCTTAACAAAGTATTAGCAAGCAGAATTCAGCAATGCATAAAAATAATTACATACCATGACCAAGTGGGTCTTTTCCCCAGGGATGCAAGGCTTGTTCAATATTCAAAATTCAATCAATGTGATCCATGATATTAACACTCTAACAAAGAAAAATCACATCAATGTATCAATTGACATAGAACAAGCATTTGACAAAATTTAGCACCATAAAAATGCTGAGAAAAATAGGAATAAGAGGCGAATTTCCACACTTTGATAAAGAACACCTACAAAAAACCTATAGCTAACATTTTGTTTAATGTGAAAGACTGGATTTTTTCCATACATATTTTGTGATTCTATTTATGTAATATCCCCAAAATGACAAAATTATACAAATGGAGAACAGATTAATGGTTGCCAGGGGTTAAGGAGAGGATGGAGTGGAAGGAGAGTGGATGTGGCTATCAAAGTGTAACTTGAGGAATCCTTGTGGAAATGAAAATTTTTTGTAGCTTGACTGTATCTGTGGGATACTCTTGGGATATTGTACTATAATTCAGCAAAATGTTACCATTGAAGGAAACTGGGTAATGAGTGCACAGGATTTCTCTGTATTATTTCTTACAACTGCATGTGCATCTATAATTAAAGAATAAAAAGTTCAATTAAAAAAATTTTCTGACCCTATCTCCCTCACCTCCTTTGAACCCATACAACTTAGTGAGGCAGTTTGGTCACTAAATGCAGCTCTCCCCAGAAAGGGATCATTTCTTCTCAGCCACTTCCTGGGTATGTTCTGGATGAAAGCTGTAGAGGATTATACTGAAGTTTTTTGAAAATTTGGGACTCTGCCCTGACCATTCTTGGGCATGATGTTTCATTCTTTCTCTTAATGGCACAGCACTAGGCCAGCTGTGTTGGCTCACCCTCCAGGTGGCAGCCTGACCACCTGCAATCTCTTGTTGGATTGACATGGTCCTAGATCACAAGGATAATGAACGCTTAAGGGTTGAGTACCCTACTCACCGAGTCCTCCCACAGCAGCCTGTACCAGCTCAAGGAGGGGGACATAAGGGATCTCTGTAAACTTTATTAAAATGTGCTGTCCCTCTGGCATCTGGCCCTCTGGACAAAAGGGCGTGGTGAGAATTAGGGATGACTGGAAGAAAGGTGAGGTTGTGGCTATTGGAATGGACACGCTGATTCTGTAGAAGTAAAAGGAAAGCAAAAATACTGGCACCTGAGGGAACACCTTAGACCCTGGGATATGTGGAGGAGAAAGGGACATTAATGATCCTTTGACTTTCAGAACTGCCCTTGGAGCTTGTCTTCCCCAAGGAAAACACCTCTATGTCACTCTCCCAAACTGTTGCAAGCACCTTAAATTTAACTGACTGTAGTTCTGCCATCCCCTGTCAGATAGCTCTAACCACAATTTGGTAGCCATTTCCTTAACCTTACCAAGAAGTCTATTGGAAACATCAAAGGACAACTCCAGCTCCAATGCCTCCCACACAAAATACCTGTGAATGATTTTTTTCACTCCCACTCTCAAGGCACCTCGTGGGGTGAACAAGTGTCACTCAGCTAGTGGTGTGGGCAAACAGGACAGATTGGACTGGCTACCTTCAGACAGTATTTCCAAAAACAAGGACTAGCTTCAATTATTTTAACTTAACTGGGAACCCTCAGACTTACCAACCAGCCAGGAGTCCACATTGGAAGTATTGTCATTTGTATCCCTTCCCCACCCCTCACTAATATAGGTTCCACTAAGAGCCCCAACAATTGTCAGTGACCCTGGTCTTTCTAGGAGAACCATGTGCATCCCCCCAAGACTGTACTTCTTGAGTGGAAGCCAAGAATTAACTTGCCTTCCTCCCCAAAACATAGTGAGTTACATCTTAGGAGTGGTCATAAGAGATCGGCTAATGTTTGAATAAACACTACTAGTGGATCATGTAACTCTCAGACAACTGAAGAGAGCTCTTTAAAAAATGAGACTACCCTTGGTTACTTGGAGAAGCTTCTCAGAGGATAACTTATTACTTATGTTCATCCATCTGGCAGTTTTTTCTAAAATGAGAATCATCTAATTAGAAAAGATGGTGCAAGACTTACACCTTACTTTAAATGATATCATCAATGACACCACTTTGGCCCTCAAAGGCATTCAGTCTCAACTCACTAGCCAGGGTTGTTATAGATAATAGACTTCCTCCTTACAGACCAACGCAGAGTCTGTACCATCACTAATACATCCTGCTAAATCTAGATTAATGCCTTGGGCCAAGTGGAAATGTCAACACAGAAACGTAAGGTGAAAGCCACTTGCTTTCAAAAGTAGATTCTGATGGCTTATGGCATTTGTTCAGCTGGTTTAATCCAGGAACCTGGGCAGGGAGGAAGGTGAGTTTGAAGTCAATATAGCAGGACTCCTGTTATTAGGAGTCTTGTTGATGGTAGCCTTAATTAAAAGCTGTGTGATACAAATTAAAGAGATTTGATCCTGGCCCCTGTCAGTCAGATTAATCAGATTGACTGGTGGAGTGGCATACTCTTGGGAAAATTTGCCCCAAGTGAAGATGGTATAGAAACAAGGGGTGAATATTGATAGGAGACAATTCTCCACTAATGTCTCAGGTTTCTGCTCATCTTATCAACAGAGGCACTGATAATCTTTGTTTCAGACTATCATCTCTAGAATGTAGACCAAACAGTTTTGGAAAATAAAGATAATTTCTCCTTTCAGGGCAGAGGTTAGAAAGGTTTGCTTGTAATCATTATAAAATATTGGAGTTTTCTAACGTCAGGAACCCACTACATGTTCAAGCATCAACTAGACCTTAGCATGGCATTCTGTAGGATTTGGAGTTCTGGAAACCAGTTCAAATGCTGATACTCTGGCTACTACTATGACTGTGAAGAATAAACCATCCTTCGTCTCTGACTCAAGTGTCTCATGACCTTTGTCATCATACATGACACTGTGGCAGACTAATATGTTAGCTTATATGTAGGGTAAAATCTCAGAACCTTTACAGTTCTTGACTGAACACCATGGTCTATTAGCCATCAGCACAGATCCATGATCCATGCCAGTCGAGGAACTATGGCTGGTACTCTGCCCCCGTTCTCACTACAATAATGAAGTTCACCTTGTCCCCATCTGCACTCTCCTATTCTGAAATCTCATCATTGCTTTTAGGAAGCTCAGTACTATGGCAGTATCTCCTATACTCATTATTAGCCTACAGCAGATGGTCATCAATTCTCAAAACACCAAGTACCCTACCCCTTACTAGTGAGTTCCTTATTACTGTGATGAATGGAATGTCCTCTGGATCCTCTTGGGCAACATGACCAAGGGATAACTTCTCTGGTCTCATATAATAAATCCACTCTGACATTAACACCTTCCTGAGCCCTCTCATCCCTCCCTCAATACTCTGCCAAGGCAGTTCTGGCATTTCCATGTCTTAAATTCTAAATCCTAATCATGCCCAAGCTTAAAGAAGTCATTCCAGCAGGCTACTAATACAGACTCCAAGTGTCCTTTCCATGTTCTTAAATTCTGAGTCACAGGAGAGTGCTACCATGTTCATAAACTCCTCCCTATCTGGTCTTTTATTTCACCCCATGTATTCCAACGTTCACATACGTTCTCCTGGTTCCTGCTGATTCATATTAGCTGGTCCTGCAATTCTTTTGGAAAGCAAGATATTTCATCTTGGTGAAGGAACTTATTTCTTCTCTTAAGCTATTGGTTTAGAGGCAGTGAAGTATAGCATGAGCTAATCTCAAGAAGGGTGAATATTGCCCTATGAAGCAGCCACCTTGGGAGTCTCTCATGGTTACCAAGCAAAGTGAGACTCTCCTCTGGAGAAGGAGAGGCAACTGCTTCTGCCAACCTTGTGGGTTTAGGGAAATCTGGGAGCTCAAGATTCTCTGACACATCCACCCAAATATCTCCTTCCCAGATGTGAGTCCCACTTCTTAGGGCTCTGACTTTAGCAGAGAATATATATCAAGGCTACTTTATTCAGTCTCCCTTACAGCTCTGCTGTTTTCAATTAAATCTTGGGCTTGATGTTTGTCACCACCTGCTGATCCCTAAAAGGAATAAGAGTCTCTTAAACACTGCCATTGAGGCCTTCTGGCTTTCATAGCCTGGACTGAGTTTATAGATGGCTGAACTGAGCCTGTCATTCTCTTCTTCAAGGATTTCAAAGCAATTAACAAAAGCCCATTGTCTTAGTCTATTTTCTGCTGCCATAACAGAATACCACAGAATGAGTAATTTATAAAGAATAGGAATTGATTTGGCTCACGGTTCTGGAGGCTGAGAAATCCAAGAGTATGCTGTCTACATCTGGCAAGAATCATCCCATAGTGGAAGGCAAAAGGCAGAAGAAAGTTCACAAGACAGGGAGTCAAGATGGGGGCCAAACTTAATCTTTATCAAGAGCCCACTCCCAGGATAACTCACCACCTCTGCAATAAAGGCATCAATCTGTTTATGAGGTCAGAGCCCTTATGACTTAATCACTTCTTAAAGGCCCCACCTCTTAATACTGTTACAATGGCAGTTAACTTTGGGGGACATATTCAAACCACAGCATTCTGCCTCTAACCCTCAAAAGTCCTGTTCTTCTCACAATGCCAAATACATTCATTTCACCCCAATAGTTCTGAAAAATCTTAACTTGCTCCAGCATCAGTTGAAAAGTCCAAAGTCCAGAGTCTCATCCAAATCAGATATGTAATGGGTAAGACTCAAAATACAATTTATTGAGGCAAATTCCTTTAGCTGTTAGACTATGAAATTAAAACCATTTATTTACTTCCAAAATACAATGATGGGTCAGGTATTAGACAGACATTCCCATTCCAAAAAGCAGAAATAAGCAAGAAGAAAGGGGTAACTGGCCCCAAGTATTCCAAAACCCAACAAGGGAAACAACATTAGCTATTAAAGCTGGAGAATAATCTCCTTTGACTCCCTATCCCACAATCTGGGCACCATAGGGAAGTTGAGCCCCCCAAAGCCTCCTAGCCCCTGGCTTTGTTGGGCTCTGTTAATGCTTTGGCTCTCTCAGGTTGGAGTTGCATGCTGGTGGCCCTACAGTTCTGGGGTCTCAAGGATTGCCCCTCTCCCATGGCACTAATAGGCATTGCCCTAGTGGAGACTCTCCATGGCACCTCCAACCCCACATTTCCACTCGGCATTGCCCTAGTAGGGGTTCTCTGCAGTGATTGTACTCCCACGGCTATCCAGGACATTCACTGAAATCTAGGTGGAGGGTGCCATGTCTCCATTGACTCTTGCATTCTTCATGCCTGCAGAGTTATTATTACACCACATGGACACCACCAAGGCTCACCACTTGTACCTTCAGAAGCAGTGCGTCTAGCAGCATCTGAGCCTGCTTGAGCCATGGCTAGGGTGGCTAAGGGGTACTTTACTAGAATTCAGGACACAGAGTCCTGAGGAAGCTCTAGACAATGAGCTTGTGGAAGGTGCCCCCAGCCCATCCACCAAAATTGTTCTGCCCTCCTAGACCTCTGGCTTGTCATGGGAGAGGCAGCCTCAAAAGTCTCTGAAATGCCTTCAGGGCTTTTTTCTCATTGTCTTGATGAATAGCCCCTGACTTCCTTCTATCCATATTAATTTCTTTAACAAATGGACACTTGACTACACCCTTAGTATTCTCTCCTGAACATGCTTTTTCACTCTTTCCATGACCAAGCTATAAAATTTACAAATCTTCTGGCTCTGCTCTGCCTCTAATTATAAATTCCATTTTTAAGTTATATTTTTCCTCTCACATCTCACTGTATGCAGTTATAAGTAACCATACAATAGCCTGATTTTTCTTCCACCAGATATTCTAGTTCATCCCTCTTAAGTTCTGTATTCCACAAAGTCTTAGGACACAGATACAATTCTGCCAAGTTCTTTGCAATTGTATAATGAAGGTGACCTTTACTCCAATTTCATTCCTTATTTCTCATTTCCAGCTAAACCGCATCAGTATGGACTTTACCATCCTTATTTCTACAAACTTAAGTAATCTCTAAGAAGATTCAGACTTTCTCTACAGCTCTTCTCTTCCTCTGATCCCTCACCAGAATTTTCCATAATGTGCCATTCCCAGAAACCTAGGTATTTTTCTTGCCTGTTCCTCCAAATTCTTCCAGCCTCTACCCATTATCCAGTTCCAAAAACACTTCCATATTTTCAGGTATTTGTTATAGTATTAATAATAACCCTACTTTTCAGTATTAATTTTCTGTCTTAGGTCATTTTCTGCTGCTATAACAAAATGCTTGAGACTGGGTAATTTATAAAGAATAGAGGTTTAATTGGCTCAGGATTCTGGAGGCTGGGAAGTCCAAGTGCATGCATCAGGCCCTGGCAAGGGTCATACCATGATGGAAGGTGGAAGGCAGAAGCAAGTGCACAAGAGTCAAGATGGGAGCCGAATTTATCCTTTTATCAGGAGCCTACTTTCACAACAACTAATCCATTCCTGCAATCATGGCATTAATCCTTTTGTGAGGTCAGAGTCTTTATGACCTATGTATCTCTTAAGGCCCACACCTCTTAATAATGTTACACTGGCAATTAAGTTTCCAACATATCAATTTTGGGGAACATATTCAAACCATAGCACTCAACAACTCTGTAATTATTATAATTTACTCCCCTGGTACTGTTCAGATGTTGACCCAGTTGCACAATCCAGTGCTTTCTCTTCCGCTTATACCTCATCCTGATCTATGGAAAGTGAGAGTCTGAACAATTAGGATGCCAAAGCAGGCCAGGGATCATCCTCATCCATTTTCCACAGCAATGGGATCCTTGTTGTCATGTGACCAGTAAATGATCTAATTCCAGAGGCACATCCTGCTTATCAGTTTTCCAGTAATATATCTTAGTTTGGGTTTCACCACCCACCCCACCCCCCACAAGAAAAAACAAAGTCTTGGGTAAGAACTTGGATGCAGCTTGTTCACCTATATGGTGATCGCAGAAAACAGCAATGAAGGAGCAGGGAAAGCAATACAAGGAAGGAGCAAAAGCCAATAATCATGAGGTATATTACCAAGGTCACCACTGTGGGCAATAGGGACTTGCACAGGGACCATTTGAGAATCACACAGAAAGCCACCAATAATTGTCCTCCTGAAGAATGCAAGGCTGGAGCATTTATTCACTAGCTCCCCTCCTCCACTGCTTGAGGGTTGTCCCTGAGGGCATTAAATTCCCTGCTCTTTGGGACTGCACTTGCTCTCTTTTGGCATCAGAGAATTCCCTGGGGCCAAAAGTGAAAACTACACATGGAGTGCTTGAGGTGAGATGCTGTTCACTTGAGGTAAAGCTGTGCTCATAAGGATCTGTCTACTAGAGTTGCAGCAGAAATCTGTGGGATAAGAAGTGACACAAGGCACCAGAGGTGTCAGCTAGAACTACCAAGCTAATCAAAGAGGGAAATGGTATAGGAGAAAATACTAAATTTAAAATAAGTCAATAAAGGAGAGAAAGGGAAATAGAATAGACAAAGCAAATAGA
This sequence comes from Cheirogaleus medius, assembly GCA_008086735.1. Taxonomy (NCBI): domain Eukaryota; kingdom Metazoa; phylum Chordata; class Mammalia; order Primates; family Cheirogaleidae; genus Cheirogaleus; species Cheirogaleus medius. The sequence continues at coordinate 70,013,883 of VBSM01000272.1, forward strand.
AAGCACATAGTAATATGATAAATTTAAGCAGCAATGTATCAGTAATTACACTAAATGTAAATAAACCAAACACTTCAAAAATGACAGATTGTCAGAGTAGACAAAACACACACATCCACCCAAATGTATATGCAACTATATGCTATTTACCAAAAAAGCACCTAAAGTACAAGGAAAAGGAAAAGATTATGTATAAAAGAATGAAAAAAAATATGAATCATATGAACACTAAACAAAAGAAAGCTAATGTAGTTAAATTTATACTAAATGAAATAGACTTTAATTTCAAAAATATTAGTAGAAATACAGATATTTCATAGTGATAAAAGGTTCAATGCACCAGGAAGATATAACAATTCTAAGTTATACACCTAATAACAGAGCCTCAAACTATACAAATCAAAAATAGACAGAAATACAGGGATAGGTAGAAAAATCTACAATCATAGTGGCACATTTCAATAACATCTCTCAGTTGCAGATAAAATAAATAGGGAAAAATATTCTAAAAGTGTAGAAAATGTAAATGTGCAATTAACAAATGACCTAACAGGCGGTATAGAACATATAGAACATGGAACTATACCAAACAACTGGAGAATGCATTTTTTTCAAATATACATGAAGCATTTACAAAAAGTTGGTCAAATGCTAGACCATGAAATAAATTTCAACGAATTACAAAGAATTTGAAATTATACAGAATATGTTTTCTGACCACAATGGAATAAATCCAGAAATCAATAATTAAAACTAAACAGAATATCTACAAATGTTCTGTTTCCATTGATACTTCAGTATGTATTTCCTAAAAACAAATACAGTCTTTTGCATAGTCTCAATAAAGTCATCAAGATCAGAAAATTAACATGACAATATTACCACATAATCCAAATACTCCATTCAAATTTCAGTGATTGTTCCAATAATAAATTTTATAGGTCAGGATCCAATACAAGATTATGTGTGCCTTTGACATGTTTCTTTAGTCTTCTTCAATCTGAATCAGTTCTTCAGACTTTCCCTGTCTTCCATGACCTAGATCTTTTTTGAAGAGTCCAGGCCAGTCACTTTGTAGAACATCCCTCAACTGTGGTTTGCCTGATATTTCCTTGTGACTTGTGTGTTTGGGGCAGCAATACCACAGAAGTCATGCTGTGCTCTTCTCAGGGCATCATATCAGGAGGCATACGATGCTGATTTGTCCCATTACTGTTGATGCTAATTTTTATTCCTTGGTAAGATGATGTCTGGCAGGTTCTACTGTAAAGATAATTATAAATGTTTTATAATTCTTACTTAAGTAATTAATAAGTATTTTGTGGGAAAATACTTTGAAACTATGTCTATGTTTCTTAATTGTCATTCTACTATAGGATAATCTTTTCCTCCTCCCTCTTATTTATTATCTGTATGGATTCCTGAATTCCTATTTTATAACAAGTAACATTTCAAAATTATTTATTTTGATTCTCAAATTGTCCCAAACTTTGGGGGGGGTGGAAAAAAAAGAATAAAGAAATTGTCCCAAACTTGGCAAATAAGAGTCCCTTCAACTGGACTCATGTGTCCTTTTGACATGTATCCATCATTCTTTGGACATCTTCCTTACATTATCTTACAAGAAGATGTTCCAGGCTAAATGATATTTTTCCTGCCTTATCCCTGGAGTCAGACATCCCTCCAAGTAGCCCTGATTCCTTTTAGTAGAAAATGATATTTATTTATTTATTTATTTTTATTTCAGCATATTATGGGGGTACAAATATTACGGTTATGTATATTGCCCACGCCCCCCTCCCCCCTCGAGGCAGAGCCTCAAGCATGACCATACCCCATACGTTGCACATCTTACTCATTATGTTTGTATATACCCATCCCCTTCTCCCCCCTCCCACCCACCCAACACCCGACAAATGTTATTCCTACATGTCCACTTAGGTGTTGATCCGTTAATACCAATTTGCTGGTGAGTACATGTGGTGCTTGGTTTTCCATTCTTGAGATACTTCACTTAGTAGAATGGGTTCCAGCTGTATCCAGGAGTATACAAGAGGTGCTATATCACCATTGTTTCTTAAGGCCGAATAGTACTCCATGGTATACATATACCACATTTTGTTGATCCACTCATGTATTGTTGGGCACTTGGGATGTTTCCACAACTTTGCAATAGTGAACTGTGCTGCTATAAACATTCACATGCAGGTGTCTTTTTCATAGAGTGAC
>VBSM01000272.1:70027284-70053458 GCA_008086735.1 Cheirogaleus medius
GCAGAGACGCTCTATCTGGCGGTGTTTCTCGTCCGCCATCTTGCTCCGCCTCCATGTGTGACTTTGAAGAAAACAGTTTCTATGCAGGGTAAGGACAGAAGTCACACTGCAGCAGACTGAGTTGAGGGGGAAATGTAGATAATTCTTCAAGAAGTTTTCTGTGAAAGGAAAGATAGCTAAGTGATAACTATTGGATATCAAGGATGATATCTATTGATATATTATGAGGGAAGGTTTTCCCCATGGAAGACACTAGACCCCATTTAAAGGCTATTGGAAAAGAACCATTAAAACTGTACAATTGACTATTTTGTTGATCTGAAAAAAGGTTAATGATATATTGTTAACTGAAATGAGATCATGACTAAGAAAAGTGTTTTATTTATGCATATATTTATGTGCACATGTACACATAGATAACATTCTGGAAGGCATTAACCATATTTATCTCTGAGTAGGCAGACTAACATATTGTCATTTTTTATTCTTTTTCTTAATCTGAATTTTTTATTATTAAACATATTGTTTTGTGATACAACTAATGCAATAAACTAAAGACTTCATTTTCAGAGAGTCCCCTTGCCTCTACATCCTATGGTCCTGAAAGTATATTGACAATAGACTTCATTCGAGTTTGATGAAATATATTATAAACTTTGCAATCATGATTTTTTTCTCATACTGCCATCCTTGAGTGTAGGGAGAGGAAGAAACTTCACAAGTATCATGACTGGAGTAGGAGGCAACTACTGACTCAGCCAGCCATCTACCAGGTAAGGAAAATCCATTCCGGTCCATTCCCTTCCCCATGAGTGGGCCACCTCTCCCCAGAACTTTCTATAGAAGCCAGAGTAGGTAAATGAACCATCTCCAAATCTGGAATTTGGTTGGCAAGACTAAAAAGTAGCCAAAGTGAGGGCAAGGAAACAACTGTCCTACCCGTGACTGCAATACAAAGCAGACTGCAGTACATGGCAGGTCCCCTCCTCCCCCTCAGTGGTGGCAATTAACAGGCAAAAGTCACCATTCGATAGCTCAAGAACATACCACTGTGTTAGAAAGGGCACGTGGAAGTATCAAGCCAGAATGTATGAAAGCAGTGGTTATTTCAAAGTTGAAAGAATGCCAGTAAAGATCATGGATATTTTACTTCTATTGTTTTTCTTTTATTTTTTTCATTCCCCTTTTTTTCTTCTTTCTACTGTCTATGTCCAAGTTAGTGTCTTGCATAAGCAATAAATTACAGTATTAGTTATAAGTAGTAGTTTTGGGATATTTTCTTCTTTACAAAATGAAGAATCTAGCTGCCTTTGGGCATCTGAAGATCCAAGACAGAGATGAAGACTAAACAGGGAGAGCATTAGAGAATCCCAGTATCTTTTCTTTGAGGGAAAAAATTAGTGATATAATGTGGTCTCATAAAGTTAAGACTCAGAGTATAAAGCTGAGCTCAGAGAATCAGTCTTCCCCCATGTAATCAAAATTTTAACCTACCCTACTCCTGCTGTTCTCACTCACATCTGCTCATTCACATGCACGTCACACAGATGCTAAGTTGGGAACTGCTTCTAGAGGGAAATAAAGGTTCTGCCTCATGTTAGGAGCATGAGCTCTGGTATCAGAATGAACTGGGCTCTAGCCCTAACTCTGCCACCACACCAGCAAGTTACAGAACTTCCCTAAATGTCAGTTTCCTCAACCAGAAAGTGAAGAGAAGAATAGGTCTGTGATGGCTACGTTAGATGTCAACTTAACTGGATTAAAGTATACCCAGATAGCTAGTAAAGCATTATTTCTAGGTGTATCTGTGCAGGCATTTCTGGAAGAGGTTGGCATTTGAATCTGTGGACTGAGTAAGGAAGATCCTCCCTCACCCAATGTGAATAGGCATCATCCAATAGGCTCAGATAGAACAAAAAGGCAGAGGAAAGGTGAATTAGCTCGCTCGCTCTCTTCTGGAGCTGGAACACCCTTCTTTTCTTGCCCTTGGACACCTGAACTCAAGGTTCTCTGGCCTTTAAACTGAGGGACTTGCACCAGTGCCCCCTCCCTAGCCCCCAGGTTCTTGGGCCTTCAGCCTCAGACTGAGAGTTAGACCATCAGCTTCCCTGGTTTTGAGGCCTTTGGACTTGGACTGAGCCACACCTATCAGTTTCCTTGCTTCTCCAGCTTGCAGACAGCCTCCTGGGGGACTTCTCAGCCTCCATAATCTCATGAGCCAATTCCCCTCATAAATCTCCTCTCATATATCTAAATCTGTATATACGAGGGCTGTCCAGAAAGTATCCAGACCTTATTAATATAATAAATATCTCTATTTTTACATGGCTGGATACTTTCCAGACAGCCCTGGTGTCTCTTATTGGTTCTGTCTCTCTGGAGAACCCTGACTAATACAAGGTCCCTCCTCAGAGCGGTGAGGATTATTTTAAGTAATGCATTAAAGCATTCATCATACTACTTGGCATGTTAATTACCAGTTCTCCTGAAATGATGGCCATTAGACATACTTACATAATTACTTCTAATAAGAAAGTAAACATAGAGTCACACCAATGACTTTTATTATATTTAAGATGATTTGTGAGGTTGACGTGGAAGAAGGGTTAGTGAAGATATGTGGGTGGCTCTTTAAATATCTTTTTTACATTTTCAAAATTTTCTTTATTCCATTAAAATACCTTTTATTCTCTTTATTCCCATAAAAGGCCCACAAAGCGGATGACACTCTCAACTAAGATGCCAGCAGCAGTGGGGTATGACGCAAGTTGTCTTGCGGAGCAGCCTCATACCCCTCCCGCTTCAGTCTCCCAGCGTCTGCAGACGCTCTTCTCAGCTGTCCCCTCCTCCCCTCCAACGTGCTTAAATGGTGTGTTAGGGCTCACAAAAACCGAGTAGCATTTGATGCCGTGATGTGGAAGCAAAGTATTATTCAGGCCCCTTTTCAAACAGGGGAGCCATGCATGCTTCTCTGGGTTCTTCTTTCCTGGAGCTCCTTCCTTCCTCTCCTTTCTTTTGGGATCTTATCTCCATCCTCAGGCGTTCCCTTTCATTTCTCTCCTTCCTGCTCTCAGGTCCCTGAAAAAGAAGGATCAGAAAAGGGTAGAAATGCACCAGCTGCTGACAACACTTCACATTTCTCTTAACAATAAGACATGAAGAAAGCCCTGATCATTTAGCAGACGTCCACATCTTCGGTTCTAGAAATAAATTAGCATAAACCTAAGAGTGTTGCTAATGGTTTTAGTCACAAAGAAAAGGAATAGAGGGCTTGAGCATCAGCAGACAATTTGGGAAGGAAGCTCAACCTGCACATGACTGTGACTCTTTGCCTCTGACAAACTGAGGGATGGGATTTCCTAGCATGGTGAAATTAATAGTCTCCTGGTGCTTTTTGAAAAGGAAAGTGGCACGTGAGACCACACGTGGAATGGTTCTAACCCCCCTGTGTTCACTCTGTAAAATTACGTTAATAGTAGGGTTTGCACTAGATTTTAATGTGAGGATTGTGTGAAGAATGAAATGTTGAGGAATGACATTCAACCAGATGAACCTTCCAAAACGGGTTGCCCTAGGGGTTCCATATTTCTTCCCTTATTTATTGAATGTGTATTCTTGTTCTAGGATCAGGAGAGATGACACTAAATAGACCCTATTTCCTAAATAAGCCTAAAAGGAAATGAGAAAATAATTAATAGTGGTAAGTGCAATGATATCTATATACTGGGTGATATGATAAGGGACTATCGCAGTCACGTGAGCAAGGTCAGCACGCAGCCACGCAAGTTGACAGTGACGGAGATGTCTGGTCACTGCAGTGGTGTCAGCTACTCTACAATGTTAATTTGTTTTTATACCTGGATTGTTTCATTTCTATTCTTAGTAGTTCATTGATTAAAGTCAGAAAGCAAAACAATGAAGCAAAGATACAAGTTAAGAGGAACTTAAAATTTGTACTAGCTCTGTAATGTGTCTCTAGGTGATTTCTATTAGATCCATTGCTTGTGCTCATCTGATCAAAATTCATATTTTGTAGTCACGTATGTCTCTAACACTTATCAGAACAGTATAAAAAAGAGAAAATATCGTGATGATCATTTCCAATTTGGCTTTTTCCTTATTGAGAATAAAGACTACCCAAGAAATGCTCATAAATAATGATCTAAAATATATTTTCTTATCACATCACTTAGAAACAAAATGTGAAAATTTTCAAAATAAGCCAGCTGAGTTTTTCAATATCAAAATGAAAGAATTTATTGTTGTTGGTCATTATCAGGCCCTAAAAGCAATTTCTGGCTCTTTTTGATGCCAAAATTTAAGTCTAGATATTAGTATACATTTGGTCCCCAAACAAAAGATCATTTTTTAAATTTGCTGACAAATCACACTTTTTAATGTAGTTAACTTTAGAAAAATATGTGGACTGCAAAAAGTTTAAAAGTATCTGTATATGTTCTGAATTTTTAATTTTGCTTTAAGATAAATTTGATAATATCTCTTTAAAAATTGATATAAAATATTTAACTTTAAATCAGGTATTATATAATATACAAACTTTTAAATGATTTTATAAATTCCTAACAGGTTTCTCAATACTACATACAATTGTGGAAAGCGTTGTTGAGTCAAAAAAGTTGAAAAACTTCCCTTGATTATCTTGGACCTCAAAAGGAAGAACTTGGAAAATAAATGGAGCAAACATAGTTTATATTTTAGAGATAATGTGATGAATATGTCTTTAATTAAGCAAACTGACTTTATGTTTATGTACTTTTAGGGCTTATAATATTAGCAAATGGATTTCAAATAAGCAATTATATGAGTATGAGTTGTTATGTAAAATTTTTTCTGAAGCCATCAGAATCAATAAAGAACAGCTCAAATTAAAATTTTTTTCAAGAGATAGTTATGCCCTACCTTGTTTCTGGAAGGATTTAAAGCAGGTACATCTCCTGAATTGATATACATTTTAACATGTCAATTTTAAAACAGGAATTCTTTCACTTCTGTTTTATTCCAGCTACAAGTTCATAATCTGAATCTAATCATGAGGAAATATCCCAAATTAAAAGTCATCCTAAAAAATAACTGGCCTGTAGTCTTCAGAAAATGCCAATGCTGTGAAAGACAAAGTAGACTAAGAAACTGCTCCAGAATACAATAGATTTTAGGGACATGAAAATTGGTCACAACACATGATCTGGAATTTCACTATAAAAAATGTTATTGGGACAACTGACAAAAAATATAAATAAGGTTTATAGATTAGATTTAATAGTATTGTATTAATGTCCTGAGTTCAATTATTGTATTGTGTTTATGTAAGAGAACGTTCTTGTGCCTTTGTTTGAAGATGGGAAGGAGAGAGAGGGCATAGGCAAATATAATAACATGCTAACATTTGAAGGAAATCTAGGTGAAGGGTATATGGGAATTCTTTATCCAATTATTGCAACATTTCTCTAAGTCTGAAACCTTATCAAAACAAACAATATAAAGAAAAGACAAAATAGGAATTCTTAATAACAAGGTTTAGATACAGTAAATGACAGATGTTCACTATTCTGCCTTCCTTATTCCTCTTATGATCAGGTAGAGTGAGAAGCCTACCAAAAGGGAAGCATAGATATATAAGGTCACTCTGCAAGGCAAAGATGCACAGTGATAGTCTCAACAGCCAGGCTGCTAGGTAGACAGCACTCACTGTGCTCAGATGGACAAAGAAGTAGGAAGCACCCAGGTGTTTTCACCTGTGCATTCAGAGTCTGGCTCAAGAACCAGAAGTCAATACTCTTAGGTGTAATTACTTGCTTTGCCTACTACATGGCAGCAACTTATTATTATTCCTGTTTTGCAACATGCAACAAAAAACCAAAGACTCACAACAAGAAAGTATTTTTCTCAAGGCCATTCAGTGAGCATGTTGTAGAGTTGAAACCCCCAAATTAATTGATCTCTAGCATATTACTTTATGCATCAAGTTTGGCTTCATCCATGGAGTTTCTTTTCTTTTGCCCATTTCAAGTCCATCTCTCCTTTACGCCTTCCTTAGACTCCCAGGAGGTCATTGTGAGCACCAGACCACTCTACTCTTGGATACTTGCTAGACTGTCCAGAGAGTTCCTTCTGTGTGTGATTTTTTAGAAGTACAAGGGAAACCAACTCCATCATAGACTATTTGCTAGTGAATTAAATTTGAAAGGAGAGGAGTCTTAGGAGAAGTTTTTCTCTTCTTCAAATAATAAAAGGAGAATGAGTCACAATTACTTATAAGTAGGTTGATGAAAGCAGGCTCAAAGAATAGAGGACCTTGGCATTCTTCCTAAACCAGATGTCTTGAATAAAAATAATAATTACAAAATTTTGTTCCTCTGAGCTATCTTAAATTGTCATTTTTCAAAGATCTCATCACTACGCTGTAAATGAAGGAGGAGTTAGATTTGTTCTCCTCTTAACTTGAGGAGGACAAACTGTTTGGGTTTCCTTTCTAAAGTGGCTTAAATAGTCAATAGCTCTGTTACATACCAAAGATGCAGAACGTTTGGTTCTAAAGCACAGTTGCTGTTCAAAGGAATCGGAAAATTCCTGAACTCTGGAATGGGATCTTCCTTTTGATGCCAGTGGCTCCTTGAATGACTCATCCCCTGAGTATTTTCTGTAATCCCGCATGCAGGTACAGCATGGGGATTCCTGGTCCTCATGAGAATGCCTTCTAGGATGGTGGTCAGATGATGTAATTCTGGAAAGCATATTCTGGGAATACAGAATTAAAAAATTTACAATATAAAGAGACTATACAATGTTGGCACAGAGGCAGTTTATGGTTATAAACTAAACAAATCTCATGTTGAAATGAAATGTTATCTTCTTGATCAATAAGATCTGTCTCCTATAAAAAGGCAGCAGAGTCAACTGGTTAAAAGATTAAGTAGAATATCCCAAGACTAGCTTTGTTGCTTTCTACTCCACCATTAGAACACAAAAATGAGGCACTCCAAGCCTTAAATTGATATACAAAAATAAATTCCAAAATGCTTATTTACAATCTTCTAATGAAGCCATTAATTTTAAGAAATAATATAAAGGTGAATATTTACATGATTTCTATATGGAGAGGGAATCTCTAAGCAAAAGAACAATGGAAGAAGTCATAAGGAAAAAATTAATTTAACTATATAGAAATAAAGCCAATGTGCATCCAAAGCAACATAAACAAAATTCAATCATAGATGAAGAAACTAATAAAAAGTGCTACATATTATTAATGTTTATAAATATCCATCTCACACACACATACAAAGAAGCCATATAATACAATGACATCAATGTTAAAATTTCAGTTAGAAAATGAGCAAAGGACAGACAGTCTAGAGAAAGCAAACTTCTTGAAAAAATTATGACACTTGCTGTCTCAATTTCTCTCACTCTCCAACCCACTCCAATATAGCTTTTGCACCCACAGCTAATTTTGGTCATGATATTAGTCTCCATGTTGCCAAATTCTGTGCACTTTTTGTTCTTTATCTTAATCATTCAATAGCATTCAACTCAAGTGCCCACAGGACCTTTCTGGAAACAATTTTTCCTTGTCTTCTACCACTGCAACCTCTTGCTTCCCTTTGATCTTTCTGTCACTGTGATTTAGACATTTGTGTTTACTTTTTCCTTCTATCAGCTCATAACTGTTGGAGTCCCCCAAGATTCTAGACTAGTCTTCTTTCCTTACCTTTCCTTTCTCACTTTGCACTCTCTTCCTAAATACTCATCCCTCGGCTTCGATTGCTAGCTATAATTTGATTTCCTGATTTATATCATTAACCCAGGCTTCTCCTCGGAGCTTCTGCTCATTCAATGTCTCCTCTTGGTGTCCCATAGGCACCCAACTCAGCTTGTCCAAATCTGACCTGATCATCTCTCCTCCTCAAATCTGCTCCTCCAGTGTCCACTAGCTCAGAAGATGGCACCATCATTCGCCTGGTTACTCAGGCCAGTAACTCAGGAGCCATCCTCACACCCAATTGCTGCATCGCCAGATTCTACTGCTCAAGAGTCTCTCAAAACTATATGCTTCTTTCCAGCACCTCTATTACTGCCCTAGTCCAAGTCATCATTATCTTTTACCCAGATTACAGCAATCGCCTCCTAATAGTGGATATTGTGTATCCACTCCCACTGCCTTTATTTCATTGTGCTCTCAGCAGCCAGAATGGTTAAAACAGCAGCAAACTCACACCTGCTCACCTTTTCACTTTGTCCCTCATCGTGCACCACTGCACCTCTTCAGTGACACAGCCTCACTGGTCTTTGGTCAGGTCCTCCAGTTCACCTGCTCCTGCACAGCACAGGCACTGGCACAGGCAGTCCTCCCTGCCCCTGACCTTCATCCACCCCGCACACTTTCACCTCCCTGCATCCTTCAGGAACAGCAGAAACTGCATTTCCCCAGAAAGCCTTTCCTACCATTCTGATTGGTCAAGTCCTTGTTATATGCTCTCCTGGGATCTCAGATTTATCCTTTGATATACTTATCACAACTATCATCAGTAATTTGGGTAATTTTGTTCAATGTCTTCCTTCTCCATTAGACACAATGCTCCACCTGTGTACAGCCTTCCTGGAAAGGCTTTTGCAATATGTGTCAAAGAGCTTAAAATATCCCCTTCCTTAGATGCAGCCATTGCACATAGTTATGGGCTGATTGTGCACCCCCCAAAATTCATATGTTGAAGCCCTAACCCCTAGTAGCTCAGAATGTGACTGCATTTGGCAATAGGGCTTTAAAAGGCTGATTAAGTTAAAAGGAGATTATTAGGATGAGCCTCAATCCAATCTGACTGGTGTTTTATAAGAAGAGGAAATTTGGGCACACAGAATGACACCAGAAGTGCTCACTCACAGAGGAAAGACCATATGGGGACACGGTGAGAAGGTGGCCATCTGCAATCAAAGAGAGAGGCCTCAGAAGAAATCTTGATCTGGGACTTTGAGCTTCCAGAACTGTAAGAAAATAAATTTCTATTGTTTAAGCCACCCAGTCTGTGGTGTTTTGATATGGCAGCCCTAGCAAATGAATACATGTGTCTAGAAACATACTCTCAAAAAATAATCAGAAGTAAAGCTGCTAAGATACCTAAGATAAATATGTATGTATATATATTTACTGCAGGTTAGTCATGGTCCTAGGTGCTGTGGATAAGGTGGGGAGCAAAACAGGCACAGTGTCCCCCTCTTGGAGCTTACGTCTGCATGGGAGACAGGTGTTGTACAAAGAGGGCATATGCCTACGTCCTTAGCTAAATGCTATAAAGGGAAAGTTCAAGGTGCAATGAGAGGTTAGAACGGGGTCAAACTATGTATATTTGGATGGGTGTTGGGGGCCTGGGGGAAGGAGATCACAGGACCTCTGTGAATGCTTAAGGATTGAGCTACAATCTGAAGGAGGAGCAAGTGTTAATCAGGAGACAGGGACTGCTTTTCAGTGGGAAGATGAGCACCACAAGGCAGAGGCACTGCCACAGGAGAAGCTTGCTGGCATGAAAGGAAGCGCTTGGTGGGCATGGGGAGTGCAGAGGGCCTGAGAGGAGCCAGGAGGGCTGCAACGAGGAGGCCCTGAGGGATTCAAGGAGGGCAGTTTCCAAGTTTGGCCAAACTGCTATCAGAGGTTTTCTCTGTGATGTGCTGTTGTTTTGTTCTTTCTCTTTTTTAGTATGTTCATAGTTATCTCTAGTGATTATGTATAATAGATCAGGAAAAAATAATAATTATGCCCTAAAAACTTGAGAGTGGGAATGAAATGTGGTTTTGTACAAATGTCCTTTTCCATTAAGGAGCCTAAAAAGAATGGCAATAGTTTTGATCACAACAAAAATAAAGTGTATATTGAAAACTCCTTATGTCAGATAGGTTTTCTAGTTTGTCCCTTTGTTTTGGTGTGTGTGACTTTGTGGGGAACGCACTTAAAAGAATTCTAATTGGTTACAGGGAGAAGCTCCGCCTTTTAAAAATGTTTACTTGCCAAGCAAACTCTACTTTTTGGAATTTTGCATGCCCTTCTAATGTAATTTCCCTCAAAAAGACATGAAATATGCCCTAAATAGCTTAAAATCAGCTTACCCATCAATCTCCCACACTGTGAAGTGGGATCGTCTCACACTGAGCCAGCCTGGGCTCCTGGGCTACACGGTGTGCGGCAGGCACTGCCTGTGGGGGCAATGACTCCCCAGTGCACCGACCCTCACCAAATGAGAGTGCTCGGGACAGCACAGTTGTCTCCGCTATGGTCCCAGAACAACAATCTCTGTCAAAGAAAAATCCTATGCACTCCCTGACCCGAAGTCATAAGTCCTCATTTAAAAAGAAATTGGGCTTTAATGGCAGTGAAACTATTCTGTAAGCTGGTATAATGGTGGATACATGCCATTATACATTTGTCCAAACCTCTAAAACATACGATACCAAGAGTGAACCCTCATGTACACTGTGGACTCTGGGCGATGATGTGTCAAGGTAGGTTGATCAATTGCAACAAAGGCACCACTCTAGATGGAATGTTAATGATGGGGGAGGCTGTGCATGTGTGGGAGTATGGGGGACATGGGAAATCTCTGTACCTTCTGCTCAGTATTGCTTTGTACTTAAAATGCTCTAAAAAAAGAAATTTTCTGTTTTAAAAGTGCCAATGAACTTAGAAGGAAGGGGGGCAGGGGGAGTTGGTTATGTAATATCTTCACTTCAACAGCTTAACTGCTTGATGTTATTTATTCTGGCTTTAATTGCAATCACCCTTCAGTTGTATCCCTCTTGCCCTGGAGCGAATGGTTAACAGCAAGATGAGACACAATAAAGAGAAAGATCCAGGTATTGGGATAATAAAATCCATATCGAGTCTTCATGCACAGTATGTACCAGGCTCTCTGGGGTACAAGGCACTCTGGGGCCCATGTCCTTGATTGCTAACCTCAGAATAAATTCTATAGGGAAGTGATGCTTCCCCTTTTACAGATGAGGAAAATGAATTCTAGTGAGGCTAAGCCTTGCCTAAGACTTACGTGGCTAGTGACTTTATTGGAGAACCTAAATATGAGACACCTGGTTCCTAGATTTGTAATCCTAAATCCTTTGTCTTCAACAGCAGCAACAGCGTCATTCTATTTCTATGTGAAACAGCCTGTAAATGTGACTTGTAACAATGTGTCAATTTTAACAGAATTCTATTACAAAAGTAATAATAATCTAAAGGTCTTTAGCAATTAGTCTAAAAGAATTTTGTGAGGAGTATTTTTATCTTAGACTGGACATGGTAGCTCACGCTTGTAATTTTAGCACTTTAGGAGGCCAAGGCGGGAGAGGATTGCTTGAGGCCAGGAGTTCAAGACCAGCCTGAGCAAGAATAAGACCCCGTCTCTACAAAAAATAGAAAAAAAAAATTTATCCAGGCCTGGTGGTGTGTGCGCCTGTAGTACCAGCTACTTGGGAGGCTGAGGCAGGAGGATGGCTTGAGCCGAAGAGTTTGATGTGGCTGTGATGTAGGCCGATGCCACAGCACTCTGTGGCATAAGTTCTGTTATGGACTGAAAGTTTGTGTTTCCCCCTTCCCCAATTCATACATGTAAGCCCTAATGTCCTATATCATGGGGCTTTTGGGAGATTGTTAGGATTAAATGAGGTCATGAGGGTGGGGTCTTGGTGTGATAGGATTAATACCCTTACAAGGGCAGACACCAGGCTGGGTAAGATGCCTCACACCTGTAATCCTAGCACTCTGGGAGGCCGAGGTGGGAGGGTCTGGGCAACAGAATGAGACTTTGTCTCAAAAAAGAAAAAAAAAAGAAATTTATTTTTCACAGTTTTGGAGGCTGGCAAGTCCAAGATCAAAGTTCGAGGTTCTTGCTAATTGGGCTCCTGGTAAGGAATCTCTTCCTGGCATGCAGATGGCTGCCTTCTCACTGTATCCTCACATGCCCTCTTCTTTGTGCTCATGTGGGGAGAAAGAAAAAGAGCAAGCTCTCTGGTGTCTCTTTTATTTTATTTTATTTTTTATTTATTTACTTATTTTTACATTCTTTTGAGACAGAGTCTCACTCCATTGCCTCCGGCTGGAGTGCAGTGGAATCATCACACTCACTGTAATCTCTAACTCCTGTGCTCAAGGGATCCTCCTGCCTCAACCTCCCAAGTAGCGGATACAGATGGGGTCTCACTCTTGCTCAGGCCGGTCTTAAACTCCTGACCTCAAGTGATCCTCCCACCTCGGTCTCCAGAGTGCTAGGGTTACAGGTGTGAGCCATCTCACCCAGCTTGGTGTCTGTCCTTATAAGGGTTTTAATCCTATCACACCAGGACCCCACCCTCATGACCTCATTTAACCCTACTGATCTCCCAAAGGCCCCATCTCCAAATACCATCATATTGGAGATTAGGGCTTCAACATATGAATTGGGGATGGGGGAACACAAACGTTCAGGCCATAACAGAACTTATGCCATCTGCCAATCTTCAATATGAAATTACCAACTATTTTCCCATTGTAATATAAAAGAGAAACATTAAAGACAATGAAGGAAAGGGAAAATGAAAATCTCTAGAACTTTCCGTAGGAATTAACTGACGGCATCTGGAAAAAATTTCCAAATTTCAAGACTGTGGACAAAGAAGAAGATGAAGGAAGAGAAGTAAAGAAGGAATTGGAGGAGAGAAAGAGAGAGAGAAGGAGGAGAAGGAGAAGAAGAGGAGGATGAAGAAGGAGGAGGAGAAGGAGGAGAAGAAGAAGAGGAGGATGAAGAAGGAGGAGGAGGGGAAGGAGGAGGAAGAGGAGGAGGGGGGGGAGGAGGAGGAGAAATTCTTGTTGATAACTAGGTACCAGGCACTGTCCTACGCACTATATATACATTACTTGTTGAATCTTCACAACCCCCTTCTGAGGTATATACTATTATCATCTATCCCATTTACACGTGGGGAATTTGAGGCAGGGAGAAGTTAGGCAGTGCTTTCAGAGTTATGCTACTAGTAGGTGAAGGATGCGGGAGGCCAGCTCCAGAGCTCTCCCTCCTAACCACTTCACTCTGCTGCCTTTCTAGCACTCCTCCGCCTTAGCACCTAGTAGAAGAGAGAAAAGTCCATAGAACATTTTGCTAAAAGCTCCCCTACAGAGTTCTCACTAGTGCCTAAAATTCTATCATTAGTTTCATTCCTTTGGATTAAGGAATTGCCGCCTATTAAAATTAAATACAAATGTAACCTGAAATACAAGAAGCCACTACCAATCATGAAACTTTATGGCACCCATTCTCCCCTCCAGATTTGTGTGAAATTCCCCAGAGGAGCCATGCCACCAGCCCTGTAGTGAATGAGATACTGTAGGAAAGAATTCTCATTCTTAGAGTAGCCATCCTGAAATTAATCAAGGATAAAAAATAAAATTAAAAATATCTTTCACTGCTTTAAATTGAAAATATGGAGAGAGAATAGGAAATGGGAAAAGGTAATTTTGAAAAAGAAATCTTGAAAAATTTGAGCACATTTTAGATAGCAAAGTTAAGAATCCAAGTACAGATTCACTTTATAAATATATAACATTATATAAATAGAGAATGAAGAATTAGATTTCCTAACTATTTTCCAGGACTCTGCCCACATCACCTCTGGGTCCTCTGATTTATGTTCTATGCCTATAGTCTTTCTACTCTCTTCAGTCAGACTGTAATATTTTTAGGCTTTTTAAAATTATTATTTTACTTTTTTTTTTTTTTTAGAGATGGGGTCTTGCTATGTTTTCCAGGCTGGCCTCAAACTCCTGGGCTCAAGCGATTCTTCCTCCTCAGCCTCCGAAGTAGCTGGGACTACAGGCAGGAGTCATAGCACCGAGCTCAAGATTGAAAGTTTTATACCATGTTTTGTCTCCCTGAATAAACACATGCTTTCTTCATGTTAGTCTGATAATCATGAAATTCATTATTGACTCTAAGAATCTAAACGGGTTAATTCTGGCAAATGCCCAAAGCAGGGATGAGCAGAAAAAGATGTCATAAAGTTGACATTTAGAATTTTATACAAAACACTTTCTGTGATTCCCCAATAGTTTAAGGCAAATAACATTACAACCTAAAAGTGAATCCTCTAAATAGGATGGACTATCTCAGTTTTAAAAGCCTGACAGATGCTAAAGTTTATTCAAGATACTATATTTGATAAACCATGTTTCTGCCTTTGTTTTCACATTTTCTATGGCTCTAAGGGGCCATTGTAATAAATAGTAACTCAGTTTTTCTCTTTGTTGATGCCTTGTTCTCATATCTAGAAACTGGATACTAATCATACTCCTGGTTCACATAGTATGAATACCTTACTTAATGTGGAACATAAGAGATTAAAATGAGAAGTGATAAGCCAGTGTTTATTTTATAACAGAACATGGAAAGTTAGAGCAAGAAGGGTTCTTGGAGATTATCCAGTCCAACACCCCTTCTTTTTCCATTAAGGGACCTGAAGCTCAAAGAGGTGTTGAAACTTGCCCTTTGTCCCTGAGTATTCAGTTGGCAAGAGATGTATTTTGAAATATTTGTGTCACAAAGAACTCTCATTCCTCAAACTTGCTGATCACCAGGAGTAAAAGAGGTTGCCTTACACACTTTAATATACCTCATAGGCATTATGCATGTGGGAAACAACATTGCCCTAAAACTTACTTGGTTCTGGGTTGGTGGAAGCAGGGGATTGGGGAAGTATTCTCTGGTCACTGGAATTCTACATGATTTATGAAAAAGAACAGCTGTATTATTGCTGTATAACTGTGAAGCAGAAGACATATGTGTCTATTGTGCAATCTTCTAGCACCACAGTTGAGCCATGAAAACTGCTGCCTGTACCTGCTGCCAAGTCCACACCTGTTCAGGCCCCTCTTGAGAGCTTTTCTGGAGCTTCTTGCTCCCCAGACACTGAATGATCTGCCTAGCCAGAGGAAAACAGTGCTGAGGGCAGGAGACTTGTGACTCCCTCTCTCATCGGAAAATCAAATGGGTTCCCGGAAGAACAAGTATACCAAATTTATCAAAGGTAGTGATTTGTCATATGGAATTCCCAATTCCTTAGCAATTTTCAACATTTCAAATGGAAAGCACACATTGATCCCCACTGCTACACAGACTGAGTAGGGCATCAAGTTTCTTTCCTTTGGCTTGAATTCTGTTACTCAGTGGAATTATCTCAGGTTTACCAGGAGCTCTAAATAGCAGTTAAAGATATCTTAGATAACTAAAAATGAAGAAATCACTACCTGTTAGATGAAAATCAGATCCCTTAAAAGATACAGTAAAATAATAAAAGGGATTTTTTTTTGTGGGTAAAAAAAAAAGGTTTGGAAGTACTGGTTTTAAACCAAAGAAAACTTTATACCAAAAGACTCTTCAAATAATTCTCTAATAAAAACCCCCTCCCTTCTCCCAGCTCTCCCCTGTTTCCATGACAATAACTCACTGGGCAGGGCAGAGAGGTTTTCCTGTGAATGGTGGCTTGTGGTCGGTGGTGGCGTTCCCGGAGTCCCCTCTCATCCTCCTCTCTCCAGCTGTGACCCCAGAAGCTGCTCATCCATTTGGCAAAAGATACATCATCGTCGTCATCATCTTTGTGCTCCATGTACAGGTGATTCAAAATATTGAAGGCCTGTCCCTAAATATGACAGAGGGAAATATCACCCAACAAGGCTGACTTGATGAAAACCAGGATCTCCCCCAAAAGACAAAATGAAACTGATATTTTAAAATGGTCTCCGATAATGGCATCCTTGAAGAAAGATTTACTAAACAACCACTTCATCATCAGGCAGCCTTAGGCAATGTCTATTTATAAATTGTGCAGCCCACATTCCCCTCCCCCTTGTCTTTTTAAATTGAGAGGCTTTCTAATCCTTCCATTGCCAGGGCTTGTGCCTCACAGCCTAAGGGTGGGAAGCACAGTCCACTGCCTGGTTTTCCCTGTGCTTTGCCGCCAATGGCATGTGATGGCATCTCCAGCTGTCAATGATGATGGAGCATGACCCTCACAATATGCCTGTCAGCTCCAGGCTAGCTCTGAAATGGGGCCACGTACAAGGAACAAACTAAATGCAGCTTGCAAGGTGGCCAGCTCCAAATATAAATAATGTACAAGTGCATGTAAAATTTACAGATCTTCAGTGCACAGCTTGATAAATTTTCCAGCACCCCAGCAGGCTCCATCTAGCCCACTTCCAATCCATACTCCCTTCCAAAGTTTGCCATTTCTGACCTCTGTCACTATAAATTAATTTTGCTTGTTTTTGGACTTTCTTTCAATGGTGTTATACAGTATGTAGTACCTTGTATCATTCAACTTTACGTCAGTGAGATACATTCATGCTTTTGTAGTAACATTAGTTTACATTGTTGCATTATATTGCATTGTATGAATGTCCCATGATGTTTTTTGATTTAGTCTACTACTGATGGCCCTTTTGTGCTGTCATTTGGGTTATTTCCAGTTGGGGCTATTATAAATAAAGCTTCTATGAACATTAGCGTCTCTGTCTTCTACTGGGCATTTTTTTCAAGGTAAATAGAATATTACATTTATGGAGCCCATATTTTGTATCAAGTATGGAGCCAAGTATTTCACATATGCTAATTTCATTATAACTATTCTGTGACTGGGAGATTTGTATCCCAATTATGGGTGAGGAAATTGAGTTTCAAATAGATCAACCCTTGCCAAGGTGAAAATAATACTAAGCAGTAAAGCCAAGGAATAGAAAAACAACATCCAAAGTCTTTCCACCACTCCGCCAATATCCCAAGAGACCTTTGGGAAATCTTGCATTTTTAAACAGGGATTCTTGGCCATTTGCCATATGAAAATCCTTTCTTGAGCTGCAAAAAGATAGGCTTGATAACTGTGACCAATGTTTGTGGAGCATGGTATCATGACTACTATGTTACCAAGAAAAAGTAAACAAAGTATAAAATCACTTGAAACATTTTTGTTTCTTGCTTTAAATAGTGAGAAATGCATTCTTGCTACTTTGTAATATTTTTATTAAAGAATGGAGGAAACTTGCCTCTCAATGACCCAGATGAGAAAGGAAAAGTTAAAACTGTATGTCATCACTGTTCTCTTGGGAAAGCAAGGACCAGGTCTGTCCATAAAATGTGACTATGGATAAACCCCTTCTTTTCTATTCCTCTTAAGACAGGAGTGTCCTTTCTTCAATTCCTAAAGTAAAAATAAATAAATCTTATGGGGAGGGGATGGAGAAGCCAGAGCAGATAATATCCAATTGTTACTTTAAAACACTTAGAGGAAATAGTGGGACTCTATTTTAGAACATCTTTGAATGATGTCCATCTCTTGGAGTTCTGAATCCTTCCCTTAATGTCTTATACACAGAACCAACTAAGGTATTGGCAAATGTGTGGGGGAAAGAGCACATAGCATGCCTGAGGCTATTTATCTTTAGAATGATTTGCTTACAAGGTTGGCCCTTGGCTAGCATCTCGAAAATTGTCTGGTAAACAGTTTCCCACAATGATATAAAACTTCCTCTATATGATAAAAGTGGCTCTTATGCCTAGACTGTACACACAAGGTAGCTCGTGCTGAGCACTTGTTTTCTGTCTAGGAATCTAGAATTTTGGTATGTGCTAGGCAGAGGGTGTATCTGTCAATTCAGGCTGCTAAACAAAAAAAAACTATAGGCTATGTAGCTTAAATAACAAACATTCATTTCTCACAGTTCAGGAGGCTGGGAAGTGCAAGATCAAGGCACTGGCAGAATCAGTGATGGGTGAGGACCTGTTTCCTGGCTCCATAGACAGTCACCTTCTCACTGTATCTTCACATGGCCAAGAGACATTATCTCTTTCATGTCTCTTCTTATAAGGGCACTGTATTAGTCAGGGTTCTCCAAAGTAGGATATATATGATACATGAGGAATTGACTCATGCAATTATGGAGGTTGAGAAATCCCACAATCTACCATCTGCAAGCTGAAGAACCAGGAAAGCCAGTGATCTAATTCAGTCTGAGTCTGAAAGCATGAAACCAGGGATCCAGTGGTATAAATCCCAGCCTGAGGGCAAGAGAAGATGAGATGAGATGTCTCCGCTCAAGCAGTGAGGTAGGCAGAAAAAGGGGCAAATTTCTCCTTCCTCCACCTTTTTGTTCTATCCAGGACCTCAAACAGATTGAATGATGCCCACCCACTCTGGGGAGAGCCATCTATTATACTTTACTGAGTTCACTGATCCAAATGCTAATCTCATCCAGAAATACCCACACAGAAACATCAGAAACAATGTTTAATCTGGGCACCTTGTGGCCAGTCAAATTGACACATAAAATTAACCATCATAGGCACTAATCCCACTCATGAGGGCTCCACCCTCATGGCCTATTTATCTCACCAAAACTCCACCTCTAAATACCAACACATTGGGGATTAGGCTTAAACATATGAATTCTGGGGGACACAAATATTCAGTTCATAGCATGCAATCCATACCCTACATGACCAGCACTCGATAAAAACTCTGGACACTAAGTCTCTAATGAACAGGTAGATAACACTTCACACATGTTGTTACATGGAGTAACTAATGGAGGAATTAAGCACATCCCATGGGACTTTACTGGAATAGAGCTTTTGGAAGGTTGTGCCTAGTTTCCTCCATACTTCACCCCATATGCCTTTTCCCTTTTGCGTTTCCAGTTTTGCTTTATATCCTTTCAGTGTAATAAATTGTATCCATGGGTACAACTATACACTGAGTTCTAACAAATCCCCACACTGGGAGTAACAGTTAAACAGGAGCCCCTTACATTCCAGCTGCTGAGAATCTCTCAGCAGCTGGAATGTTAATCCCATAAATGTTGACTTTACTACTAGGGTTTTGAGTAAACTTGCAATGAAAAAAAGAAAGATTTTTTTAATTGCTTTCATTTTGTGGCTATTGCACCTGAATATATGATAAAAACTGATGTAAAATATTATATGCTTGTAATTTCATAAACACTAGAGGGATTATCCTAATTAGGAAAAGCTGCCCAATAAAAAGTGTTAGTAGAAAACATAACCTTCTCGTTTTTGCTGCTGGTGGATGAGTTACAACTTAAATTCATTGAGTATTTGAATACTGAGATCTCCATAACTGATGATGTTTGCTATGCTTTTTGCTTGTTGAAGCCTATGGGAAAAGATATACAACATAGAAGGAGAGAGAATCTTCACCAAAAAATATACTTTTTTGAACTTTAAAAAGCAATTTTCTCTTGGGTATATACCTAGGAGTAGAATTGGTGGGTCATATGATAATTCTATGTTTAACTTTTTAAGGAACCACCAAATTGTTTTCCACAGTAGTTGTACCATATTACCTCCTATTTTTGTTGTTGTTGTTATAGCCATGCTCATGGCTGTAAAGCGTTATCTCATTGTGGTTTTGATTTGTGTTTCCCTAATTACTAATGATGTTGAACTTCTTTTCACGTCTTTATGGTCATTTGTATATTTTCTTTAGAGAAATTTCTATTCAGGTCCTTTGTCCACTTTTAAATTGGGTTATTTATCTTTTTGTGGGTGAGTCTTAAGTTATTTATATAACAATAGACCCTTATCAGAATATATGACTTGCAAATAAAAATAAAAAGCAGTTTTTAGTATGCTAATAAGTTCTTGTAAAATCAGATGTCTGACCCTTGAAGGTTGATGATTTTCAAGCCTAATATGTATATTTTTGAGTAGGTCCATTTGGACTCTAAAGCTGACAATATAAAAAGGTCTTTAAAAAGCTGTGCTTGTCACTTTGACTTAGAACACAGCTGTTTGGCCCTGCAGCCTTTTGGCTTTGCTGCTGCTAAAGAAGAAAAGTCGCTAGCTTTTTTGGAATCCTAAATTCACAGATCCTAACTACCTGGAACTGATGCTAAAACTAAAACCTGATACTCTCTGTGATGGATGGTTCCAAGCTTCAAAAGTGGGCATAGGCTCAATGAACAGAATTCAGACTATGGGATGATATAGTAGGTTAGCTTATGACACCCCTCTGTGGGGCATAAACTACAAAAACATCATGGATGCTGAATGACATTGGGTTACTTGCATGTGACCATTTTAACCCTAGCTGCTGTTGGGATCAGTTGCACCAAAAATGATTGATCACTAGAAACCTAACTGTCCACATCATGGGGAGTAGGACCCCCCCAATCCACTCCTGACAGACGGGACTCTTGGCCCCTTCTCAGGGTCTCACTGATGTTAACTCGTATTCAATTTGCCAGATTATTTGAAATTTGCAACAATGGACTGATAGTCTGACTCTGCTTTGCTTACCTCTCTCCTTAGTTAGGTAGTTTGATTAATAAATGCACCTGTCTCCAGACAGAGATTGAATTTTTCTGGGACACTTCCTGAATAAATGATCAGGACAAAAAGAATGGGGGTTATGTAAACATCTTCAGAAAATTTTTTAAAATTCAGGATTTTGTCCTAACCAATTTCTGAACATAATGTGTTTTTTTCTAGTCAAGTTACATACAAAATTATTTTCTATGTAAATTCTTTAGTTCCTCTAGCACCCAATCCTTCCTGATAAAAGGTCTAGATGAGAACAAAAATTACTGGTGAAAAATGTAAAGTTATGATTTCTGAATGAGTCACTGATTTTTTTTAATAACAGAGAAAAAACAAAACAAACAAAAACCCAGCATCTGGGGAGATGAGGGGAAACAGGGCATTAATGATCGGCTTTTCAGAACTGCTCCTGAATGCCAATGTTGCCTTTCCAAGATGCTGTTAGGTCTTGAATTCAACCTCATTGCTGAGCCTATGATCACATCTGACAGCTCTGACTACGAGTAGGAGGTGGGCCAGCTCCTACACTTTCCCAGAACACTTCCAAACTCATGATGTTTTCCACACTCATGAGGCAAATGAACTGATGTCATAGGCAAGCAAAATGGATGGAAACTGACTACTTTGGGGCAGTCCTTCTAAAACAAGGATTCCACTGAATTATTTGCACTGGAGAGGGAACTCCAGGGCAGGAGTCCCCACAGTGGGAAGCCAGACAGGGAGCTCTATTAACCTGTATTACCTGCCTATTGTATATCCTCATTGGGGTGACTTAACAACTACAAGCTCTTTGTTTCTAAGGGTACTCTCTGGGATTGGACTTGTGTGTGTACCTTGACTGGCATGGACTGCCTCAGCCCTGCGAGGCATGCAGGTCGGCTTTCACGTGCTAGCCAGAGTTGTGCTGTGTTTCAGGTGATGCTTCAGGCCAGGTTAAAAAAAGGTTAACACAAACACTTAAGGAGAAAGCCACCTGGCTTCCTAAGATTAACCTGTAGAGTTAATGGGATTTGTTTTAATTGGCTAAATCCAGGAACCCTGGATTTCAAATAAAGTCAATACTGCAGGTTGGCTACAGCCTGTATCATAGGGCCCTACTGATATTAATTTTGTTATAAAATGCTTTGGCCAAGAGGACAGACTGCAAAAAGGATTAACATAGCAGGCCTGAAACTGCTTATCCTATGAAAGTCCTGCTTATTAGCTGGCTTCTGAAGGCATCTGGGAACTCAGCTGGTAAACAGTTTCTGCAGTTTGGAGAATGTAAAACTATCCATAAATTATAAGAGTGGCCTAAACTGTTTGTACAATCAGTGTGGTTTATATTGAACAATGGATTTTCTTCTGCGAGTTCAGAATTTTAGCACATGCTAGCCTGAGTGTGCCTACATAAACAGCACCCAACAAAACCTTGAGTACTGAGTCTTTATTGGGCCTTCCGTGTAAACACTTGCTTCGTGCATATTGTCACAACTCACTGCTGGAGGAACTAGCATGTCCTGTGTGACTCCATTGGGAAAGGACTCTTGGAAACTTGAGTCAGGTTTCCTCTAGACTTGCCTATGCACCTTTTCTCTTTGCTGGTTTTGCTCTGTATCCTTTCACTGTAATAAATTTTAGCCCTGAGTACAACTCTATGTTGAGCCCTGTGAGTCCTTTTATCAAGTCACCAAACCTAGGGGTGGTCTTAGGGAACCCTAATACAGGAAGGAAAGGGAATTCTTCAAATCTTTGACCAAAACTTCTCCCAAAGCAACAAGATATAAATTTACCCCAGAAAGAAAAAGGATATGGTCTACATTACATAAAATTAGAACTCCTTTTTGTTCCAACTCCATTTTGTTCTAACTCCATTTTGTTTCCTAGTTAAGCCCATTTCTTTAAAAATATGAGGAAATGATGGCTCCCTGCTCTGCCTGGGCAAAGATTCTTGTAACAAACCAGGGGCAGCAAAAGAGCAGCAGCAGCAAGTATCAAGTCTCAGCACAAGAAGAACTGCTCTTCTGGCCTGGCCCAAGAGGAGCCCCACCCTACTCTTGGACCCCAGCCACCTGCCTTCCCCAGCAGGGGCACTGGACATCTGCCTTGAGGAGATGCTGCCAGGGGCACAGGACCAAAGGGACCTGGCCTTTTGACCCTGCACAAAGGCTCTACTTTGTCAAGCCCACAGCATATACCCCAAAGCTCTCAAGAGGCTGAGATAGCTGCAGTTGTCTAGAGTTTGAGTGTGTTTTCTTATCATGTTTAATGTGGAAAGAAGACTTCCCCTTAGAGGACAGAAGCTTGTAGTGCATGTGTTCTCATAAAGCAGCCAGACATCATGGGTGCCCAAGTAATCAGTGACAATGATCCGTGGGCTGTGAGAAAAAGAAGTGGCTTTTCAGTGCTCTCTTCCACATTCACATTCTCTCTCCACATTCAGGAGACTATGCAATGACAAAAAGAAGATTTTCCCTTTATTGAGTTCATTCTCTCAGCATCATGGCTCCTGTTGTTGTAATATTTTAGTTCTTCATTCCATCTTGTTTTCTTAACAGTTAAGGGGAAGAATCATTTCTCATACTGCTTTCAAGTATGACTGAATCAGTCACATCTGGAAAGAAATGCTATGTCCAGAAGAACTAAGCTGCTACATTTTTTAACAATCATAATACATCCATGTTGTATTACTTATCATGGGAATAAATAAAATAAAATAAATGTATCAATGGTTTCTAGACAGTTTTACTTGCCAGAAAGCAGCACTTAGGTATTTGAAACTGTGTGTGATGTTCTATTTAATGACCTGCTCATCAGAATGTTCTTTAGTAGACAACATGTCACAATATAATAACCCACTTCCATGTATGTTTTCAAGTTACACTGTGAAGTTTTCCACCCTTTTGAGGTGGTCGTCAAAGACACAGATTGCTTGTTGGTTAACTAAGCGTCCTAAAGCATGTCCCTGAGGGTTCATCACTATTGTTTTTTATTCTA
The DNA here is from genome assembly GCA_008086735.1 of Cheirogaleus medius. Taxonomy (NCBI): domain Eukaryota; kingdom Metazoa; phylum Chordata; class Mammalia; order Primates; family Cheirogaleidae; genus Cheirogaleus; species Cheirogaleus medius. Next base: position 70,050,624 of record VBSM01000272.1, read on the forward strand.
AAAAGCTATGAAACTTATTATGAAAACTATTTTTAAAATATATCACTGTTGTTGTAAAAAAGATGAGGAAAACAAAGATACGTTTTCAGAGATTTACCTAAAAAATATTGGTTATTAAATATCCACTTACCTTGACATTAAGCATCATTAAATTCTGCAGGATTTTGGCTAATGATGCACTTCACAATAGTTAAAGTTGTTAGATGTTAGAACAGGTTTTGAAGAGCTAATATATTGTCTCTTCCACAGGAGACCTTCAAATATAGCACTGATTCTCATCTGCCAAAGATGCCATCTGTCCTGCTTTCTCTCCAGAAGTGTTATTAATTGGTTGACCTCTCAAGATCTCTTCAATCCCTGGGCACCTATTACTCTAAAATAGATTGAACAAATACTGCTAAAATGTACTACTATGTAAAAACGTCAGCAGACCAGCCCATCAGTGTGTTATACTTCAAAAAGGGCTTCCTACAGTTGTTTACTGCAATGTGAAAGAACATAAAGGTAATGTCTCAGCACTTTCTTTTGAGTCTACAAGCTTCTCCATAAGAAGTGCTTCAGAGAAGAACTGGGAGAATGAAGTCCCATGTGTCTCATATCTGAGAGGGACAAAATGTAGCAATTTATAATAAAGGAGTGGATTATCAAATGCCACAAAATACTTGACATTTAGAAAAAGCAATTGCAGATTAAAGTTTGAGTTCAGAAACAATGTGAAGTCTTCAGACTATTAAAACAAGAAAACATTAATAAAGCTCCAGAAAAATCTTTTCTGAGGATCAAATATCATATACTATTAGTGTGAATAGATCTTTCTGGAAATAAATATGGCAAGATGTATTTAAAAGCTATAAAACATATTCACACACTTTGACCCAGAAATTTCTCTTCTAAGTATTTTTCATAAGTAGAAAAATATTACATACAAGTATATACAAAGGATGTTTGCTCACACAAAGGATGAACATACAAAGGATGTACATACAAAGGATGTTTTTTCATCATAACATTATTTAAAATAGCAAAAATGTGAAAATATTTCAAAAGTATAACTAAAGATCACATTAATAAATTATGATACATTTATGCAATAGAATTTTCTGCAATCATCAAAAGTCGTAGGATTTAATGACACAGAACTTCTCAAAATAAAATATCAGGCCAGGCGAGGTGGCTCATGCCTGTAATCCTAGCACTCTGGGAGGCCAAGGCAGGCAGATCATTTGAGCTCAGGAGTTCAAGACCAGCCTGAGCAAGAGTGAGACCCTAGCTCTATAAAAAAATAGAAAGAAATTAGCAGGCATGATGGCACATGCCTGTATTCCCAGCTACTTGGGAGGCTAAGGCAGGAGGATCACCTGAGCCCAGGAGTTTGAGGTTGCTGTGAGCTAGGCTGATGCCACAGCACTCTAGCCTAGGCAACAGAGTAAGACTCTGTCTCAAAAAAAAAAAATATTAAGTGACAAAAAATAAAATATAATGCAAGGTGATGGTTAATTTTATGTGTCAACTTGGCTGAACCATGGTGCACATATATTTGGTCAAACATTATTCTGGATGTTTCTATGAAGATGTTTTTGATGAGATTTACATTTAAATTGGTGGACTTTGAGTAAAGCAGATTGCCCTCCATAATGTGGGTGGGCCTCATCCAATCCACTGAAGGCCTGAATAGAATAAAGACTGACCTCCCCCAGCATGAGGGAAGTCTGCCAGCAGATGGCCTTCAAACTCACCTGCAACATCAGCTCTTCCTGAGTCTCCAGCCTGCTGGTCCACCCTGTAGATTTTAGACTTGCCAGCCTCTGTAATTATGTGAGCCAATTCCTTAAAATAAATCTCTTTATATATGTATATACATATTCTATTGGTTCCTTTACTCTGGAGAACCCTAAGACATATAGTTTATTGATATGATCCCAGAAGTTGACTATGAATCATGAGATTTCAGATAATTTTATTTTCTTCTTTATACCTTTTCTATTTTCTAAATTCATAGATGATCATATGTGGCTTTCATAATCATGAAAATATGTCATTTTAAAATAACCAGTACAGGTCATATTTAATGATGAAAGACTGAAAGCTTTCCCCTGCAGAATGTCAAGGCAAGAATGTCCACTCTCACCAATCCTATTCAACGTAGTACTAGAAGGTCTAGCCAGTGCAATAAGGGGTAAAAATTGGAGGGAGAAGGGAGAACACATAAAGATTGTAAAGAAAGAAATAAAACTGTCTCTATTTGCAGATAATGAGTCTCTATGTATAAATCCCCAAGGAATCTACACAAATACTCCTAGAACCTATGAGGGAGTTCAGCAAGATCACAAAAAGATACAAGTTCAACACACATATACTAACAAGTAACATTTGGAAACCAATATTTAAAATATGATACCATTTATAATTTATCCAAAGAGGTAAAACACTTAGATATAAATCTTACAAAACATGTATAGGGGACCATACATGGACGGGGGTCGGAAGGAGGAGTGCCGGAGACTATGGGAGACTCCACGGGAGGAGGTTGTGGAGGAGAACTGGAAGGAGAGACCTCCGGAGCGAGCAGGCTGGAGACAAGCGGCAAGGGTAGGTGGAGCGGTTAACTTCCCCCTCCCTTCCATCTCGGACTGCTGGTGGGCTCCCCAGCGGTTGGAGAGACCTGTGGACACCACCGCCACTGAGCGGTGAGCCTGTAGCAGACGCGGCACCAGGCTCCCAACTCCCTCGGGGCCCCTCCCTACGCACAGACTCGACCGCGTGGCAGGTGCCATATTGCTCCACTCTCCCCTCCCCTGTCCCTACCGCAGCTGCCGAGAGAGACAATATAGCCAC